>LR991033.1:10836634-11519724 GCA_905163495.3 Cosmia trapezina
CTGTTTTTGAGGTCCGGTTCATTTGTTTTTAACCGACTTCTAAAAAAGGAGGAGGTTCTCAATTCAGATGTTTGTATTTTTTTTTTTTTTTTTTTTTTTTTTTTTTTTTTTTTTTATGTTTGTTCGCGCATAACTCCGTCGCTTGCCAACCGATTTGAAAAATTATTTATTAATTGCTTGAAGTTAGAACTGTCATAGCTTAGAATTCTTAGCCAAGTAATAGTCACCCATTTTCTTTACTTAAGAATTCTACCTTAGTATGAAATTGCTTAGTAGCAAGTAATTACTCAAGTAATTACTTTGATTATAAATACGAGCCTTCTAAGGTGTCAATTTGCTTAGCAATGGATAAAAGGTTTAACAAAAATCAATAAAAACAAATAGTTGAGGGATCAATTAAAGTGTAAAAAATCCCATACTTACGAGTTCCGGAAACCACGGAAACAAAAAATGTTGAAACTAAAACGATCTTGAAAGAGCCCATTTTGATGAAGATAACAAGACTATAGTAGACCCGTAGTGATGTATTAATGTATGTTCCTGTTCTTGCAGAGCTTCTTATATACCTCACACTTATTGATCTTCCGTATAAAATACTGTATACACATCTGTGTTACTGTCTAGACATCTCACATCTGTGTTAGCTTTTAATATTAAACTTATAAACGTACAAAAATATACATACAGGTGAAGCTAATAAAATAGTGTTTTAAAAAAAAATAAGGATGGTAAGATTAAATAATATTGCTTTACACAGCATGGAAAAAATATATGACAATCGTCATCGTGTAATAGGGATATAATTATGTAGTTATGATAAATGCGTGTGATTCTAAATCATCGGCAAAATAGCTATTTGTAAGGCAAGGCAGCAAAACTTTTTTTTGGCACGAGTACTTGAATTGAAACCTGAATAAGCGAAAGATTCTAGGATTTAACCACGAGCGAATCGAGTGGCTCAAATATGGAATCCTGAGCGTAGCGAAGGTTTCAAAGGTACGAGACGCAGAATAACTTTGCTGCCGAGCGAAACACAATTTTCACCTCACTACAGCGAGAAAAATACTAGGTGCAAGAAAAACACCTAATATAATACATATATTAAACTAGTGTTTATTTATTTTAAAAATTAAAAGTTAAATTACTACAATTGGTAATATTGAAAGTTATTTTTTTTTGGAACTGCAGGTAATAAAATTTTTAATTTTCCGTACCTACAGAAAGTGAAAAATTCCATAAAAAAAACCGGCCAAGTGCAAGTCGGACTCGCACGCGAAGAGTAGAATCCGCATCAAAATCCATTGTGCAGTTTAGTAACACAGACACGCGACAGAAAAGCGACTTTAATTTATACCATTTAACGGCCTACAGGAAATTTTGTCGATTTCGCTGATTTACGTGATTTTACAGACGAGATTTTACAGTTAGAATGTAGTATTTGTATAAGTTTTAATTACAACATGAAAGATCATTTCAATTATGATGAGCTACTTTTTTATTTTTATTGTACAATTTTGATTAATCGACCTAAACCGCCGACTGTTTTCTGAATTTTTGCTGTAAGAGGTTTAGAATATCACATATTTACGACTTGACTCGTTTGATTCGTTTTGACGTCTAAAGGTTATGGAGAAGTAAAATGTATTCTTGTGAAAGTTGTCTAAACAATGTATGAATCACTTTTTACAACTTTTATATAAAATTTTATATAAAATTGAGTAAAAAAATATTCAACTTAGTCAAATTTTTGAGAAAATTGGGAAAGAATTGCTTTTGATTTCGGCTACTTAGAAATCTCGTTCATAAAATGAAAACAACAGAAATAAACTTTAATTCTTTGAATTGAAGTTTATTTCTGTCAATCATTCCATTTCCTGAAAAAAAAAATGAAAAAAATTAAAAAAATTTGCCATTAAAAAATCTTTTAAAACAACCTAATTCTCGCATAATAAACTCGACGCAAAATAAAAATGTAGCTTATCATCGAAATGATCTTTTATCTTGTGCATTAAAACTTATATAAATACAGTATTTTGTATTGTATTTACGTCTTTAAAATCACGCAAATTAACGAAATCCACCAAATTTCGTATACGGTCCTTAAGCGCAGAATACAGCGAAGTTCTCTTATTCAGTAACTTTTTTTTCCACCACTTAGTGGAACGCGATAAGCACATTTAAACCGCATTCAAGAGCTGTCAGTGTCAATGTGTCATCATCATCATTGACACAACACAGCTCTTGAACGCGGTTTAGATTGTTAAGATGAACGCTGATTGCGTTCAGGTTCAATGGCTAAATTCGCCCCTTTTAGTTAAGCCTGTGAACCTGGGGCCCGTGGCTAAGTACCTAATAACAGCTGCATGGATCGATCAATGAGGTTAAGCTACGCTTCGGGTCGGGCTGGGTCGCTACGGGCCATTGAGGTGTAACATATAAATATCTATGCTACGGGCAGTCAGAAACACAAAAGTCTGACAACCAGATAGACAGTCGCTCCATGTAAAAGCCGAAAAGTGTTAGTTTGTTTTTATATATTATAGTAGCTGCGCCCCGCGGTTTCACCCGCGTAGACCGGGATAAAAAGTAGCCTATGTGTTAATCCAGGGTATAAGATATCTACATAATATATAGAATAATAATAAGTATAATAATAGCCCTCTTCCTTGCCTCTTCCTATATCCTATTTTGCCGTGCCCGACAGGGTCCACAATGATCTATATAAAATAATGTGTAATTTATAATGTACCTACCACCTATGCTAACATTGTGGAATGCAAATAAATATATTGAGTATTGAGTATTGAGTACATACCAAATTTCATCCAAATCGGTCCAGCCGTTTGAGCGTGAAGAAATAACAAACATACAAACACACCCCCACACACACGTACACCCTCACAAACTTTCACCTTTATACTATTAGTGCGATATTATGTTGAGTTTCATTAGAAAAAATCCCCTTATTGTTTATTTAGCCTGTGAACCATATTTCGTACCTCAGTTAACACTAAAATAATGATATTCATACTAAAATAAAAAAATAAAATAATAAATAAATCTTTATTTTCAGACCAGGAGATCCATACTATGCGAGCAACAATTTGGCACTTATTCTAAAACACTATAATTATACAATCAAAACTTATCACTAAAAATCACCTGTCATATCTGAATGACGGCCTGTGAGCCGCTATCCAGTGACACATGATTTGGCCATCCACTCTGCCTGCCACAGTAGCTACGAGGCTGTTGGGGCTGTCGCGCACCCGACGCATCAGTGATGCGATTCGCAGACGCAGCAGCGAGCCGAAATCCGGAACGCGTGCATCCGCAAACATCCCCGACGCGCTACAGAAGCGCGGCAGCCCCAGCATTACCCGGAACGCATTATTATATTGGACCCGTAGAGCATTGTACGAGCCCTGTGTATAACTGACCCACAGGGCGCACGCATACAGCGACTGGCAATAGGCCCTGAACAGTGTTATTTTCACTAAAATGTTGATCAGTATTTTACTAAGAAATAAATTTTCAGTATTTTTCACACCCTCATAAGCTATATAAATACAGTTTTACGGAATCCATCTTAACACACACACATACTCGTACATGCACATAATGCCATTCATTATTATTTGTTTATCTGTTCAAATAATGTCGCATTTGAAGGTCAATCGTATTCGTATGGCAGTAAATTATAGATATTAAATGTATTTGTGATTTCTACAAGTAAAGGAAAAAGTCCGAAAATTGTTAATTTGTAATTTAACCACATAAAAAAAATATTAATTATTTTTAGGGAATCAATACCAAAATACCTACGCTAACTTTTTTTTACCGGGTTTGTGGTCTCAAAGTCGCAATGCTACCTACTGCTGAATCTGGGCACTCCTGGGTGTAAAGGAAGTCTCAACGTAACGGAAGACGTAGCGTTGAAATTGTCGAGGGTGTG
The DNA here is from genome assembly GCA_905163495.3 of Cosmia trapezina. Taxonomy (NCBI): domain Eukaryota; kingdom Metazoa; phylum Arthropoda; class Insecta; order Lepidoptera; family Noctuidae; genus Cosmia; species Cosmia trapezina. The sequence goes on from LR991033.1 coordinate 10,840,590, forward strand.
GGTTGGAACATTTTTGCTTAAATCGGTCCAGTTGCTTGTTGCAGGGGGGTGAAACTTCCATACATTGGCTTCAAACAAAATATTCATAGACAATGCTGCCATCTGAAGGAAAAGGAACGGAAGCTTTGGCCATAGTTTTACATTTTAGCAGATAGATAGAGCTACTTTTACCTACCTTAATTGCTACAGCAAAAGTATAGCTACTATACAAATTAAATAATAATAAATAAGTATTATTGATTATTTTACTATTGCATTAGAAATAAATTTATTAAATATAGTAGCAAAATATATAACACCTTTTTCACGAGTGAAACTAAACGTAAATGATGATATAGAAACCATAGAAACAGTCAGTACTGTTGACTTTTGAAAATATTTCTTCTGTTTCGTTGCTATGGTTTCGTTCAAATTTGATATTCCCTATAACAATATTTTAGGAATTATTATTTATTCCATTTCATTTTGATTCCAAATCGTCACTATTATTTTTGTGAATACACTTCATAAATTAATGAAGTTAATGTGTGTTCCTACAGTTTCGTTAATTGTTTCTGTGTCGTGTTTTGTGTGTTCGTGTGTTCTGGTGATCTGTTTTGTGTTCTTTTACAACTTAGTACTGTGCTTGTTTTCTAAATAAATATTATTTCATTTCTATCTACCATTTTATTCCGTTTCATTTATTGTTATGTCTCTTGATGATGGCATTTATAGTTTAGGATTTTGAAGAATGTTTATGTTATTTATTTTGTGAAATAAGTAAATTCTTATGTGTATGTTTCGAATTCTAAATTTCCTCTAGAATATGAATTTGTCATCATAGTCTTATTTTATACACATAAGAATTAATTTATTCCACAAATAAAATAACATAATCATTCTTCAAAATCCTAAACTATAAATGCCATCATCAAGAGACATACCAATAAATGAAACGGAATAAAATGGTAGATAGAAATGAAATAATATTTATTTAGAAAACAAGCACAGTCCTAAGCTGTAAAAGAACACAAAACAGATCACCAGAACACACGAACACACAACACACGACACAGAAACAATGAACGAAACTGTAGGAACACACATTAACGAAGTGTATTCACAAAAATAATAGTGACGATTTGGAATCAAAATGAAATGGAATAAATAATAATTCCTAAAATATTGTTATAGGGAATATCAAATTTGAACGAAACCATAGCAACGAAACAGAAGAAATATTTTCAAAAGTCAACAGTACTGACTGTTTCTATGGTTTCTATATCATCATTTACGTTTAGTTTCACTCGTGAAAAAGGTGTTATATATTTTGCTACTATATTTAATAAATTTATTTCTAATGCAATAGTAAAATAATCAATAATGCTTATTTATTATTATTTAATTTGTATAGTAGCTATACTTTTGCTGTAGGAGTTAAGGTAGGTAAAAGTAGCTCTATCTATCTGCTAAAATGTAAAACTATGGCCAAAGCTTCCGTTCCTTTTCCTTCAGATGGCAGCATTGTCTATGAATATTTTGTTTGAAGCCAATGTATGGAAATTTCACCCCCCTGCAACAAGCAACTGATAATACTTAATAATATCTTCGTCAATCTCCATGACAACGCGCGACGTCTACTGACAACAACAAAAACACTCAGACTAAATAAAAATGGTGGACGCATGACACCGGCAAATCCGTTCAATACGTTGCGGGCCGTGCGTGCGTTCCGGCCGGCCGGCGTGGACCAGTGGACAGTGGACGCATGCCATCGGCAAATCCGTTCAATCCGTTGAACCTTCACCTTTAAGGTGAACGTCCACTGGTCCGCGCCGGCCGCACCGCACGCACGGCACGCAACGGATTTCGGTTTGCTATCTATGAATTTATATAGCACTGCGTCCACTATCGGTACCGGCCGCACCGAACGCCGGCATATATGATATGAGCAAAAAAGGCGATGCGTGCCGGTGACGTCACCGGCACGGAACGCATTTTTGAACTCATCGTATCTGTCAGTGTCATCCTACTGATTCTAGGGATTGACGAAGCATAACATTTACAATGTTTTTTTTTCCAGACTAGTCCTTATATGCATAAAGACTAGTCTATACAACATTAGTTTTTGTTTACCTATACTAAACCCGAAAAGGGGTCATTCTACTCATCATTTTGAACAATTTTTTCTACGGGACCAACCTTGAAATCGTGAAACAAAAATCTGCTGTTCAGTGCATTTATCTACATCAAACTCGTCAAAGTCAGCTGTTCAGTACATTTTGACGAGTTTGATGTAGATAAATGTACTGAACACCAGATTTTTTTTTTCAATGATGAGTACAATGACCCTTTTTCGGGTTTAGTATAAACAAAAACTAATGTTGTATAAACAAATTAAAAACAAAATTGAGTTTCTGGTTTCTGACTGCATTTCTGTTGTGCTTTATTATCAAAATTAAAAAATAATAATAATGTTTAGACTCGTGCTCATAGACATGAGCGACACGCATCAACGGCAGAGGCAACTGCCATAGACTATACACTAATATCTGGAATAGTAAATACCGGTCTGGTATGTAAATTACGTGAAAAATAGATGGCACTGATACCAACTAGACAATTAATTCTATTATCCGCTAGATGGCAGTATACTTAATTGCAAATGGATATAGGTACTAGGTAGGTGCCATGTATTTATTTGTATTTAGGTAGGAATTTATTTTAAATAAAAGAACAATTCCCTTAATAATATTATTATTTACTTCTTTTTATTTTTGTAAACACTACGTTTATGTGTACATACATTAAAATAGCGTTCTGCTTTGACTTTTACGTTATCCCCCGATCAAAATTGCTAATTTTCCACCTGTGCACCAACTATGAATGATTCTTGTAATAGCCCGATCAACAATAAAATCTAGCATATTATTTTTATGCAACGTGCAGGTTAGAAGTCACAAATTGATTTAACCACTATTTTTCAATATTTTCTTCTTTTTTTTTTCACATCCAAAATAGCGTTTTTCTGCATGTTTTTAGTCTGCATGTAACCAACAATATCCAAATCGAGTACACAACCGGAGGTTGAGAAAGCGGGGTCAATCAGTAGGAAAGTATCACGAAGTCCAGGGACGGAAGCAGCCTATGGGTCAATCGGTGAACAAAGTATCAGGGTCGAAAACAGAGTTAACAGTAAAGCCAGGTCTCACAAAATCCAGCAATCAATGCAAATCTCTCGAGAAATCCGAAAATAGTTATAAGCAGTAACGAACGAACGACAGCACGGAAACTTCAAAAAACTTTGAAATTTGAATTGTGTCAACTGCCAATCTGTCATCTTGTTATTGCAAGTTATTATTATTAAAAGCTCCATCTATCAAGCAATAGTATACTTTTTATTAAAAGTTTTCAAAACGTGAACTATGGATGTCGCCACCTTCCATACATTTAATATTTACTGTCAGATGTATGATGGTTTCACCCCCCTGGCAACTGCAGTCATGTTTTGCGAACAAGCAACTGATAATCTTCGTCAATCTCCATGACAACGCGCGACGTCTACTGACAACAACAAAAACACTCAGAATAAATAAAAATGGTGGACGCATGACACCGGCAAATCCGTTCCGGCCGGCCGGGGCGGACCAGGTGGACAGTGGACGCATGCCATCGGCAAATCCGTTCAATCCGTTGCGTGCCGTGCGGGCGGTGCGGCCGGCGCGGACCAGTGGACGCTCAGCTTTACGGAGACGCGGGGCGTCGAGCGGCGCGGTGCGTCGAGCGGCGCGGTGCGCGGCGCGGCCCGCACTAAATATAAAACATAGGGCATTCTATGAGAGCGTTTAAGGAGAAGCGATTAAGATTTCTTACACTTGACAGCGCACAGCCCGCCCCGCGCACTGCGCCGCACGATACCCCGCGTGTCCGTAAATGAGGCCATCTGAGCGTCCACTGGTCCGCGCCGGCCGCACTGCATGCACGGCACGTAGCGGATTGAACGGATTTGCCGATGGCTTGCGTCCACTGTCCACTGGTCCGCGCCGGCCGGCCGGAACGCACGCACGGCACGCAACGTATTGAACGGATTTGCCGGTGTCATGCGTCCACCATTTTTATTTAGTCTGAGTGTTTTTGTTGTTGTCAGTAGACGTCGCGCGTTGTCATGGAGATTGACGAAGATATTATTAAGTATTATGTTTTATCAGTTGCTTGTTGCAGGGGGGTGAAACTTCCATACATCGGCTTCAAACAAAATATTCATAGACAATGCTGCCATCTGAAGGAAAAGGAACGGAAGCTTTGGCCATAGTTTTACATTTTAGCAGATAGATAGAGCTACTTTTACCTACCTTAATTCCTACAGCAAAAGACAAGTATAGCTACTATACAAATTAAATAATAATAAATAAGCATTATTGATTATTTTACTATTGCATTAGAAATAAATTTATTAAATATAGTAGCAAAATATATAACACCTTTTTCACGAGTGAAACTAAACGTAAATGATGATATAGAAACCATAGAAACAGTCAGTACTGTTGACTTTTGAAAATATTTCTTCTGTTTCGTTGCTATGGTTTCGTTCAAATTTGATATTCCCTATAACAATATTTTAGGAATTATTATTTATTCCATTTCATTTTGATTCCAAATCGTCACTATTATTTTTGTGAATACACTTCGTTAATGTGTGTTCCTACAGTTTCATTGTTTCTGTGTCGTGTGTTGTGTGTTCGTGTGTTCTAGTGATCTGTTTTGTGTTCTTTTACAACTTAGGACTGTGCTTGTTTTCTAAATAAATATTATTTCATTTCTATCTACCATTTTATTCCGTTTCATTTATTGTAGGTCTCTTGATGATGGCATTTATAGTTTAGGATTTTGAAGAATGTTTATGTTATTTATTTTGTGAAATAAGTAAATTCATAAGTGTATGTTTCGAATTCTAAATTTCCTCTAGAGTATGAATTTGTCATCATAGTTGGTGATAAGCTTGACGCGGCTTTCGAAGGACCTTTGCGGGGGCGGTGAATTGACACGACACACAGAATTGAGCGAAAGGGAATCTTGTAAGGAGAAAATGGGATGGATGGACTTACTTGGGAATCTTCTGGATGGTGAGCGTTGACTCAAGGACAGCCTTTACAGATGTCCCACTTCACTGATTTTCTTTCTTCACTGTGGTGCACTTTTACATGAGGTCTTTAAATGTTACACTTGTGTCGGCCAACACTTACGAATAGATAGTTTTGAATTTTTTATAAAGTAGCGGATTACTTTGCGGCGTGGAGCGGTGCGGTTAGCGGAAGCGGGTTGAGGTAGCACTGACTCTTTTAACCTTCGAGAATTTCTCTCAAGTCAGATTGAAGGTATGCAGCGATTGGCTATCACTGCAGCGGAGATGCCGTTGATTGGCGCGAGAGATATACATTCCTCTCGCTCTGTTGTATGGAATTGAGAAAGGAAGGAAATGTAGCTCAAAACTGCGGTCGGATATATTATAGTAAAAAAAAACTTAATAAAACTAAAACTTGCGCGAGCAATAGTCTTATTTTATACACATAAGAATTAATTTAATCCACAAATAAAATAACATAATCATTCTTCAATACAATTTTTAGGGATTTAATACTAGAAACAAAAACTCCTAAAAGCGCCATCTAGTGAGCTAGCGAAGGAGTAGAAAAATTGTTCAAAATGATGAGTTCAATGACCGATTTCGGGTTTAGTATAAACAAAAACTAATGTTGTATAGACTAGTCTTTATGCATATAAGGACTAGTCTAGATAAAAAAACATTGTAAATGTTATGCTTCGTCAATCCCTGGAATCAATCAGTAGGATGACACTGACAGATGAGATGAGTTCAAAAATGCGTTCCGTGCCGGTGACGTCACCGGCATTCCTTATGACGTCACCGGCACGCATCGCCTTTTTTGCTCATATATCAGCTCATATATGCCGGCGGTCGGTGCGGCCGGTACCGATAGTGGACGCAGTGCTATATAAATTCATACATAGCAAACCAAAATCCGTTGCGTGCCGTGCGTGCGGTGCGGCCGGCGACAGTGGACGTTCACCTTTTAACCGCATTCAAGAGTTGTCAGTGTCATCATTGACACACCACAGCTCTTGAACGCGGTTTAGATTGTTTAGATGAACGCTGCATGATCGCGTTCAGTTTCAATAATGAAATTCGCCGTTATAGTTAAGCCTGTGAACCTGCAATGGGGCTCGTACAGTCAGCAACAAAAGTCGATTAACACTTTGTGTTTCTTAAATCTTAATCGGATGTAAATTTTAAAGAAAATTGACTCTTACCTAATAAATGAAATGCTAAATAGCAGGTTATCGTGTCATTTTATGTTAATTTAAATGATGTCAAAAAGTAGCAGTGTTAACCGACTTCTGTTGCTGACCGTACCGGCCTAAATAACAGCCGCATGGATGATCAATAAGGTTAAGCTACGCTTAGGGCCGACCAGGGTCGCTACGGGCCGTTAGAAACCCAAAAGTCTGACGACCAATCTTATCAACGGGTAGGTATCGTATTACCCAGTAGGTAACTGGGTTGTGGAGGTCAGATAGGCAGTCACTTCATGAAAAATACTGGTAGCTGCATCCGGTTAGACTGGAAACCGACGACAATGTTAGTTTGATTATACAGGTTGTTTCTTTTAAGGTGTCAAGGCAGTGCGAGCTGATAGCAGAGTACCATACCTATTGATTTAACCCCCATGTATGTTCTTTTTTTTCGAGTTATTTTGGATTTCTCATTTCATATCAATGGTGGTGGTTAAGGATAGTAGTAGGTATAAAAAAATTATGTGTCTAATATCAACTGAGCTTTGTTTAAACGTAGATGAATAGTAAATATCAGGATTGACCAAAATATGCAAAGATTTAAAAAAATATATATAAAATATGAAAATCACAAGATTTCCGATACACCACTTTCAACGACCGATTTCAGCAAGTAATGGCCTATTTAGTACATTCTTGTTCAAAGTTGACCCAAAAAAGATACAATTTTTTAAAGCCATCATCTCGTTTAATCAGGAAAAACATCGAAAAAAAATCATAACTCGAAAACTACAAAAAATCGTAGGACATACCTACATGGGAGTTAAATCAGTTTGTATGGTCTGCTACCAGCTCGCCCCGGCTTGACACCTTTAAAGAAACACTGTATATTACTAGCCGTTGCCCGCGGCTTGGCTTGAAATTATCCCACGGGAACCTACTATCGGGATAAAAAGTATCCTATGTGTTATTCCAGGTTATAAACTATCTGTTTGCCAAACATCTAAATCTATTCAGCCGTTTTTGCGTGATTGGCTAACAAACATCCAAACATCTTCACAAACTTTCACATTTAAAACATTAGTGTGATATATCACGTTCAGTTTCATTAGAAAAAATCACCCTTATTGTTTAGGCTGTGAACCATATTTCGTACCTCAGTTAACATTAAAATATTGATCATTATTTTACCAAGAAATAAATATACAGTACTAGCTTTTGCCCGGGGCTTCGCCCGCGTGGATGTCGGAAAATATCGCAAGGGAACCTGCTACCGAGAATTCCTTCCTTATTCCTTGTCTACATTATAAAAGGAACATCTGCGCAAAATTTCAGCTTTCCCACGCCCAGCCCAAACCCTTGGACCTATCCAAGGGTTTGGGCTGGGCGTTGATGAGTCAGTCAATTAGTCAGTCAGTCAGGACTCTTCTTTTTATTTATACAGGGTGTTCGGCGCATGGACCGACACAATTTTTTGGGGGATTGGGGGGGTCATTTGCTAGGTTTCACCTAAAGACCTCCATGTCCTAAGTGTGACGGTAATTGAGATATGTTTTTTTTTGTTCTTTCTTTGAATTACCCAAAATCTCGCCTTTGAATCGATATATTTTTTTTGTTTATGGTTGCAATAGAACAAAATAAATTTTATAATAGTCTGCAATGTATTTTTATTCTAAACAAATTATTATTTGATGTAATTGATCAGTAGAAAATGACTTATGTGCTTCCAAAGTCTTAAAAATGTTTAAATGTATGAAAAATTACTACTCTTAAATTCATTTTTTTTTTAAATGAAGCCATTTTGACCTTATTTTTAACTCAAAAAGTTCTTTAGCTTATATCCTTTCTAAGGGTATGCTACACGCTATGAAAAACAATTCAAATGTAGTCAAAATACTAGTTAGAGAGTCAGTTATGGAGTGTTTTAAGAAAAGACTTATTACGGTAATTATATTTTTTTATTTTATTTCGAATAATAATACATTGTAGACTATAATAAAAATTATTTTATTCTTTTACAACCAAAAACAAAAAAAATATATCGATTCAAAGGCGAGATTTTGGGTAATTCAAAGAAAGAACCAAAAAAAACATATCTCAATTACCGTCACACTTAGGACATGGAGGTCTTTAGGTGAAACCTAGCAAATGACCCCCCCAATCCCCCAAAAAATTGTGTCGGTCCATGCGCCGAACACCCTGTATAGATTTTTCACACCCTCATAGGCTATCTAAATACAGTTTTGCGGAAGTCATCTTAACGATCGAATGATATCGACCTTCAAAAGCGAGACGTGCTATTTCGAAAATATATTATTTGAACAGATAAAAAAATAATAATGCACATACTGCAAAATGCATGTATGGCAGTAAATTATACATATTAAATGTATTTGTGTAGTGAAATGATTATTTTTAAGGAATCAATACCAAAATACCTACGCTTACTTCTTCCACTCTGAAGGGTAGCCCTATTCCTAAAAGACGGCAACTATTAGTGAGATATTCGCCAGAAATAATAAGATCCCTTTCCATGTAGCAGTTACTCAGAACTATCTTTTACGCGATCACGTTGGCACTATAACTCATCTCTCCCGGAGCCTCGTTTAGTAGTGCGATCACGGGAGCAGTACAGCATCGTTCCAACATGATTAAATTGTTCAATTGCTATCCTGATAGTAACGTAAATGTTTGAAAATCTGCTCTTGTTTGTAAAATTTAAATCTATTTTTATGGCATTATCGATTCAATAAAAATTGTGTTTTTTTTTAGTGGCTTATTAGCACTATAGAATCTAATTTTACGCTTATTACGCTTATTTATAGTAGTTTATTTCCACAAAACGGCATGGGAGTGCATACTTCGAAGACAAACATCGGAGGAATCTTGTACGCCATCTCCGACGAAGACACCAAGGCTTGTCTGCGTGAAGCGGCGCATCTCGGTGCCACTAGCAAGTCTTCGTACGGCAGGTGTAGATCGTGATGCAAGGGCAGCAGTGTCCACCGCAGCAGCCGCCACCACCACAACAGCCACAGCCTCCGCACATTTTTCCTTAGGGAAGGTAAAGAGTACTTAATGTGTCTAAAATACGTCGAAAGTAGACCAAAGTTGTGGAAAAGACACTATTTAAATAATTTTTATAAAGATTTAGAGGTTTTTTTTTTTTGAGACTTTTTATTAGATGTGTATTACGCGAGCGATTTGATTGTAATTAATTGATACACTTTTCAAAAATGGGTGTTTCACGATAGGTACAGGGAAGAATTTTATGTTGATATTGCTCCGTGTTTGACTTCTATCAAGGACGGATGTGTATCATTCGTGCCCTCGTGCTCTAGTTTAGAGTAATTCGCTGGTGCATCATAAAACAGTCGTTGATGCGTTGCGAAATCGGTTTATCAAGATCGCCGCGATGACCCAGTTATTAATTATAGTGTAAACAGTGAAGTTAAATAATTGTGAAGGTGACCTTCTATTGTCGCCAACAAAAGTAAAAATAAAAACTGATTTGGAAAAGCTGTTGTATGACAGTTACGTTTAAGAAAAATCAGAGAGGGAAAAGTTGGAATTTCTTGTTAATGGAATTTATTGCGTTGACTTAGAGGCTTGATTTTTTTAGAGCTCCAAGGGACTAATAGACCTACGTATTTGATATTAATTTCAACTTGATACATTCACGCTTTCCTGGAAAAAAAGGGTCTTGAGTTGATAGACTGAAAAACAGACACACATACAGACGGACAACGAAATAATTTTATAAGGGTTCATTTTTTCCTTTTGCGGTACGGAACCCTAAAAATGTTCTCGTCTAACTCAAAAACTACTGAACTTTGGTAGAAAATTTGGCGGCTTTTGTTGTATTTTAATCCTACTATGATGTCCTGCAAGGAATACGTCGAGTTACACTAACCCTGTATACAGGATGTACCAGAAAGGTGCGGTCTTTGAGGCTATGGTACGGTCAGCAACAGAAGTCGGTTAACACTGCTACTTTTTGACATCATCTAAATAAACACAAAATGTTATGATAACCTGCTTTTTATTACCATTTAATTTAATAGATAACAGTTAATAAATAATAAAATAAAAGTAAAGAAGAGAGGGAGGAGGAGGGGGGAGTAAGTATTGTTAATTTTCTTTAAAATTTACACCTGTTCCGATTATAATGAAGTAATTTTTCTCAATAATTGTCCCTGTTCCAAAAAAAAAATCCATAAATCCAGTAATGTTTAGCTTACAGCCCACTCCCTCTGATAGCTGCTTATTCTCCCAATAAATATATATTCAATATCCATAATATCACTATTTCTAATACCATTAGCTTTATGTAATGGATTTGGTTGATTGATGTGGTCAGTTTGATGTGGTTTGGCAGAGCAACGACCTGATTTGTCGTACATTTGAGCTAAAATTATGATTTTGGTTGTGTTTAGAGATAAACTGTGTATTACTGTGTAATATCAATCCATTTTTATCTCTTGTAGATTTAAATTGAACAACCGATCTATAAAATTTTAATTTAAATATGAACAACTAGCGTATTTTTTAAATATTCTCGGGTGAGCCTCACACCTAGAGAACGCGTCCCCAGGTGGCGGATAGGGGAATGCTCGGCGCCACGTCGGGTAGGAGGGAAATAAAATACCTCCCGCGGACCAACAGGTCGGAGAAGGAAACTCCGTTATCAAACCCCTGCTGCGGGCTTCTCCGACATATTTGGAGCAGAGGTCGTGGACAGTGCTGGGTGCTTGGGCTGGAGCACTCCAGAAGGGATGGCGGCGGAAGAGCCCATGATGGGCCAACGGCGGCACCCACACCCTGGAATGGGGTGATAGTCTTGGCGTCAGGTGGCAACCGGCTGTAAAAACACAACGCCAAAACAACACAATCTCCTAGTATGAAAGCACAACACAAGAGAAAGAGTATAACGGTTAGGGCGTACCCCTTAAGCGACGGTCAGATGTGATCACAGGCGAAAAATGCTAAGGCGTCCCCTGCAAGCGACGAATCTAGACGCAGCGCAAATAATATGCGCATAGCTACATGGAACATCGGTTCCCTGACCGGACGCAGCCAAGAACTGGCAAATACATTACATAGGCGAAATATAAATATCTGTTGTGTACAAGAACTTAAGTGGAAGGGTTCAAAGTCCAGGGACATTGGTGGAAACTATCAACTATTGTATAACGGCACATCAACAACAAGGAACGGAATTGGCATCATCCTCGACGAAACACTAAAACAAAGAATCATTAAAGTAGAAAGAATAAGTGATAGAATTATGTATGTAAAACTAGCTCTAGATAACCAACCAACTTTAAATGTAGTCTCAGTATATGCCCCCCAGGTGGGATGTGGCAACGAAGAAAAGGATCTGTTCTGGGGAAGCCTAGAAGACCTTTTACAAACCATACCCTTAGATGAGAAAAAAATAATAGCAGGTGATTTTAATGGACATGTGGGTCTGAAAGCACCAGAAAACTCAGTCATACATGGAAATTTTGGGTATGGCACCTCTAACAGCCAGGGCCATGACATAATGAATTTAGCGACTCAATTTGACCTTCCGATCGTCAATACCTATTTTCAAAAAAAGGACGAACACTTAATAACCTACAAAAGTGGTGGTTCGGCTTCACAAATAGACTATTTTCTGTGTGACAGGTCCACTCTGTGCAATTTCAAGGATTGTAAAGTTATACCAGGGGAACCACTAACCACCCAACACCGACTTCTTGTAGCCTGTTTGGTAATGCCAAATTGGAACCAAACGCAGAAATATCAAAAGTATGAGACCCGAATAAAATGGTATAACATGCACAAATCAGAAGGCACTTCATTCATTGCGAAGGCTGATGCATACTTGAAAGACACTCTACAAGACCCTAAAGATACCAACACTCTCTGGAACGACTTCCACCAGTTTTGCCTGAAAACCGCCAAAACAACCTTAGGTATCACAAAAGGAAAACTAAGGATTAATAAGAACCCTGCTTGGTGGGATGAGAATGTTAAATCTCAGATAAGGGAAAAGAAAGTGTATTTCAAAAAATGGCAGGAAACAAAAATGGACACCGATCGCCTGGAATACAACATAATGAAGAAGAGAGCTAAGAAATGTGTTGCAGTAACTAGAGCACTGTCCAATGATCAGTTTTACAAAGAATTAGAGAACGCAAATACAGACGCGGAAATATTTAAATTAGCTAAACTTTGAAATAATCAAACAAAGGATATCAAACGTAACAAATATATTAAAGATTCAGCCGGCAAATTGTTAACCACAAACAAAGACATTAATAACAGGTGGCAGGAATACTACCAAACACTTCTCAATGAGGAGTTTCCACAGGAACCGCTAACACCACTACCATGTACCGTAGGACCAGTTAATGCAATTTCACCCGAGGAAGTCAAAACAGCTATCCAAAAAACGAAAAATGGGAAAGCCACGGGACCAGACGAGATTCCAGCAGACCTGTGGAAAAAACTGGGAAATACTGGTGTAGCATGGTTGACTAAGCTTTTCAACGAAATTCTTATAACCACCAAAGTGCCAGATATGTGGAGAACCAGTAACCTGATACCTTTCTATAAAAATAAAGGGGATGTTGCGGACTGTGGAAATTATAGAGGAATCAAGCTAACCTCTCACACCCTTAAGATCTGGGAAATTATCCTCGTAAAAAGACTGACAAAAATAACAAAGATAACACCGAACCAGTGCGGATTTACCAGCGATGTCAGCACCACAGATGCAATTCACGCAGTAAAAATACTTATGGAAAAGTACAAGTCTCGCAAACAAGACCTCCACATGGTTTTCATTGACCTCGAAAAGGCGTTTGACCGAGTTCCGCGAGAGCTTATCTGGCAAGCACTGAGAGCACAACTAGTGCCGGAGCATTACATCGAGCTCCTGAAAGATCTTTACCACAATGTATCTACAAGAGTGGTAAGCCCAGCAGGAACAAGTAAAGAATTTGAGGTCAGAGTAGGTGTTCATCAGGGCTCGACCCTGAGCCCTCTACTATTCAACCTGGTAATGGACTATATCACTTCAAACATACAAAAACCAGCACCGTGGTCACTACTATATGCTGATGATGTAGTTCTTATAGCCGAATCATTGGCAGAAGTGCAATCAGACCTGACAACATGGCAGGAGTCCTTGGAGAGGAGAGGGCTGAGAGTCAGTAGACAGAAGACCGAATATATGTTTTGTGACTTTTCCGAAGCAAATGTGGGTGTCATACCATGCCCATCCGTCGAGAACAGACCTCTCAACAGAGTTGAACAGTTCAAGTATCTCGGATCCATTGTAGCACCAAAAGCCTGTGTAGAGAGAGACATTCACAACAGAATCCAGGCAGCCTGGCTCAAATGGAGATCGTTGTCTGGCATCTTATGCGACTCCCGTATGCCAATTAAAGTCAAGGGCAATGTATACAAAAGGGCAGTAAGACCAGCCCTATTATATGGATCTGAGTGCTGGCCGATGAGGAAGACGGATGAACAAAAAATTCACACCACAGAGATGAAGATGCTACGCTGGTCTGGTGGGGTTTCTAAAATGGATAGAGTTAGAAACGAATATATTCGTGGTACTTTTAAAGTCGCTGAGATACGCGAGAAGCTTAGGGAAAACCGCTTGCGCTGGTACGGACATGTGATGAGGCGAGATGATGACCATATGACAAAAAGAGTCCTGAATATAGAGGAAGGAAAAAGAGGCCGTGGACGACCACCAATGACTTGGCTACGAACAATTAAAAATGACATGTTAGAGAGTAACACAACAGTAGAGACAACCCGCAACCGTACGGTGTGGCGCAGAAATACTAGGAGGGCTGACCCCAAATAAATTGGGACAGTAGCCAGGAGAAAGAAGAAGAGCGTATTTTTTAAATAGAATTGTGCCCGTTTTCCCCTAAATATTATTGCACTCATGGATTTTCAACTCTCGGTGCTGTTAAGCCTAGCGTTGAAAATCCAACAGTGCACTTTTATTTAGGGATTCTTTTATGTGTCAATTTGATGAAAACGGCCATAACTGATGCTTGTATTATTTAACTGTTTCTTTGGTCTAGTGGTACCAAGCGCTACTGCTGAGCATGCGGTCCTGGGTTCGAATCCCGGGTTTGGGAAATGTGTTTTTGGGTTATTCCATCGGGAATTTCTCAGTAGCAGCCCGGAGTCGGGATTAGTGCCCGGTTGATGGCAATAGGCTCGCCCCCCGTTACATGGGGCTTAAACATAACTGGTAAAATGTACTATATTTAGGTACTTACACCTCTTCCTAACCCTTCGGGGAATACAGGCGTGATGTTATGTTAGGTATATTGTTAGTTTACATAGTTGGCATTCCTAAAATTATACAGGGTGTCCGGTAAAGAATGGATAACCTTGGAATAGCATATTACAGACATGATGGCCGTTCTTAAAAAAATACAAAAAAAAATATCCCCACTAGTAGGTACACACGGCTACACATCAAGCTATACATTTCTAGTTTAGACTGACCTCTCATTGTAAGGAAATCCTATACAATGCGAGATCAGCTTATACTGAAAATTTGATCTGTTGTCGTGCGTACATTATGATTTTTTGGAGTCTCCAAAAAATATTTTTTTTAAATATTTTTTTTTGTATTTTTTTAAGAACGGCCATCATGTCTGTAATATGCTATTCCAAGGTTATCCATTCTTTACCGAACACCCTGTATAATTTTAGCACATGTATACATGCATTGTTCAGTATAAAAAATTGTTTTGTTTAGCGGCAAAGAACCTACCTACCTATGCACCTATGCTATGCTATGCTATGGTACCTATGTTAATTTAAAGTTAACCTGAGTATTCTTCTCATGTTTTTGAAACTGGAATAAAGTTCATACTGAGGGCAGCGTAATCAGATATGAATTTAATAATCCACCTCGCGGGCTCAGTGCGGGTTGGTAGATGTCACAACTGTCTTCGAATTTTTGGTTCTAGGACATCATTTTCAGAGCAGTGACGATGAAATTATTTACACAAAGTAAGATTTCATGTCTTTCATGTCGTAAGTATGAGTCGGTACTTCCTTAAACATACCAGCACTTTTCCGTTAAAAGGCCAAAATATTTATTAATTTCATGTAAACATTAAAATTTATTTAGGTATACAATATACACAACTGACTATTAACACAAATTATTTGACTTAGGTACTACTATTACAAATAAATTATTTATTGGAAGACTTAAAGCAAAACAAAACAGAATAAAAACCAGAAATTAAATAATTCTGTTTGCTTGAAATCCGTGGCTCGAAATACATAAAGAAGAAAGAACATCGGTCAAATTTCTATAGAAGCTGGACCTGAGTTTTATTTTCAGTGTACAGAAGCAAATTATAGTGAGATTTGATTGTTTTATGTAGTAAACACCATCCCTTTCGAAAATAATATCTAAATAGCCAAGATATTTCAATAATGCAAAAAATACTTTTGAGGTTATCGGTGTCCGGAAATCAAAAGCACAGAATAATCGTCACAAGCGGTACCTAGTTATCAGTCTGTAAAACAATGCCAAGGTCAAACAACAGAAGGAAATTCAAAACAGTACAGTACGTATCACAATATTCACACTAACAACAACAACACAACAACAATGCGAGATCGCCGGGTGCAGACTACATACTACAGTATATTAGTGTCAAATTGACACCCGTTGTAACTGACAGTTTTGACACTGTCAATCCATGGCGCGAGCCGATGACATATTATGACGTTTCGTTGTAAACAATTGAACAAAATGCTGATACTTACTATGAACCCACATAATTATTTTTATGACAAGAATCCAATAAATAATAAAAACAGCACTGGTACACAAGTATATAATTGAATTACATCTAATAACTATTCAGAAAAACGTGAATAATTATAATCTTTGAGTACTAAATCATTTCTTAAGCAAAATGAATCGTCAAAGGTGCGTTCTGAACATGTTATTCTAAATAATTTGCAAATTATGCTATTAAAAAAAAATGTGTTTGTGCTTTTTTTTCTGGCGACTTAAATATCTATTTCTTATGTTTTTTAAGACCTTAAAAAATACTAGATTTTTACATATATATGGCATATCTGTACACCACCGCCTCGTAGTCAGGTACGATATGGCCGTCCTTCTTTTTGAGTGGACCTTTGTGTGAATTTTACAGCGATGACGCAAAGTCCATTAAATTAACAGGTGCCTTTTTCCAAAAAGCGTCGGATTTTACACTCATAAGTAAGTGTCAGTTTTAAAGTTTATTTATTTTATTTACTTTATTTATTTATTTTTATTCATTAACACATACATTTGTTTTAACAGGTAATACCCAAGTTAACAAAAGTAGTCATAAAATTATTGCTAATTGTCCCAAGTAACGGGGCTGGGTAGAAGCACAAGTTACGCAGTGGACAACATACTAAATGTCACCCTCTGGAATTCCGCCAAAGAGCAAGAAAATATGTCCAAACGCCGAGAGACACTATTGAGTATTCTTACTGCACGAATCACCGGTGCAAACTTTAATAAGTTTGTACGGGTAGCTGGAACTTTAAAAAGTTCCTCCCTCGGACCCAACCGTAACTTCCTGTCTGGAACGAGTAATCCCAACGATTCCAATATTTGTGGATTATTCAGTATCCCACGAAAAACCATAAAAACATATTTTACCAAAGCAAGGTTGCGCCTTACTTCCAACTTATAGTATCCAACCATCCCTATAACAACGAGAGTTGGATACATAAGCGGGTAGAAAGGGTAGACACCATACTGCCTGAAGTATAAGTATCGGGTAAATTTGTTTTGCATCTTTTCCAACATTTGAGAATACTTCACTTCATAAGGATTCCAGATGATAGCACTAGTTTCCAAGTTGCTTCGCACCAATGCATTGTAAAGTGCTTTCACTGCTGCCATATTAGTGAAGTCACGGGTTTCACGCATGACAAAACCAAGATTCTTAAACGCCTTTTTGAACACCTGCACCACATGAAAACGAAACGTAAGATCCCCAGACAAAGTAACCCCTAGATCTCTCACAAACCCCACTCGCGGTATGACGTGATCGCCCATACAATAATCATGGCGTCGGGGTGCCACGGCAAGTTCTGATTTAATTTCAAAAGAGGTAGTCACAATTAAATAACAATGAGGATGATTTATTTTTAGGGTTCCGTACCTCAAAAGGAAAAAACGGAACCCTTATAGGACTCACTCGTGTGTCTGTCTGTCTGTCTGTCTGTCTGTCTGTCCGTCTGTCCGTCTGTCACAGCCAATTTGCTCCGAATCTAATGGACCGATTAAGTTAAAATTTGGTACACATGGATTTCTGTGACCCAAACACGTACAGCTAAAGTAAATATATGAATTTTGAATATGAGAGTCACTTTTAGGGGGAAAATAAGAAAATGTAAAAAAAAAGTTTTGTAAACTGTACCGTGTGACATATCAAATGAAAGGGCTTACTATGAGAATCTCAAATATATTTTTTCTATAATTTTAAAATATATTGTTTAAAAGTTATTTAAGAAAATAGACGAAAATTGACCATCCCCCCCCCCTTATCTCCGAAACTACTGAGCCTAAAATTTTGAAAAAAATATAGAAAATAGTTCTATACCTGTAGATTACAGGAAAATCTATAAGAAGTCTGTGGTCTTAAAATAACATGGTAAATCTATATATATAAAAAAATCAAAGTCCTGACTGAGTCACTGACTAATATATCAATGCACAGCCCAAACCAAACTGAGTCTAAAATTTTGAAAAAAATATAGAAAATAGTTCTATACCTGTAGATTACAGGAAAATCTATAAGAAGTCTGTGGTCTTAAAATAACATGGTAAATCTATATATATAAAAAAATCAAAGTCCTGACTGAGTCACTGACTAATATATCAATGCACAGCCCAAACCAATGGACCTAATAGATACCTTATACAGGGTGTCCCGTAAATAATGGATCAAACGTAACGGGTAGGTAGCTTACCTAATTTCCAACAACTAATTTGAATATTAAAAAAAAAACCGTTACAGTAACCAGGATATTAATGTTTTTTCGAATTTTACGATTTTGTCTTCCAGAATTAAGCTTTTTTAATGCTGTCGCTGCAAATGATGACATTTTTAGGTATGATTTTTATTTAACATTTCTGAATAGCTTACTAATGTTATAAGTAGAGATCGGATAATCGGATGCATATTAACCTAAAGTTAATATTTCGCTAACAAAGTATGGAAGCGGCTTCTTAGCATTTTTTTTCTTACTTTATATCCCGGGATTCCAGAAAATGTGGGAATGCACAACTAATCGGATACATGGTATGGAAACGACTTCATAAATAACGTGGTTTTATTTATTTGGAAATACCGGGAAATCGGGATCACATAAATATTCCGTTTGTAACACGTGATCCCCGCGAGAAATACAAAGCTGCCGAATTAAAATGGTTGTCTCTGGAAGGTACCGACACTATATCGGTGGGGTTGTTTTCATGGGTTTCGAGAATGTTAAACCCGATAGTGACGTGAAAATGTAAATCCAAGATGGCGGCTGCGATCATTTTAAAATTTTTCGTCATGGGTGTCGTTTTCATGGTTTTCGTGGGTTTTAAAGCCGATAGTGATGTTAAAATGTAAATCCAAGATGGCGGCTGCAAAATTTTCTAAATTTTTCGTCATTGGTGTCGTTTTCATGCTTTTCGAGGGTGTTAAAGCCGATAGTGATGTTAAAATGTAAATCCAAGATGGCGGCTGTCAACATTTTATTTTTTTTTATCATGGGTGACGTTTTCATGGTTTTTGAGGGTTGTGAAACCGATAGTGGCGTTAAAATGTAAATCCAAGATGGCGGCTGCTAAATTTTCAAACTTTTCGTCATGGGTGTCGTTTTCATAGTTTTTGTGAGTTTTAAAGCCGATAGTGGCGTTAAAATGTAAATCCAAGATGGCGGCTGCGAAAATTTTCTAATTTTTCGTCATGGGTGTCGCTTTATTGGTTTTCGAGGGTGTTAAAGCCGATAGTGACACTAAAATGTAAATACAAGATGGCGGATGCGAATATTTTTAATTTTTCGTCATGGGTGTCGTTTTCATGGTTTTTGAGAGTTTTAAAGCCGATAATGGCGTTAAAATGTAAATCCAAGATGGCGGCTGCTAAATTTTCAAACTTTTCGTCATGGGTGTCGTTTTCATAGTTTTTGTGAGTTTTAAAGCCGATAGTGACACTAAAATGTAAATCCAAGATGGCGGATGCAAACATTTTTTAATTTTGCGTCATGGGTGTCGTTTTCATGGTTTTTGGGGGTGTTAAAGCTGATAGTGACATTAAAATGTAAATCCGAGATGGCGACTGCAAAAAATTTCAAACTTTTTGTCATGGGTGCCGTTTTCATGGTTTCCGAGGGTTTAAAGCCGATAGTGGCGTTAAAATGTAAATTCAAGACGGCGTTCAGTCGGTTTTACAACCCTCGAAAACCATGAAAACGACATCCATGACAAAAAATTTAAAAATGTTCGCAGCCGCCATCTTGGGTTTACATTTTAATGTCACAATCAGCTTTAATACCCCCGAAAACCATGAAAACGACACCCATGACGAAAACTAAAAAATATTTGCATCCGCCATCTTGGATTTACAATTTAGTGTCACTACGGGTTTTAACACCCTCGAAAACCAATAAAACGACACCCATGACGTAAATTAGAAAATGTTTGCAGCCGCCATCTTGGATTTACATTTTAATGTCACTATCAGCTTTAACACCCTCGAAAACCAATAAAACGACACCCATGACGAAAAATTAGAAAATGTTCGCAGCCGCCATCTTGGATTTACATTTTAATGTCACTATCAGCTTTAACACCCCCGAAAACCATGTAAACGACACCCATGACGAAAAATTAAAAAATACTCGCATCTGCCATCTTGGATTTACATTTTAGTGTCACTATTGGGTTTAACACCCTCGAAAACCAATAAAACGACACCCATGACGAAAAATTTGAAAATTTTCACAGCCGCCATCTTGGATTTACATTTTAATATCACTATCAGCTGTAACATCCTCGAAAAGCATGAATAGTACCCATGACAAAAAATTTTAAAATATTTGAAGCCGCCATCTTGGATTTACATTTTCAGTAGCTTTCACTATGAGACCAACTCTGAAATCACAAAAAAAATTACGATGTTTGAAACAAAAGTTCAATACCTACTCGACCAAAATGTATGAAACAGCTGACTTGTTTCGTGATTTACGGGTTGATCCCATAGTGAAAGTTGCTCATGAGTAGAACACCCTATGAAAATTTAGTGATAAAAAAGTTACCCTTTCAAAAAATACTTATAATATGAATTCCAGAATCGCGACATTTTGACGATCGACACAAAAGTGCATTCCATAAAGCCAAAACCTAAACGTAAGTAAATATACATTCGATTCTATAATCAGAACTATAAATTTGTGAATCCCGGAATCCCAGAATTTTTTTAATACAAAAGTACAATCCATATTAGCCAACACCTGAACGCAAGTACCTAACTAAAACATTCGATTCCAAAATCAGAACTTAAAAATTTTCGTTCCGGAATCCCGGAATTTTTCTTTTTTTAAGTGGAATTCATATTAACTAACATCTGAACTTAAGTAAATTATACATTCGATTCTATAATCAGAAGTCAAAATTGGCCGATACCGGAATTCTGGGATTTTTTAATCCAAAAGCCCACTCCATACTTAGCCAACACCTCAACTTTAGGTTAATATGCATCCGATTATCCGATCTCTAGTTATAAGATACCATTTTTTTGAATACCGTTTTATTTGCCTTAGAAAAAAAATCTTGAGTTGAAAAGTTTTTTCTTTACGATGTTAGGACCAAAATTGAAAAAATTCTCCTGTAAAAAAAATGTATGACACCGAAAACCACCATTATTTTAAAAACTTGTACATTTAATAAGGTTTGCAAATTGGTATAAAACTTACGTCTAGTCTTTATCGTTACAAAGATATTGCTATGAATGTGATGAAGACAGAAAATAAATTAAATTGGTACTATTCCATTTTTATTTGTGCAGAATAAACGATTTTTCTTTCTTTCTTTCTATTTTTTCATTTTCGTAATGGCTTATGCTTGAATGCTTGTAATCGAAGCAGGTAGTTAAGCGGCTAGCATATTCCGACCCGATGACGTCATCTGTCCGGAATTTGGGACCGCTACCTGTGGCGGAGTTGCACCTCAGTCAGCGTGAAGGGGATAGATAGCGCCGCTTTTGTATTTTTGGTAAATTGGTATGAAGTTGTACATTCTAGTCCTTGTCGTTACAAAGATAATTGCTATGAATCTGAGAGGTGCTCCAAATCAACGTTAATAAAAAAAATAAAAAAGTGTGTACATTTAAACTTTTTCTTTAAAATGTGTAACTGTAGTATTTCAGAGGCAATGTTCATTGAATTATTGAGGCGTATGAAAAGAATTAGGAGGCCGTACTAAAAAAAACAGTTAGTTCAAATAAATCGTTTTATTTGGTTTTCACAATAAATGTTCGAATTGCCTTCCCTCTACAAGAATGCAAAGTCTGCATCTCCTAATAAAGGAAGCTCTTATCCGACGGACAAAACGGCTTTGGTTTATTTCTGATGCAGCAGATTGGATGCGCTGTCGTAATTCTTCTTCCGACGTTATTGGATTCTTGTAGACCCTGTCTTTTAAACATCCCCAGTAAAAAAAATCTAGGGGATTTAAATCCGGAGATCGCGGAGGCCACAAAATTGGTCCTAATCGGCCGATCCATCTGTCCGGATAACTTTCATCAAGGTGCGCCCTTACTGCCGTCGCATAGTGAGCGGGGCACCCATCATTTTGCAACCACATTGCTTGCCGTACGTCTTCTGGAACGTTTTCTAATAACCTTGGCAACTCATTCCTTAAAAAATGGAGATAATATTCGGCGTTTAGAGTAGCTGGTAGTTCAAAGGGCCCTATTATTTGCCCATTGATTATTCCCGCCCATAAATTTATTTTAAATTGATGTTGGCTCCTGTCCTCTCGCATCAAATGTGGGTTTATCAGCTGCCAACTGTGCAAATTATGCAAATTTAAATATCCATCTCGGCGGCATGAAGACTCGTCACTCCATAAAATCTTGTTAAAAAACTGCGGGTCCGCCCGAATCATTCTAAGCATCCTTTGGCAAAATTCTATTCTTGGCTGGTAATCACGCGACGTCAGCGTTTGAACACGTTGCACGTGATATGGGTGCAATCGGCACCGTTGTAGCACTCGATGCACCGTCGATCTAGAAATTCCTACGCGTCGCGCTATGACGCGAACGGAGACTGACGGATCTTCCTCGATTTCTCGAAGAATGACTTCGTCATTAACTTGTCGCGGTCGTCCTTCACGGGTACCACCAACTCCGGTGCCAAGAATTCTTCCCTCAAGAAGCGCGTTATGCACTCTAATAAAGACGCGATAATCGGGATAACGAACCAGGTTCGGGTATCTTTCACGGTACAATCTTGCAGCCGCCCTGGCATTACCTCTTGCTTCTCCGTAGATAAAATGCATTTCGGCGTACTGCCGTGGCGTGTACTCATAACGAGGCATTGGGCTGAATAAGGTTTCAGCACTACTGCACACACGTACAAGCACACACAAACGAATGTTTTCGGAGTCCGTAGGATCGCCAAGTCGTTTGTCCAATACGCAAAGAGTTCCAAATCGATAGGCAAAGCAAAGTCCAAAAACACAGCACAAGTCAAATTTTACAGAAGAAAACACCGAGCCACTGACCGGGAGCGAAAGTTGTCTGACGTAGCAACTCGAAGAGAGACTAGTTACAACTAAACTAATAAAATCAAGCAACAATGAAGCCTGTACGAGTGAAGGGCGCAGGAAAGAACAAAAGAACCTGCGCAACTTCATACCGATTTAACCGATTTACCAAAAAGCGGCGCTATCTATCCCTTTCACACTGACTGAGGTGCAACTCCGCCACAGGTAGCGGTCCCAAATTCCGGACAGATGACGTCATCGGGTCGGAATTATGCTATCCGCTTAACTACCTGCTTCGATTACAAGCATTCAAGCATAAGCCATTACGAAAAGGAAAAATGGAATAGTACCAATTTAATTTATTTTCTGTCTTCTTCATCACATTCATAGCAATATCTTTGTAACGATAAGGACTAGACGTAAGTTTTATACCAATTTGCAAACCTTATTAAATGTACAAGTTTTTAAAATAATGGTGGTCTTCGGTGTCATACATTTTTTTTACAGGAGAATTTTTTCAATTTTGGTCCTAACATCGTAAAGAAAAAACTTTTCAACTCAAGATTTTTTTTCTAAGGCAAATAAAACGGTATTCAAAAAAATGGTATCTTATAACATTAGTAAGCTATTCAGAAATATTAAATAAAAATCATACCTAAAAATGTCATCATTTGCAGCGACAGCATTAAAAAAGCTTAATTCTGGAAGACAAAATCGTAAAATTCGAAAAAAAATTAATATCCTGGTTACTGTAACGGTTTTTTTTTAAATATTCAAATTAGTTGTTGGAAATTAGGTAAGCTACCTACCCGTTACGTTTGATCCATTATTTACGGGACACCCTGTATAGTGTAAACATCCACTAAGGAAGGATTTTTGGAAATTCTATCCCTAAGGGTGTAAAATAGGGGATGAAGGTTTGTATGAAAAATCCTATCCCTTGGGTTAATAGACTTGAAACTTAGCACGAATATTCATCTAAGTAAATTATAAAGTTTATCATTTTGAGTTTTCCTAAACTACCTAAAAGAGGGATTGGGCGTGTCAAAGTTTCTATGGAGGAATTTTAACACGCGGTCCGATTAACTCAAAACTCAGTTTTTATACTTGAGACCAAAAATGAAGACTACAATCGATTGTGCTATTTTGTGTAAGTAATAATTATAATGTAGTCACCTACAACGTGTATCAGGGTTTTCCAAAAATCTAACTCTAAGGGGTGAAAAGTTAATTTTATAGCGGAGGATTTTATTGGGGGCTTGATTAACTCTGAAATTGGTGTAAATAATGTTTGAGTCAAGTTATGGAAACATACCAGACGATTTTTGAAATTCTTTATCTGTGTTCGTGAAAACAGAGATATAGTTTATATGAAAAATCTTATTAATTTGGTTAATGAACTTGAAACTTAGCACAAATACTTGCTTAAGAAAGTTGGTGTGGCAAGTTATTGCCCCTTACATTTTTTTGATTGTGGACGGTTTATAAGGTGTCTGTAGTCTGTCTTAGGCATATATTGCAGCCGCGGATATTGTGTGTCGCGGGCTTTAGAGAATCCTGCGGCTAGTGACAGCTAATTGATAGCTGTCAGACGTCATAAAGCACCGGCGCTGTACGGAGGCTTTTCGTTCTCACCGCAAACCACGTTTTTTCAATCTCAATTCATCGCGCCCGCAAAACCGCAAAACTTTATTACGTTATCCCGTAATCCTTGGGGATATATTGTGCTACGTTTTCAAAAATAAAAATAATAACCCGCGTCCGATTAAATCCAAAATATAGACTTTCAAGTGACCCGTGTACGAGCAAGCAAGGTGGCAACCTGCAAAGAAGAATTCTTCAAGACTCTCACCAGGAAAAGCACAGGTACCGCTTTGCATTATTTGCTGGAGTTAGGCTACAAACGCCACCTGACCGTCACCAATTCGTCTTTGAAAGTTTACTCAAAAAGAAGGCAAATTGAATTATTATGCATTCCAGATAATAATTTTTCTGTCGTCCTCGACCCGCAAGGAAACACGGCTATTTACACGTCTGTCCCTCCATAAGTAATAATGTTTGTCATTATTAGTTTTTCAAAACTACGCCTCAAATGAGGTTTAGGGATGTTAAATTTTGTATAGAAGAATTTTAAAGCGCAGTCCGATTAAAAAAATGGTACTTGCCAAACGAATTTTCACCGATTTTGACGGCATATAGCTGAAAAATAAAAATAATTAGGATTCTCCTTAAAACATTAAGGAGTAACTAAGGCTATTTTTATTTTTGAAAAATAATTAGGATTCCGCGCAAGAAAATTAAAATCCATGAAATCAGACAACCACGTACAGTCCAGTACAAACTTGCTAAGCCTCCGCTATCTATTACGGCTATAACAACAAATAATAAAAATAAAACAAAGTTAAAAGTTTAAGGGGTCAGTCCCCAAACAATAAACATTTCATTTTGAAAAAAAAAAAAAAAAAAATCTAGCATGTGGGGTGTCATCGTCTAGAACTCATTGAGTAGAGTACAAATACATTTTTTTTATCTTCTAAAATTAAGAAATTTTAGACCATTTTTGTACGAACTCTAGCGCAACAATTCAATAAATTAGGAATTTATCGGTGAGTAACAAAATGTTATTAGTTATTATGTTTTGAAGTTTAATACTTAGGTTTAATTTATTGTTTATTGTAACATTACTTTATTATTGTTCACAGAGAATAACTGTACAATTGTGGGTCCATCGTTATGCAGATTCGGGAAGGATTGATCCTCGCCGACCGGGACCAAAGGCTGGATTTACCAATGTGCGGCACTGTGATAAATATGACTGAGCCCTTCCTCACTACTCGTTCCATGGCGACTAAACATGACGTGACATTACAAACTGTACGGAACCAGTTGCGTGCAGCTGGTGTGAAATGTCGTAGGCCAGCCAAGAAAATTTTACTGTCAGATATTTACATGCAAAACCGGGTACGCTTCGCAAGAGAATATTTGGATTTCGTTAGGTGCAATAATAATTATAGTTATAAATAGCGATGAAAAATGTTTTAAGTCGGACAAGATAAGGACGGTCGCAAAATATTGTGGTGACAAGATGGTAAGCGCTATACTAAAAAAAATATTCTTCTTCTTATAATTAAAAAAATATGGTTGCTAGCATGAGCTATTAATTAAAATATCGGGGGGTAATTAAATTTGTTTTATGTGAGTGATGTTATTATTAGTGAGACTAGAATTTAGGATACCTACTGTATGTTAATATCTAGCTTACTTACATGTTTATTCATATCACTAACAAATAAATTACCCACTAAATATTAAAAATAATGTTGATTTCTTGTCCGGCTTAGAATATTTGTCGTGCACAAAACTTTATAATTTGTAATTATAATTTTAAAAACCTAGTCAATAAATATTGTTGTTTTCTTATTACAAATTGTTTAATTTTTAATTTTTAATGAAATGAAAAAAAATGAAAAAAAAAGAAGTTTTTTATGATGCAAAAAATTTACGCCGCCTGCGGTGAGACTCGATCCTAAGACATTTGATTTACCAGCCGAATGCTTATGCACCTATGCCACGGGACCAGATTGTTACGTTGTTAAATTTATGCTTCGTATTCTTTGCTTCATATATATTGTGAAGCAAACACTAATAGGCGTAGAGCAATACACCCGTTGACTGTACGCACACCAACAACTGTGTTGATGTGCTATGCAAACCGATCTTTTTTGCTGTGTGTACAATGAAGTCCTTAAACGCGCTTTAAGGCGCTTTTATTGAATGGCAATAGAATTGAACTTGCTCTATGGCATGCGATTATTGCTCTTGAACGTTCCAGTTTGCAATGTGTACCGTGTTATCGAGGACAAAATCTAGACTCCGAGTTACTGAGTAATTCCATATCGAAAAACCGAATAACACCCCGACTTGAGATCTTATTCTGTCAGTACTCGTAATAATAATATTCGTGAAGTCAACCCAGAATTTCATTTTCATAATACTAGAAGCTCTAAAGGCCTCCCGCAGACAAGGGCGACGCGACTCTAGTAGTAGAACAATTTCTATGAAAACTTCATGGAAATTGTTCTACCAGAATCGCGTCACACCGTCGCACTATGGGCAAGCCCAACGAATTAAGAATGATAATTCGTTGGGGCAAGCCCCATACAAAGCCGTCTCAAAACTGTTTCAAGTGATAGTCGTTGTTATGGAATAGAAATAATAAATTAATATAGTCTTTTAGTTAGGCTTTCATTCCGCATTTTTTTTTTATGAAGGCCCAATATTTTGACGACTAATTATATAAATAAAACATTTATCGCCAAATTCCAATTCTCTAATTTAATACGTATTTTTCAGAGAAACTTAGTAACAACGTCAAAATATACCTAAATAAATATAAAGACAATAAAAAACTACCTAAAAGGAGTATTTATGTGTGCAAAATTACAGCTCATTTAGTTTTGAAACAACTGAGATACGGAGTTTTCAGACGAAACAGGCGATTTTCCCCATAGTGTGTCTTGTCGCGGCTATTTGAGACAGCCTTAATTCTCAGAATACACCCGTCTACGTGTAGAAGTTTGTTCATCCCGAAAGCTAAGCGTGTCTCGATAAGTAAAAGTCAGCCATGAAGCGTATTCGCTATGTCAATACCCAATAGGAGTTCGAGACAGAATTCAGTGATCCACGAAATACTATATATTTCCTTTGGTATAAGTAGGTATTCATATGACTATTCAATTACCTATGTCAATGATTATTCAATGCTGTTACGGATTTCGTTATTTGTAAATGAGATTACCTATTCTAGATTGAAATGAAATAGTGGGAACATGGATTTGTATCCTGATTTTGGGACAATGTTTTGCAGCCTGTGAAGGTACAACAACCAACCATAGAAATAGGTCAGGTATACAACTAATGAATTGTTTTAACACTTCTTAAAAGGGTTCTTTTTTTTTTCTGGTCCGTATCTGGAGTCTCCGGACACCACTAAATAGAGCTCAGAAAGTTGCCGTTTAGTAGTTAGTTAAGATCTTATTGGTTCATCAACGCCACTAACACATTAGCTTAATTAAAACCTCAACATCTATAAAAGGCTATTTTAAACACATGGTCCTCACATGTCATGATCTGACCAAGATTATGTCTGAACTTTAAAAGGGACTGTGACTGAGTTTGATTCGGTGTTTCTTCTTATAGCAGTTGGAAAGGAACCGACCACCGACCTCATCTAGTTTTTAAAACATTATTGACTTGTAAATGTGTTTGTATTAACCTACTTACAGATTATATTTGAACCCTCATAGTCATAAAAAACAGGCGGAGAAAAAAAAATAAAAATGGCCTCTATTTCAATAAAATTCCGTATCAGTTTTCAAAGGACTCAAATATCCGAGGCATTAGTTGGTTCCCGTATAAATTACTCCGGGCAGAAGTTGCGCTATTCAGGGGGTGTTCATAAATTCGTGCGGTTCCTGTGGCAGCTACGACCCATATTTTCTGCTATAAACTGCTTTGCAGATAGTTTGCCGGTTACTGTGGTGTCTCTATCAGTGTTGACATTACTATAGCAACCATTTGTAGGCTGTATAGTCGTTTTTCTGAGGCTGTAACCTTAAGCCGACGTTCGCACGGACGTTAAAAAATCGCGGTGGGATTTTATCGCGCACTGGATTTTCAACTCTCGGTGTTGAGCCGAGCTTCGAGAATCCAACCTAACAACAACAGAGTGCATCCCCGCGTGACGAAAAACATACTGTTGGATTTTCAACTCCCGGCGCTAAGCAGAGCGTTGAAAATACAGTGCGCGAAAAAAAATTGCCGCGATCTTATTACGTCCGTGCGAACGTTGGCTTATTGGTTACATAACTTACATATATCGTATCTGTCTGTATGACCGCGTTGTTCTCTTAAACTACGCAACAGATTTTGATGCGATTTTCAACATCATTTATTCCGGAAGGTTTGTAGGTTTGTGTATAATACATAACACAACATACAGTACACATACATAATATAATATAAAAATCTCGATATTTGGTGAAGTCGTAAAAACCGTGAGCAGACGCCTGCACATCAAGCTACGACAATCTGTCAAATTTCTTTAATAAATTTTCATCTTTATCGCTAAAGCATTAGGTTCAAGGTTGACTGGGAAATTTTGATAGTTTCGGTCTGTACTATGGTCGGACTTTTAATTCGCTGCAGTATAATGAAACTTCTAATGCCATTTTTACTGTCATTTCGCTATCAAATGGGAACATTTTTAACGAAATGACAGATAAAAAGTGTCGTTTTACTGCAGCTAATCCGAGCATAGTAGTTTTGTGTATCCAAACCAACTCAATTTGTCCAATCTTAAATTATTTATTCATTTAATGAGAGTGACACAAAGGTATGTACACTGACACTGGGTGCACTTACTATAGAACACCTGTGCTTGACCACGACCCTTTGGTTAATACCTGCATCTACTTTCAGAACGAGCATTCACGGAAAGCCTTAAAAATTAAGTAAGTACCTAAATATAATATAAGTATTAAGTAAAAAAAAAATCTTCAGCCCCATTTCTGAAAGTATTCAAGTGAAGACTTTCAATGACCTCAAAGTCGGAAAAGAATAGAATAGTTAATCCCAGTTTCTTCGCGTGGGTGTCGCAAAAAGGGACTAATGGCCTGTCAGTTCAGTCAACAACATTAATAAAATTTTACGGAACTGATACCGTCGTTGGCTAATGTAATTTTTCCTCTTTTGGTGCATTTTCTGGTATATATCTGTATATATCAGCTGCCCTCCCTTCGCACCTCCGGTTTATTATATACACACTAGGGGTAGCAGCCAAAAAGACTACGTGGAGTCGGGGTGCCCAGATTCGGTTTTGCGTAAACGTCAATATACAGTGTTACATCACAACTGTCAGTGAATGACAGTTGTGACATATTCCTGTCCAGAATTACTTGTGCCGCTGATGAAATTACGTCATTGCACCTACCACTGTTTGTCTCTGCATCACACAAAGGTTGACTGGTAGAAAATGCCTATGGCATTAGGTCTGCCTCTGTATGGAATAAATAAAATTACGATTTATTACCCCAAATATGTCTGTATGTTTGTGGTATAATAATGTATATTTAATGTTCTAACAATTATAATATTTATTGATTTCTTAAATTTTACCTTTTCTATTGTTTCAGTCCTGTAATAACCTCACAAGATCTACATTATGTTCAACTGTATCATCGTAGTTTTTATCGTTAAATTTTTCGTGTTTTTAGGGTTCCGTACCTCAAAAGGAAAAAACGGAACCCTTATAGGATCACTCGTGTGTCTGTCTGTCTGTCTGTCTGTCTGTCCGTCTGTCCGTCTGTCACAGCCAATTTGCTCCGAATCTCATGGACCGATTAAGTTAAAATTTAGTACACATATGGATTTCTGTGACCCAAACACGTACAGCTAAAGTAAATATATGAATTTTGAATATGAGAGTCACTTTTAGGGGGAAAATAAGAAAATTTAAAAAAAAAGTTTTGTAAACTGTACCGTGTGACATATCAAATGAAAGGGCTTACTATGAGGGTCTCAAATATATTTTTTTTATAATTTTAAAATATATTGTTTTAAAGTTATTTAAGAAAATTGACCATTCCCCCCCCTTATCTCCGAAACTACTGAGCCTAAAATTTTGAAAAAAAATATAGAAAATAGTTCTATGCCTGTAGATTACAGGAAAACCTATAAGAAGTCTGTGGTCTTAAAATAACATGGTAAATCTATATAAACTGCTTTGCAAAAAAAACGGGCACCTTACAGTTATTGGCTTTTCTATGGATAATATTAATATTTTTAGTATGTCGTTAGCATAAATGACTAGAAATTTCTTATTATCATTGAGAATATAGTTTTTAACCCTTAAATCCTGGAATCGGTGTTTTAGTCAATGTAAACAGAAAGTCGTGTTAAAATGGAAATTTTTAGGGTATAATTAAATTAAGACTACGAGTATTTTTATGGTATTTTAATAAAAAAAGACATTAAAAAATAAAAATTAATAACGAGTATGACCTCTCCTTGCAGCGATTACGGCATGTAATCGTCTTGGCATGCTTTCCACCAGGTTTTTGATGGTGTCCTGTGGAATGTGTTCCCACTCAGCCGAAATCACACCTGATGTTTTGTGGAAGGTCGTTGGACAGGTCGTACTCGCCGTTTTAGGAGGTCCCAGACGTGCTCAATGGGGTTAAGGTCGGTTCTCCGCGCTAGCCAATCCAGGCGACGAATACCGACCTCTTGCATATAAGCATCTACGTCGCCAGAACGGTGGTCCCGAGCATTATCGTCCATGAAATGGCATCTTCACCAATTACAGTCAGTGCGGGCTGTGCATGTTGACAAATTATTCCTGTTATGTACCTTTGCGCATTTAGTGAGCCATTTGCAATGAACACTATCTCGGTACGATAGCTGGAAGTTACGCCCGACCAAAACATAACGGACCTTCCACCATAAGGGGTGATTTCTTCAAAACACACGTCGGCATAGCGTTCCCCTGGTCTTCGTAACACTCGCCGACGTCGGTCCTCACCATTCAGGCAAATTCGAGCCTCATCGGAGAAGAGTACGCTACTCCAGTTACCTAGTGTCCAAGATAGACAATTTCTAGTGAACCTCGGTCGAGCAATCCGGTACTCACGGAGTAAATTGGGGGCCCGCGCTGGTCGTCGACTGCGTATATCAACCGCTAAAAGTCTCCTCCTCACTGTCCATAGGCTAACTTGTGCTCTTCGTACCTCTTCAAGGTTTCTTTTGAGGTCTATGTAACTGCATTTGCGATTACTCAATACCTGAGTCACTAAAAAGCGGTCGTCTCGTGGTTGTGTGCAACGTTTTCTCCCACAACCTTGCCTTCTTTGAACGGAACCTGTCTCTTGGTATCGAGTCCATGTTCTTTGGACGGTGGAACCACTCACGTTTAACGGCTGTGAACCGTAACATTGGCTACACCCCACTTCCAGCAGCACTATAATTTTACTAGCTCTTGTTGCTTTTTCTGCCATTATAATCGACACAAAGATATCTGTTTTAAGTCACAATGAGGCAGGATTATGCGACAAACATAAACTATTCTAATAAAAATAACGAGAAGTTAGTTTTAGTTGCCTGATAACCATTTAACCGCAAACCCGCGAATAGTAAGTAAAAAGTCATAAACTGAAAAAGGGATTATTATTATTAAAAACAACAGTTCTGAATTTGAAATTAACTTTTTTTTATACCCAGACTCTTTATTATGTGCCAGGAACATAGTTTGCCTATTAAAACCTCATGAGAACTAAATGATTACCAATAATGTAGAAAAATCCAAACTGCCCGTTTTTTTTGCAAAGGAGTGTATATAAAAAAATCAAAGTCCTGACTGAGTCACTGACTAATATATCAACGCACAGCCCAAACCAATAGACCTAGAGACTTGAAATTTTGCACATAGATACCATATATAGTGTAAACATCCACTAAGGAAGGATTTTTGAAAATTCCATCCCTAAGGGGGTAAAATAGGGGATGAAAGTTTGTATGAAAAATCCTATCCCTTGAGTTAATAGACTTGAAACTTAGCATGAATATTCATGTAAGTAAATTATAAAGTTTATCATTTTTAGTTTTCCTAAACTACCCCCTAAGGAGGGATTGGGGGTATCAAAGTTTGTATGGAAGAACTTTAACACGCGGTCCGATTAACTCAAAACTCAGTTTTTATACTTGAGACCAAAAATTAAGACTAACGTGTATCAGGGTTTTCCAGAAATCTACCCCTAAGGGGTGAAAAGTTAATTTTATAGCGGAGGATTTTATTGGGGGCTTGATTAACTCTAAAATTGGTGTAAATAATGTTTGAGTCAAGTTATGGAAACATACCAGACGATTTTTTAAATTCTTTATTTGTGTTCGTGAAAACAGAGATACCTACAGTTTATATGAAAAATCTTATTAATTTGGTTAATGAACTTGAAACTTAGCACAAATACTTGCATAAGTAATTAATAATGTTTGTCATTATTAGTTTTTCAAAACTACGCCTCAAATGAGGTTTAGGGATGTTAAAGTTTGTATAGAAGAATTTTAAAGCGCAGTCCGATTAAAAAAATGGTACTTGCCAAACGAATTTTCACCGATTTTGACGACATATGGCTGATGTTTTAAGGAGTAACTTAGGCTATTTTTATTTTAGAAAAATAATTAGCGTTCCGCGCAAGAAAATTAAAATCCATGAAATCAGACAACCACGTACAGTCCAGTACAAACTTACTAAGCCTCCGCTGTCTATTACGGCTATAACAACAAATAATAAAAATAAAGCAAAGTTAAAAATGTAAGGGGTCGATCCCCATACAATAAACTTTTCATTTTGAAAAAAAAAATAAAAATTATAATCTAGCATGTGTGTCATCGTCTAGAACTCATTGGGTAGAGTACAAACATATTTTTTTTAAATCTTTTAAAATTAAGAAATAGGGGGCCGCAAAAGTTGTAAATTTTAGACCTTTAGTACGAGCTCTAGCGCAACAATTCAACAAATTAGGAATTTGAAACTTCTTTATATCATGTAGGTACCATGAATACTGTATTTAATCAACAATACTGAAAACGGCGATTCATAAGGTATTTTGTTTAAACATTTTGGGTGATTTTCTGCAACTGCAAAAAATAACCTTGTAATTCACAGTATAGATAGAAGATAGATAGAATACTCTTTATTATGCACACCATAAAAATTACAGATATAAATGTTGAAATGTTACATAGGGTGACACAATGACACAACACAGTATCATTATAAAATAAGTAAAAAGTTATCTTTGCGATTGTTAAACATATTAGGTCTTTACCTATGAAATTGCCGTTCTGCAGTACTGGCCATTTCAAATCAAAATAATTTTTGTTTGGCTAAGAATTCTAATTTCAAATTAATTTTATTTTAAAAACATGGTTTTTTTTTTCCAAATGTAGTCATTTGTTTATTGATTAGTTTTATATTTTCATAGCATTTCAATCTTTTTCGTCATCATGGATACGTTAAAAATTCGAGTAATTATGGAATATGAGTACCGTCGTGGCAGCAACGCGGCACAAGCGGCACGCAACATCAACGACGTTTACGGAGCTAACACTACAAACCAACGCACCACCTGTTATTGGTTTGCTCGCTTCTGTTCTGGAAATTTCGACCTGAAAAATGAACCTCGCGGTCGTCCGAAGACTTTGGTCGACAATTACGAATTAAAGGCGATTGTGGAAGCTGATGATACACAATCTACGGCTGAATTAGCAGCAGCTTTCGACGTTAGCGTCAAAACAATATTGGTCCATTTGCGTCAAATTGGCAAGGTAAAAAAGCTTGACAAATGGGTGCCCCACGAACTCAATGATCAACAGACACACAAATGAAGGAATTTTGAACCGCATTGTTACCTGCGATGAAAAATGGATTCTGTTTGATAACCGCAAGCGCTCAGCAAGTTGGTTGGATCCTGGTTCAGCACCTAAACAATGTCCTAAACGAAAACTTACCCCTAGAAAAGTGATGGTCACTGTTTGGTGGTCTAGCGCCGGTGTGATTCATCACAGCTTCTTACTAAACGGGGTGAGCATTACTGCAGATGTGTACTGTGAAGAACTGAACACAATGATGGAGAAGCTGGCACATCTCCAACCAGCATTGGTCAATCGCTCGTCTCCGCTGCTCCTGCACGATAACGCGCGACCTCATACTGCACAGCAGACGGTCTCCAAGTTGCAAGAACTGGGGTTGGAAGCTCTCCGTCATCCGCCCTAGTCACCAGACCTTGCGCCTACAGACTACTACTTTTTCCAGAATTTGGATAACTTCTTGGCGGGAAAAAAATTCAATACCCGAGAGGCAGTACAACATGCCTTTGAAGAATTTGTTGCCTCCCCACCAGCTGATTTCTTTAAGAAGGGCATCAATAAACTGCCACTGCGTTGGCAAAGATGCATTGATTGCATGGGTGATTACTTCGATTAATACAAATAAAAAATACATGAAAAAAATTCGTTTAAATTTTTTCATACAAAACGGCAATTTCATAGGTAAAGACCTATTATAATATGGTACGGAACCCTTCGTGCGCGAGTCTGACTCGCACTTGACCGGTTTTTTTTTATAACAATGCACACATGATTTCCAATTCACTTTTGACACTGTCAGAAAGGTCGTCATCGGCTTTGCTTGCCATAATAAGAAAAAGTATACAATAAACAGTTGTGATTCGAATATACGGAAAATTTGAAGCATTCCCATTTGAGCACCTATTTTCTGAACACCGAGTTTTAGAGCACCCAAGGTATTCCCATTTGAGCACCAATCAATATTTTAACGTGGTGCTCAAAGGCGACCAATAAAAAATATTCAACTTCATTACCGTTTGAGCACCTACGGTCCAGCCGGTCGATTCTGTAAAAATCTCACCGTGAAAACTTAGTTGAAGTGAGTTTATTTTTGCTAGGAATTGACACTATTGACAGCTCACTCCACGCTCACTTCACCTAAGTTTTCACGGTGAGGTGGTAACAGAATCGCACTGCAGTAGCTTCTAGTGATGAGGTGTATAATAAAACTTATCGATACAAACATTCTGAAAGTCAAGATCTGCCTCCTAAGGTCACTGACCTTGACCTCAAGGACCCCAACCGTGAATATTGACCTGTTACTGATCCTAAGAATCGCTGATCTTGACTTTCAGAATGCTAACGTTGAGATCAAGGTCAACCCTGCGGTTATAGTCAATGCTCCTGAGTTCAAGGTCAGTGACCTTAGGAGGCAGATCTTGACTTTCGGAATTTTGACCTTGACCCTGAGGTCAAGGTCAGCGACGTTAGCAGAATTGCAGAATTTGACTTTCGGAATTCTGACCTTGAGGTCAAGGTCAATGACTGACCCTGAGGTCAAAGCCAATGACTGACCCTGAGATCAAGGTCAATGACTGACCCTGAGGTCAAGGTCAATGACTCTGACCCTGAGGTCAAGGTCAGCGACCTTAGGAGAATTGCAGAATTTGACTTTCGGAATTTTGACCTTGAGGTCTAGGTCAAAATTCCGAAGGTCAAAATCTGAGATTCTCCTAAAGTGACTGACTTGGACCTCAGAGTCATTGGCCTTGCCTTCAGGGTCACTGACCTTGACCTCGAGGTCAAATTCTGGAAGTCAAGATCCACGATTCTCAGAAACAGTAACAGGTGAATAGTTATGGTTGGTGACCTTGAAGGCAACGTCAAAATTCCGAAAGTCAAAATCTGCGATTCTCTAAGATAACTGACCTTGACCTCAGGGTCAGGGTCACTGACCTAGAGGTCATTGACTTTGACCTCAAGGTCAAAATTCCGAAAATCAAGATGTGTCCGCTAAGGCCACTGACCTTGAACTGAGGGTCATTGACTTCAACCGCAGGGTCATTGACCTTGATCTCAAGATCAGCGATTCTTAGGAGCAGTAACAGGTCAATATTCATGGTGGGGACCTTCGTGGGGTTGACCTTGACGTCAAGGTCAGTGACCTTAGGGGGCAGATCTTGACTTTCAGAATGTTTGTATCGATATGTTTTATTATACACCCCATCACTAGAAGCTACTGGACCGTAGGTGCTCAAACGGGAATAATGTTGAATATTTTTTATTGGTCGCCTTTGAGCACCACGTTAAAATATTGATTGGTGCTCAAATGGGAATACCTTGGGTGCTCTAAAAATCGGTGCTCAGAAAATAGGTGCTCAAATGGGAATGCTTCGAAAATTTAAACTGTCAATTTGATAAACAATAATTGCCTCTTATAATAACTTTATATCATAGCACTGACCTCTATTGTACAACTTGTACAATAGAGGTCAGTGTATCATAGCAATATAGTTCATCGTCCAGAAATAGCCCAGTGCGTATATTATTAACAGAACTTGTTTGTAGTTTCCGAACTCGAATACATTTTGATATTATACTAGTACTTTGAATATTTTCTTTCAATTTTGATGTCATTTTTATTTTCTTTAATATAGTCCATGGTGCCTTTCAGCGCTTTGCTCTAGCTAGAACCTATAGTTCGAACTACCAACAATGGCTTGAAAAATTTGACAGTGCAACACGTCACATTAGCATGATAGCATCGGTGACACCGGTGACGCGAACCCAAAAGATTTTCTTCTAAGAATCAAAAATCACTCAAAGGGCCTAAATAAGTTTTGACTTCAAAAATCACTCTGTCTGTTTATCATTATATACTAGCCTGTTCAAATTCCCTTTCACAAAACCAATCACACGAAGAACGACAGAACACAAATCATCATCATTTTTCTGGCCTTTTTACAATCTGCGAGTATTTGTGGTCATGTTTGAGGTCGCAACATGTCCCTTTTTTCCATACGTCTCTATTAGTCATCATCTCGGTATAACGACGTACAACGACAGAACACAAATAAAAATCATAAATAAACAATTTATGGTACAGACTAATACTAAACTAGCATGACGAACGAGCTAGCACTTTTGCCAATGCGCCAAGGCGGCTACGGGGTCACCTATAAAGATGAATTCAAAAGATCATCTATCTCTGAACTATTTCGAGCGTTCTGCTTCCCTTGCGAAGATTTTGGGACGCGAAAATAACGGACGATGTCGTCCAGAACAAATGTTTCTATCTCATGTGTTCCTGTAGTAGGAATAAGGCAAGGGTTAAAATACGGTCACCGGTAACAGTCAATTAAAAGTAATATTAACGCTACATTTGTTCACATCATCTAAATTGACTTCAAATTATTCGATGCATTGTAAGTACTATTACTTCCAATTTTAATTCAATATTTAGCTCAATATTAAAATTATAATGATCGCTGATTGCACCTACTACACTTAGAAATTTTGAAAAAAATATTTGGGTACCCAAAACACAACATAATTTTTGATGATGTCGTGTTTTGGGTACCCAAATATTTTTTCGCAAGATCTATAATATTAGATGGTTTCCTATCTACAGTACAGTAACCATAACTCGATATTTAGCACCTAGGCATTGTACCTATAGTGCTCTTAAAGCAAGGTAATTGTCGTAATTTCTACACTAGATTTGTTAATATCTATATCTTTATCAGGCTCTTCAAATCTACAACGCATATTAGGTACATTTATGTGCGAAATATTGCAGCAATTGTCTAAACTCAGTTTGCAGCCAATCAAAGTTCCGAAGGCGCGTTTATTTCCGTAGGTTGTATCATTCATACTTCAAAGTTTTCATATCATGTGCCAGTGCCAGTATTTCTTTTGTATGTTCGCAATCTAACCTTGTTTTTGCTGTCCTGGACCTATAAATAATTCAATCCATGAAGGAAGAATCCACTTCTAGGATATACATCACTTTGTCACTTGGTATGTTGAAAACGTGTTTTGCGACCTTTAATAATTCTTTTATTAGTACTTACTTTACGTCTAAAGATAGTTAAGATTAAGGATTTATCTGCGACGTTAAACAATTTGTTGACTATTTTATTGGTCGTTACTTTAAGGGCAGACTGTGAATTGGATACTTGCTTTGCTACGATTTTAATCTTGTTAACACTATAAGAAAAATGCGAATTGGAACAAAAATATTGTAAGAAACATGTAGATCAAGGTTATAATAATGATGTTAGTGATCGTACGGTGAACCGCACGTGTCAGTGAACCTATAAGCTGTCCTCTAATCATACAGCGTCAATTAAATTAGCTAGGGAAACTCCGAAGACGAAATTTTTATATTTTTAAGTTAAGTAACGACACCCAACACGAGTTTCGATATATAAACACGACAAATAAAAAAGAATTGATGTTTTTTTATGGGTCGACGACCGCTAGTTGTGTTGGTACTTGTGGTACCTATAAGTACTTTTTTTTGTTTAATCATGTTTAGATAACGATACCCATCACGTCTGTCTGTGAATTTAATGAATATAATTTAATGAGAGAAAAAAATCAACGTAAACCTTCTAGGTTCGAAGCCTAAAACCACCGCCAAAAACCAAAAACGGCCGTTTTTACGTTAACTGCTAAGGTTTCGAACCTAGAACGTTTAGTGTTGATTTTTTTGACCTCACCTGCCTACCTCATCTGACTAAAAATGTGAGCATAGGAAATTTCAAAATGTTCCATATCTCCAGACTTATGATTTTTTTCTCAATGTTGGCGCTAGTTACTACTGCGTTACTACTCGCCTTAAGAAAGTGGCTGGGATAGACTGGTTGCGGAAGGCGGAGGACAGGGTGTAGCGGCGCAGCCCGGGAGAGGCCTATGGCCAGCTGCGGACTGCGGTAGGCTGATTTTATTGATTGATTGAATGAAAATAAACAGTCATTTTATCACTAAGTACTAGGTTTGCAATACCACAATGTAGGTACTCGTACAATTATAATATTATATTATCTTCGAAAATAATTTTCATTTGCTCGCAATGAGACAGAACGAGCGAGGTCGTCCTGTAGTGTTATTCTATAAATATCTCAACGTGAAAATGTACCTAAGTGAAGTGATCTTAAAGTGAGCTGTCCGTAGTGTCAACCCCTAGCATCAGGTGGAATGACGGCCCACTTCACGCTCACTTCACCTAAGTTATCACGGTGAGATTTTTACAGCATAGCACTATAACCTCTGATTGTTAATTTACTAGTCCAAAATGACAGCTTTGATCGACCTTTTTTGTCATTTTGATATTTTAATCATGTTAAGTATATAATTTTTAGTCTAGCAAATTAAAAGTAGGAGTTAGTTTAGGTAACACCAACACACCAAGTAGATTTTGATGTTGTTCGCTTTGTCCCGTCTACTAGTATATCGAAATGTCCTTGAATAATTTCATTACTGTTTCAACCATTATGCTGATCTACTCCATGCCAGCACAGAGCAGTGTGTATTTAATTCCTCGTCTTGTGTCATGACATAGTATTGAGCCAGTGCAGTCGAAGGTGGGTCTGTGAGTCTACCCTTTGTGCATCAGTGTTCGAGTTCTAGAATCGTATTTGCAGTGTACTCGGTAACTGCAAACGTGTGTTTGTTTACTATGTATTCAGTTCCGAGGGATAGTTAGTAGAGGATAGTAGAGGATAAGTTGGGATTTATCAATAATGTTTTGCCGTACTTTGGAGTT
Organism: Cosmia trapezina; assembly: GCA_905163495.3. Classification (NCBI taxonomy): domain Eukaryota; kingdom Metazoa; phylum Arthropoda; class Insecta; order Lepidoptera; family Noctuidae; genus Cosmia; species Cosmia trapezina. The sequence goes on from LR991033.1 coordinate 10,880,867, forward strand.
AGGCTTTAGTTATTTGGCGTTGTGGAGTTAGGTAAGAATGGACCTATTGGTAACACAAAACAGCACAACACTTTTTTTTCTGATAGTACTTAGTTTTATTACTTATAGTTTGTTTTGTTATTTGTGTTTTTGCCTATTAAAGCAATTAAACTAAGTATTATCAGAAAATAAATATCTACTTATTTGGTCAGCTTTTCCACTTAATAGCTTTGTTTTCTAGAGTTGGGAAAACAAGTGGGCAACTACGTATTAAAAGACATTTTTATTTCTTGAAAAACGTTGTCAATAAAAAAAAAACTACCTATATATTATTTGCAAGTAATTTTTGGTATTATTTTTGGATTTTAGTAGAACCGTAGGTACAACATTACACATTAAAATAAAATAAAAATTGCGGCTTCAACAACTTTTTTTTATTCAAGTTCAAAGATGTCTTTTAGGATTTTTCAAAAAAAATCACATAAAATCCCGTGCAGTCAAGAGTTTTTTTTGGGGCCTGAGGAATATAGCACATGAACCCTCATATCCGCCATTTTCATTTGGCTGTGATGAATGATGCACAAAACACCCTGTATTTTAAAACAGCGCAACCCTAAATCAATAAAAAGCCACGTTGTGCGTCAAGTATTAAAGTACAATAGCCAAGTTAGGGTTGAGCGCAGTGCGACAATAAACCGCAGTGATTAGAACCAGCTTCAGTTACATTTAACGACACGGTTGGCGCAGTGGTTGAGCGATTGACTGCTGTGCAGCATGTCGCGGGTTCAATTCCCGCACGGGACAAATATTTGTACGGCCTACAAGTATTTGTTCCGAGTCTGGGTGTTTTTCTAACTATAATATGTATGTATTCACAAAAAAAAAAAATGTATATAAGTAGTTTATCAGCCATCTCTTTAGCATAACACAAGCATTAAATAATAAAATAAATAAATAAATATCCTTGGACATTTCACACAACGCCATCTAGTCCCAAGCTAAGCAACCTAATGCTTGTGTTATGGTAACGAGATGGCTGATAAACTACTTATATACATTTTTTTTTTGTAAATACATACATATTATAGATAGAAAAACACCCAGACTCTATAGCATTAGGTTGCTTAGCTTGGGACTAGATGGCGTTGTGTGAAATGTCCAAAGATATTTATTATTATTTATTTGACTGCAGTGCTGATTTAATTAGCTCGTGGCGACGGATTAAATTTGTGCAATTAATGATGTGTTATTTAATTACATAAGATAAGCCAGACTCTTGTTGGTATGCTCAAGACGCTTGTGCAGAGTTTGAGTCTGTTTCCCAGATTTGAATGATTGGAAGACGGTTTTGTTTTTGATTAAATTCGAAAGCAATAATCCATATTATGTCCCATGCCCAACTGACGTTAAGTGATCACCTACGCCTAAAAACATCAGCCGTCTATTCTGTAAAAATCTCATCATGAAAACTTAGGTGAAGTGAGCTGTCATTCCACCAGCCGACCTATTCTGTAAAAATCTCACCGTGAAAACTTAGGTGAAGTGAGCTGTCATTCCACCAGCCGATCTATTCTGTAAAAATCTCACCGTGAAAACTTAGGTGAAGTGAGCTGTCATTCCACCAGCCGATCTATTCTGTAAAAATCTCACCGTGAAAACTTAGGTGCAGTGAGCTGTCATTCCACCAGCCGATCTATTCTGTAAAAATCTCACCGTGAAAACTTAGGTGATGTGAGCTCACAGTGAGCTTTAAGTGAACTGTGAATAGTGTGAAACTTTACCAATGTATTCTATAAAAATATCACAGTGAACACCATGTGAAACTTAGGTGAAGTGAGCTGGCAATAGTGTCAATCCCTAGCATCAGGTGGAATGACAGCTCACTTCATCTAAGTTTTCACGGTAAGATTTTTACAGAATAGATCGGAATACTACCTAACTTAGGTGATGTGAGCTCACAGTGAGCTTTAAGTGAACTGTGAATAGTGTGAAACTTTACCAATGTATTCTATAAAAATATCACAGTGAACACCATGTGAAACTTAGGTGAAGTGAGCTGGCAATAGTGTCAATCCCTAGCATCAGGTGGAATGACAGCTCACTTCATCTAAGTTTTCACGGTAAGATTTTTACAGAATAGATCGGAATACTACCTAATTTAAAAAAAAAATTAAAAAACACGTTTCTTTTCACGGTAAATATTGTGGTGGTACGGAACCCTTCGTGTTGTGACTGGTTTTTTAAGTAGGGGTTGTCATACTGTCAAAAATCAATCTGCCTAGCCTTTTCCCAACTGTTTTGGGGTCGGTTTCCAGTCTAACCGGATGCAGCTGAATACCAGTATTTTACATGGAGCGACAGCCTATCTGACCTCCACAACCCAGTAACTGGGTAATACGGTACCTCTTGGTTAGACTGGTTTTCAGACTTTCGGCATTCTAACGACCCGTAACGACTGTCAAAATTCACGATGACAGCCGGTACTTAACGTGCTGTTTGAGACACTGAGGAGCCTCGGTATGATAAAATGGTCACCCATCCACGGATCTCAGCAAGGGTAGCTTAACCTGATGGATCGACCCGTGCAGCTATTATTACTGAGCTCCTTTAAAGGTTTGTCATGTTGTATGGAACCTAAAATATTTGTCACTAAATAATAAAAATAAATGATGTAGAAATTCTAAATTATTTATTTTAGTAGACAAGAAGAATTTCCAAGAATTTCAACGTATTCGAGACATGTCTATTTGCTTGGATGGAGATACATAATAACAGCGTTGTCAAGTGGATTCTCAGAGCGTAGGCTGGGTAGTCTGAGCTACCTAAGTATTTAGGTTGATTATATTTAGAGTACCTAAGTAACTAGGTAGTAGGTATGCATCTGCTAATTAAAGATGGCGTCTTTCACTAACAAATAAAAACAGCTCGTGCTCAGAAGCCAGAAAAGCCAAGAAAATATTAAATAACAGATTCAGTAATTTTTCCAAATTACACCTTATTATGTCATTAATTAGACTTCTTTAACACTTTATCACCCCAGATTGAAGATTCCAAAAACTCAAATATGCCAAGTGTTTGAATCACCCTTTTAAGTGACATTCGTTGAGCCGCTTACGGCTTTTCCCCTCTCTATAAAACCGCGGAATTCGCGACATTTTACAACATGTTTACCCTTTAAATGACGTCACAATACTGTTTTATACAGATAATAAATAAGTGCAGGACTCATCAGGGGATCTGTACGTTTCGTACAGTGTGTTTTTTAGGGTTACGTACCTCAAAAGGAAAAACGTAACCCTTATAGGATCACGTCGTTGTCCGTCTGTCTGTCTGTCTGTCTGTCTGTCTGTCTGTCCGTCTGTCTGTCTGTCTGTCCGTCTGTCTGTCTGTCTGTCTGACTGTCTGTCCGTCTGTCTGTCTGTCTGTCCGTCTGTCTGTCTGTCTGTCAAGACCCTTTTTCTCAGGAACGCGTGGAGGTATCAAGTTGAAATTAATATCAAATACGTAAGTCTATGGTCCCTTAGAGTTGAAAAAAATCAAGCTTCTAAGTCAACGCAATAAAAAAATACGGCCATTTATGCGACATATTTTGATACACGCAAGTAAATCAAACCCTATAGGGTACTTCCCGTTGACCTAGAATCATGAAATTTGGCAAGAAGCAAGGTATTACAGCACAAGTAATGGAAAAAGTCCGAAAATTGTTAATTTATAATTTTATCACATAAAAATATATTTTCAAGTATGTCATCTGTCAAGGCCCTTTTTCTCAGGAACGCGTGGAGGTATCAAATTGAAATTAATATCAATTGCGTTTATGTCTATGGTCCCTTATAGTTGTAAAAAAATCAAGCTTCTAAGTGAACGCAATAAAAAATACGGCCATTTATGCGACATATTTTGATACTCGCAAGTAAATCAAAACCTATATGGTACTTCCCGTTGACCTAGAATCATAAAATTTGATGAGAAGCAAGGTCTCACAGCACAAGTAAAGAAAAAAGTCCGAAAATTGATTATTTGTAGTTTTATCACATAGAAAAAATAGTTTTTAGTTTTTTTTAGGGTTCCGTACCTCAAAAGGAAAAAACGGAACCCTTATAGGATCACTCGTGTGTCTGTCTGTCTGTCTGTCTGTCTGTCCGTCTGTCCGTCTGTCACAGCCGATTTGCTCCGAATCTAATGGACCGATTAGGTTAAAATTTGGTACACATATGGATTTCTGTGACCCAAACACGTACAGCTAAAGTAAATATATGAATTTTGAATATGAGAGTCACTTTTAGGGGGAAAATAAGAAAATTAAAAAAAAAGTTTTGTAAACTGTACCGAGTGACATATCAAATGAAAGGGCTTACTATGAGGGTCTCAAATATATTTTTTTATAATTTTAAAATTTATTGTTTTAAAGTTATTTAAGAAAATAGACGAAAATTGACCATTCCCCCCCCCCCTTATCTCCGAAACTACTGAGCCTAAAATTTTGAAAAAAATATAAAAAATAGTTCTATACCTGTAGATTACAGGAAAACCTATAAGAAGTCTGTGGTCTTAAAATAACATGGTAAATCTATATATATAAAAAAATCAAAGTCCTGACTGAGTCACTGACTAATATACCAACGCACAGCCCAAACCAATAGACCTAGAGACTTGAAATTTTGCACATAGATACCTTATATAGTGTAAACATCCACTAAGGAAGGATTTTTGGAAATTTCATCCCTAAGGGGGTAAAACAGGGGATGAAAGTTTGTATGAAAAATCCTATCCCTTGAGTTAATAGACTTGAAACTTAGCACGAATATTCATCTAAGTAAATTATAAAGTTTATCATTTTTGGTTTTCCTAAACTACCCCCTAAGGAGGGATTGGGGGTGTCAAAGTTTGTATGGGGGAACTTTAACACGCGGTCCGATTAACTCAAAACTCAGTTTTTATACTTGAGACCAAAAATTAAGACTAACGTGTATTAGGGTTTTCCAAAAATCTACCCCTAAGGGGTGAAAAAATTTTATAGCGGAGGATTTTATTGGGGGCTTCATTAACTCTAAAATTGTTGTAAATAATGTTTGAGTCAAGTTATGGAAACATACCAGACGATTTTTGAAATTCTTTAGGTATCTGTGTTCGTGAAAACAGAGATACAGTTTTATATGAAAAATCTTATTAATTTGGTTAATGAACTTGAAACTTAGCACAAATACTTGCATAAGTATGTAATAATCTTTGTCATTATTAGTTTTTCAAAACTACGCCTCAAATGTCATTATTTCATCACCGCTGCTCTCAAAACGGTGAAGGAAAACATCGCGAGGAAACCGGCATGTCCTAGAACCAAAAATTCGAAGACATGTGACATCTACCAACCCGCACTGTGCCCGCGTGGTGGATTACGGCCCACTCCCTCTCACCGAGAGGAGGCCTGTGTCCCACACGGAAAAAAAGGATGTCTTACATTAAGACAATATCCTATTGGTCAAGACAAATATTGATTCATATATGGGGAAAACAATATATTTTTGAATGAAGTAAAATATTGTCTTAGTTTTATTGTCTTCCTCGAAGACATTAGACTTAAATGAAGAATTTTTTATGTTTAATTTTAAGAATATTATTTGTCTTAGTAAAAGAGTATTCTCTCTTAGAATCATTAAAAATTTGATTTGTCTATTTTCGAAGCAAGACTCATCATGTTTCACACTAAGACAACATATTCTTGAACGAAGCTTCTACTATTCTTAACTGAAGAGATATTTGTTTTAAGACAAGACTAATTTGCTTCACACTGAGACTATGTAATCTTAGGTGAAGCCTCTACTATTGTTAGCTGAAGAGATATTTGTTTTAAGACAAGACTTGTTTGTTTCATAATGAAACTATGTAATCTTAGGTGAAGCCTCTACTATTGTTAGCAGAAGAGATATTTGTTTTAAGACAAGACTTGTTTGTTTCATACTGAAACTATGTAATCTTAGGTGAAGCCTCTACTGTTGTTAGCTGAAGAGATATTTGTTTTAAGACAAGACTTGTTTGTTTCATACTGAAACTATGTAATCTTTGGTGAAGCCTCTACTGTTGTTAGCTGAAGAGATATTTGTTTTAAGACAAGACTTGTTTGTTTCATACTGAAACTATGTAATCTTAGGTGAAGCCTCTACTATTGTTAGCTGAAGAGTTATTTGTTTTAAGACAAGACTTGTTTGTTTCATACTGAAACTATGTAATCTTAGGTGAAGCCTCTACTGTTGTTAGCTGAAGAGATATTTGTTTTAAGACAAGACTTGTTTGTTTCATACTGAAACTATGTAATCTTGGGTGAAGCCTCTACTGTTGTTAGCTGAAGAGATATTTGTTTTAAGACAAGACTCGTTTGTTTCATACTGAAACTATGTAATCTTAGGTGAAGCCTCTACTGTTGTTAGCTGAAGAGATATTTGTTTTAAGACAAGACTCGTTTGTTTCATACTGAAACTATGTAATCTTGGGTGAAGCCTCTACAGTTGTTAGCTGAAGAGATATTTGTTTTAAGACAAGACTTGTTTGTTTCATACTGAAACTATGTAATCTTGGGTGAAGCCTCTACTGTTGTTAGCTGAAGAGATATTTGTTTTAAGACAAGACTTGTTTGTTTCATATTGAAACTATGTAATCTTAGGTGAAGCCTCTACTGTTGTTAGCTGAAGAGATATTTGTTTTAAGACAAGACTAATTTGCTTCACACTGAGACTATGTAATCTTAGGTGAAGCCTCTACTATTGTTAGCTGAAGAGATATTTGTTTTAAGACAAGACTTGTTTGTTTCATACTGAAACTATGTAATCTTGGGTGAAGCCTCTACTGTTGTTAGCTGAAGAGATATTTGTTTTAAGACAAGACTTGTTTGTTTCATACTGAAACTATGTAATCTTAGGTGAAGCCTCTATTGTTGTTAGCTGAAGACATATTTGTTTTAAGACAAGACTTGTTTGTTTCATACTGAAACTATGTAATCTCAGGTGAAGCCTCTACTATTGTTATCTGAAAATATTTGTTTTCATGAGAGAGTTTTAATGTTCGATTTAATAATATACAATTTATTTTTAGATATTTATTAATAATACTGAAATAAACATAAATAGGCAATTTTTAACAAAATATACCTAAATATACAGGATATTAAGTTAAATGAGGGACATACTTTAACGGAGTGCATAGTACTCATGAAAATTAACAACTTTTAGTATGGGACCAAACCTGAAATCGCGAAAAAAAAATCAGCTGTTCCCTACATTTTAAAGACTTATGCGAACATAAATGTACTGAACAGCTGATTTTTTTTCGCGATTTCGGGATTGGTCCCATAGTAAAAGATGTTCATAATGATGGGTACTGCACTCCGTTAAAGTAGATCAGCCACTCGTTTAACCTAAGACCCTCTATATAATACTACAATAATAATCTTACGGCTAAACCCAATCTATGGTTGTAACGTCCCAATAATCTAAGACATAAAACAAAAGAACACGAACGGACGGAGTGACGTAAGGAGAGATAGAATTATATTGTCTGTCACCAGTAGCGATCTGTTTTTACTGGCAGTAGGTTATTGGGTTTGGCCGTTAGACTAAACTATGAAGCCTGCCATACATAAATGATATTATTTCAATATCAAATCAATCACTTACAAGTTACGTTTTAAACCATGTTAAAATATGAAAGTTATAAGTTCTATTATCACGCTATTATTTCAACAGGGTACTAATAGCAGTGTATGATCAACATTATGAAACATTTTAATATTACTTATTTCTATGTGTTTCTGTCCAGCTGGACCCCGCGAGCTAGGCTCATAAAACTAGTAGCAATGCTTTGTTTGTTCAATGTACCTCATGAATTTATCAACAAGATCCAATGTACCTCGATCATTTTGATAGAAATCACGATAAATCGCCTCATCTATCCAGCGGGACCCTCAGCTATAGTAGGTACTGCGCTCGTAATGCAAAAATAAAAATATTGATCGCATCTACTCTTAATTTACCTCTCGATTCATGTATTAAATTTTATGAAATTTTGATAGAACAGGAGAAATTCAGCATGAAAGTTTTGTCTTTTTCAAACAAAACATTCATGCTGAATTTCTCCTGTTCTATCAAAATTTCCTAGAATTTAATATATGAATCGAGAGGTACATTATGAGTAGATGCAATCAATATTTTTTTTTTGTATTACGAGTGCAGTATAGCTGAGGATAGATGATAGATGAGGTGATTTATCGTGATTTCTATCAAAATGATCGAGGTACATTGGATCTTGTTGATAAATTCATGAGGTACATTGAACAAACAAAGCATTGCTACTAGTTTTATGAGCCTAGCTCGCGGGGCCCAGCTGGACAGAAACACATCTTATTTCTAGTGTGACCTTACAATTATTATTTAGTTTCATTCTGCTGTCCGGTCTTGGCATCATTGTGGCCTGTTACCAACAACACACTTCTCAACGATACAATAGTGCGGATACCTTAAAGGTCCGTCTTTAGGTTCAAAAACAATACTTTTACAGAAATATATTGAATCGTTAAGGGTAGTCATCATGACAAACTACTCTGCTATAAAAAAAAATTACCACCCCTTTAGGGTCCACAGTATTTGCCATGATGACGCCAAATAAAATCACATGCACACAACTGACACAAACACAATACACTTTTTAGTCACTCTTACACGTAGGTACACAATAACTAAATTTGAATGGACGATAGTATAGCTGCATGCAATGCATCCAGGAAGAGCGAATAAATTATATACATATACTTTAGAATTAATTTATCGAAAAGGTTAAGTATAGAAATAAATAAAATTAACTTATTTATTTTTAAAAGCAAGCTTTTAAACTAAAAAGTAACAAAATAATATTTAGTGTATGAACTTAAATAGTAAAGATACAGAACAGCCCCAATCCTTAGGCGCATCATCAGGGAGTAAAATTATCAAGTGAATGGAAATGTATAACACAAGAAATTGTTATTAGTGTTTATATCATACGAGATATATTTTCGTTTAGCATTTAGCAATAGAAATCAAATCCATGATGTAGGGTGGGATCACATCATAATTAGTCTTTATGTCATAGATACATATTTGTATAAGTAAATACAGGTGGTATCCAGGTTTCGGATAAGACACATGGAGTGCGTGATAACACTTGAATAGTGTGTCAAAGGCCTTAAAGGCCGTTTGGAAAACATACCTGACCTTATCTATAATAAGATAATATGTTCCACCAACATCTATTATATACGGCTGTACCGTTTTTTTTTTCCCATATGCATCCGTAGAAACTTCGTCAATTTTTGATTGTATATCGCCAGGTGACTAAAAAAAGAAAAATAACGTTAAGTTTCAATTTTTTTTTTATAAATCAGTCATATATAATGAAACTAAAAAAAAACAATTCTGTCTAAAAAAAGGTTTGCACTCCTGACTCGATGGTCTCACTTTGAATTTTTGCAATTTTTTGGGTTCGCAAGTTACAGGTGACGTGGGATAAACATTTTAAGACACAGTTTCAGCAACCTAAGTTGATGAGAACTAATCTCAGTCAGTCAATTAAAGTATGGATTTAATGTAAAGTACCCTGTTGGTGTAATTACCTTGACATTTACAATGAAGCTTTCTACACACTCGGTAGTTGAAAATTTTTGCCTCCTGTTTAGGCGTCCTTTTGGTGGCACCAAATTGCAAAGCAATTTTATTTGTGATGGAAGTTTTTTATCTAGAATAAAATAAACTTTACCTATTAACATTAACATAAATAATATAAGTAAGTACATAATTCTCACATTTATTCTGTCAGAAAATATCAAGGAGCAAGCATATCAAGGCCCTCAATAAAAACTTGTATTTATTTAGCCTCATTTCTAAAATAAAAATGGCATCATATAACTAAATTACTATTTTGTACCAACCATTGTCATCTAATGCATTAATATACTCGATCAAGGCCACCACTTCTTCGTTAGTATTTGTTTTTTTTTATTTCTATTATCTTTTTGATAAATTCATTCCAATTTATGTAGAATTTATTCGCTCTTCCTGGATGTATTGCATCAAAGTCTAATTGAATCTGAAAATAAGTTAATGTGAGTGAAAGAAAAAACATAACTTATTTGTCTCTCCATGATGAAATTAATGTTTCTTACCAAGACATCGCTTCTGACGTCATTTAATATAGGCCAATTTTCAATCAGCCCACCTACGGTTTCATGAGCAGAAATTTGGCGGAGTTCATGGGTCGTTTTCCATTTGTTTATGACACATTCCCATGGTTCTGAATTGTTTTTCAGCCAAATAACATCTTCTTTGTGCACATCTAAAATAAGGCGAAAATGGTGAATAATGTAAATTAAATCACAAAAAAATAGCTCTATGGCTACTCTACTAAGGTACATTAGTGGGACAGAAATAGAAGAAACCAATCGCAAAATAAACCAGGTAGGAAATACAATCGTAAACTATTTACTGCAAGTAAAATGACAGATCCTAAATAAAACTAACTACTGTAAAATATGTACTGTAACAAAATTAAAAATAAACCTTGTAGTTCGTTTAAGTTTTTAGATCTTTTAGAGGGTATAGAATCTTTATTTTCTGTTTCATTCAATTTTCTTTTACGTTCACCAGATTTATATAGGGTATTGCGAATTTTATCAACTAATTTTCCCTTTGCAAAACCTGGTTTTCCAGAGATTGAATCTCTTTTTTTAACAGAGGGAACAAAATATGTTCCCGCATTCTCAGTGGGAAAAAGAGCGATGATTTTTGAAGTCAGTATGTTATACTCTTCATGATTGATACGACTGGAAAAAAAGTAAAGTTTAGGCAAAGAAAGAAAATTCATCTGTCAAATCATGTACAGTCAGCAACAAAGCCAATAAGCATGTAGGTAACTAGTGTTTCTAATTACTAGTCTTTTAAGAAAGATTAATTCTGTTTCAGATAATAATTAGTGTTAGAGCGGCTTTAACATGAACTCATATTGAAATCCAATCAAATCAATCAATCAAATTTAGTGAGGGGCTGTTTTAGACTGCGCTTTTCGATGAGTGGACTCCACTCGAAAACCTTTGTGCCCCAACCGACGTCAGTTCCTCGAGCTAATAATGTACGTGGTAATACAAAGTAAAAACTAAATTAATAGGTACTTACTGATTTACAACACGTGTAAAAATACTTCTGCAGATAATGTCTGTGAGTGTATTTCTATGTTTGACTGTCAGTTGTTTATTTGTTTCATAATATTTGAGTATGCTACTTCCAGAAGGTGATGTGGTAAGTAATGTTCTCAAGTCAAATTCGGGAAATGCTGGCCGACATCCTATCATTTCAAGAATATTATTTTCTTCGAAATCTGATTCCAGTTCACTGATGTAATTGATTTCTGTTTCTGTGTTTTGAGAACAACTGGGCACAGAAGTGACCGTTGATGTTTTATTCTGAAATGAGAAATAATTCAATACCTACTTTAGCATAATATGGCTTTAATGGATTAAAACTGTACCATGAAAAAGCCATCAGAAATCCAGACTAATATTATAAAAGCGAAAGTATCTCTGTCTCTCTGTAGCTTTTTACGGCTGAACGGCTCAATGGGTTTTAATGAAATTTGAATGAAGATAGCTTGAATCCTGAGGAAGGACATAGGGTACTTTCCGTCATCATCATCACCAATTTTCATCATTATTCACATGGATGGAACCGCAGGGCGCAGCGAGTTATTGTATAAAATTTAAGCGTGTCAGCACTGCTTTATTTTTGTTATTTTACTTAAGTAACATCCTGCAAAATATTATTTACTAGTAAATCTACATAGGTATAATAAAGTTATGCAAACCTCTGCTGTTAAATATTCGTCAATTTTGTTTTTCAGAAATATGCGCGTGGAAATTTTTGGGCTCAGCTCTTTTAATAACTCATTTGTTAAGTCTTTAAAATGACTTAAATCAATGCCATTGTCTGAAAATAATAAATAAGTACCAAGAATTTTAGTCTTGAATCAAGAGAACAGAATTAAAATTGTTTCGGGTAATTGTCCTACTACATAATATACCTACCTATCAATAATTATTATCAAATTAACAAATTGGTACACCGCGACGTGTCGTGTCGTAGTAGGTAGGCAGGTATAAATACATAGTAGGTATAAATTCGTGAGCGAGCTAGAAATACGGACATAATTAGGTAGGTACTTATAGTAACATAATTTTCTAAGCTTCCCTAGTCACGTAGGCGCAGGTATGTAGGGTAGGCACGAGCTATTCTACCATGATTCTAATTGGTTAAATGCGATTAAATAGTTGAATTCAGTAATTAACATTATCGGAGAGGTGCTTACTTAGAATTAAGACTAGGTCTTTATGCCTACATCCATCGAGATATGTACCTATTAGCTGAATATCTACATACAAATACATCAAATAAATAAAAAGCTTAGCAGTGTCTAGTGTACAGACTAGAGGTACTTACCTGTAAAATTTTGAATTATTGGTTCTTCGATGCCCCAGCTTTTTAATAATTGACACGTTTCTAATTCTAATTCTGACATTTTTTTTACAATAATACAAATCAGCAAAGGTTTAAGGCCAGCCCAGTCAGTAGTCTTAATAGTCCAGTCCTTTATATTTAATTTAAGCTGAGCTAAGGGAGTCGACCATGAGTAGACGCACAACGGCACAAACGATATGAAACGAAATGGGAATGGGATTGTCGGGCGCAGCAGGCAGCAGGCAGTTGATTGAAGTACTTGTGCCACGCTTGCTCATTATTGGCTGTTTATTTTTATCTTCCTATGAATTGTGGCCTCTGATTGGTTGCGTGGCGCGCGGAATATTTTAACAGTGTTGCCATCCCACAGTATTGTTTTTGCCTCGAAAAACGGACATCCCCTTTTTATTAGCTTATTCGATAAAACAAGTTATTAAGAAAATAAGAGTAAAATACCCGTGAGCCAATTTTACACCAAACACGTCTATTTAGTCCGTCAGTCAAATAGTAAAAAAATATTAGACACGAATTTTTTGCTTTATCATATTACCCGTCGCGCGGCAATTAGCAGACAACAGAAATTTTATTGTTATCTGCACACATGGTTGCAATCGATATTTTAAGAGTTAATAAAAACCGGCCCAGTGCGTGTCGGACCACGCACAAGGTCCCGTAGTTGAAAATAATTTATGTCAAAAACAAACTTAACTAGACTCCGTTTACATTACGATTAGATATTCAAAGAAAACTTTTTACAGTCCGTTACTGCAGCTGCCATTTGTCATATCCCCAACGCAATAGAAATCAAAATCGGTTGAACGGACTATAAAAAAGGTTTCTTTAAATGTCTTCTTGTGAATGGGGTATAGTTAATTTTAATTTGTTTCTTTTATTTAACTTCGCGGATGTCGGAAAATGTATCCCACGGGAACGTGCTACCGGGAAATGCTTCCTTATTCCTTGTCTACATTATCTATGGAACCTCTGTGCAAAATTTCAAGTTTCTAGGTTCAAGGGTTTGGGCTGGGCGTTGATGAGAGTCAGTCAGGACTTCTCTTTTTATTTTACAGTAGCTTTTGCTCGCGGCTTCGCCTGTTAACGCCATGGAGCCTGTTCAATATTATTTTAATAATAGTGTAACAGCGAGTCTTAACTGATAAATAAAATATAAAAATACAAAAATGTAAAAGGAACTAAGGCAGATTATTTAAAATTTACTCCAATCAACAAAAAAATGTGGATATTATACGAGTAGGTACACTCGAAAACTACGGAACAGATTTTCATTGGGTTTTCAACTTTTGGAAGCTTACCTAGTTTCCCAAATTCGAGGTATTTTTCATTGCTATGTGTAAACAGTTTTTAGAGAAGTAAAATAAACTACGCTAAACTTTTTTATTTCCCTGCCTATTGTTTTTCTTGTAAGGAAAAAAATATAAACTTGGTTTTGACAAAAAAAGCAATTCGTTTTTTTTTTTGTGAAAATATTTTTTTTTTTGCTGCTTGCAGCACTGCGTCTGAGCAAAATGAAAAGAATTTCTAAAAATGTGTCTTCTTGTATTAAGACAAAAAGTCTTGGTTTTAAAATCATAGGTAACGTCTGAGCAAAATGAAAAGGATTTCCAAAAAAGTGTCTTCTTGTGTTAAGACAAAAAGTCTTGGTTTTAAGATCATAGGTACCTACTTACCTATCCAAAGTTGTTTTATAGGTACCTTCAGGTTACAGTTCAGTCCTACCTAGGTCTTTTAGTTTTAGAGAAAATACCTACCTAAGTAAAAAGTACCAAAGGCAAAGTGTGCCTACCCTGCCGCGGCTGTCTGTTCACGTTTTTCTCCGTAACTAAGTAGGTCCTACCTACTCCATGATTACCTATTCAAGAGGAAGCTTTATAATGTTGATTAGCTTACCTACTTATATTCATTATGCGTAAATAGGTATAGGTACCTAAAGTAACCGTCATGAGAAGCTATAAATTTTGTAAACAAGTGTTCAGGAGTTCACAAAATTTGGACCAACAAAACGCATTCGAAACTCGAATGACGCGTTTATTTCAAAATGGCGTCCCGATAGTTTACAATCCCTGCGACGGACGCGTTCCGGTACCAAGAAACACAAACGATAGCGCTTTGCGTCGTTAAAATATGATCCGACTAAATTAAATAGGTTGTTACTTTCATATAACCCGTCTATATTTCATGTCGATTGAATATGGTCAATTTATTATTATCTCGCAGTATAAAATGTTTACTTAGTAACAGATGTTTGCTTACATAATTTATAGCTTCTCGTGACGGGTACTTTACCTACCTTACTAAAAGACTTATCACGATGAACTCCGGGGAGGCCGAAAAAAACAATTGTCGATCTTCGTACTTACCAAAAAAACGGGCGAAGCCGGGTAGAGGCGCTAGTAAATACTATAGGTTTCTATCTAGATAAGGTTAATTAACGGTTAAATCGCTAGCTTAGTAGGTAGTTATTGTGAACATGATGTGGGTAAGTAGGTACCTGGTTAGTTAACAACGAGTGGTTAAATGAGTGTAACTTATAAAGTATAAAAGAATTTATGGATAAAAAATGTTGATGCCATAGAAGGGTCACATTTTCAAAAACCCAAAGATTTTGCATGCTATGCTATGCTATTTTTTTGTCCTAGCTGTACCTGTTTATGCCTTTTTATTAATATTTAACACCATTGTATACCTACTATGTTTTATGCAAATAAATGATTTATTATTCTTTGACATATCACGAGACCCTTGGGTCCCGGACCTTTGGCGTACGAGGGGCCGAAGCCAACTTGCAGAGGCCCCTTAGACCATTTTACATTATGAGAAGGCACTAACCGACGATTATTCCTGTATGCCCTATGCAAGTGCACCCAAGGATAACCCCTGGATGATGCAGGACTATTGCAGAACATGGAAACAAAACATATTGGGCTATGGGTTTGGGTGGTTATAGTGGATGGAGTACCTGGTATAGTTAATAATACAAGGTACTCAATCCACTATAACCACCCTTGAGTACCTTGTATTATTAACTACTAGCTTTTGCCCGTGGCTTCGATCGCGTTGGCAAAAAGATTTTTCTTTCCTTGCACATAGTTTGCGCAATCTGTGATGAGTGAGCGCATCCATACTAATATTATAAATTCGAAAGTAACTGTCTGTCTGTCTGTCTGTTACCTTTTCACGCCTAAACCATTGAACGGATTTCGATAAAATTTGGCAAGACTATAGATGATATCCTGGGGAAGGACATAGGCTACTTTTTTTATTTTATATAGGGAATGAAAGTTTGTGTGGGAAACCCACCATTTCTTAGTTAGGGACATGAAAATTCAAATTTATTCTTTTGGTAGGAAATAAAGAAATATGCGGTTCAGGATTTTTGAAAATTCATCCCCTAAGGGGTAGAATAGGGGTTGATTTTAAAATTCACAAAACTGCACAGAATTCGATAAAATTAACGGATGAAAGGATGTGAGAAATATATGTGCGAGTGAGAAAGTATTTATTATTTATTTATTGGAGTATTTATCAAGCAGTATTTACAAGGATTCTGGTCGCTTATTTTGCCATACAATCCCACATACATCTTATTAGTACCTATAACCAAAAAAGGCTTGGTTTCAACTAAGTCAATATTTTCCAGTTAAAAGTATTCTTGAAATGAGATTAATGTATTCTTCAATTAATAATAATATATATTAACTACATTTTTTAAATTCTTAATGGAAGGAATCTGAACTTCTTCAACCGAAAATACATTATTCTTGACATGCAAATCAATATTGTTTTAAATTGAAGAATTTTGAGTTCTTGTAAGAAAACAAATAACATTTTAGAAGAAGATGTAGAAACTCTTGAACTAAGAATAAAGTGCTTCTTGAGTCAAAAATAAGCGAAATCTTTGAATCAAGAAAATACACCTTATTGGTACAAGAAAAAAAGTGTTGGTTTCAAATAAGTCAATATTTTCCAGTTAAAATAAAAGTATTCTTGAAATGAGATTAATTTATTCTTCGATTAATAATATATTCTTAAGGTAAGTATATACAACTACATTTTTTAAATTCTTAATGGAAGGAATCTGAACTTCTTCAACCGAAAATACATTATTCTTGACATGCAAATCAATATTGTTTTGTATTGAAGAATTTTGAGTTCTTGTAAGAAAACAAATAACATTTTAGAAGAAGATGTAGAAACTCTTGAACTAAGAATAAAGTGCTTCTTGAGTCAAAAATAAGCGAAATCTTTGAATCAAGAAAATACACCTTATTGGTACAAGAAAAAAAGTGTTGGTTTCAAATAAGTCAATATTTTCCAGTTAAAATAAAAGTATTCTTGAAATGAGATTAATTTATTCTTCGATTAATAATATATTCTTAAGGTAAGTATATACAACTACATTTTTTAAATTCTTAATGGAAGGAATCTGAACTTCTTCAACCGAAAATACATTATTCTTGACATGCAAATCAATATTGTTTTGTATTGAAGAATTTTGAGTTCTTGTAAGAAAACAAATAACATTTTAGAAGAAGATGTAGAAACTCTTGAACTAAGAATAAAGTGCTTCTTGAGTCAAAAATAAGCGAAATCTTTGAATCAAGAAATACACCTTATTGGTACAAGAAAAAAAGTGTTGGTTTCAAATAAGTCAATATTTTCCAGTTAAAATAAAAGTATTCTTGAAATGAGACTAATTTATTCTTCGATTAATAATATATTCTTAAATTAAGTATATTACAACTAGATTTTTTAAACTCATACTGGAAGTAATTTGAACTTCTTCAACCAAAACTAACAATAAAAAAACATTGGTTTAGATTACCCACCTTTCTATTCTTGAATCAAGAAACAATAATTTAAATGAAATATTCATAATAAGAGTATCATATTCTTATATTGAGTAAAAATTTTTTAGATTAAGAAAATGTATATCTTAGGTCAAAAATAATGTAACTGTTTTAAAGTAAATATAATATATTCTTGAATGAAAACACCATTATCTTGTTTTGAAAAGTTTTTAAAGTCTTCAGTAAAAACTAGATATTTTCTTCAATTAAGATTGTAATAGTCTTGAATCAAAAATATTTGCTCAAGTCAAGAATTAAAACCAAGTATTTATTATTCTTAATTTGAGTAAACGGGTTTTCTTCGACTGAGTACATTTACTTAAGTTAAGAAAATATTTACTTGGACTGAAACAATTTTTCTGAGAATATTGATATTCTTCGCAGAAGAAATCCTTTTTTTCCGTGCAGCAGTGGGAACATTATAGGCTGATTATGTGTTATGTGGGGTGTCATCGTTTAGAACTCATTGAGTAGAGTACAAACATATTTTTTTTATCTTTTAAAATTAAGAAATAGGGGGCCGTAAAAGTTGTAAATTTTAGACCATTTTTGTACGAGCTCTAGCGCAACAATTCAACAAATTAGGAATTTGAAACTTCTTTATACCATGTAAGTACCATGAATACTGTATTTAATCAACAATACTGAAAACGGCGATTCATAAGGTATTTTGTTTAAACATGGGTGATTTTCTGCAACTGCAAAAAATAACCATGTAATTCACAGTATCATTATAAAATAAGTTAAAAGTTATCTTTGCGATTGTTAAACATATAATATGGTACGGAACCCTTCGTGCGCGAGTCCGACTCGCACTTGACCGGTTTTTTTCTGGTATAATGTGTGTGTACTATAGGTACACCTCTGAATAAAAGAATAGTGAATGAAATGAAAGAATAGTGTTTTGCGAATACAAACTTAAATATGCAGTTGGAGAATTGTCTGTGACGTATATCAATGTATGGGAGAACATGTTTTTCAACTCAATGTTAAGTTTGTCTTTGTTTGTCTTTTCAACTACGGAACCCTCATTGTGCGTATTCCGACACGCACTTGACCGGTTTTTAGGGTTCCGTACCTCAAAAGGAAAAAACGGAGCCCTTATAGGGCCACTTGTTTGTCCGTCTGTCTGTCTGTCAGTCTGTCAAGACCGTTTTTCGCAGGAACGCGTGAATGTATCAAGCTGAAATTAATGTCAAATACGTAGGTCTATGGTCCCTTGGAATCCTAAAAAAGATCAAACTTCTAAGTTAACGCAATAAAAAAATACGGCCAGTTATGCGACATTTTTTTACTCTCGCAAGTAAATCAAAACCTATAGGGTACTTCTCGTCGTCTTAGAATCATGAAATTTGGCAAGAAACAAGTGTTAGCTAACAGCTATTACATTCCGCACCACTGCGTGGTCAAAGAGTCCAGTGAGACCACTCGTACTCGTGTCGTCTTTGACGCGGGTTGTAAAACTTCGAATGGAATATCACTTAATGATGTTCTACTGACTGGTCCGAAGCTGCACCAGGATATAGTAGACGTTTTATTGGGTTTTCGTATCCATGCTATTGCTGTCACTGCCGACATAAAGCAGATGTACAGAAACATAAAATTACAACAATCCGATTGGGATTTTCAACGCATTGTGTGGCGTAAATCACCCACTGAACCGTTGCGTGATTATCGATTGCGCACCGTCACCTTTGGTGTCAGCTCATCACCATACTTAGCCCTTCGTACTATTCAACAGTTGGCTCATGATGAAGCTGCTAACTTCTCGTTAGGTTCTAAGGTTCTCCAGAACCAGGTTTTTGTTGATGACATCGTCACCGGAGCAGGCGACGTAAAGCAGGCCCTGGTTTTACAACGTGAGTTAGTAGGTATTTGTTCGTCAGCTGGTTTCGAGCTACGTAAGTGGCAGAGCAATTCGCCAGCGTTACTCGCTGCTTTACAAACGTCAGTCGTTCAGGGCGAGCGGTCTGATAACGTTTCTTTCGCTCTGATGGAGAATGACAAAAAAATAAAGGTTTTAGGACTTCAGTGGAATCCTGAATCTGATACTTTCATTTTTAGCGTTCAGTCAACTAATGATAAAATTACAAAGCGATCCATACTATCACAAATAGCGAAAATTTATGACCCTATGGGATGGTTATCTCCTGTAACTATTTATGCGAAACATCTCATTCAGTTGTTATGGATTTCAGCGGTCGACTGGGATGAGTCACCTCCTTTAGATATTATAAACGCTTGGTCTAGTTTTCTTAACGAGTTACCATTATTATCAAATTTTCAAATTCCACGTTTCGTTTTTGCAAACGTGAATGCAATTCAAATTCACGGGTTGTCCGCGCATACGCGCCACGCGCGATACATACTTTTCTACAAAAATAAGGTCCTTCGGTGAAAACGTGCTACAATCCCCGCAAGATACCAGAGATACCCTGAACCAGCGCCTGTGGAAAAATATGTGTAGTGGAGTTGATGCAGGATTCAGAACTATCGAACGCGCCTTATAAGCCCATCGGTGTGCGAAGCGGCGGGACGGCAGCGACCGGTAAGTTTGATTCGAATCTTCCCGCTTTACGCCACATAATTGTTTGGTCTCACAACACAAATAAAGGAAAAAGTCCGAAAATTGATAATTTGTAATTCTATCACATAAAAAAATATTTTCAAAGTTGTCAGTCTGTCAAGACGCTTTTTCTCAGGAACGAGTAAAGTTATCAAGTTGAAATTAATGTCAAATACGTAGGTCTAGTCTCTTGAAGTCCTAAAAAACTCAAGCTTCTAAGTCAACGCAATAAAAAAATACGGCCATTTTGCGACACATTTTGATACTCACAACTGTCGCAAGTAAATCAAAACCTATAGGGTACTTCCCGCTGACCTAGAATAATGAAATTTCGCAAGAAGCAAGGTCTCTCAGCACAAGTAAAGGAAAAAGTCCGAAAATTTGAATTTTTAATTTTTTGACATAATTTTTTTTTTTAAATGTCCTTGATGTTAAGTTTGTTTTTGGGATAAATTCTTTTCAAATACGGAACCCTTCATTGTGCGTGGCCCGACACGCACTTGGCCGGTTTTTTTTTCTTTTCACCAGTATCTCTACAGATCTTAGAACTAATTAGATAGTGTGGCTATCAACTATATTATAATACCAGCCTGTTACTGTCCCATTGCGGGGCAAAGAGAAGGCACGAGCATTGACAAAACTGACGCCTTTACACCATAAAGTTGATTTTAGGGTTCCGTACCAAAATGGTAAAAAGGAACCAACCCTTATGGTATGACTCAGTCTTTCTGTCTGTATGTCTGTCTGTGAACTACTAATGCTATCAACTTGAAATTTGGAAGTTTTTGATGACGTTTACCCGACTATTTTGCAAATAAGAAAGAAATTTTTTTTTTTTTTTTGCAACAGGGACTGAAAGGCGGGCTAGTAGGTATAGTAGTACCCTAGTAGGACCACTTTGAATTTTTAAAATTCAAAGTGGGCCTACTAGGGTATGTGGGGTATCATATGAAAGAGCGTTGTTTGCACATTCTCAAATATTTTTAAATTTTTTTAGGCCGCATAGTTTTCGACTTTTGATGAAAAAATTAAAAAAAAAATACTGTCCCCCCCCCCCCTTATCTCCGAAGTTTACATAGAGAAAAATCTGAAATTATTCTATGTGATAGAAGTTTGTGTAAAGATTACAGGAAAAATAAAACGATAGATGTCTCTAAATAGACTTTTTCAGAAATCGGAACGGAACCATCGGTGCGCAAGTCCGACTCGCTCTTGACCGGTTTTTTTTTGTTTACATTGATTAATTGAAGAAACCATGGTATGGTCCTTTGTTCTCGATAACAGAATGTCAGAACGGCACAAAACATGTGCAAACAAAATTGTTTCAAAATTGGAAAGGCGTGGCGTTTGTCGATAGTACATTCAAGACTCTTAAATTGCAATTTGCAAAGCACAAGTTCCTACTAGTAATCTCCATTGCAATCCCCAGAAGACTAAAGTCTGAAAGTTCAATAACCTTAGTTAGTCGACGAAGTATGAACTCCGCAGAAATCAGAGGCGGCAGCTTCTTACTTAATAAACATTTATTATAATGGAGATCTACGACTCGCAATTATTTCACCTTGGAATATACTATTAATCATTTAATTAGTCCTAGAATATTATGCTTTATTAGAGGTCAGCAACTTCAAATAGGTAGATAAGTAAAAGCAGATTTTGCCAGAATAGAAGAAATGCTTCGTTGGTCTAGTGGAAGAGCGCTCTTTTTAGCATGAGGTCCTGGGCTCGATGCTTGGTTGGGCAAAGTGTTATTGGATTTTTCTATGAGGAATTTCTCAGTAGCAGCCTCGAGTGTGGATTTGGTTGGTGGAAATAGTCTCGCCCCCTATTACATTGGACTTAAACAAAACTGACGAAACGTGGGTGTACTATATTATGTACACCTCTGCCGAACCCCCTTAAAAAAACCGTCCAAGTGCGCGTTGGACCACGCGCAGTGAAGGGTTCCGTAGTAAAAAAGAATTTATTCCAAAAACAAACAATATTGTAACCCCAGTAAAAAAAAATGTATGTAATAAAATTACAAATTAACAATTCTCGGACTTTTTCCTTTACTTGTGCTGTGAGACCTTATTGTCTTCATGATTCTAGGTGTGCGTTACTGCAGCGGAATGTTGTCGCTTTTCAGGATTTCGTCTTGACAGGAATTAGTACCCAATCTCGTGTAAATGTGCCCGAAATTTAGAATTTGTGCGTCCAGCCGATCCAAAGATATTCACGAAAAACAGATTCCGCTGGAGTAACGTTACTGCAGCGGCATGTTTTTTTACCAGCGGTCGTAGCTGGATACAAACTAGCTACTTAGATAGATATAATTTGTGCCTAATTGTGCCCAAAAAATAGAATTTGTGCGTCTTGAGGTTTCAGAGTTATTCAAGATGCCGCTGCGGTAACGTTTAGCAAATTGCTGTATCTCTTAAACGGCATGACATACAACTACGATTTTTTTTACTACGGCGGGTCTTAATTTGTGCAATTTTATTTTTTGTATAATCGACACCATTGGAAAATTAGATTTTTTTTTTCAAAAACCTTAAAATCGATCCTCGCGCTTCAATGAGAAACCCTAGAAACTTACCAATTGTGGTGGTTTGTACCTGTCATGAACTCAAAGCATCATGTGAAATTAGATGTTTCTATTCCAACTCCTTAGAGATTTATTCGATTTTAATTAAAATCTGGATACGATATAATGTAACGCTCCAATACATGAGTTATTATTAAGTGACTGATATTCTGATTATACTAATAATTAGTACCTTTATTAAATTGTTTATCCTTAAAGTTTCAGCTGAAAAAACCTTCTAACTACTTAGATATAAGAAAAAAACGATAGGAAAAGAAATCACGCGATTATCCGAACAAATTCGAATTACTACATAAAAGCGGGCTCACAGTACATTGTGCCAACCTTCTTAAATATGTAGTACAACATTTCGTTTTTTGAAACAGTCTCGCACAAAAGTGTTACTTATAATTTATTGTTTTGTAAAACACGTAGGTACTACGTAAGTACGTAGTACATTATAACTCAATGGGTATTACGTACACACAGTGTGTAAGCCATAAATGATATTGAGGATTTGCAAACCTTTAAACTCTCAGTCAAATGTTAGTAAGTACAGCAATCTAATAAAGACAAAAGGTTTATTTGACGAGAAAGTGTATTTTTATTGCCAAAAAAATAAAAGAAAAAATACCGTTTATAGATTTAGTTTTGAATTGAAATAAAATAGCATGATTGATACCTCTGTAAAATTTTGTTTTATTATTTAGTTACCTACTTAATAGAAATATTCACAAATTGAGGAAAGTGGATGTCCATATTGTCTAGATCTCAGCCAATTCGTCAATCGGAACTATTACACTCATACATTAATATATAAAATACATCTACCCTATGCTATGCCGTCAGAACGACCGGGATAATAAAACATTACTTGGGGGGAATCCCCAGAGCTTGTCGTTGCTTCATTCGAAGTTGCCGTATGGAATGGTTTTTTGTAAACATTCTTCAATGAAAAACAATGGTACCAACATTCGTGAAACGCACTTTTAGTTCGGTTCGGTGTTAACTTTGTTTGACACGAGTAATTGGCCGCCAATCTCGTGTGTGGAGAGCTTGTGCACATTATCTTTTTCCCAGTAATTCAAGGAATTGTGTGTATAATTACGACGCGTGTAATTTCGGCTGGACAATACGCATTGGTTTTGTGGTACATTGTGTTTATGGTGAAATAAATTAACTGTTCAGTGATAAAGAAGATCGACACACATGTATTTTCTGTGCGTTAGAGTAGAGCGGTTTTCCGGAACTATTATGTTATTTTAATATTTGTACCTAGTTCTGATTTTAAGGTAAGTTTATAATTTTTATCATTTCGCAATATAATACGTTGGAAACCCGCACTTCAGCCCGGCCGCGGTACTATAGTAACGGAGCGAGACCGGGATGATGCACAGTGGTAGCCCACGAAATTCATTTTTTTTTTAGTTTTTTGCAATTTGCAGGTCCGTGTCAGGTTGATCAAAGTATGATACGCGGCAATAAAACATAATTATGTATTTATATAATTTTAACCATAAAAATCATCAATACATCTCTCTAAGTTAGATTTCGTGCAGATTCGTTAGATTTCGTTTGTTTGAGGAATCTGCACAAAATCTAACTTAGAGAGATGTATTGATGATACCTGTTGTTTTTACTTATAAAGATTATGATATGATTCGCGACCGTAACAAATATGTATTTACAAAATTATTCATTAGAATCAATCATAGACTTATAAAAAAAGATGGACTCCGCGCCACGCATATCGAAAGTGAAGCACAGTAAGTATGTCGGACCGTTTGTACAAACACGCCTCGCGCACACATTTACATCATAGTATGCCGACCGGCCGCCATTACGTGACACGAGCGACGGCGTCTTTGCAGGTACTCAAATCATGCACACATAGATCGGTACGGTGCTTCACTTTCGATATGCGTGGCGCGGAGTCCATCTTTTTTTATAAGTCTATGGAATCAAAAATACAACTCCTTAAGTTAATAGGTACCTATAATGCTCAAATGTCAAGATTTCTTGAAATCGTAATTGAATAGGATTACGGTCATAGAGTTGTATTGATGACTTCAATGATTATAATTATGTAAAACTTGTTACGGTCGCGAATCATATTTTGATCAACATACAACCCATTACTGACTTGAAAATTGCAAAAAACGTAGGTAAAAAAAAATTAATTTCGCAAGCGTGGCAATGGGAGCCGGGTGCTTCACTTTCAATATGCGTGGCGCGGAGTCATCCTTTTTTCATAAGTCTATGGTGGTAAAAGTGCATATTCATACATAATAATTTAAGGCAAGTGACGTCATCAGGCCATACGAACCAATATCGGTATGGAGTTATTAATATTTTTAAAATCTACTAAGTATCAAACTTTCGAAACATTATGTTTGTAATAAACTCGACAATAAGCGGGCGAGCGCGCACTGAGGTGCGTTTACGTTAGTTCTGCCGCACTGGGCGGGGCCTACAGTAACAAAACGCATGACCGCAGTGCGCGCACTTCAAAGACATTCCATACTTCACAGATTATGCGTTACAAAAACGCACCGCAGTGTGCGCTCGCCCTTAGGTCACTTCCTACTCTCTGATAACTCTCTACGTCACATATTTATGTAAAAGTAAATAAATAGTTACCTAATTAAACCATTTGTACGCACCTGTACCCATTAAAATTCAATTATAATACTACCAATTTAAGAAGGTGGGCATAATGTACTGTGAGCCCGCTTTTATGTAGTCATTCGAATTTGTTCGGTTAATCGTGTGATTTCTTTCCCTATCGTTTTTTTCTCATATCTAAGTAGTTAGAAGGTTTTTTCAGCTGAAACTTTAAGAATAAACAATTTAATAAGGGTAATTATTAGTATAATCATAATATCAGTCACTTAATAATAACTCATGTATTGGAGCGTTACATTATATCATGGCCAGATTTTAATTAAAATGGAATAACTCTCTAAGGAGTTGGATTATAAACATCGAATTTCACATGATGCTTTGAGTTCATGAAAGGTACAAATCACCACAATTGGTAAGTTTCTAGGGTTTCTCATTGAAGCGCTAGGATCGATTTTAGGGTTTTTGAAAAAAAAATTCTAGTTTTCCAATAGTGTCGATTATAGAAAAAATAAAATTGCACAAATTAAGCACAAATTAAGACCCGCCGTAGTAAAAAAAATCGTAGTTGTACGTCATGCCGTTTAAGAGATACAGCAATTTGCTAAACGTTACCGCAGCGGCATCTTGAATAACTCTGAAACCTCAAGACGCACAAATTCTATTTTTTGGGCACAATTAGGCACAAATTATATCTATCTAGGTAGCTAGTTTGTATCCAGCTACGACCACTGGTAAAAAAACATGCCGCTGCAGTAACGTTACTCCAGCGGAATCTGTTTTTCGTGAATATCTTTGGATCGGCTGGACGCACAAATTCTAAATTTCGGGCACATTTACACGAGATTGGGTACTAATTCCTGTCAAGACGAAATCCTGAAAAGCGACAACATTCCGCTGCAGTAACGCACACGATTCTAGGACAACGGGAAGTAGGTTTTGATTTACTTGCGACTATCAAAATATGACGCATAAATCTCTGTATTTTTTATTGCGTTAACTTAGAAGCTTGATTTTTTTAGAACTCCAAGGGACCAAAGACCTGCGTATTTGATTTTAATTTCAACGTGCTATCTTTACTCGTTCCTGAGGTACAGTGCCTTGACAGACTGACGACAAACAGACAGACGGTCAACGAAGTGATCCTATAAGGGTTCCGTTTTTTGCTTTTGAGGTACGGAACCCTAAAAACAGGCGTGATGTTATGTTATGTCTACAGTGTGTATCACAAAGGTGAGATCAATTAATTTAAGGGTGTGGTACAGAGCATCAAACTGAACGACTTACTCCATAGGAGCAACATCGTAATCGAGAAAAAAATATACCTTACTAATATTCAATACTTACTTAACCAAAATGTATGGAACGGCTGAATTTTTTTTCTCGATTACGATATTGGTCCCATGGAAATAACATAAATACGAATACAGGATCGAATGCCAAGTGATACGTCGTATCATTGGGCATTCGATCTAATCGTAGTACCTACTAATGTTAGGCCCACACCAACGGGATACTTATGCCGCTTATTATCGCGATGATAGACGTAGGCCGAGGTGTAGCCACAACTTATCGTGATAATCACTTGTTCGCTTTAGGACAGATTCGCTTTACGGCAGAAATTGCCGTAAAGCGAATCTGCCGTAAAGCACAGTCGCGTTGAAATGGTCTCCACGTAGTTTTCCATGGTATATAGGTATGTTGTCAAGCATAGAAAGCTCAAGTATCATGTTAATGACCACTCATTATGTCATTGTATATTTATTATATGACATTGTCATAAGTAGGTACTACGATTGATTTGTTGCTGATTTTTTAGGCAGTAAAATAAGTATTGTATTAATAATTTAAAAAGGAGTGTAGAAATTACAATGCCCACTACGAGCAGCGGGATTAAATTTATATCGACTCGAAAAGGTAAGCCCGTTTTACTGCACGCTGCTGGTTTCCGCTATAATTACGTAAAAAATACAAATGGCAGTACAAATTGGAGATGTTATAATAAAATTAACCGCAATAATTCTGTTACCTTGGATGATCAAAATAAAATAGTAAAGGAGGCTATACACTCATGTATTCCGGATGTAATTAAAGATATAGTTGATAGTTTAATCGATGATGTAGAATAGGCATGCATTGTAAGATAAATAATAAATAGCATTTTTGTTACTACTTCAATGTTTTATTAATCACTAGCTTTTGCCCGCGGCTTCGCCCGCGTGGATGTCGGAAAATATCCCATGGGAACGTACATGTGGAAAACATAGGGCCGTCCGATATAACTGTACAAACTCAAATCGCTAAGATATATCGTTACCGTGTATAGTAGGCATAAAGCTACCAGTCAGCATGATTTTTTCCGACATCTTCAACAGTCGTCGTCATATTTCAGCCAATTTACACAAAACCATAATGAATTACACTGAATCACTCCGTTCATTGGAGAAAACCGTATGAAAATCCGTTCGGTACTTTTTGACATTATCGCATTCAAACAGACACACTTACGCGGCGGGGGACTTTGTTAATTACTTAAAATGTATTATGCCAGTCACGCTCTAATAACAAATAACTTTTGTCCGAGTGTCCACTCGTTCAAATAATTTCCTCGTAAAAACTTCGAATGAAATAAAGACTAAATGTTACCTCAAGATTCGAACTATGACTACATTTCCAATCCCTTAAATCTCTTAAAAAGAGGTAGTTACACAAACATTTGTCAACCCCTATTGTACCCCCTCAAAAACGCTGTACCACATATTTCTTTATTTCCTACCAAAAGCATAAATTTGAATTTTCATATCCCTACCTTAAGAAATGCTGGGTTTCCCATCTTTCATCCCTTATATCACCCTTTGTAGTATTGTTTTTGAAAGTTTCCTGTGTCCTTTCCCAAGATGCTATATAAAGCCTTGCCAAATTTTGTCGAAATCCGTGCAGTTTTGTAAATTTTAAAATCAACCCCTATTTTACCCCCTTAGGGGATGATTTTTCAAAATCGCTGAACCGCATATTTCTTTGTTTCCTATCAAAAGCATACATTTTAATTTTCACATCCCTAACTTAAGAAATACTGAGTTTCCATACAAACTTTCATCCCCTATATCACCCCCTGTAGGATTATTTTTAAGACAAAAAGTAGTTCATGTCCTTCCCCAGGATGCTATATAAAGCCTTGCCAAATTTTATCGACGTCCGTGCAGTTTTGTAAATTTTAAAATCAACCCCTATTTTACCCCCTTAGGGGATAATATTTCAAAAACGCTGAACCGCATATTTCTTAATTTCCTACCAATAGCATGAATTTGTTATCCCTAACTTTAGAAATACTGGGTTTCCCTTACAAACTTTCATCCCCTATATCACCCCCTGTAGTATTGTTTTTGAAAGTATCCTATTTCCTTTCCCAGGATGCTATACAAAGCCTTGCCAAATTTTGTTGAAATCCGTGCAGTTTTGTAAATTTTAAAATCAACCCCTATTTTACCCCCTTAGTGGATGATTTTTCAAAAACGCTGAACCACATATTTCTTTATTTCCTATCAAAAGCATACATTTTAACTTTCACATCCCTAACTTAAGACATACTGATTTTCTCATACAAACTTTCATCCCCTATATCACCCCCTGTAGGATTATTTTTTAAGACAAAAGTAGCCCATGTCCTTCCCCAAGATGCTATATAAAGCCTTGCCAAATTTTATCGAAATCCGTGCAGTTTTGTAAATTTTAAAATCAACCCCTATTTTAACCCCTTAGGGGATGATTTTTCAAAAACGCTGAACCGCATATTTCTTTATTTCCTACCAAAAGCATACATTTTAATTTTCACATCCCTAACTGAAGAAATACTGAGTTTCCCATACAAATTTTCATCCCCTATATCACCCCCTGTAGTATTATTTTTGAAAAAAATAGTATGCTATGTCATTCTTCAGGATGCTATATACAGCCTTGCCAAATTTTGTTGAAATCCGTGCAGTTTTGTAAATTTTAAAATCAACCCCTATTTTACCCCCTTAGTGGATGATTTTTCAAAAACGCTGAACCGCATATTTCTTTATTTCCTATCAAAAGCATACATTTTAACTTTCACATCCCTAACTTAAGACATACTGATTTTCTCATACAAATTTTCATCCCCTATATCACCCCCTGTAGTATTATTTTTGAAAAAAATAGTATGCTATGTCATTCCTCAGGATGCTATATACAGCCTTGCCAAATTTTGTCGAAATCCGTGCAGTTTTGTAAATTTTAAAATCAACCCCTATTTTACCCCCTTAGGGGATGATTTTTCAAAAACGCTGAACCACATATTTCTTTATTTCCTATCAAAAGCATACATTTTAACTTTCACATCCCTAACTTAAGACATACTGATTTTCTCATACAAACTTTCATCCCCTATATCACCCCCTGTAGGATTATTTTTTAAGACAAAAAGTAGCCCATGTCCTTCCCCAAGATGCTATATAAAGCCTTGCCAAATTTTATCGAAATCCGTGCAGTTTTGTAAATTTTAAAATCAACCCTTATTTTAACCCCTTAGGGGATGATTTTTCAAAAACGCTGAACCGCATATTTCTTTATTTCCTACCAAAAGCATACATTTTAATTTTCACATCCCTAACTGAAGAAATACTGAGTTTCCCATACAAATTTTCATCCCCTATATCACCCCCTGTAGTATTATTTTTGAAAAAAATAGTATGCTATGTCATTCTTCAGGATGCTATATACAGCCTTGCCAAATTTTGTTGAAATCCGTGCAGTTTTGTAAATTTTAAAATCAACCCATATTTTACCCCCTTAGTGGATGATTTTTCAAAAACGCTGAACCGCATATTTCTTTATTTCCTATCAAAAGCATACATTTTAACTTTCACATCCCTAACTTAAGACATACTGATTTTCTCATACAAATTTTCATCCCCTATATCACCCCCTGTAGTATTATTTTTGAAAAAAATAGTATGCTATGTCATTCCTCAGGATGCTATATACAGCCTTGCCAAATTTTGTCGAAATCCGTGCAGTTTTGTAAATTTTAAAATCAACCCCTATTTTACCCCCTTAGGGGATGATTTTTCAAAAACGCTGATCCGCATATTTCTTTGTTTCCTATCAAAAGCATACATTTTAATTTTCACATCCCTAACTTAAGAAATACTGAGTTTCCATACAAACTTTCATCCCCTATATCACCCCCTGTAGGATTTTTTTTTAAGACAAAAAGTAGCCCATGTCCTTTCCCAAGATGCTATATAAAGCCTTGCCAAACTTTATCAAAATCCGTGCAGTTTTGTAAATTTTAAAATCAACCCCTATTTTAACCCCTTAGGGGATGATTTTTCAAAAACGCTGAACCGCTTATTTCTTTATTTCCTACCAAAAGCATACATTTCAATTTTCACATCCCTAACTGAAGAAATACTGAGTTTCCCATACAAACTTTGATCCCCTATATCACCCCCTGTAGTATTATTTTTGAAAAAAATAGTATGCTATGTCATTCCCCAGGATGCTATATACAGCCTTGCCAAATTTTGTCGAAATCCGTGCAGTTTTGTAAATTTTAAAATCAACCCCTATTTTACTATATTTTACCACCTTAGGGGATGATTTTTCAAAAACGCTGAACCGCATATTTCTTAATTTCCTATCAAAAGCATACATTTTAATTTTCACATCCCTAACTTAAGAAATACTGAGTTTCCCATACAAACTTTCATCCCCTATATCACCCCCTGTAAGATTATTTTTGAAAAAAAAAGTAGACTATGTCCGTCCCCAGGATACCATCTATAGCCTTGCCAAATTTTATCGAAATCCGTTTAGTGGTTTAGGCGTGAAAAGGTAACAGACAGACAGACAGACAGACAGACAGACAGAGTTACTTTCGAATTTATAATATTAGTATGGATTATAGTGAACTCGATATAGATATATCGAGTTCACTGTACTTCTGCCGTAAAGCGAATCTGTCGTAAAGCGAATGTGTCCTGAAGCGAACAAAGGGTGATAATTTTACAATGGAATTCACATTGCCGATTGACGTGGCATTAACTCGGTGGCGGCGTCCAAGTGTGGCCACTCAATTCATGGCGATAGTTATCGGAATAATTACCGCGGTGTTTATAGCGATGCTGGGCATTGACGTTGACGTTGGTGTGGCCGACATGAGAGGGTATTCCAATCTTAGAAGCAAACTGTAAGCTAAGCTTACATTGATTTGACTTGTCTTTGATCAGTCTTCCCTTTGATTTGTATGTGTATCGATTTGAAACGGCAGCCTAGTTGCAAAAGTACACACGGCTACATAATCAAGCTATATATAATTCCAGTAAGCTGACCTCGGAAGCACTAGCTATTTTTTTTTTTGTAGAATATACCTACGCTTTTTAGTGTAATTTTGAAATCCCCAGAAACCGGAAACAGAAAAACAAAACAAAAATTTCACCAAAGACCATGGCCTAATCAAGCCTTCGGGACCCGGTGGAATGTGGGAGTATAGAAAAAAATAAAAAGAAAGAAAGAAAACTTGTTTATTCTGCACAAATAAAACGCACATAGACAAAGAATAATAATAAAACAAGAAGACAGTACACTCAAAAAGCAATATGAGCAAAAGCCTCATATCTAAGTTCGCAAATATTTTTTATTGGTTGGTATGAGCCCAAAGACAATTTACAAGTCTACATTGCGTTGTTTAGTATAGGGTGGGGGAGCACCATGGGACACCTCAAGGCTTAGAGCATTATTGACCTCTCATTGTTTGTTGTTTGTTGTATTCTCTCATTATGGAAATCCTATACAATGAAAAATCAGCTTATACTGGAAATATATAGCTTGATATGTAGCCATTTGTGTACACTTACAATGGACAATTCAACACTATTCATTCCGTATGTTTTTCGCTCACATGACTCTGTATTCTTTTGACTTTACTTTGAAGTTGAAGTAGGTATATTCAGAAAGAAACGAAATGGTCTAATCGTATTAGCGCACGCCACACTGGGAACGAAGCTAAGTTCGTATAGCTTCGCTCATATAGCTACCACGTGTTTGTTTGCATTCATCGAAAGAAAGAAAAAAACACGTTTATTTGCGGTAAACATGACGCAAAGAAATAACACACAAAATAAAATTAGTTGGTGGAGAAATGCATCACATACACGCAAAACACATCGGTTCACATTGTATGATAAGACGCGGTAGCTCTCGTATAAGAAGTTAGAATCATTCACTAGCTCGTGATTCATCTATGACCTTCGCTTTAAATCCGACCTTTATTCACTAATTGCATAATATACTTTATACCATTCCCCCTCTAAAAAGCTTATTTTATTCACTGAAAACAGTGAATAAAAAGCACTTTTACTCACTGTTTTGATGTTTGAAAATGGAACACACCAATGTATTCGACCACAGATTTAGAGTACCTAGGCTAGAAACGGCATGTTATTAGATAGTATGAAAACCGAACGTATCATCTTTTTTATACCTACGATAACTTCACCCCAGCCATTTAGTGATGTGCTCAAAGTAAACAGAATTGTTTCAATCGCTAAGCGTCACTGAGCTAACAGACTTTTTTTAGTACGAACAGTCGAACATGCAGGGCACGCTTGGTCGTGGCTTGCCGTATCTAGTAAAAGTGTAATCTTTGTATTCGACCTATATTGATGTGTTCTAAATTCAATTTGATTGGTCGACATTTTCGACAAGGAGTTTAGCATTAGAATAAAAACTTTTGTGTTCTTTGGTGTCCTTAGTAAATTGGCGCTATTTTGAATACTGTAAGTTGTACGAACACAAAGTTTAGTGTTACTTTAATCTTTAATTTTGTGTTTGTTTAGTGTTGTTCTAGTCGATTAAAAATGCATTCTAGTGATGAAGATGTGTTAACACCTGAGTTTATGAAAGAGAGGGCGGCCGATATAGTGGAAAACTTGCTACCCAAAAAATGCCGGCTGGTTTACATCAAAGCCAATTTAACTTTTAATAGACATATAATGAAGAAAAATCATCATTATATGTCTATTTTCAATTAAATCTTTCTTTTTCTCGTAGTCATGGTATAAAGTATAGTATGCAACTCTTGAATAAAACGGATTTATATCGAGGGCCATGAATCACTCGCGTCGCTCAGGATTCTAACACTTGAATCACTCGCTACGCTCATGATTCAATCATCATGAATCACTCCCTACGGTCGTGATTAAATCGTTACAATCCTTCACTAGCTCGTGATTCATCTATGGCCCTCGCTTTAAATCCGTCCTTTATTCACTAATTGCATAATATACTATTATACCATTCCCTCTCTAAAAAGCTTATTTTATTCACTGCAAACAGTGAATAAAAAGCACTTTTACTCACTTTTTGATGTTTGAATTTGGAACATACCAATGTATTCGACCACAGATATAGAGTACCTAGGCTAGATACGGCATGTTATTAGATATGTGTCATCTTTTTAGGGTTCCGTACCAAAATGGTAAAAAAGGAACCCTTGGTGTGACTCAGTCTGTCTGTCTGTCTGTCACAGCTGGATATCTCAAGAACTACTAATGCTATCAACTTGAAATTTGGAACAATTTTAGATGACGTTTACCCAACTATTTTGCAAATAAGAAAAAAGTAAAAATATTTATATTTTTTTTGTGACAGGGACTGAAAGGGGGTCTTAAAAAATCAAAGTGGGACTACTAGGGCATGTGGGGTATCATATGAAAGAGCGCTGCTTGCACATTCTCAACTCCCTACGGTCGTGATTCACTAGTTAGAATCCTTCACTAGCTCGTGATTCATATATGGCCCTCGCTTTAAATCCGTCCTTTATTCACTAATTGCATAATATACTATTTTTACTTTTTAGTTCAGTTTAATGGTAATACAGCCTTCTTTTTTAGTTTTTTAAACTATAATTTATTATTTACATAGATATAGATGGATAGAAGATAGATAATAAAGCAATGGCCGGCCTTAACAACAACAGACGTCTCTTGACTTGACCTTTAAACTACCAAAGAATATCAATCACTGACCAACAACACAAAAGCATTCACAACAGATGCATATATGTACATTTACATATATAGGTATAGGTACACCATTACTAATAGATCAATAAAAATGGCGCTGGCGCCCATCCAGACCTAATAACGACATATTCAAACCTTCCATTGCAAAAGATTAATGTTTTCTACAGTCTCTTTCACAGAGCTTTTGAATCATGGCTCATGGCTCGTGGAGTCGTGGCTCATGGCTAATGTTTTCTCGGATTAAGAAAATCGTTTTCTAATATTCACCTATTTCTGGTCAGAATATGGATGGAAGTTCTGAAGTTTGTTCGGTAAGTGGCTGTTTCGATAGTTTCGCCGTATCGTAATTCACTGTTGGGTAGTTATTTCTTGAGTTAATAGTTGTAATTGATAGATAATGGGAGGGCAATGTGAATTACTTTTAAATTAGTTGAAGATAAATTAATACTCAATCCTTTGTTCGTTAAATAATAATAAAGCCTTTATAAGATAGTTGAAGATACTACTGCCGTCATAATGAAAAAAGGCACAACTAACATTTTTGTCAAAATTCTATAAAAAATTGAGTAGATGTGCCTTTTTTTTCTGATTCTAAATATGTATATAACTGAATTTTGACAAAAATGTTAGTTGTGCCTTTTTCCATTATGACGGCAGACTAGATTTCAATTAAATATTCCTACTAAGCGAATATTCTAGATATACTTATTACGCTGAAGATAAATTAAACTTTCTGGACGAACCTGTAACAACTTTTGGATATTTAAGGTGAGCGTCCACTGGTCCGCACACGGATTTTGGTTTGTTTGTATGAAGAAATGAAAATGCGGACGGTACCGATAGTGGACGCAGTGCTATAGGAATTCATACAAAGCAAACCAAAATCCGTTGCGTGCCGTGCGTGCGGTATGGCCGATGCGGACCAGTGGACGTTCACCTTTAGGAGAACGTTTTTCCCGTCAAAAAGGGAGTGCCAGAAAGTGTTTCCGAGGGTCTAGAATCGGTGTCAGAACTTGAAAACCAATAAGTACCCACAAAGTAGATATCTCGAAACTGGTGAGCGCCAAGTCATGACTCATGAATCCAATTTTTACCCAGTATTCCTTTAATAACCGCCGCACGGGTCGATCCATCAGGTTAAGCTTGCCAGGGTTGGTCCGTTGATGGGTGACCGTCTTTACATACCGAAACTCCTCCGTGCCTCGGAAAGCATTGGTCTCGACTGACATTTTTTGTCGATCTTTGAATGTCGTTATGAGTCGTCAAAAGCCCGAGAGTCTTACAACCAAGGAGGATCGTATTACCCAGTTACTGGGTTTGTGGAGGTCAGATAGGCAGATAGCTCT
Source organism: Cosmia trapezina (assembly GCA_905163495.3). Taxonomy (NCBI): domain Eukaryota; kingdom Metazoa; phylum Arthropoda; class Insecta; order Lepidoptera; family Noctuidae; genus Cosmia; species Cosmia trapezina. The sequence goes on from LR991033.1 coordinate 10,916,391, forward strand.
ATGTAAATTACTAGTATTCAGCTGCATCCGGTTAGACTGGAAGCCGACCCCAACATAGTTGGGAAAAGGCTAGGCAGATTGGTTTATTCGTTGCACTATTTTAAAGGAATGAGTGTGACATATCAGTAAGGGCCTGTTTCACCACCTAACTTAATTAACTTAATTAGCAGATAATTTCATACAATTCTGTTCCAATTTTGAATTTATTCGGTAAGTAGTGGCTATTCTGTCATCGTGAAATAGCCCTTAATTTCTTCAAAAATGGAACAGAATTTGTATGAAATTATCTGCCAAGTAACTTAATAGGAACTTATTCAAGCCCTTAGGGCCTATTTCACGATGTCAGAATAGCCACTACTTACCAAATAAATTCCAAAATGGAACAGAACTTAATCGTAGGTGGTGAAACAGGCCCTAAAACTCTTAAAGTACTTACCTACTTAGTCTAAGGAACTCGTGTGATAAAGATTGTAGAAGATATTTTGTAAAGTTTCATCTTGAATATTTCAGGTAGTAGGTTCCATATACGCTTCATCACGGAAAGACCTTGTTGCAAGTATGATGATGCTTACAAAACCTAGAGGAGATAGTCAAAGTTTTGCTAACGATCGCGCCTTGTAAGTAAACGGTACACAGTAAGTTTACAACTTACAAGTGTCTAACTGTTGTTTAACAAGATACTTGAAGCTTCGGAATTATATCAAACTAGCTTCTGATCGCGACTTCGTCCGCGTTAATTTTATTTTTCCCCCGAACCACCTCTTCGCAACGCATCGCCTGCCAGCGCTATTACTTCGTTTTTGCTTAGCGTTATTTCTTTTTGCTCGACTCCTAACTGTCCTTGCGTGATGTTAAATAGCATGCTATTGGTTTATCAATTGAAAAGATATTTTTTTCAAATCCAACTGGTATTTTCATTGATTGTCGCGTTCAAACATACAAACGAATTTTTCAGCTTTATTATTAGTATACCTATAGATAGAATAGCTGTTTTCTGCTTCTTCGCTTCAAACTTACCTAAAACCACGAGGTGAATTACAAAATTTCAAAGAAATTTACATTACAGAACTTTAGAGATGGCCTATCTATTAAAACTTTATTGTAGTTCATGATGAGTTGACTAATTAAATCTGTAAGTCAGTGACCATTATTTTACCTTCATGAGGCTTCATGTATTTGATTGATGGTAGGTAATAAGTTGGGAACTTCGTTTAAAGTTTAAAAGCTCCAAGGGGGTTCATTGAATCACGGTCTAGACCTAGATAATTATGCGACTTGAGGTGCGACTTGCACCTCACTTCACCAGTTTCTGTCCGTCGCACGTCCCTCCGCAAGTTGCATCGCGTTGCTCGTGGCATCTATATATATTAATAAAAGAAAGTCGTGTTAGTTACACTATTCTCCTCAAGAACTTCTACTCAAGAATAAGAAGAAAGGAGGAGAAGAAGAAGAAGATTCTACTCGAGAACGGCTGAACCGATTTGGCTGAAAATTGGTGGGGAAGCTTAGAACCAGGACACGGGCATAGGATACTTTTTTTTAAAAAGAAAAACGTATAAAACGTGGTATAACAACGGCTGGACCGATTTAGGTGAAATTTTGTGTGTATATTTGAATGGGCTACCTAAGACTTAGAGTTAAATATTTACTTACTTCTGACATTCTCGATTTTTTAGTTGTTTCATTAGCTTATATTCTACAAAATTATTAATCTGTGATTAACCCAAAGTAATAAGTTGAATTATTAAAAATTGGATTTGTTCGATTTCATTCTTTATTTTATTGATTACCGTTAAGTTGAATTTTTCTATAACTAAGCGCCTTGCTTATAACAATGCTCTGAAATACAACGACTAAGAGCCGGCAGACCAACTCGTTTCACCTGTGGAGACACCATACTTTGAATAGGAACTAAAACTGACCATTTCTCTTATTAACACCTCTTGACACCTCTAACTTTTTCCCTATTCCTTTACAAGGGGACGGTCGCGCAGCGGGTGGTTCTCGGCGCAGGTGTAGCGTGGGGGTACGACACCGGCTGGCGTGCACTTGAAAAATTCGGCTATTGTCCCGTTTTTCGATGTATTTTTTAAGCTTTCTCCACAAATAAGCGTCTTGCATACACAACAATTGCTCTGAAATAAAACCACTGAGAGCCGGCAGACCAACTCGTTTCACCTGTGGAGACACCATACTTCGAATGGGTACTAAAACTGACCATTTCTCTTATCGTTTTATTTTCGCAACAATGTTGCGCGCATCATAGCTCTGAAATGCAACCACTGAGAGCCGGCAGACCAACTTGTTTCATCTGCGGAGACGCCATACTTTGAATGTGTACCAAAACTGACCATTTCTCTGATCGTTTTTTTTTCGCAACAATGACGCCTCTTGTAAGCGCTATAACTCGAAGTTGCAACCACTCAGAGCAGGCAGACCGACGTCATTCACAAGGGACTACTCTACAACCCATCGAAGTAAATAACCGTATCCATGATCGTTATGAAAAATCCTGTCACCTCTTAGTCTATCAGAAGAGTTGCTTATAGGTCCGTTAACTCATCCACTTAACTAAACTTTTCGGTTTAGCGAGTCGGTCCATAATAATGTTAAATTACTTCAGGAGAACCGGACTTTGAATATACATAGTTGCCTCAATTTTGAAGTAGTGTTAACGTTGGCTCCAATTTAAATGCATCGTTGTACACAAAGTTATTAAGAACTCTTTGGTTAAGTGCTGCAGGGGTTTCAGTTTCGGTTAGGTTAGGAACATTTTAATGATGTTTACTTTTGGGGATTCGTATATTTTAATATTTGAATTGAATACTTTCCTGTATCTTCATCCATGTTACGTATTGTATTAAAGGTGGATACCTATATAGCTCTTTATAAAACATCACATTATATTCCAGTTCTCTTCATTTTTTCCAAAACCTACTGCAATCAAAATTTACACAGGTTAATTCAACATTTTTATCTTCTAACATTATCATTACCAACTTTTTCTAATATGTCACTTGGCAGTTCCAATCTTTCCCTTGCCTCCAAACAATTGAAGTGTAGTTCTGTGTAGTAGTAGTACCAAATACATCTGGCAGACATCCAAACATGTAATATAAACAATGGTATTATGTTGTTCTGTTGAAACATAAAATATTTACGTACGGCTACAGATCAAGCTATACATTTCCAATATAAGCTGATCTCGCATTGTATAGGATTTCCTTACAATGAGAGGTCAGTATAAACTGGAAATGTTTAGCTTGATGTGTAGCCGTGTGTACTTCTTATGAGATGCAATTTGCCGTACCACCAACCATTCTTCGAGATGAACTATAAAATAACTATGACTGATTGCAGTCCGCAAAATATTCAGTGAATATTGTGTAAGCATTTGCATTTTGTTTTCTTGGATTCATCTACATTGTCCATGGTGTTTTATTCTGGATGGCTTAGTCTTCCTGCTGAACTGTTTGTGGCCCTCTTTCAATTTACAGTAAAATCTTTTAGAGGTTTTATTCATCCTGAGTTGTATAGCGATAGTTACCTCTTTATTGCATCACACACAGCTCAGTTCAGCTGACCTGGATAGCACAATAATGTTACTAGGTCGGCTGCAACTTAATAGAAGAAATTGAATGACGACTTAAAAAATCAATAGCATTTGCTTGCTGTGATGGGTGCAGCATACTAAGATAAAAGAGATAAATAAAAATGTGAAAGAGATAAATAAAAATGTGAAAAAGACGAAGGTCATGGTGTTTCAAAGACAAGAGGATGTATTGGTGTTTAATGTGAAAATAAATGATATAAGTGTGGAGTAAGTAAGTGAGTTTGAAGTCGGAGCTGGAAATAAACAACGAGGAGTAGTCCGACCGCGTCCTGGACATTCTGCTGCTGAAAACTCATCAGAACGAAGAAGAAAAGAGTCGAGAAGGCAGATTACTTATAATACGCGACAGAAAACAAGGCGAAAACGCAGTTTAAACGCCGAATGATTCACCGGTTAAGCTGAACTTGAAGCAACATGGCGGCGTCGTCTTAAAAAGAGCCCATCTACAGTGGCGTAACTATACCGCTCGAGGCCCGTGGCAAATTCATCGGATTTTACTAAATGTATAATAATAAATGTTGGGAGTTGGGATTCTCCTCTGACCGGGGGCCCCTTCCGGCTGGGGGCCCGTGCCATTTTGCCAACTTGACACCCTCTGTAGTTACGCCACTGCCCATCTATAATTATATCACCCATCCCTCCACGATTCCATTGCTTATTTTACGGTGCATACTGGATAGGCTGTATAATCCTTATCCATATCCTAAGGGCACGTCTTCCCTACCATTATCGCGCCCCTGGTCTACTCCTTGATATACATTGGTCTCTGTTGCACCATGTAACATGAGGCAACAAAGGCTAGAGTGAATCTTTGGGTTCTTTCGAGTAATCGAGTCTGGTTACGCTGGGATCGATGCATTTCATTTATTCATTCATTCATTCATTGGGGAGTAAGGTCAAGGGATGCAAAGATCGATGAAGATGTGGAAAAGAGAGTAAATGCGGGAAATAAAGGGAATGGTGCTTTACATTCGATTGTAACTAACCCGTTGATGTCCAAAAAGGCTCGACTGGCTATTTCACAAAGGTGTGCTGGTACCTACGCTTATGTATGGAAGTGAATGATTGGTGTGGCAAAAGAAGCAAGAAAGTAGAACAAATGCTGTGGATTCATTCTTACTGATGATGATAGTATCATCAGTAGGAATGATGTGTTATGGCAATGGTGCGCTGTAAAAGAAGATGGAGTGATAAAAATTGAAAAGAGTATACTTAGATGGTTTGGCCATGTTGAGAGGATGAATAAAATGCGACTAACAAAAGGTATTTACAAGGCAGATGTGAGCGGAAATGCCGAGAGAGGACGCCCTAGGAAGACATAACAGTGACCTTATTAGTGATGTTCTTCAGAAAGGTCAGGTGCGTAGTACCCGTAACCGGCATGCGTGTATGACTAGATGTATGAATTTAAACGAGGCAAAAGGAGTATGTAAGGATCATTAGCAAGTGGCGTTCTGTAGTTTCTGCCTAACCCCATGGGAAGAAGGCGTGAGTTTATTTACGAATGTATGTATTTGCTCGAAAAAGACTAAGGGCGATTTTCACTAATGGACTGAACGCGATCAGCACATCTAAACGTCATTGTCATGTCATTATCATTGTTGTGGAATATTGACACTGACAGTTTCTGAACGCGGTAGAAATTCGCGTAGAGCATTTTCAGGGACCGTACTATAACGTGAAAAGATTATGGATCCATCATGCTTCCGTTGACAAAAAAAGAATGGTACTATAGGTCGTATACAACTCCGTCTCTCTCTCACACTGGAACCATGATGGATTCATGATATTTTTTCACGTGATACTACGGCCGCAGATTTAATCATCGTTTATGTTAACGTTGCACCTACTTAGCTGTTCTCGTTATGAAACAGGGACATTGATCCAAAAACTTTAATGACTACGTATATGGAAATTTTATTATAAATTGCATAGGGTGGAGTGGTAGCCAATGAACCGCGTGTACCGTATGAACCATAGCACCTACCGTCAATACGCGACGTTGTTAGCTTGTGCAATAAACGTGTCACGACTCGCTTGCCACGTCGTGCAATTTGATCTAGTCGGCGGTCGCTTGTCGCCACAAACGAACGCGTGCGCCGCGACCTTGTGTTTTCTCAAGCAATAACGACGAAAAAAACGTGAGCTTCTTTTTGTAATTACTTTATTATTTTAACTCTTACTAAAATATGAGTGAATTGTATGTATAATGTGGGTCCTTGCGCTTGTTTGAGACAATTTTTTGGAAATACTTCTCAACGCTTATTGGGTAAAACATAACCTAACATTTCCTAAGGGAGGATGGGTACGCAGTGAGCCATTTATCCTGGGTAAGCAATGAACCATGGTTCATTGCGTACCACATCTTGCTTTGCGTATAAATTGTGTAGGTAACATTGATTGTATAGGTATGGATTTGTCACATACCCATAAGCAGGTGGGAAGTATTATTCCAGTCAACCTGTGAGTGATAATGTAAGTATCATTACTTACTATTTGTTTATTTCAGAATGGGATGAAACACGGTAGGGCGGGAAGCTCGTAAAAAAGGGAATCACACCGCAGAAGCTATCTAAAGAGGGATAGATAAACACTTGTCGGGACTGAGTGTCAGAAAAGCAGCCAAAGATTGCAACCTTCCTTATCCAACACTGCGAAGATACATAATAAAATACAGGAACAATCCGTCGTGTAGACTAGAGCCACACTACTGAATTTAAGATATTAATAACATAATATGTCTAAGACGTTTGATTTGGATCTTTATTTTATGATTTAATTAGTATTTTCAAAGATATTTTGTTTTTTTATGTTTTTTATGTTGAAGTTTTTTTAAAGTTGATAAGTTGATCTCGCGTGATATCGATCTCTCGTATACTTCATAAAACTTGTTAAAAGTTAATGAATATTACAAATTAAGTTTTAAGACTGATTGTTATAACCCTAAACCTAATAAATATTTAGACTTTCAACTGTTTTATTTATTTTCAACATAAAACAAACAATTATTATCGTTTATCCATTACTATGATTCATAGAGTACCACCTGGTTCATTCGGTCCCACCCCCCCGGTTCATCGTGTACCCTTAGGAGTACACTATGAACCATTTCACTTGTTTTAAAAAAACCTGTCTTAATCAGGCAATAGCAAATATTTTCTAAAATTTTGAACGCAATGTGGTACCTTATTAAATAACCTACGTGCTGTGATAAAAATATTTTCTTAGATTGCAATAACAACCGCACTAGAGCTCTTCAAACATTTGGTGGTTCAATGGCTACCACTCCACCCTACTTACATGTATCAGATAATGTATTTTCTAATTAAAGCTTGACCCAAAGCCGTTGTTTGGAATCGCGAGTACAATTTGTTGAATGTGTTTGTGGTTGTTAAACGAAATTGGATCATCTGATGATCCTTATAATTATGATTATAATCTGAAACATTGAGATTTTTTTATAAAATAAGTTAGTACCTAGATACTTTTGCTGACAGTTGCGAATGTTGGTGATCGGATTTTGTTTTTTGAATTAGCAGAAAAGAGGAAACTCTTGCCCATTTGCTTTTATAATTACCTATATTCCATCTACTGAAGAGAGGCTGTAAGGTTCTCGGTCAAGACATGCCAATCATATTACTTACCACAAGATTTTATACAAGTCATTTACCCAAATCACGGTTGGAAAAATTTCGTAGATTTTTATACGCAACGTCGCGTCGTCGAAATATTAATCCAGGTAAACCTCCGCTTAAGTTACTTCATACTAAAAATCCTGTTAGGATTTTACACTGTGCTTAAGTGGTTACGTAATATACACTTGAAACCACATGTATTTTCGAATTATATTAGCATAAAAGTTTATCGAGCCATGTCGAGAGCTCATTATAAGTCCGAACCGGACACAACTTTTATCCTGCGAGCCCGTAATGAAATCAGGCCGGATTATTATTACTTAGAAAAGTACTTACTTACACCTAAACTAAGAAAAACTAAACCGACACTGCATCAAGAAAGAAGAGACCATGACGCTTTCAAAATTTTCAATGAGGGTTGGTTAATCTGGGACACCACGAGACCGTCAGCAAAGGGTACGTCACGTCGGACGCGTTGTTGATGTGTTCCGGTAGTTGCGTATGAGACAGCGGTGTCAGGTTACAACTAGATAGTAGGTGTAACTTTTAAAAGTATCTGACGCCTGTCTTCGCGTTTATTTTTAGCGGTGCTGGTGTATAAAAAATAAATAAAAGTTTTTATTAGGTATTATTATTTTTGAGGTGTGTTTCTTAAACTGTTTGTTTTAGTTTTGGAGCCTTTAAAGGTATTGAGACTGGAGAATTTTTAAAATAGGAAATCATGACTCTTTATATCACACAAGGGGCTGGAGAAGGCCTGGTTTTCCAAATGATTCCTGTTTACCAGCCTGTTATATTATCTAATACTGTACCTACAAGGGACTTCAAATGGTCGCAAAAAATAACTAGACAACTAACAAAACAATCACGCTTGGTATGTAGAAGGATTTTAAGAACTGTAATACCTAGCTATTGCTTAAATATTTGTATTGGCTCAAACATTTTGCTCGAATCAAATTATTTTTAACAAAACGGTAAATCCTATTTTCCAAGAGGATCAGTGGATCAGATCAGCACTCAGCTAATACCACTCAATTGTTTAGCGGTAAAAAAGCAATTTAGTAATCTTCCGTCTTGAATGTGGGAAGACTTTTTAGAATTTTTTTCTTCTGATTAAATTCGTTGCGGGCTTGCGGGCTCTTTGAGAAATTAAATTCTTCACTGTGACTTTCTAAGTTGCTCACAGCTATAATTTCCTGGCACTATTTTAAAAAAGGAACTTCTGTTTTCTTTATCTAATTATTGTTGTTGTAATTTTCTCCCAGCAACATTTTCATATTAGGACTACTGGAAGAATAAACATAACATAACATATCACGTTAGGCAGAGGTGTACAAGTGTACCTACATAAAGGTCATAGGTAGTACACCCACATTCCGCCAATTATACAGGTTGTAGTGTAAACAGTGGCAATATTTTAAGGGGTCATTGTACTCGTCATTATGAACAACTTTTACTATGGGATTAAACCTGAAATCGGGAAAACAAAATGCGAACGAAAAAATCAGCTGTTCAGTACATAAATGTACTGAATAGCTGATTTTTTCGTTCGCATAATTCTTCAAAATGTAAGGAACAGTTGATTTTTTTCGCGATTTCAGGTTTGGTCCCATGGTAAAAGTTGTTCATAATGATGATTACAATAACTCCTTAGAAGATTGCCACTGTTTACACTTACACCCTGTATTTAAGTCCCTTGTGATGGGGGCCAGTCTATTGCCGTCAACAAGGCACAAATTCAGACTCCCGGCGGGCTTCTACTGAGAAATTCCAGATAGAAAAACAATAACACATTTTCCCGACTTGAGATTCGAACCCAGAACCTCATGCTCAGCATTAGCGCTTGTGATCGCTTGACCAACGTGGCTGAATACCAGTATTTTACACGGAGCGACTGTCTATCTGACCTCCACAACCCAGTAACTGGGTAATACGATACCCCTTGGTAAGACTGGTTGTCAGACTTTCGGGCTTCTGACGACCCGTAACGACTGTCAAAGATCCACAAATGACAGCCGGGACCAACGGCTTAACGTGCTTTCCGAGGCACGGAGGAGTCTCGGTATATAAAGATGGTCACACATCCACGGACCAACCCCGGCAAGCGTAGCTTAACCTGATGGATCGACCAGTGCGGCTGTTATTACTTAGCCACGAGCTTGTCAGACTATTATTCAATTGTTATAACAGGCACGGACATAAAGAAAGGTAATAATGTTTAGGTATACCGGAAGGCCTTTGGCTCAAATCGAGACAACTGGCCGAAGTGTCGCGACCCACAGAACCGAACGTCGGCGTCGTATGCCCTAGAGTCAAAGTAACCCGCCCTTGTGGTACCTATACACCACTAATTTTTAATTAGTACAAATACTTAAAGGGCTTATTAGAGGAGGTCTTGTTATTATATATGTAAAGTCTCAATAAATAATATTCATAAACAGCAAAGTTATTGGCGTTTGTTTATATCCCAAAATGTCACTCAATTTATGGAAATATTAGTCCAGTAGACAAAAGAATATGCCCTTCGATAATTCCAAAGTTTTTTATTTTCGCGGAGTGGATTACTTTCGTGAATTCATTGCTATGTACAAAAATGCTAACAGTTTAGAGTTATGCTATAGGTATTAAGTAGGTATTTCCTATTATTTCGTGTTATAACAATAATATAAAATTTAAATTAAAATACTACACTGTTTCTTAATTAGTACTATCTAAAGTATATATTACTGAAAATGCTAACAGATAGGTACTGTGGAACAATGGAAATCTGAAAATGTCCTTTAACTCATTCAATAAAAAATTTAAGTTTTTCAAATCATTTCCTATACACTTAAAGGGATTAGTTATACCTTACAACAAAAGTTCTAACAGCTAAGTAATATGCTTCACAAGTAATTGTATTTTTACTTTGCAATTAGCGAAATATTGAATTTAAGTTTATAAATTTGCGTCAACATATTCGTGATAATAAGCTCTGCTACCATACAAAAGTTTCAACTTGTACGTGCTATGCCTTTTTGTTTAATAAATAAAATACAATTTGGATATTGTGGCGCGCGGTGTAAGTACGACAATTCGTGCAGCGCGACGCGGTGACAATCAGACCCACAGTCACTGCAAACGTGCACGCGGCTACACATCAAGCTATGCATGTCCAGTTTACACTGACCTCTCATTGTAAGGTAATCTTATACAATGCGAGATCAGCTTATACTGGATATGTATAGCTTGATCTGTAGCCGTGCGTACCTACCTCTATTGAATGAGGCGCAAAATCATTTCATTACAGTCACATCTCACAAATGACTAAAACGAGTACAGTCGGCGTCAAAAATATCGGAACGAACAGACTGTTCAAAATGATCTGAAAAACTAAGAAAATTAAACTACTCAATTGGGTAAAGCTCTTGTCAGAATTACAGTGTAATATTATCGTATACTGTCTTCATTCTGAAAACAGTCTGTTCGTCCCGATATTATTGACGCTGATCCAATACAGTCGGTTATTTTTTCTGTTCCATTCCGTGACCGTGACTTCGCCCGCGCGTAATTATCAACAATTGTCAAAAATAGTCAAAATCCCGGATTCCGGAATTCACAGATTTAGAGTTCTGATTATAGGATCGAATGTATATTTATGTATTGATCGTCAAAATGTCGTGATACCGGAATTGATAAATTAAGTATTTTTTTTACCATTACTGGGTAACTTGTTTATCACTAAATTTTCACAGGGGATCATCTACTATGAACAACTTTCACTATGGCATCAACACGTAAATCACGAAAAATAAATCAGCTGGTCGAGTAGGTATTGAGCTTTTGTATCAAACATCGTAATTTTTTTCGTGATTTCAGAGTTGGTCCCATAATGAAAGCTGCTGAAACTGTAAATCCAAGATGGCGGCTGCGAATATTTTCAAATGTTTCGTTATGGGTGTCGTTTTCATTGGTTTCGAGGGTGTTAAGGCCGATAGTGACACTAAAATGTAAATCCAAGATGGCGGCTGCAAATATTTTCTAATTTTTCATCATGGGTGTCGTTTTTTTGGTTTTCGATAGTGTTAAAGCCGATAGTGATACTAAAATGTAAATCCAAGATGGTGGATGCGAATATTTTCTAATTTTTCGTTATGGGTGTCGTTTTCATTGTTTTCGGTGGTGTTAAAGCTGATAGTAACATTAAAATGTAAATCCAAGATGGCGGCTGCAAACATTGTTAAATTTTTCTTCATGGGTGTCGTTTTCATGCTTTTCGAGGGTGTTAAAGCCAATAGTGACATTAAAATATAAATCCAAGATGGCCGGTGCGAACATTTTCAAATTTTTCGTCATAGGTGTCGTTTTCATGCTTTTCGAGAGTGTTAAAGCCGATAGTGACACTAAAATGTAAAGCCAATATGGTGGATGCGAATTTATTCTAATTTTTCGTCAAAGGTGTCGTTTTCATGGTTTTGGGGGCTGTTAAAGCCGATAGTGATGTTAAAATGTAAATACATGATGGCGGCTGCGATCATTTTAAAATTTTCGTCACGGGTGTCGTTTTCATGATTTTCGAGGGTGTTAAAGCCGATAGTGACACTAAAATGTAAATGCAACGCGATACGCTGCACTGCCGCAGGGTTAGTTAAGTAGGCATCAGCCAAGCGTCACGCATTTTGACTCCTCTATCGGCTTTAGCACACTCTAAAACCATGACGGCAATTTTCGCAGCCGCCATCTTGGATTTACATTTTAACGTCATTATCGGCTTTAACACCCTCGAAAACCATTAAAATGACACCCATGATAAAAAGCTTGAAATGTTTGCAGCCGCCATCTTGGATTTACATTTTAACGTCACTATCGGCTATAACACCCTCAAAAACCATGAAAACGACACCCATGACGAAAAGTTTGAAAATTTTGCAGCCACCGTCTTGGATTTACATTTTAACGTGGCGTTAAAATGTAAATCGCCTTTGAAACCCTCGAAAAGCATGAAAACGACACCCATGACGAAAAATTTAATAATGTTCGCAGCCGCCATCTTGGATTTACATTTTAATGTTACTATCAGCTTTAACACCACCGAAAACCATGAACACGACACTCATTGAGAAAAATTAGAAAATATTCGCATTCACCATCTTGGATTTACATTTTAGCGTCACTATCGGCTTTAACAGTCTCGAAAACCAAGAAAACGACACCCATGACGAAAAATTAGAAAAGATAGAAAATATTCGCAGCCGCCATCTTGGATTTACATTTTATTGTCACTATCGGCCTTAACACCCTCGAAAGCCATAAAAACGACACCCATGATAAAACATTTGAAAATATTCGCAGCCGCCATCTTGGATTTACAGTTTCAGCAGCTTTCACTATGGGACCAACTCTGAAATCACGAAAAAAATTACGATGTTTGATACAAAAGTTCAATACCTACTCGACCAGCTGATTTATTTTTCGTGATTTACGTGTTGATGCCATAGTGAAAGTTGTTCATGAGTAGAAGATTCCCTGTGAAAATTTAGTAATAAAAAAGTTATCCTCTAAGACTCGTAGTAAAAAAATACTTAATTTATCAATTCTGGCATCCCGACATTTTGACGATCAATACAAAAGTAGGTACATTCCATATTAGCCAAAGCCTAAACGTAAGTAAATATACATTCGATTCTATAATCAGAACTTAAAAATTGTCGTTCCGGAATCCCGGGATTTTTTCGATACATAAGTGCAATCCATATTAACTAACATCTGCACTTAAGTAAATTATACATTCGATTCTATGATCAGAAGTCAAAATTTGTGAATCCCGGATTTTTTTTGATACAGAAGTGCAATCCATATTAGCCAACACCTGAACGCAAGTACCTAACTAAACATTCGATTCCAAAATAAGAACTTAAAAAGTGTCGTTCCGGAATCCCGGCATTTTCTCGATGTATAAGTGCAATCCATACTAACTAACATCTGAACTTAAGTACTTAAAACATTCGATTCTATAATTAGAAGTCAAAATTTGCCGATACCAGAATTCTGGGATCTTTCAATCCAAAAGCCCACTCCATACTTAGCCAACACCTCAACTTTAGGTTAATACGCATCCAATTATCCGATCTCTAGTAATAATGTAATGTCCCAAAACCCGGGAGATTAATTATAAAAAAAAAAAAAAAAAAAAAAGCCTTTTATTTCCAGTAAATTTACATTCCTTAAAATCTATGTATGTGTTAGTTTTGTTTAGTTCATTCTATGTTATTTATTTGTCTTTCACTTAGTATAATTTTATGTGTATCCTATGTATTATATCATAGTATTTATAGTTAGGTACTTCATTTTTTTATTTTATCTACAGGAACCCCAGAATGGGTGAAGGCCTCCTCCAGTGATGCCCATTTGACTTTGTCTTCAGCTACTTTTCTCCAGTTTGGACCAGCTATTGCTTTTATATCATCTTCCCATCTTGTAATAGGTCTACCTCTTGTTCTTTTGCCTAGTAGGCCATTCCAGAATGTTACTCTTTTGGGAGATTAATTATCCCGGAAAAAATGTTGTCCTAAAGAAGTCTCCACTGTTTGTCTCCGTTCCTCGAAGTTCTATTCCGTTCTTTATTTATTACCAGAGATCGTATGTTCGGACGCATATTTACCTAAAGTTGAGGTGTTGGCTCTATAGAGGAAAAATAGAATGGATTAGATGGGGTATAGGATATTGATAGTAGGAATTATAAATACAACTAGAACTTACTTGTTGGCTCCAATCGTCGTTATGTATTCCGGCAGCCCATAATATGGTCTCTTGTGTCTCTGATCGTCTAACTACAGAAACCTTTATTCGTTTGTCAGAGGAATATTTTTGTTGCGACTGGAACGTATGTCCTACTGGTGCGGTCATTTGTTTCTACGAGTATCTCAGATTGACTTACGAAAATAGTTATTCGCAATTTAAACAAAAGCCATAGCACGTATATGTTGAAACTTTTGTATGGTAGCAGAGCTTATTGTCTCGAATGTTCAGGCGAAAATTTACAAACTTAAGGCGGTGAGAGCCGTAAAAACGTCGTTTTGTTTAGTGTTTTATTCGTAGATAACACGTATTTAAATTTAAAAAAAAATATATTACTTAGTTCAGACTTCGATCTAGAAATTTCGGCCGTCCGATACACGATTACTTGCACTTTACTGCATCCAATTAAATCGCAAAGACAAGTCTAAATTATGATCTATATCTTATTTCATTTGATTTATATTAGGCTTTGAACAATAAAACTTATGCCATAATAAAGGTCGTAAAAAATGTAATTTATAACGGCTATCATAATTTGAAATATCAAAATATTTATATCACTAATTCCAATGTCAAGTGTTTTCAGCTTCGCAAACGCTCGCCCTGAGCCGTTTAGTCCCGAGCGGAACGTGACGGAGGTCGGACGTGTGCCAATTTTTCGAACCCGCCACCCCCGCTAACTTCTGTCACCGGCTGCGACCGGCACAAATTAGCATGTGTTGAAAACAGTTGAATTTGAACGCTATGCCTATGTAAATAAAGACGTCACGCGCGCAAAAGCTTTATTGGTATTTATTTTTATCACGGCCTATGTTTACCAATCGCATCAAGTGTGTAAAACAGTTGAATTTGAACCCTACACTGGAGCTTATAAAGCCGCCTGACGCGCAAATTTTTGGTTCACTATTTTCAAATCTCAAATAGGTAGGTGCCACAGAATAAAGTTAGTACGGGTGGTTTTATAATGAATATCGGATAGGAAATGAGATTTCTTCATAACATCACGCCTGAATTCTTTCAAAGGGTTGGGCAGGGATGTTCAGAAAATAAGTAGGCCCTCAAATGTATTTTTCTGTATACCTACATAAATAAGATTTTTTTTTTAAATTAAGTTTTTTTTTCTAATTAGGTATCTTCTTATTTTTTTTGTATTTCAAGGTCAAAATGAAAATCCAAGATGGCGGCTGCAAAAATTTCCAATTTTTCGTCATGGGTGTCGTTTTCGTGATATTTTAGGTCGCTGAAAATGATAGTGGGGTCAAAATGAAAATCCAAGATGGCGGCTGCGAAAATTTCCTAATTTTTCGTCATGGGTGTCATTTTCGTGATATTTTAGGTCGCTGAAAACGATAGTGGGGTCAAAATGAAAATCCAAGATGGCGGCTGCGAAAATTTCCTAATTTTTCGTCATGGGTGTCATTTTCGTGATATTTTAGGTCGCTGAAAACGATAGTGGGGTCAAAATGAAAATCCAAGATGGCGGCTGCGAAAATTTCCTAATTTTTCGTCATGGGTGTCATTTTCGTGATAATTTAGGTCGCTGAAAACGATAGTGGGGTCAAAATGAAAATCCAAGATGGCGGCTGCGAAAATTTCCAAATTTTTCGACATGGGTGTCATTTTCGTGATATTTGAGGTCGCTGAAACCGATAGTGGGGTCAAAATGAAAATCCAAGATGGCGGCTGCGAAAATTTCCTAATTTTTCGTCATGGGTGTCATTTTCGTGATATTTTAGGTAGCTGAAAACGATAGTGGGGTCAAAATGAAAATCCAAGATGGCGGCTGCGAAAATTTCCTAATTTTTCGTCATGGGTGTCATTTTCGTGATATTTTAGGTCGCTGAAAACGATAGTGGGGTCAAAATGAAAATCCAAGATGGCGGCTGCGAAAATTTCCAAATTTTTTGACATGGGTGTCATTTTCGTGATATTTGAGGTCGCTGAAACCGATAGTAGGGTCAAAATGAAAATCCAAGATGGCGGCTGCGAAAATTGCCAAATTTTTCGTCATGGGTGTCATTTTCGTGATATTTTAGGTCGCTAAAAACGATAGTGGGGTCAAAATGAAAATCCAAGATGGCGGCTGCAAAAATTTCCTAATTTTTCGTCATGGGTGTCGTTTTCGTGATATTTTAGGTCGCTGAAAACGATAGTGGGGTCAAAATGAAAATCCAAGATGGCGGCTGCGAAAATTTCCTAATTTTTCGTCATGGGTGTCATTTTCGTGATATTTTAGGCCGCTGAAAACGATAGTGGGGTCAAAATGAAAATCCAAGATGGCGGCTGCAAAAATTTCCTAATTTTTCGTCATGGGTGTCGTTTTCGTGATATTTAAGGTCGCTGAAAACGATAGTGGGGTCAAAATGAAAATCCAAGATGGCGGCTGCGAAAATTTCCTAATTTTTCGTCATGGGTGTCATTTTCGTAATATTTTAGGTCGCTGAAAACGATAGTGGGGACAAAATGAAAATCCAAGATGGCGGCTGCGAAAATTTTCAAATTTTTCGACATGGGTGTCATTTTCGTGATATTTGAGGTCGCTGAAACCGATAGTGGGGTCAAAATGAAAATCCAAGATGGCGGCTGCGAAAATTTTAAAATTTTTCGACATGGGTGTCATTTTCGTGATATTTGAGGTCGCTGAAAACGATAGTGGGGCCAAAATGAAAATCCAAGATGGCGGCTGCGAAAATTTCCTAATTTTCGGTCATGGGTATCATTTTCGTGATATTTGAGGTCGCTGAAAACGATAGTGGGGTCAAAATGAAAATCCAAGATGGCGGCTGCGAAAATTTTCAAATTTTTTGACATGGGTGTCATTTTCGTGATATTTGAGGTCGCTGCAAATGATAATGGGGTCAAAATGAATGACTATCGTTTTCAGCGACCTAAAATATCACGAAAATGACACCCATGACGAAAAGTTAGGAAATTTTCATAGCCGCCATCTTGGATTTTCATTTTGACCCCACTATCGTTTTCAGCGACCTAAAATAACACGAAAATGACACCCATGACGAAAAATTTGGAAATTTTCGTAGCCGCTATCTTGGATTTTCATTTTGACCCCACTATCGTTTTCAGCGACCTAAAATAACACGAAAATGAACCCATGACGAAAAATTTGGAAATTTTCGTAGCTGCCATCTTGGATTTTCATTTTGACCCCACTATCGTTTTCAGCGACCCCAAATATCACGAAAATGACACCCATGACGAAAAATTTGGAAATTTTCGTAGCCGCTATCTTGGATTTTCATTTTGACCCCACTATCGTTTTCAGCGACCTAAAATAACACGAAAATGACACCCATGACGAAAAATTAGGAAATTTTCGCAGCCGCCATCTTGGATTTTCATTTTGACCCCACTATCGTTTTCAGCGACCTAAAATGTCACGAAAATGACACCCATGACGAAAAATTAGGAAATTTTCGCAGCCGCCATCTTGGATTTTCATTTTGACCCCACTATCGTTTTCAGCGACCTAAAATATCACGAAAATGACACCCATGACGAAAAATTAGGAAATTTTCGCAGCCGCCATCTTGGATTTTCATTTTGACCCCACTATCGTTTTCAGCGACCTAAAATATCACGAAAATGACACCCATGACGAACAGTTAGGGAATTTTCGCAGCCGCCATCTTGGATCTGTCTAAAATGTCTAAAATGTGTCTAAAATGTCTAAAATCTGTCTAAAATGTCTAATCTGTCTACAACTTTCAAAAATACTTACTAGAAAAATAAAACAAAATAAACTTGTATACTAATCAGTTCAAGTTTATCTACTGCATTGCTCTATTCTGTGACGCAACATAGTACCTACTCGAGTTCATGAACTCATGAGCGGTGCGCTTGGCGCGCGTTTCCCGCGCATCGTAATTTATTACGTATCGCTACTCCTTGCGGGGGCTGCGGTAAGCATTTAATACCTACGGCGCTTGCTTTCACCCCGCCTTAAATTCAATATTTCGCTAATCGCAAAGTAAAAATACAATTACTTGTGAAGCCTGAACATTCTTGTGAAGCCTTGTGTTGTACTTAGCTGTTAGAACTTTTGTTGTAAGGTATAACTAATCCCTTTAAGTATATAGGAAATGATTTGAAAAACTTAATTTTTTTATTGAATGAGTTAAGGGACATTTTCAGATTTCCATTGTTCCACAGTATCTATCTGTTAGCATTTTCAGTAATATATACTTTAGATAGTATTAATTAAGAAACAGTGTAGTATTTTAATTTAAATTTTATATTATTGTTATAACACGAAATAATAGGAAATACCTACTTAATACCTATAGCATAACTCTAAACTGTTAGCATTTTTGTACATACTAGAGTAAAATTTGAAAATATTCGCAGCCGCCATCTTGGATTTACATTTTAGTGTCACTATCGGCCTTAACACCTTCGAAACCAATGAAAACGACACCCATGACGAAACATTTGAAAATATTCGCAGCCGCCATCTTGGATTTACAGTTTCAGCAGCTTTCATTATGGGACCAACTCTGAAATCACGAAAAAAATTACGATGTTTGATACAAAAGCTCAATACCTACTCGACCAGCTGATTTATTTTTCGTGATTTACGTGTTGATGCCATAGTGAAAGTTGTTCATAGTAGATGATCCCCTGTGAAAATTTAGTGATAAACAAGTTACCCAGTAATGGTAAAAAAAATACTTAATTTATCAATTCCGGAATCACGACATTTTGACGATCAATACATAAAATATACATTCGATCCTATAATCAGAACTCTAAATTTGTGAATCCCGGAATCCGGGATTTTGACTATTTTTGACAATTGTTGATAATTACGCGCGGGCGAAGTCACGGTCACGGAATGGAACAGAAAAAATAACTGACTGGATTGGATCAGCGTCAATAATATCGGGACGAACAGACTGTTTTCAGAATGAAGACAGTCTACGATAATATTACACTGTAATTCTGACAAGAGCTTTACCCAATTGAGTAGTTTAATTTTCTTAGTTTTTGAGATCATTTTGAACAGTCTGTTCGTTCCGATATTTTTGACGCCGACTGTACTCGTTTTAGTCATTTGTGAGATGTGACTGTAATGAAGTGATTTTGCGCCTCATTCAATAGAGGTAGGTACGCACGGCTACAGATCAAGCTATACATATCCAGTATAAGCTGATCTCGCATTGTATAAGATTACCTTACAATGAGAGGTCAGTGTAAACTGGACATGCATAGCTTGATGTGTAGCCGCGTGCACGTTTGCATTGCAGTGACTGTGGGTCTGATTGTCACCGCGTCGCGCTGCACGAATTGTCGTACTTACACCGCGCGCCACAATATCCAAATTGTATTTTATTTATTAAACAAAAAGGCATAGCACGTACAAGTTGAAACTTTTGTATGGTAGCAGAGCTTATTATCACGAATATGTGGGCGCAAATTTATAAACTTAAATTCAATATTTCGCTAATTGCAAAGTAAAAATACAATTACTTGTGAAGCATATTACTTAGCTGTTAGAACTTTTGTTGTAAGGTATAACTAATCCCTTTAAGTGTATAGGAAATGATTTGAAAAACTTAAATTTTTTATTGAATGAGTTAAAGGACATTTTCAGATTTCCATTGTTCCACAGTACCTATCTGTTAGCATTTTCAGTAATATATACTTTAGACAGTACTAATTAAGAAACAGTGTAGTATTTTAATTTAAATTTTATATCATTGTTATAACACGAAATAATAGGAAATACCTACTTAATACCTAAAGCATAACTCTAAACTGTTAGCATTTTTGTACATAGCAATGAATTCACTATAGTTATCCACTCAGCGAAAATAAAAAACTTTAGAATTATCGAAGGGTAAATGGAAAAAATATTATATCTCTACTGGACTATATTGTACAGGCTATTCATAGTTGTATTCATTCTCTCGCTCTAGCATTCGCGTGCTCTCGCTCGAACTTGCCCCGCCTCCAACAGCTGTTATCGTATCATAATCATGAATTTACCAATTATGACAAATTTTTGTGGACAATTTTGGTTTTTCGTTTTTTTTACTTTTGACTACACAAATATGATCAGTAACGGTTACGGATAGAGCCCCATTTTTTTTGTACTAATTAAAAAATAGCGGTGTATTTATTTTTATATTTTTAAGTTACGTTTACCTGCGCAAAATTAGACAATTACTTACGAGAATGGGCTTCAGTAAATAAATTGGACCAATTAAAATGCTAATGAATCGTTATGATTTCTTATCGTTCCAATTTGGTACAGGCCTTGTCCAGAGAAGCTGCGTTACTCCAGTAGGTATACCTACCTAGGTATTCGATCTTTCGAAATAGGTCGGGGAAAAAGTTTTTTCGTATTTTATAGGTATAAAGTTATAATAAAATCTCTTTGGCTCTACTGTTTGTATCTGGCTGGTTTTGATATCATTGAAAGTCACGTTAAACGCCGCGCCGTGGGGGACAACGTATGGGCCACACTAGTTTTGTGAAAGGAGCCAGGTTAAAAATGCCCGATTGTTAATTTTTACATATGAGTTTTTATTGCTTCAGAGGGTAGGAAATGTGCTAAAACACATGAACTAAATCGAATAAAAGTAATTTGTGCCTTTATTTTACCAAAATACTACTGTCACTCAACAGTTGCCCCCCATGGCCCGCGCGTTGTTCATTGGCGGGGGTCACGGGGGTCAGGGTGTTAGTCATCCCAGCTCATGTCCTGGGCCATACTATGACGTGAAAAAAGATCATGGATCCATCATGGTTCCAGTGTAAGAGCCACACTCGTCGTATTAGCCAAAACAAGACGAAAAATGTTGTAACTTTTTGTGAAACCTGCCCAAACAAACCATTTCTTTTTGTTTTGATTGTTTTCACAAAATTAATTAAAAATAATAGCTCTCAATCTAAAGAGATTTAAGTTTGTTCCATTTAAAAACTTAAATATTTATATTTCTGATTTAATCATGTAGTTTAATTCATCAAACTATCCCGAACAGTTAAGTAGTACAACTTTAACCAGATTCTAACTAGTTAAGGCCCAGATTTCCTGAAAACGATCAAAAAGGTGGTTTTTTAAAGCAGTGTATCTCATAAACCGTAAATAATTTTGACATGTAAAAAAAATATGATATTTTCAAGTCTTTTTCGCATACAGTGATGGAAGCCAAAACATAATTATACATATTTTAATGCACCAAAAAAATCTTTAAACATACCTCCTAATAATCTTTATAAGCAGTTTATCTCTTCATTAACAATTATAATTATAATTAAAAATATACCATGAAATGTCAAATTCCAAACTGCATCCAGTGATGGATTACTTTTTATTAAATAGTTAATTTCTAATTTTTTACGATTTTATTTGCATTTTTACGACATAATTCCGGTGCGCGTGAGAATCTTCTATCTCGTGCGTCAAACTAGACAGCCATAACGCCATTTCACTTACACACCGAGCTAAACCAATCTTGGAACAGGGCCTTAAGTAAATCTTAACAGTATAAAGTATTTCACAACATATTATAATAGTAATTTTATGGATAAAGATAAAATAAGACATTATCATACACACTTTTTCCTTTAGATCTTTCACTAACAAGTCTTGTCTCGACATTATTTGTCATACTTTTCTAAGTCTTATTTTTTACTAAAAACCAAATACAATCTATTTGTCTGCAGGGCCGTAGGGGTCACGTCAAATACATATTAGCTTTATATCTGTGCCCGACGGCCTACTATAGATGCTTAAAATCGCCTCTGACTCGCGGTCATATGTTGCCCCCCGCGGCCCCAACGGAACTATTTTATGTCGACCACAAGGTTAGGTGTCCCCCATGGAACAAACAGAAAAAATGAAAAATTCAAGCAGTGTTCAACGTGTTAAATTTTAAAGAACATAAATTCCAAATTCAAATTAGGAAAATGTGTGTTTTTCATTTGTTTTTCGTACTGTCAAGATGAGAATCTAATGAAGAAATTCGATACATTTTAAAATGGATCACTAGTATGTCGTCAGAAATGCAAGTCGTCAAATACGCATTTCGCCAGAAAACGCATGTTGACAGAAACGCATCTTGTCGGATTTGCACCACGTCAAAGACGCAACTCGACAAACACGCAACTTGACAGATGCGCGTCTCGTCAGATACGCAACTCGACAGTCAATTAATAAATAAGATTTAAAAGCAAAGTAATGTGCTATTTTTAACCGACTTCTAAAAAAGGAGGAGGTTCTCAATTCGGATGTTTGTATTTTTTTTATGTTTGTTCGCGCATAACTCCGTCGCTTGCCAACCGATTTGAAAAATTATTTTTTTGTTGGAAAGGGTATACTTCCCAAATGGTCCCATTTTTGTCAAAATCCAGTTCTGATGATGGGATCCTGGAGAAATCGAAGGAACTCTTCAAATATTATAGCCACACCTATAGCGATGTGGGTATTTTTAATAGTAGCTCGTGCATTTGCTCTTGGAAAGCACCACTTGGTGAAGTGGAACTGATGATGAAGACCACAGATGGCTACCGGAACTACTCAATGAGAAATATTTCACGGGTTGCGATTCGATTACCTTAATATGGTTGCTAAGCAATTTGCGCTCGTCACACAATGCGTGTGGTGAGTGGTTGTTGAGGAGTTCTCCTTGGTCTTACCAGCAGAACTCCTCAACAATTAACGTCCCAGCATCGGGAAAAGCATTATTTTGTAACATGTGATTTGCAATTGACATTAGACTATTGTAACTTATACAAATTATAAACAGACCCACTAAAAAGCGAGAAATAAAAACTTTTTAACAAAAAAACAAAACCGACTTCCAAAAATCACTACAAAGTGAAAAATAACTTTGATTTCGGAAGTCGGTGGCAAAAAAAAAGAAAGTAAATAAAAAAAGAAAGACACCAACTTCCGAAATCAAAGTTATTTTTCACTTTGTAGTGATTTTTGGAAGTCGGTTTTGTTTTTTTGTTAAAAAGTTTTTGTATTTTATCATTAAAAAACTAATATGATTAACTTTTTGACCGCCACGTCTTAAAAGCAAAAGCGTGTCCTCTGTGCCAAGCTACAAATACCTACATCCAATAATACCGACAAATAATAAACTTTTTACAAAAAAAAAAACAACCGACTTACAAAAAAAATACTACAAAGTGAAAAATAACTTTATTTCGGAAGTAGGTATCTTTTGATCTTATTTGATTGTATTTTAGTTTTTTTTCCACCGGCTTCCAAAATTAAAGTTATTTTTCACTTTGTAGTTTTTTTTTGGAAGTCGGTTGTTTTTTTTTTTTTTTTGTAAAATAGTTTTTATTTATCACTTTTTAGTGGGTCAGTTTGTAATTTATCTAAGTTATTCCATTCACATTGCACGTTTAGCCTAATGTCAACTGCTCATCATCTTTTACAAAATATTGCTTTTCCCTATATTCTTTAAAGACGTTAATTTTTGAGGAGTTCTCCTAGTAAGAACCAGGAGAACTGGAGCTGATGGTGAAGTCACCATCAGTTCCACTTCACCATATGTATGCATTGTGACGGACGAGCATAAATTCGTAATCGAATCGCAACCCTTGAAATACTTATTATTGAGTAGTTCCGATAGCCATATTATTTGGTCTTCATCATCAGTTCCACTTCACCAAATGGTGCTTTTCGAGAGCAAATGCACAAGGTACTATATAAAATACCCAAATCTCTATACGTATGCCTATAAAATTTGAGGGTTTGAATTGATGACCTCCTCTGTTTTTTTTTTGAAATACGGTTAATTAGTAGGTAGGTAGTGTAGTGGGAATTTTATGTAAAAAGATTTTTTTTTTCATTAGTAGTTCTTGAGATATCCAGCTGTGCTTTGATAGACAGACAGACAGACTGAGTCACACCATAAGGGTTCCTTTTTTACCATTTTGGTACGGAACCCTAATACTGATCAAGTGACCATTACTAACTCTTGTATTTGACTATTTTTTTGTTTCCATCAATCTGGGTGGATGGTTTCAAATATCTGACGAAATGAGTATCTGTCGTGTTGCGTGTCTGCCGAGCTGCGTATCTGTCGAGTTCTGTTTCTGACAAGTTGCGAGTCTATCCTGAGAGATGACGAAATGCGTATTTGACAACATGCATTTCTGACGACATACTAGTGATCCTTTAAAATTTTGCTACAAAAAAGGTAAAAATGCAACGCAAGCCGCGAAAAAATTTGCGATGTTTATGGACTTAGTGCAGTGTCTGTGAGAGTTAAGTAGTTAGTAAAGTAGTTAGTTATTAAAGTAGCACAAATTTGGTTTAAGCGTTTTCAATCCGGAAATTTTGATGTCAAAGATGCACGTCGCTGGTCGCCCTATTACGGATAAAATGGATGCCATTTTTGAAAAAGTGGAGCAAAATCGGCATATCAGTAGTTACGACGTAGCTGAAGAACTGGGAATTGACCACAAAACAGTTTCGATCCATTGGCAAATGACACATACCTAACTAAATAATAAACTATGAAAAAAAAAAATGTCTTGAATTTGTATATAAAATACGAAGGAACTTTTTCCCCGACCTTAATATAAGTAGATTCAGAATAATACCTTGAGCAATTTGGATTTGGTTCGTACCTTTCAATTATAAACAAGATTAAATGCCTTGTAAAAAAAATTACAACTATTATAGTAAGTACCTATTAATGAGGCACAAAAAGCAAATTGGTAGCGGTTGATTTCAACCGATATACTCACCGAAATATTTTCATAAGGTTAGTTGCGTCACTTCTTCCCAGCTAAAGCACTAGGAAGTGGTGAAGGGCGGCCGTTTTGGGCAAAAGTTCTGATTCTCAGCCTAGTTTGAATAAATAACTTTTGATTTTGATTTTATGAAATATATCGATGTTTCGGTTCATCATAATCAACCTATAATGTTCTTGCTGGGATACAGGCAAGCTAAACATATTTCTCTCCGAACCTACACAAAATACATACTTATATAATAATTATTCTGATACAATGTAGAGTAGCTCTAAAAATCTCATAAAAAAAATCTAATAAATTAAGCTTTTGTGTCTAAACACACTATGCCGAAGTTACGCGACCGAAGTTCCGCGGCTGATGTTACGTTCCGACGTGTTCGGCTGATATGACACACCATAAGTGCCGAACTTACGCGGCGGAAATTCACTTGCGGAACTTCAGTGTCTGGAACCCCCCCCCGCGTCCCCTCCCCCCCCCCCGGATCTTCTGCGGCAATCGACCGAACTTCGGTCGCGTATAATGTGTGCGCTACAGAATACGTTGCCACCGAATTTCCGCTGAACTTACGCCCGACCGAAGTTCGGCTGTACGTCAGTAATTCAAATAGCATTGCAGGCGTAATCATGCCGAACTTCGGTCGCGTAACTTCGGCATAGTGTGTTTAGACACTTAGCCCCAAATTCCTACTACCCCATGGTTAAAACCGATGGCCCCCACGAGTATCGTTATAGGCGACAAAGGAATTACACAAGAGGGATGCCCAATTCCGACCACCTGTGGGCTAACAACACTTTGATCACAAACAGAATGAAAAGGTATGTGTAACACTATGGCAATCAGTCTTCCCCAACCCCAACCTTTGTTGAGGTTTACCCGAACGCCCATTTCCTCCATTGGGGGTCCATGTCATAGGGAAGGTATGTTTTCGTCCTAATATGAGAACAGCGATAAATTATTTGGGTCAAACATAGGTCAAAGACAGTTCCTTTTTCACCAACGTAACTAGAAAATAACACACAACAGGAAGAAATAAAAGAAATTTAACATGTAATAAAATATTCATAAAGGCTAAAATACCGTGCACATTTTCCATATGTAAATGCAAAATCAAATAAAATGAATACTCTTTGACATAAACCCAGGGTTGGAAAAGATAACATGTAGACATCTGCAAAAAAATATGGCATGAATGATAGGTGAAAACTGAATTACGTCGCCCCGAGCCCTTTTTGTGTGGAAGTATTTTTCTGTGTCTCTGGTATGTAACTGGCTTTAGCTAGACGAGAAGATTTTCTCGTACTTACAAATGTTTTGGTGTTGACACCATAGAAATATAAAAATTCTTTCTTTTACTTATCTATGGTTGGCAGTCACAGTATAAGAAATCACACAGGGCCTACGCACAGGGCGCATAATCCTAATCCTAACTAATATTAAAAATGCCAAAGTGAGTTTGTCTGTTTGTTTATTTGCTACGCTTTCACACTAAAACGGCTGAACGGATTTGGATGAAATTTCACATATGACCTGGACTGGATTAGGTTATAGAATACTTTTTATCCCAGTTTTCCGACAACCACGCGGGCGACCGCGTGGAGGTCGGAAATTATAATCCCACGAAATTATTATATTTTAGTAGTGTTTTTAGTGACTTAAGTACTTACCTTGATTTGGAAAACACAAACAATAAGCATTTTTTTTCAAGGGAGTCTCGATAAAGATGGTCGAACCGAAGCATTCCCGTTTGAGCAACTATTTTTTGAGCACCAAAGGTATTCCCATTTGAGCACTAATCAATATTTTAACGTGGTGCTCAAATGGGAGCAATAAAAATAGTCAACTTTATTCCCTTTTGAGCACCTACGGTACGGTTAATGCCCTCGAGGTATCCCAAGGCATTCAATAGTATTGCCAATTTGTATCGATATGTTTTATTAAACACCCCACCACTAGAAGCTATCGCAGGTGCTCAAAAGGGAATAAAGTTGAATATTTTTTGATATTTCCTTTTGAGCACCACGTTAAAATATTGATTGGTGCTCAGATGGGAATACCTTCGGTGCTCAAAAAATCGGTGCTCCAAAAATAGGTGCTCAAACAGGAATGCTTCGTTGATTCGACCGCGGCAATTGATACGCTTGACGCGGTGGGTTCGACTATCCATGCTTTTTAGGGTTTCGGAGCTCAAAAGGAAAAACGGAACCCTTTTAGGATCACTTCCTTTTCCGTCTGTTTGTCTGTCTGTCAGTCTGTCAATACCCTTTTTCTCAGGAACCCTTCTTTGTACGTGGTCCGATACGAATTTTTTTGGTTAGGTACCTATATGACTTTACAAGTTATTGCGTTTGCGTAAAGATCATTTTCGCCTGAAGTACCTAGTAATAAAGATTGGTGATTTTGAAGGCGCACTCAATTCGGATTTTAATCAGTTTTACGAATTTTGCCGATGCTACATCTAAGTTGTGTCGTACAGTACACTGCGTGCCACGAAAGATGACACTTGACACACCACGTAGTTTGACTTGCGCAGTAGATTAAAATTATCTGATTCTGATTATTCTGATTTATAGGTCTCTTTAGCGGTATGAGGTCAGAGACGGGAAAGAGCGCGGGAAGCGTGATACTGCGCTCGTCGTCTCATCTTTCGTGGTCGTGGCACGCATTGTACACGATATTCGAATGAATACAGATAAATAAAAGTAGAAACCGATCGACCTGTGCTGCTGTTTATTTAGCTCAGCATCATTAGCACAATTTTCTGAGAAGCGATCGCGAATCGCTTCTCGTTGCCATGCAATTATGATAATGCACTTACAAGTCATTAGAAATGGGTATACTTTACGACTTGTAAGTCGTAAGTCGACTTGTAGACTTAACAACTGTATTATTTAGAGACTTACTTGACAACTGTATTAGACTTTACTTTTGATAAAACCATTTACTAAGGCCGGTTTCGTTGAATTTACAGCCGCAATGATTCCTAATTAATAATTCAATATGGCGCACGTTACAAATCTTGATAAGCCCAATCATGCGAAAGCACGACAAAAGGCAATTTAAATCTCATTTCAACAAAATGTCCAACAATCGCCGCAGCGGAAATTAAAGTATGAATACCAGATATTATTCATAAGAATAATAATTAGTATTTGGATGAGTTTGGAAAAAGAGAAATTTGCATTGATAATACAGAAAAAAATTGCTAAAAATCCGCCACCATTTTTCAAGTTTTAAAATCCAATTTCATTGGCACTTTGTTTCCAAAATGATGATATAGAACTAATTTAATATTGCAATTAGATTCCGTAATTTGCATTTTTATGGCAAAATTACGGAAAGCAACATTCATAATAGGTACTCCATGACTGGTAATTTTAACCGTATAGTTCGGAAGCGCCCCCAATTGGACCCGAGCACACAAACCTCCGCCAGCTCTCTATCTATCGCACCCAATTGGACACCAAATTGACGACATACGACACTCTAAATTAATTATGTAAATATTTATTAAGCTACCCATCAAATCTTATGAATGTGCGTTAATTATGAGAGTTTGATAAACAACTCACATATTAACGCCTTTAAATCTGTCATATTTAACACGCAAGTTTACTAATTTACCTTTAAAAATATATCCATGTCTGTAAATTCGATAATCGCCATTTTGATGGCAGTGGTGGTCCAGGCTAGAAAACATAAAAATTGGGGATTTCGAACATCCAAAGTGCACCACCATCCAAAGTGAATCATTTATCATTTAATTATTTGACGAATTCATCCTTTGTTCAAGGTAATTAAGTAGTGGTAATGATGTTTTTTGATATCCAAAGTCGAAGTTTCCCGCCAATATTGATTGTTTACGTTTTTACTTTTCACAAATATCACACACACACATGTAGATATGATTTAAAATCAAAAAAATGTTATTCAAAATATTACAAACAACAAGAAAATTCCCACATCTTAACGTAATACTTATACAAACATAGCTCCAATAATACGTAATTGGTAAACAAAATTTAACTTTTTTTTTGTTTTATGAAGTTTCTAAACTGCTTCTTAGTAATTTGAGTTCGCTGATTTCAAATCTACCCTCAGTTTTTTTCTAGCAGCTCTAGTTTTTGTGATACAGGTACTTCTTAAAATTTCGTTACGCAGTTTACTAAAATATTTTTTTAGTGAAAATAATTATTAAATTCCATAAAAATAAATCGATATTTCTACATTAAGAAGAATTTGCTTAAACGATCCAAATAGTTTTTGTGCTGTTTGTGGTGAATATATGTTTCGAGAATGTCGTTTAAGTGCGTCTGACTTTATAAAAAAAAACCCGACTGCGGTAAAAGTTAAGTTAAAAAAAACTGAAAAGCTAAAAACAAGCCCATTTTAAATTAAATTAAATTTGGAAGCAGGCGGGACCCGTTTGTGTTTGAAAATATAAAAACTTTTTTACAAAAACAAAAACCGACTTCCAAAAAAAACACTACAAAGTGAAAAATAACTTTAATTTGGGAAGTCGGTGTCTTTGGATCTGTATTTTAGTTTTTTGCCACCGACTTCCGAAATTAAAGTTATTTTTCACTTTGTAGTGTTTTTTTTGGAAGTCGGTTTTTGTTTTTGTAAAAAAGTTTTTATTTTTCACTTTTTAGTGGTTCAGTTTGTAATTTATCTAAGTTACAATAACCCAATGTCAGCTGCTCATCACGTTTTACAAAATGTTGCTTTTCCCGATGCAGGACCGTTAATTTTTGAGGAGTTCTCCTAGTAAGAACCAGGAGAAATGGAACTCATGGTGAAGTCACCATTACCATTATTTTGACGAGCATAAACCATATTAAAGTAATCGAATCGCAACCTGTTATATACTTAGATATAATTGAGTATTTCCGATGGCCCTCTGTGGTCTTCATCATCAGTTCCAGCTCACCGAATGGTACTTTCCAAGAGCAAATGCACGAGTTACTATAAAAAATACCGAAATCGATATAGGTGTGCCTATAAAATTTGAGGGTTTCCCTCGATTTCCATGGGATCCCATCATCAGATCCTGACTTGATGATCATGGGACCACTTGGGACGTATACCCTTTCGAACAAAAAAAGAAAAATCCAAATCGGTCTAGCCATTTTCGAGTAATCGGGGACCATACATAAAAAAAAAAAAAAAAAAAAAAAAAAAAAGGTTCCGACTTTTGGAAGTCGGTTAAAAAACAGCAGAAAAACTGACAACAGATTTGGAATCAGCGTGGCAGAATCATACAAAATCAGGTATGAAACTTCATAAAACAAAACTACTGTTTACCAATATAAATCAATACCACTACTCAATTTTTGTTCATAATTTCCACCATTATTGTTTTTTTTTTATCGTAATGATGTGCCATACCGATTATGGCAAACGATTTTTTTTTTATTTCGATCGACTCGAGTAGGTACCTAATTATGACGAATGTCAGAAATCGATACTTGGAAATTGAAATAAAATTGCATTAAATCAAATAAACATTGTTTTTAATAATAATTTACACTTTTCTAATGTAATTTTAATCGTTTTTCGGAGATTATATTGAAACCGAGACAATAGACCTGTACATAATTTATTGAATTTCGCAGCGAATTATTTCATACTATTTGAATTTAAATTCGGAATGTATGCACTGTATAAAATTATTTTAATTTATTGGACAATTATTTATTGTGAATTTTATTTTTGATACTTTCTGATAGTTTGCAACAGAATGCCTAGTACCTGTACTATACATTTTTAGGTAGGTTTAGCAAAATTTTGTTTGGGACTGATGATAAATTAATTCTATAAATTGGGTAGGTACCTACTCTGCAAACATTTTTAAATGTCAATATTTTTGTTTCTTGTCTGAGTTTAGTTAGTTTGTTTGTTTGATAAAAAGCACTGCCGTTTTATAAGGCCTTTAGCATCATGACCAATATGACCATGAACTAATTCAATAACTCTCTGCACCCTTGCATCTCAAAATATCCCAGTGCAGCTGCTTGGTACCTACTTAAGATTTGGCTTAGACACACTCGTGGAAGCAACATTTTGCTAAGAAGAATGACACAGGCGTCTATATCACTAGATTAGACAAGTATACAGTCATGGCGACATTGTTTAATAATGTACTTTTTACTATATTACACACTGAGGTTCAATTCCAGTGAGGTATTATCATCATTGTTCAATCCACTTCCTTTCTATGTGGTAGCCATTTTGTTTTTTTGTTGTGATATTATCTACCTGTGTAAGTGTGTATGAACAAAAACTCAAATCTCTCAAAGTTTTGGTCTTATTGAGATAAAAATAGGCATATTTGGAAGGCGATAAATATTGTCTACGTATATTATGAATTGGTTCACATTTTCGTAACTATAAAATGTTGAACTCCAAATAAAAAAATCAAAATGTAATCGACCAATTATTGTAAATTACTGCAAAAGCAACCCCCATATTTTTTTACTAGATCGACAGATTTTGATTTTGCTACAATCTAACAATAAATCTAACAATGCTACAATAAAACATTGAAACTATAAAGTGCTGTAGGTAGGTACCTATGTCTGTCTATTACTCCAAAGTATCTTTTGCAGAAAATGACGGTCCACTGACCTGTCTGACACTTCGATTGAGCTTCGATTGATCCACGAACAGATTATATATCATGTAGTAAAAAATCTCTTCCGAGCTTGACCCGTCGAAAATAAAAAGGTGTATGGTAGGTGATCCCTCTCTTTCTACAATTATCCATACATTCCACATAGACAGTTGTACTTGCACTGCAATCCGTCTAATACTTAGCCTGGGAGGGATCACTGCTTCATCTTCGGGCGATACCAAAAGAGTGCGTTCATTAGCAGGCCTTTGAATGTCCTTTCTGCTAATCTCGAGTGCACATCGATATAAGTTTGGCGACTCGGTGCAAGCCTGTTATGGTACATTCGTCGATATTCTTGTACATATGGGTTTGCGCTCCCATTGGAAAAGTCATACACGAAGTGTCGGAAATATGTTACGCTGAATATTGTCGATTTTCCACATTTGTAGCACTCACAATTACTCACAATTACTGAGTGACCTTTGGAGCAACAAACTAGCGTCTATTGCCGTCACTCAATAAGTATTTAATGATATATTTCTTTCTATTAACTTATGAAGGTAGATCATTCCTACCGCAAAAAAGAGAATTAGATACTTAGGTACTTACTCATCACCTAAACTCCATCGGTTTAGGTAATTATATAAAGGTAAACAAAAAAAAACGTTTGTGGTTAACCGACTAAGGTGCAACACAGACCACCACAGAACAGATAAAGATCTGTTCTGTGCATACAACAGACTTTTTGTGCGTGCGAGTCTGTGGCGCACAAAATGTATCAATACTAATTAATATTTCAGGCGTCGCGTCGTATGCGTTATACATGAATATGAAATATGAATATTATATAACGCATACGACGCCTGAATGATTATACATTTTGTGCGCCACAGACTCGAACGCGCAAAAAGTCTGTCATCTGCGCTGCAATAAAACGTAATATCTGTCACTTCAGTTGTCATGCTACGACTCTGTACTCTTCAAATTCAATAGAACAACGTTCTATGTAGGTACATACAACGAATATAAAGTTGCTAAATTGAAGAGTACAACTGTGTCGTAGCATGACAACCATTGATATAAAATATATAAGTCAATGATGACAACTGAAGTGACAGGTAGGTAGGTATTAAGTTTAGTCGGTTAACCAGACACATGGTTTTTTTGTTTACATTTATTTAATTACCTAAACCGATGCAGTTATAACTATGTGAGATAATTGACTGACTGGCTATACCTACACTAGAAAGGTTTAGGTGGTGAAAAAAAGGTAAACAATCTTGATGTGTCTTTTATCTTTTTTAGGGTTCCGTACCTAAATGGTAATAAAGGAACCCTTATGGTGTGACTCAGTCTGTCTGTCTGTTTGTCACAGCTGGATATCTCAAGAACTACTAATGCTATCAACTTGAAATTTGGAACAATTTTAGATGACATTTACCCAACTATTTTTTAAATAAGAAAAAAATAAAAATATTTATATTTTTTTTGTAACAGGGACTGAAAGGGGGTCTTAAAAATTCAAAGTGGGGCTACTAGGGCATGTGGAGTATCATATGAAAGAGCGCTGTGTGCACATTCTCAAACACTTTTTTAGTTTTTTTTTAGGCCGCATAGTTTTCGACTTTTGATGAAAAATGTAAAAAAAAATACCGTTCCCCCCTTATCTCCGAAGTTTGCAAAGAGAAAAATCTGAAATTATTCTATGAGATAGAAGTTTATGTAAAGATTACAGAAAAAATAAAACGATGTCTCCAAATAGCACACTTTTTCAGAAATCGAACCGGAACCCTCGGTGCGCGAGTCCGACTCGCTCTTGACCGGTTTTTTTTTATTTTAAAACCTCAGTCATAGACTTATAAAAAAAGATGGACTCCGCGCTGCGCATATCGAAAGTGAAGCACAGTAAGTATGCCGGGTCCGTTTGTACAAACACGCCTCGCGCACACATTTACATCATAGTATGCCGACCGGCCGCCATTACGTGACACGAGCGACGGCGTCTTTGCAGGTACTCAAATCACGCACACATAGATCGGTAGGGTGCTTCACTTTCGATATGCGTGGCGCGGAGTCCATCTTTTTTTATAAGTCTATGACCTCAGTTTAAAAATAAAGTGCAACAGTAAAAACCAATGTAAATACAACAATAATGATTACTAAATCAATTGAACCATTAGTTTAGGCAGTAGTTTATTTGTTTAGTAGGTAGGTATGTGTTTGTGTAAAAAGTCACATCAAGATTGTTTACCTTTATTTCGCCATCTAAACCATTCTAATATAGTACTAGGCCTTCCATTATTGTTATTACATACGATCGCATGACGGCATGAGTCATGACTCATGACTGATGCCCAGGCGCGCGTGGTGATGTGGCATGAATGAATCAGCGGGGGAGAGGGGGGGAGCAGCACCCGCCAGCCCCTCGCGTCTGTCTGTTTGACCGACCGCGTCCGCGGGGCGCGGGCTCCACGGCGCGGGGGGCCGCGGGGGTCGTCGTGCGGCGCGCGGCGGGCGGGCCGAGTACTGGTAACGCGAGTCGTCTCCCCAAGTGAGCCTCAGTTACTCGGGACGTGTGACAGGGGCTCGCGCGTCCTCGGTGTAATTTTTTGCTGTTGGATTTCGCTGGTTTCTTGATTGTTACAAAAAAATATTACCTAAGTCAAAATGGTGCATGCGACTTGTGCAGCGCTTCATTGCCTCTCTTCTTCGCACACAGACAAGGATTTGAAGTTCCATCAGTTTCCTCACGACAAAGAAAGGTAAAATTTTGTCTGGTATTGTTTTGATAAACCCATATTTTTATAGTTACGTTTTTGTAGAATTAAAAAAAAACCGTCAAGTGCGTGTCGGACCACGAACAATGAAGGGTTTCGGGTTGGGTTGGAGTGTACGTTATAACGGGACACTGAGGAAAAAAGACAAAATTTTTAGCCATGTTAGGGGCGGATTCCATTTCACGGGAATGTTATCAATCAATATTTTGGTAATCAAATCTGCCAGTGCCATATATAGGTACTTACCAAAGTATTCTCCTTCTTAGCGTATTGTTCGAGGTATTGTTCTACAAAGAACAAAGATCTATTGGCGCCAGAATTAAAGTCTAATTATTAATTCACTGGAGTAATCTGACATTTACGGTGTTACCATCATTTTCTGATGAAAAGAAAATAGTTCTCGTTACGTTCTAAATCAACTCACATAATTTTATTTATAGGTAGGGTCATGTGTTCAACAATGAAACACTAAAAATTCAAAGTCTCATACACCTTTTGTTTTTACAGATAGAAGTCTAATTTTTTGCAGGCAAATAGGTAATTTTATTGGGTATCGGATAGCATTTATAGTTTTTTAAATTTATGTGAAATTAATCAGCAAAAAATTAAAAACTAAAAAATGAGAAATGTTTCACTGTGTCCACAGTGGTGTACACAATGAAACTCCACTAATTCAACAATGAAACATAATAATTATTAATAGTGTCTGTTTCATATTTTGTGTAATATTTAGGAAGTAGGTATATGACAAAAATGCTGAGTTCATTCAAAAAGATTTTATTCTAAATCTTAATAAGCGTAGTATAAATGTAGGACATTGCACTCTTGTGCAGCTTCTCTCCTCAAGATCTTTCCTTGTCAGTGCATTTGAATAGCTCAAAGCATATTTTCCGTACGCGCCATCCTAAAAAAAAACTTCTTGTCACAAAAGTTATCAATTTCTATGGAAAATACATGAATCATGAAATATAGTACACAACGAAAGTGTTTCATTGTGTAACTGTTTCACTGTTGACTACCTAAGGTTTATTTTAATAACTTCAAAGAAAAATCCACTAAATTATAACATTTTAACTTATGATATATTCCACGTTAATCTACGAAATATGTTTAATGCTAGGTAATCATGAAAAATATGAAATTTTCTACCATTATTTAATGAAAAATCTATAAAGATTGCTGAAAATAGTTGCATTTTTGTCGAAAAAATTTAAAATGCTCCGCAGACAGTCTTCCCCTACTCGGCGCCGCTGCAAACTGGGGTAGGGCGGGGGGTCCTCGAGAGTGTCCTTAAGCGATATAATGCACGATCTGGCAATGCAGCATTTTAGAAATATCACTAAGTT
Organism: Cosmia trapezina; assembly: GCA_905163495.3. Classification (NCBI taxonomy): domain Eukaryota; kingdom Metazoa; phylum Arthropoda; class Insecta; order Lepidoptera; family Noctuidae; genus Cosmia; species Cosmia trapezina. The sequence continues at coordinate 10,951,892 of LR991033.1, forward strand.
TTACTGTGTACCACTGTTTCATTGTTGGACATCTGACCCTACCATTCCCCTTCTAAAAAGCTTATTTTATTCACTGAAAACAGTGAATAAAAAGCACTTTTACTCACTGTTTTGATGTTTGAATTTGGAACATACCAATGTATTCGACCACAGATTTAGAATACCTAGGCTAGATACGGCATGTTATTAGATAGTATGAAAACCGAGCGTTTTATCTTTTTTATACCTACGATAACTTCACCCCAGCCATTTAGTGATGTGCTCAACGTAATCAGAATTGTTTCAATCGCTAAGCGTCACTGAGCTAACAGACTTTTTTAAGTACAAACATGCAGGGCACGCTTGGTCTGATGGCTTGCGGTATCTAGTGTAAGTGCAATCTGTGTATTCGACCTATGTTGGTGTGTTCTAAATTCAATTTGATTGGTCAACATTTTCGACAAGGAGTTTAGCATTAGAATAAAAACTGTTTTGTGTTCTTTGCTGTCCTTAGTAAATTGGCGCTATTTGCAATAAGTACTGTAAGTTGCACGAACACAAAGAGTATATTAGTGATACTTAATGATAAATCGATTAAAAATGTACCTATTCGAGTCATGAAGAAGATGTGTCAAGACTTGAATTTATGAAATAGAGCGCGGCCGATTTAGTAGAAAACTTGCTGCTCAACAAATCACGGCTGGTTTAAGTACATCAAAGCCAATATATCATTCATTTTTCTTTATTGAATGTCTATTTTCGATTAAATCTTTCTTTTTCTCGTAGTCATGGTACCTATAAAGTATAGTACCTATGCAACTCTTGAACAAAACGGATTTATATCGAGGGCCATGAATCATTCGCGTCGCTCAGGATTCTAACACTTAAATCACTAACTACGGTCGTGATTCAGTCGTTAGAATCCTTCACTAGCTCGTGATTCATCTATGGCCCTCGCTTTAAATCCGTCCTTTATTCACTAATTGCATAATATACCTACTATTATTTTAATAAGAAATCTCCCAGCATATTTTTGTTTAATCGATATAAAAATATTAGTTGTTTGTTGCGGGTTGTTTGAAGAAGATACCGCGGCCCTGGCATAGGCAACTGAAGGAACACGGGTGGGTTTTAGTCAGTAAAAGTCTGACACGCCCTTCCGCTCCACCCAGAGCGGGAGAAGTTATTTGATGATTTCACACCCTCAAAAAAAAAAAAAAAACCCTTAAAGACCGATTGATGATGAGTTGATGACTTTCAAAAAGGGAATTATACATTTATAGAATGAAATAAAAATGCATTGAATTTATGTAGGTAGGTACTTATAGGTACTTACAGGGTGTAAGTGTAAACAGTGGCAATCTTTAAGGGGTCGTTGTACTCATCATTATGAACAACTTTCACTATGGGACGAACCTGATATCGCGAAAAAAAAATCAGCTGTTCCCTACATTTTGACGAATTTGGCAAATAAATGTACTGAACAGCTGATTTTTTTTCGCGATTTCAGGTTGGTCCCTAGTAAAAGTTGTTCATAATAATGAGTACAATGGCCCCTTAAAAGATTGCCACTGTTTACACTTAAACCCTGTATATATTATAATTAAGTAATTACTTTTTCTATTATATGTTCCTTTTGACTTTGTGTGAATGAGCTGAAGCACAACGAACGGAACGCATCACTATTACAATTTACAATAAATATGGCACCATTATTTTACAAAGTGACATTAGCATCTGTCAGTTTACTCCAGTGAATTAATAATAACACTGTACATTGACACTTGACACCTTCGATCAATTTTTGATCGAAGCTTGACACGGAGGCGCCATAAATAGAGACTTAATCTGTGGAGAATGCTATTGCGCTAAGGTAGCCCGTGAAATGCAAATTTTCTTACGTTTTTTGCAATTTGCAGGTCAGTGTCTGTCAGGTTGTATGTTGATTAAAATATGATTCGCGGCCGTAACTAATATTATAATCATTAGAATCAGCAATACAACTCCATAAGTTAGAATTGACCTCAAACCTCATGATTTCATGAAATCGCTCCATATGTTAGAATTGACCTCATGATCCCATGAAATCGCCAGATTTGAGGTAAATTCTAACCTATTGCTGCTATATTGCTGATTCTAATGATTATAATTCTATTGTATAAGTAGCCATATTAGTTACGGCCACAAATCATATTTTAATCAACATACAACCTGACATTGACCTGTGTTCAGGCGTTATGCGTCTTTCTCTTCGTTGTGGCTGTGGTAAGCCTAAAGCTTGTGTGTTAGCAAGAACGCAGGTTGTCAACATCACGCCTGAACAACCTGCATATTGCAAAAAAACGTAAAAAATTGAATTTTCGGGCTACCTTAGCGCATCCCCCTTAAGGCGAGTAGTAGTAACGCCAACAAGCGCCTCCATTGAGAAAAAAAAATCATATGTCTATAGTCTGAGATATGGAACTTTCAGAAATTTCTTATGTTCACATTTTTAGTCAGAGGTACCTAGGTCAGGTCAAAAAAATTAACACAAAACCTCCTAGATTCGAAGCCTTAGGCGTTAAAGCAACACATAATTATAAATTGTATCTACGTAAAATTAAAGTTACTTTTCGTGTGTCTGTGTGACTGCGTTGTTCTCCTAAACGGCGCAACTGATTCGGATCCAGTTTTTACCATCATTTAGAGAATTTATTCCAGAAGGTTTATGTAAATCTATATATAAATGAAAAGAGAAGTCCTGACTGACTGACTGACTGATTGACTGACTCATCAACGCCCAGCCCAAACCCTTGGACCTAGAAAGCTGAAATTATAAAGGAAATTTTGCACAGAGGGTCTGTGCAAAATTTCCTTTATAATGTAGACAAGGAATTAGGGAGGAATTCCCGGTAGCAGGTTCCCTTGGGATATTTTCTGACCTCCACGCGGGCGAAGCCGCGGGCAAAAGCTAGTTAGGTATATTTATAATACATTACTTAAATATAATAAAGAAATCTCGATGATCAAGTCATAACAACCGTGCGAAGCGGGACGGGTTTCAGAGCGGCAAACTTACGAGACACATTTTTTAGTCAAGAAAAAAATCCACTACAAAGTGTAAATTTAGTTTCGGAAGATAGCAGCAAGAAAAGAAAAAAAAAACAAACTTCAAAACAACAAAACAAACTTGAAAATTAATTTTATTTCTAACGTGACGAAATCATCGTGGACATCTACGTCCACGTCCATAAAATGTATGGAAATATCTACCCGTAATAAAGTTATCGTGGTTCCATACATTTTACTGCCTTGTGTTATTGTAATGCCGTGATGTGGACGTGGACGTCTACATAATATCATCACGTTAGAAATTATAAAAGCGCACTTTGGTTGTTGATAAATCATTCAACCAATCGCAGCAGTTTACGGGCACTTGATAATTTGTCACATATTACTAATTTTGCGAAGGCCCTAAGTCCTAGAAATAGTTTGTGTATTCTATATTTTAGAAAGTCTTTTATAATATCTTAATATTCAATCTTTCTTTTTTGCAGACGTAAAATCTGGTTAGTCGCTTGTAAAAGATCCGATGTGATCGATAAAGACCGGGATTTTTTCAAGCACAAATATGTGTGCAGTTTGCATTTCCAGAAATGTATGTATAGTAAAAAAGGTCATCTCAAAAAATCAGCAATCCCATCACTTCATTTATCAGAAAAACCTATACAACACGATTCCTCCACACAAACTGTAGAATCCATACAATACGTCAATCAACAATCTGAAAATGATGTAAAAATATTATATGTTATGCCGAATGTAGAAAAGAGTTCTACGACAACTTATACACAAACTGAAGATTCTTTACCAGACGATATTAGGCACATTAACATAAAACAAGAAATAATAACTCAAACGATTATTGGAGAATTTGAATCTGTTGAACAAGATGTCGAGATAAAAACAGAAAATGATGATGATTATGGTGAAGATAGTGACTCGGGAGCATTTGAAGAAGATGTAGAAATGAAAACAGAAATAGTAGAAAATGAAATTTTACCTTTAGTAAAGTCTACGCCGTCTTTACAATCCGATCTCGAAATGACGAAAGATGGAGGAACACTTAGCACCCAGGCTAAAAACCTCTTACAAGAAATTGATCAGGGTTCAAAAGGAACTATCCTAAACAGAACTGAAAGTTCTGTGGGTACTAACCCTATAAATGCTAGTATGAAACCAATCTTGAAAAGAAAAATGGATGAATCAATTCAAACTGAAAGAGTAATTGCATTGAGTCTTAATGCCGATGTTGGTGAAGGGTCGATAAATCCTGAAGAATGCACATGCAATAGAAACAATTATGCTGACATGACCCGTCTGCAATTTTATAGAGCTTGCAGTAAATTTTTATCTGCAAACTTTGCTATGACTGTTAGAAGACAAATGCATTTAGATGACTTTAACAATCCAGGTCAGAATAAACTGTGTGAGGCTGGTAGCAGTGGTAGCATAAAAGCGAGTGCGGCTGAGTGTATTGAATGGAATGCTGCTAGCTGCGGGGGAGTGGTCGCGCCTGATGTCGCCATTGCTAGCACAGAAACTGCTGATAGCACTGAAGTTGATTTGTATGCTGCTGACCGCGTCGAATCAAGTGCAGCAGCAAATGCTGCGGATTGCGCTCGAAGGTAATTTGCTTTTGTATCAAGAACCTGGATTAAGGCCGTTGTTACTGTTATATGCGGTTTCACGCAGGATTATCTTGCATGCGTAACATAATTCATACATTTTTAAATTAGTAACCGACTTTTTAGCCAACTGACCAATTACACATATTAGATTGTCAATCTTATGCACACAAAGATGATCACCAGGATGTCATCAATATTTTGAATGCTACCCAATAATATCGTTCTAGAATAATTGTATTTAATAGAATAAGTACGGAATTGAATGGACTTGATTTCTATTTTAAATGGTAGCTGAAACCATTTTCGAAACATCTAGATGATTATATAAATGTTCAAGAACATCAAATATTTAAATATAATTAACATATAAGTTAATTCGCAAGTAGCTTAATGTTAACACGTTGAACGCCATGTGAAAAATCGGGTATTTCCATTCAGGCCATGGGGCTCACCGGTAAGTCTTGTCTTACTGAACCATTCGAGCCATGGGGGTCACCCGTGCGCCGCGTGAGAAGTACTACGGAAACGCTTCCTAGCCACAGATTGCAACTACTCGTATCAAACAAAACGCGTATGGAAGTGAGCCGCGTGGCCCTGTAGCCGAATCGGACCGGCGTGGTTTTCAAATCCAACATATACTTGTAGTTTTTATCAAGTATATCACTACTCCCGATTACTCCCGAAGCGCGCGCGCCGCACGGTGGATCGAAACTGCTATATGAGGGACATTGGGATTTTTTTTACAAATTCCATTTTTTTTTTAAATACCTATCGAAAGATCTGTCATTCTGATGAATAATTGTTATGAATCGTTTTTCTCTAAAACTGATAATTTGCCCGGAAAAAAATATTTTAAATTTTTGTTGTAAGTATGGAATACATAAACTGCTAAAATTTGTCCAAGTCTTGATAGGTCTTGCTTTAAAACTACTTTATTCTTATTTTTTGGCTTGCCGGCTCTAATTATATGCTATCAACGCGCGCCCATACTTGCCCGTTCAAGAGTTATGAAGTTCAGTAAATTAAAAAAAAAATGAGTAAAAGGTACTTTTTATAATGATATCATAGGTAAAATAATTGTGTTACATTAAAATACTTATGATTAAGGAATATTAATCATTTCAAAACATACATTTATCGAAAGAAGTGCAAAAAAAAATATTTTCATAATTAAAGCAAATAATAAATTTAAAGAATAAATGAGGTGGAGACATACTCATTTATTTTTTTAATTTTGTTTAAATTTACTATAAAATTTGCTTTAATTCTGAAAATATTTTTTCTTGCACTTTTTTCGATAAATGCTTGTTTTGAAATGATTAATATTCCTTAATTATAAGAAAGTATTTTAATGTAACCCAATTATTTTACCTATGATATTATACATTATAAAAAGTACCTTTTACTCACTTTTTTTTTCATTTTACTGAACCAGAGAAAAACGTTTCATAACAATTATTCATCAGAATGACAGATCTTTCGATAGGTATTTAAAAAAAATGGAATTTGTAAAAAAAGTCCCAATGTCGGGATCATATAGCAGTTTCGATCCACCGTGCGCCGGGTGGGCCGTAGCGTGACCCCGCGGACCCCCCCGAACGGAAAAATACACAGTCCTTTGTACGAGGCCACGGGACCCACCTGTGAGCCTTTTACAATGGTATCTTAAAAACTAGACGGTAGAAGTCGCAAATTTTTTATTTTCCATACAAGTTAGGTACTGCATTTTATAAACTTTGGAATGAAAATCTCAAGTTGATGAAAATTACCGATTTCCTGATTTTGGCTTGGCCCGAATGGTGTCGTACGCTAGGCCCACCGGTGGGCCACATGGCGTTCAACGTGTAAAGAACACCGCTTATCGTAATCATTTACTTAACGTTAGTCTATAAACATCCCAATAAAGAGTACTGATTTTTTATAGAGACTATAAATTATATTATTATTATACTTTAGATATAGGTACTTATTAAAAAAATGTTTCACAAAATAATGTTCTGTCAAAAATTTACCATAGGTACGTATATACTTTATACTTACCTACTAATTATCATACGGTGAGTTGCACGAAACCAACGTTACTTTAACGGACACTTTAAATTGATGCTGTCACTTTCTTTTTGATACAAAATGTAAGGATGGCATGAATTTCAAGTCTCCGTTAAATGTTGGTTTCGTGCAACTCAACGATAATTCTATGGATAGTCTATAATTCGGTAACGGTGCAACTAGCCGGGCTCAGGATCATCTCTATAGGCGCTTTCTCACCTGGAGCATTCGCCAAGATTCGAGCATTATCTACCTACATCAGTGAGTGAGGAGAACCGAGGTATAACGGCAATTATTGTAGTAATGCTCAAAATTGAATCTTGTATTGTTACATTAGGTATAGTTGATCTCACGACAGCGGCCGAGCCATACTTTTATGTGTAAATGTTATGTTACATGCACATTGTCTTTGTATGCGCGCTACCTGCAGTTACGCACACAAGAGCGCTTGTCTGGCGCGTGTCTATCTATACACATTACATCTACAACTATGGCTCACCTGCTTTCGTGAGATAAAACAACTGTGGCCTTAGTGCGAGTTTATACTTACTTGTTCGCGTTTACGTTAACGTTGACGTACGTCAATTTGTATGAAATAATTGGGTTTCCCATTACAGTCACCAGACGGCGCTTATTCACTTTCAGTACAAATAGAAGTTTACGTTAACGTGATCGAGTAAGTATAAACACTCGCTCTAAGGCCTCAGTACAGGCCAAGTCTCCCGGTGAGGGAGCTTCTTTACGCTTTTTCACGTCCCCGCAATTTCAAAGTAGGTAGGCAGCCTCTCAGACGATGATTAGTACCTACCCTTGAAAAATTTTGCCGCAGTTGATCCGTGGATGGGTGACGATCTTTACATACCAAAGACCCCTCCGTGTCTCGGAAGTTGGTGCCGGCTGTCATTCTTGGATCTTTGACAGTCGTTACGGGTTTGAAGCCGAAAATCTGACAACCAGTCTTACCAAGAGGCAGGCAGTAGCTCCATGTAAAATACTGGTATTCTGTTGCATCCGGTTAGACTGGAAGCCGATCCCAAAATAGTTGGGAAAAGGATAGGCAGATTCGAGAAGCTATTGAAGTTTTGTATGGGATAGTTGATAATTCTGATCTGTTCGTGCTTATAATAGGCACGAAACTTTAGCGCTGACCTTGAATTACTTCAAGCGATTGTGGACCTTATTCCTTAGACAATACGTATTCTCAAACAACCCCCACTACTCCACCGAGCGCTAAAGATTCGTGCTGGCAGTTAACCCCCGTTTCCACGAGCGTAATAAAATCGCGGCGGGATTTTATCACGCGCTAGATTTTCAACTCTCTGCTTAGCGCCGGGAGTTGAAAATCCAACAGTGCAGTGTGAATTTCGTCGCGCTGGGATGCACTCCGCGATTTTATTACGTTCGTGTGAACGCCGACTTATACTACAGACTGCTACCAAGTAGGTGATAATAGGTATATTGTTTAATACCTTTGGAAATTAAATTCGCGGACGCAGTATGGGTATGTCACCCGTAACGAGTGTCGTAAATCTTCCAATGAAAAGCGGCACCCTATTTTTGTAACACATTATCAATCGGAATGTGGATCATTTTGGAGCAAATTGCTAATCTATTAAATTGCTTCATAATTATGTTCGAAAAATTTGAGTTTTTTCTTGTAAATAGGTACATTTTATCATTATGCCTTTACAATGCTTTTTAACCAACTTCAAAAAAAGAGGTTCTGTTTTCGACCCGTATGTTTGTATGTATATGTAAGTTTGTATGTCCACGATTTTCTCAAAAACTAATGAACTTATTTTAATAATTCTTTCATTAACGTGATCTTCATACTTTCAGGATGATTTTAGATAATCTGTACCAACTACCTAAAGTTATGGGGCATAACAAAAAGGCAGACCGCAAAAAATAGTGAACCCGCCCATACACTTGACAAAACATTATCTTCCATCTGGAGCAGTCGGATAAAAATCAGTCGATGAATACACACGGCTACACATCAAGCTATACATTTCCAGTTTACACTGACCTCTCATTGGAAGGAAATCTTATACAATGCGAGATCAGCTTACACTGGATATGTATAGCTTGATCTGTAGCCGTGCGTACAGGACCTTCTTTCTTATATCTGATCTATGGTACACACAGCTAGACATCGAGCTATACATTTCCAGTTTACACTGACCTCTCATTGCAAGGAAATCCTATACCATGCGAGAGCAGCTTATACTGGAAATGTATAGCTTGATCTGTAGCCGTGCTTACAGACTGACTGCAATGCAATGGCGGGGTACACATACACCGAGTAGGTAGGTACTTTTGCGGTCAGTCGTTCGCTGTACGATTCTCGATGCCTGCGAACTCGCGTGGCCTTCGAAATAAATAATTGGTGGGGAATGTTACGCAGGAGCAAGACAGCGCGACGCGACGCGACGCCGGACGCGCGCGCGGTCAGCATCCTAGAAGAATGTACTGTATCTGGATGCATTAATGCGCACTTCAGCGTGGCACGTAACATTATCGCCTGGACTATCGTCCCTTCTCTTTCTACACGTGCGCGCGAATGCATCTTGTTCCGTCCGCATGATAACAAAAAGAGCGAGATGGTGTGACGCGCGAATGTGTTAGAGGGAGCTAGAAATAGAGTAATATGAAATTATAAGTTAGTTTAGTTACTACAGCAGTGTCACTTGGGACGTGACTTCAGGGCCACGCATTTTTGTTTTATTTCTCTTATTATCACCAAATTGTTGATTAATAATGGTGAATTTGACTTGTATGGCACTAAATTGTACATCGTCTTCAAGAAACAATGAGGATTTGAGGTTTCATCACATTCCCTCTGATGCAGAAAGGTAAGAATTATCTTTTAGAGGTTACAAACCTTGTATTTATAATTTTCATTTGGTTTGAACATGGTTTGAAACTTGATTTTAGATTTTGAAGCCAATGGCAATGCTTCGAGTAAGAAAACTAAAATCACGATACGTAACGGCGTTGTTTTGTTTTTGGCGACCTCTGTGATTGCGCATTGACACAATGTTTGAATGTTTAAAAACCGGTCAAGTGCGTGTCGGACCACGCAATATCCCAAGAACAAACTTAACATTGACATGTTCTCCCATGCATTCCAACTGTAAATGCAAGTTTGTACTCATAATATTGAGAGATAGCATGTTATTTTGAGACCACAGACTTCTTATAGGTTTTCCTGTAATCTACGGGTAAAGAACTATTTCCTGTATTTTTTTCAAAGTTTTAGGCCTAGTAGTTTCGGAGATAGGGGGGGGGGGGGGGGAATGGTCAATTTTCAACTATTTTCTTAAATAACTTTAAAACAATTTATTTTAAAATTATAAAAAAAAAATATATTGGAGATCCTCATAATAAGCCCTTTCATTTGATAAAAAAAAGTTTTGCAAATTGTACCGTGTCATAATATGACACGGTACAGTTTGCAAAACTTTTTTTTTTCTTATTTGCCCCTAAAACTGACCCCCATATTCAAAATTCATTTAATTACTTTACCCGTTCGTGTTTGGGTCACACAAATCCATATGTGTACCAAAATTTCAACTTAATCGGTCCATTAGATTCGGAGCAAATTCGCTGTGACAGACGGACAGACAGACAGACAGACACACGAGTGATCCTATAAGGGTTGCGTTTTTCCTTTTGAGGTACGGAACCCTAAAAATGATGATAGGTACCAAATAGGGGCAGATAGACCGCGCCGAACAATAAAGTGAGGCACGTTTGTTTAATCATTAAATAATTTATTGTATCTGAAAAATGCAGAGTTATTATGAGTTATAGGTAAGTATTTAAGTTATGGACCAAGTGGTTATTAGGTCATTATTAGAAATGCCCGGGCAGTTTGAAATATGCCCAATATGAGAAGGCAGTGTGTTAACAACTACTGAAATAATCAAATCGACCGGGCATTTTTTCTAACAATAATAGTCATCTATGGGGCAGAACAATAATTAAAACCAGGTTTTATTACTGTTATTTTTAGTTCAAACGTAGAATCAATATTTAAAAACAAATAAAATCATACCATTCATAGTTTATGTTGTCTTCTTTGGCCTGGACAATTAATTTCTCTGGCTCTCCCAACGACCATATATGGTCGTTGGGCTCTCCAATAGTCATGACATCGATCGAATCTCCGCAAACGCTGATAATCTTGCCTATAATTGGTCAGCGCGTGTCATGCGTTTGTTCTCCTCCCCGCACCCCGTCAATGTAGCTACTACCTGTGTATTATCAGGTTGCCCAAAGACCACACGGCAATATTTATAATGTCGAGGCAATGTGATAAATAAGGAAGTTCTAATTATACCTAATTATTTATTTCGCCCTAAGTACCTAGCTTGTCATCACACTAATATTATAAAGGCGAAACTTTCTGAGTGTGTGTGTGTGTGTGTGTGTATGTTTGTTACTTCTTCACGCTCAAACGGCTGGACCGATTTGGATAAAATTTGGTATGTAGATAGCTTATACCCTGGATTAACACATAGGCTACTTTTAATCCTGGTCTACGCGGGTGAAACGGCAAGACGCAGCTAGTTATTCATAATGCGCGGGCATGATGAATAATGCCCCTATTTATTACTTGGTCCATAACATATACTTTGTTATCATAAAGATTGGCGTTAAAGCGTGTCGCTCTTGTGTATAAGCACTAAGTATTACGCCTTGAGTCAAAAGGTTTTACCCAGAGTAAAACGGGACCCTATTACTAAGATTCCGCTGTCCGTCCATCTGTCACCAGTCTGTATCTCATGAACCGTGATAGTTAGACAGTTGAAATTTTAACAGCTATAACAACAAGTACTAAAAAACAGAATCAAATAAATATTTACGGGGGCTCCCATACAACAAACGTGATTTTTTTGCTCATTGTTGCTCGATATTGATAACGGAAACAGGCAGACGCTTGAAATATTCACAGAATATTTAGTTATATATTCACTTTACAAATAAATAATTAAATAAAAAAAAAAACAAATATTTAAGGGGGGCTCCCATAAAACAAACGTGATTTTTTTTCCCGTTTTTATAGATAACGTTACGGAACCCTTCGTGCGCAAGTCCGACTTGCACTTGGCCTGTTTTTTTTTTTTAAATCAGCTGTTTCCTTACATTACTATCTACACGGTCAAAATGTATGAAATAGCTGTTTTATTAATCGACGATTAGTTTCACTTTCAACCCTGGCGGGTCATGTCAATGAATCATGTGTGTGTTTTTGACACGGTGTAAGCGACGGGCAAACTGTGAAGTTTGCCCGTCGCTGTCCATTACACCGTGTACTTACACACACCTACACATCAAGCTATACATTTCCAGTTTACACTGACCTCTCACTGTAAAGAAATCCTATACAATGCGAGATCAGCTTATACTGGAAATGTAAAGCTTGATCTGTAGCCGTGCGTACCTCAACGTTTACCTACCTATTACCATTTTTCGACTTTGTGCTCTCTGCCATTGGTTAACGAAATAAATCCCATAATCTACATAATATATATAAAAGAAAGTCGTGTTAGTTATACTAACACGACAAATCGGTTTAACCGTTCTTGAGTTATAAACTCAAGAACGGCTAAACCGATTTGTCTGAAAATTGGTAGGGAGGAAGCTTAGAACCAGGAGACGGACATAGGATACTTTAAAAAAAAAACGGCTGGACCGATTTAGATGAAATTTTGTGTGTATATTTGATAGGGTTCCTGGATGGTTTGAAAACACAATTGGACCGGGTAGGTGGCGCTGCAGTCTGGTTCTAGGATCGTTCAGACAGGACAACGTCTGTCGGGTCCGCTAGTTATAATATAAAAATCATGTCGGTTTAATTCGAATTTGAATATTTTAATACGTGTATTTGCAAAAGCATGCTTATCTTTTAGAATCGCAAAAGCTATGTAAAGACTATTTCAAGACGACCGTAAAAACATAAGCTGCGCCTTACATTTTCGTGACAACATTACTAAAGTTGCTAGCAGTAATAAACTGTCATGTGCTCTTTTAAACGACCTGAAAACAGAAACCAAGAACTGCTTGGGGTTCTTTGTTTTAACAAACTGAAGGTCTAAAGAGCAAGCGCACACAGAGTGTAATATTTTAAAAATTGAGGGGTGAACCTAAAGACGCTGTTTGTATCTACAAGATATTTCATAATGGGGCAAACGTCCACAGAAAACCTCGCCACCTCTTTTTAAGCACTATCGATTGACGGTGAAACACTGTATTTTTTACTGCCTGGTTCTTTTATAGCTAGGTAATTACCATCGCGGACATTTGCTGTGAACCATTTTTGAACCTTATTTCAGTTATTACCATAGTAATTATGGGATGGGCACTCTCAAGCGTCATTGCTCAGCCACTGCGCCGATATTCCGGTTTTTTATGTATTTATCCCAAATTATCTTTCACAGGCGCACAGAATGGATTAAAGCTTGTAAAAGAATAGATTTAATGGATAAACCCCCGACTTTTTTCAAAAACAAATATGTGTGTAGTTTGCATTTTTTGAAATCAATGTACAGGAACAAAAACTTGCAACGATTTGCTACCCCTTCATTACATTGGACGACCCCTTCTCGGGATTCTTGCACACAGACCTGGGTATCTTTAAAATTTTTAGGGCCTACTCCAGATATAAGTAAAATACCAGCTGTACCTGATCTTAAAAAGATAGAAGTTAGAACATCCCATACACAGACTGAAGAACTTATTCTCTGTCCTGATCATAATCTAGAATATAAGAAAGAAAATGATATCACTTGTACAACAATTGAAGAGCGTAATATGCAATGTGATGAACTAGAAATAAAATCTGAAAGTAAAATAAAAGAAGATGAATCTTCCAAAATATCTATTGATGATTTCATACAGATAAACGAAGAGCTTGAAAACCAATTAAGAGAACTAAAAAAGGAATACATACCACATACACCAATTAAAAAGGAAACTAATTCTATTCACAAAGGAATTCAAACTGACTTTGTAATTACCATTAGGATACCTAAAAATAACAAATGTTTTCAGCAATGTTTACGATGTGGCAAAAATGCGAGTAGGATAGCGCCAAAGCAAGTAAAACTTGACCACCTCATTACACTTGAAGATTTTGAAACTGCTTGTGAACGGTTCTTACCTCCCGCATTTTGTGCTACTGTTAAAAATCAGATACAGATAGAACACCGAAAAAAAACCCCATTGAATGATGTTTAAAAAAAGTTGCCAGATTTTAAAAGCCTTATAAGTATCAACAATTGTGAAGTTAGAAGATAGTACTTTGTATTCAAATATAAGTAAGCTATTGATTCGTAATTTGTTAGTGTTTAACCATACCATAATAAGTAGTGTTTGATTTTTAGTAAAAATAAAATAATAAATACTTAGTTTGTTTTATTTTGTGTCTTCTAAAAAGCCTGCCCAAGGTATCAAATTAGGACGATTAAGTTCTAAAGTATTTTTTTTTGCCTCGCTGGTGTAACGGTCACTAGCGCTACTGCTGAACATGCTGCATGAGGTCCTGGTTTCGACTCCCAGGTCGGGCAAAGTGTTATTTTGTTTTCCATCAGAAAATTCCCAGTAACAGCCTTTTTTCTTGTGAACGGGAAATTGTCAAATGACTTCTCCCGCTCTGGGCAGAGTGAGAGGGTGGGTCGGACTTTTATTTACCTTCAGTTGTCTGTGCCAGGGCCATGGTATCTCATTCGAACAACCCGCGACCCTGGCGGCATCGGCCCTATCGGATCCCATCACTGCTGACATCTGATTCTCTTTGAGGTGCGCGTGGAACACAACGCGCCGTCGACCCGGGCCTGCAGTGCGATTCTGTAACCATCTCACCGTGAAAACTTAGGTGAAGTGAGCGTGGAGTGAACTCTCAACAGTGTCAATTCCTAGCCAAAACAAACTCACTTCACCTAAGTTTTCACGGTGAGATTTTTACAGAATCGACCGGCTGGTCCTTACCGGACGGCGAGCTACCCATTGCTCGCCGTCCGAAAGCGCGCGCCTACGGTGGCCGGGAATTGGCTATCGATTCCCGCCGCCCAGGGCGTCTCCTGCGGTGACTAGGGGCGTGAGGGCGCAAAGGTTGCCTCTCCCTCACGCGTTCTGCTTCCTCCCAGTAGCAGCCTGGAGTCTGATTTGTGCCTGGTTGATGGATGAACTCTTTCTGCGTGTACAGTGGGCTGCATCAATTGGGTACCCCAGTTGTATTAAAAGTAACTTTCCTACAACTTTGCAATTCAAACAATACATCCTTAAGAATAATACAAATAGTGTTTCTAATGCCCGGATGAGATTCGAACCATCGACTCATTATACAATGATTACCGCTAGCTCTTACCAACTAAGCCAGTTAGATAGTTAATATCTCAACGAATTATCAATCTACTTGGCGTTATAACTCTGTCTCTGTCTATGAAATCGCAGTGAATGAACAGTTTGTTATTAGAAGGTAGTTATGCATACATTTTACTAATATAATAATGAAGTTACCGTCTGATGAGTCAAGTTTTGCTTCACCTTTTGCATTTGTCTAGGAACCCATTTGTCTCAGTTGGCAAAATATGTCTAATAAGGTAACTATAAATTATCAAATCAAATTATTGTAAAATATAAATCTTTGTAGTTCTGTTACATAATATCAATAAAATGTACTATTAAATAATTATTAAAGTATTTTATTTTTCTTCATTTTTAAATTCTTTAGAAATATTACTAAAATAAAATAAAAAAAAAAACAAAATAAAAAAATACAATTAAAAAATACAAAAAAAAAACTTACTTAAAATAGAAAAATACTTTATATTAAAAAAATATATATAATGCATGACAAAAACCATTCGTGCTTAAGATTTGAACCTCCAACCTTATGCACGGCAAGCGGTCGGTCTATTTAGACGTTGAATAACTCTTCGTAAATGTCAACCCTATTAGTGCTTGTCGTTATACGCACTATTAGAAGAATTAAAGTTTTATTGAAAAAGACAATAATAAAAACAGACTTAAGTAAAAATAAATACTAATATAAACTTATTTATTCACAAAAACAATACATTAATTATAATAAAATGTGTTTGCAAAATACAAAAACCAACTTCGAACTATCGCGGATTTGAACCCACATGTCTTTTGAGGGGTACCCAATTGATGCAGCCGACTGTACCTTACTAATCGCGACGATAGGTCTTTATGCAGTAAATGAAAGCTGTAGCGGACTGTATTACATGTATAATGATTAAGATAGACTAATTACGACGGTGTCGACTAGAGGCAAACAAGCAAAATAATAATGAACGCTAAGAAGACGCGTAAGCGCAGCCGTGCGTGGAGGCGTGCAACAGCTGACTAGTGAGTCGCGCGGGCTCGCGCTGGAGCCACGGGCCCGGCTGCCTCGCCGCTGCCCCGCACCCCTCGTTCACTGCCGCCAGCGCGCGGCTATGTTGAGAGGAGCGTTCTCAACACTTATAATACCTTACCTTTTCTATTTTCAAAGCCAAAGCTATCACAAGATCATCGATCCACCTTGTGGTAGGCCTTCCAACGCTACGTCTTCCAGTACGCGGTCGCCACTCCAGAACCTTTCGGCCGCTGGATGCGAGAAACACAGAACCGGTCGAAGTGGTGATGCTATAGGGGAGGCCTATGTCCAGCAGTGGACATCTTTTATTTTAATATAATGTAAGCAATCTATGCTTACATTATATTAAAATAAAATAAAAATGAATTCATTTATTCCCAAAATTCCCAAAATTTTAACTAAACTGCTTATTTATGGCCCAAATGACATTTGGGCCATAAATAAGCAGTTTAGTTAGAATTTTGGGAATTATCGAAAAAAATCATAAAAATTGGTTAAAAAAATGGTAAGACTACGTCTAACACAACCATGGCTTAAATGGTTCTAAATTGTCTATACTATCTTTGCACCCATGTTCCAATCACTCTGTACCTATATCTTATTTAAGGATCTAGCTGATAGCCAATCGCTTCTAATAACACGATTATATTTACTTTTCTGAATAGAAAAAATCCTAAAAATGGTAATTTTAGGATTTTTTAGCTACAAAACATACGTTTTTTTCTTATTTTTTATTTAAATGAAAAGATAGGTAGTAAGATTGTTTAGTACAATTCGCTCAGTTTGTCGCGATAAAATGATAAATAATTATTATAGTTATTTATGCAACTGACGTATAATAAGGGGTATTAAAACACGAATGTGGGTTTATCACATGAGTGTTTTAATACCTAATTATGTACAGTGGCATACAAGACTTTATCTACATCCATGTTATCAATCCTCTATAAAAGGTTCTGAAACAGTTTTTTGCAATACTAATACTCGTATCGAACATGGCGGCCGGCGTCATAGTATATGACGTGAATTCGAATAAGTTCTTTTTTTAAATTACGGCGCTGTTGTAGTGGAACGCGCGTGCATTACAATGTTCTTTTTTTGAAAACGAGTTGCATTATGAAATTCAGTACAACATTAAAACACCCGTTTGGATGCTATTATGGTTACTATGGTTACTATGACACTGGCTGTTTTAATGTTGGCAATAAGCTAACTGTTTCAGAAACTTTTTTATAGAATTTAAAGCATGGGTGTAGATAAATATGTTTAAAAACCTACCAAATGCGCAAGGCAACCACTCACGAGGCTAATTCAGTTCAGTTGGTACGCGCCTCGAGCCCCGGATCATTCCGCCTTAACGACGCGCTCACGTTAGGTGGAGCGACGATCTTCGATCTTCGCTAAGTGGCTGGTAGCAGCTGGATGAGAGTTGCCGAGAACAGAGTTGAATGGTGTGCAATTGGAGAGGTCTATGTCCAGCAGAGGACTGACGTAGGCTGATGATGATGATGATAATCCATCTGCTGGAGCTACTGACTAAATTATAGCCATTTGTAAGTAACTAAAATTATAAATAACTAGCTATTATAATTACTAACTAGTAATTATCCAACGGGATCATACTACATAGATAAAAAGTATCCTACGATCTAATCCAGGTGGTCTCCTATGTGCTAAATTTCATCCAAATCCGTTCAGCCGTTTTAGCGTGAAAGCGTAACAAACAAACACACTGTCGCAATTATAATATTAGGATGTCTTATGCCCGGTTTCTCAAGATTTTTTAAACGAAGTTTAAACTCTCAATAGCTATTGATTCGACAAAATTATCTATTTGAGGTGATTGCGCTGTGTCGCCCGCGAAATTCAATTATTTTGGGTTTTTTGCAATTTGCAGGTCCGTGTCAGGTTGGATCTTGATCAAAGTATAACACGGACCTGCAAATTGCAAAAAACTCAAAAACAATTGAAATTCGCGGGCTACTACTGCGCATCATCCTTAAGCGAATTCTTTCCTTATGATCGGTTTTTGAGGTCCTCAAATAAGTCCTCACCTCTATAGTAATTCAATCGACTTTTAAGCTATTTTTCCTTAACGTTGTGTTCAGAAACACGATATCGAACTAATAATCATTACCTATCGAATATGTCGATAAACTCCGCTTAAATACCTACCTCAGAAAACGGGCTAATGTTTGAATTTTCAAATAAATCCACAGAAGATATTTCTTTTCTTCATAACACTTTTACCTATTTATGGCAATAAAGAATTATTTATTTATTTATTTATTTATCTATATCTATACATATAATAAAATTGTAGAAAAGTGGTGTCTGTACAATGGAAATATATAAAAAAAAAGTAGCAGGGGTTGTTATTATATCGATGCCGAACCCGAGATTGTAGTTAATTTTTTTTTTGTCTGTTTATCTGTTTGTCGGTTTGTCTGTTTGTCTGTGTGTTTGTGCACGCTAATATCAGAAACAGCTTATTCGATTTACATGCGGTTTTCACTAATATACTGTAGTAAGCTTCACTTAACATTTAGTGTTTATTTCATGTCAATCGGTTCATAAATGAAAAAGTTATGTCAAAATCACGGCGAACATTTGTTAAGCTATTCTATCAGAGTACGAACACGCCTCGCGCCGCACATACGGGTATTTGAACCTAAAAGCTGGCCAAAATTATTTTCAATCAATCAATCAATCAATCAATCAATCAATCAAAAGTTTATTGTGGATCATAGGTATGTATTGTACAGTTCTTGATTTTTGTCTCTAAATGTGTCTATAGATGTCAATCATTACGAATATATTGTTATTTTCATTTATGTCGTCACACATCTATCTATCTACTATACAAGGTGTAAAATAAGTAACCCACAACCTCTTAAGGGGTCATTGTACTCATCATTATGAACAACTTTTACTATGAGACCAAAACTGAAATCGCGAAAAAAAAATCAGCTGTTCAGTACATTTTGACGAATTATGCGAACATAAATGTATTGAACAGCTGATTTTTTTTTCGCGATTCCGCGAAATTTTTTTTTTGTAATGTGTTTGTTTTTCGATGTCGAGTATGTGGACGAAGTTCTTGCAGTTAATTTTTTTACACCTAATATACAAGGTGATTTTTTAATGACCAGCCAAATTTTCACAGGGTGTTCTACCCATGAATATGAACAACTTTCACTATGGGACCAACTTTGAAATCGCAAAAAAAATATCAGCTGTTCCATACATTTTGATCGAGTAGGTATTGAACTTTTGTAGGAAACCGCTGGTTTTTTTTTCGTGATTTCAAAGTTGGTCCCATAGTGAAAGTTGTTCATATTCATGGGTAGAACACCCTGTGAAAATTTGGCTGGTCATTTAAAAATCACCCTGTATATAAAATTCAAAGTCCTGACTGACTGATTGATTGACTGACTGATATATCAACGCACAGCCCAAACCGCTGGACCTAGAGACTTATACAGTGTAGGCATCCACTAAGGAAGGATTTTTGGAAATTCCATCCCTAAGGGGGACAAATAGGGGATGAAAGTTTGTATGAAAAATCTTATTCCTTGAGTTAATAGACTTGAAACTTGGCATGAATATTTATATAAGTAAATTATAAAGTTTTTTACTGCGGGGCTTGATTAACTCGAAAATTTGTGTAAATAATCTTTCAGTCAAGTTACGGAAATACCCTAAACGATTTTTTAAAATTCCATCCCTGTGGGTGTGAAAACAGGGAATATAGTTTATATGAAAAATGTTTGATTAAATAATTTGAAACTTTGCACAAATATTTGCCTAAGCAAGTAATAAAGTTTGTCGTTAATAGTTTTTCCCCCAGAGGAAAGGGTAGAGGGGAAAGGGAGAAGGGTAGGGGGTGGTGAGGAGGGAAAGGGGAAGGGGAGGGGTGATGAGGAATTTGATGAATGTCGTGGCTATCATGAGGAGGAAAAGGGGAAGAGGAGGGTGTGGTGAGAGGGAGGGGAGGGGTGGTGAGGAGGGAAAGGGGAGGATGATGGAGGGAAGGGAAGAGCGATACGAGGGTGTAGTGAGGGAGGAGGTGTAGTGGGTGTGGAGAAGGAAAGAGGGGGAGGGGAGGAGTTAGTGTAGGTAGACGGAGAGGGGAAAGCGGTGAAGGGGGTGAGGGGGAGGGGGAGGTTAGCGGGAAAGGGATGTGGTGAAGGGTATGAGAGGGAGAGGGATTGGGAAGCGTGAGGGGGTGAGAGGGAGAAGTGAGGGGGATGATAGGGGAGAGTGAGAGGTGGTTAGAGTGAGAGGAGGAGAAGTAAGAGGGAGAGGGGGGACGAGTGCCCTTACACCTTAAAGTTGCTATTTGTATAGCACTGATTCATTGAAGAAACCCAGCCCGACAGAAATGACCGAAAAATAGAAAGTCGGAAACTCGAAACTGCACAAAAACAGAAGTAAACTCCCGTCGGAGCTGACACACACTTTTTTTGGTTGGTTTGAACGCCCTAATCTCTGGAACTAACAGTCGGACTTAATAATTATTTTTGCATTTGATAAGCCCAATTGTTAAGGAAGACTATAAGCATATCACATCACAACAAACACACACACACAACACTCAACACTCAAGGACCCTTAACATCACTCTAGGACCCTTAGGTGTCGGAAGAAGAAAAAATGTCAGAAAGAACGCTAAGCGAAAACGAAGTAATAGCGCGGGCAGGCAATGCGATCCGACATCCACGCGGGCGAAGCCGCGGGCAAAAGCTAGTTTACAATATAATTTTACGTGCACGCAAGAGCAAACTCGTTCAATAATATTTTAAATGTATGTTGACTCTGTCCGACTCCCAAATATTTAATTCCAAATCTAGTCCGGTCCATTCTGTAAAAATCTCATCGTGAAAACTTATGTGAAGTGAGCTGTCATTCAGGGTTTCACACTTTTGACAGCTTACTTCACCTAAGTCAAGTTTTCTGGGTAAGATTTTTATAGAATAAATTAGAATATCTGCTTACAACAACGAGGAGCTCGTGGCTAAGTACCTAATAACAGCCGCACAGGTCGATCCATCAGGTTAGGCTACGCTTGCCGGTTGGTCCGTGGATGGGTGAACATCTTTACATACCGAGACTCCTCCGTGCCCCGGAAAGCACGTTAAGGCGAGTAGTAATTCCAACTAGCGCCACCATTGAAAAATAAAATCGTAAGTCTGGAGATACCTATGTTCACATTTTAGTCGGACGAGGTAGAATGTTTCGTATCAAAAAAATCAACACTAAACCTTCTAGGTTCGAAGCCTCCGTTTTTGGCGTTAACTGCTAAGGCTTCGAACCTATTTCGCCTTATTACAAAACAAAGTTCATCTTCAAACACAGGTTTAAACCGTGGACCCTTTTTTGAATTTCGAACTTTATTCCGACACATTCAGATGTCAGTTTTGTAGAACTGACATCTTAATGTGTCGGGATAAAGTTAGCACCGGTTTTATATAAAGAACTGTATTTCTATCACAGCTAGGTTCTTATTGCAAAAACTGGCTCGATGGTTTAAACCATGACAGAAGAAAAACCTCGATTTGTAATAAGACCGATTAGGTTTAGTGTTGATTTTTTTACTTCACCTGACCTACCTCATCTGAATAAAAATGTGAACATAGAATCTCCAGAATTATGATATATTTCTCAATGGTAGCGCTAGTTGGCAATACTACTCGACTTTAAGCCGTTGGTCTGGGCTGTCATTTGTGGATTCGTGGTCTTTGTCAGTCGTTACGGGTCGTCAGAAGCTCAAAAGTCTGACAGCCAGTCTTAGCAAGGGGTATCGTATTATACCCAGTAACTGGGTTGTGGAGGTCAGATAGGTAGTCGCTCCATGTAAAATACTGGTATTCAGCTGCATCCGGTTAAACTGGAAGCCGACCCCAACATTGTTGTGAAACTCTAGGCAGATTGTTTGATTGCTATCTGCTTACAATAACGTACATTATCTAAGTATATTTTAAATAATTCAGTCATATTTCCATACTTTTAACTAATGTCTCTATTTCTACCTTAGTAAAGTTCCGTAGGCTTTAATTTTTAACTTCTCTGGTAAGAATGTCATCTGCCGCTTTACGCATGCGCGATGCTAGCACCCTTTCTGTTGAGCCAGTTTATTCCGAAACGCGCCTGAAAGCGGACTGGGGTGTTTCGACTTTCGAGTAGCGAGATTATCACGTAACTACGACTCCGAATAAATTCGTATTAAAAAATAGAACAATAGTGATGTACTTACATTAAAAAAATGTGTCGGTTTTTTAAATAAATGCCAACTTTTTAGTTAGTTTTATAACATTGTTAAAGTGATTATTTACTGTGTTACTGGCTGGTGTGATCAGAATATTGTTTTTGTGTTCAAAGTTTGAAGTGGTATAAAACTTTTAAAGAAACTGGTAAGTTCTTTGTTATAAATTAACTTAATATGTAGTACATCATAATTACAATATTTTTTTGTGCCGCTGTTTATAGAACTAAACATAATTTTGTAAAACTTTTTTTTAAAACTGTAAGTAATACTTAGTTACTGCTACTTGAGGAAAGCTTATACGAAAAATACAAAATGGAGGAGATATACGATCTAATTTTGTTTGCCCACGAATTTTATATCCACTTTTTTAATGTTATGGTTACAAAAATAACCCATAAAAATTGAAATACTGGTTATGAGTGGGTACTTGAACTGTATTAATTGTTTATTATCCTGAAACTGTTTTCAACATCCTTCCAATGAATTAATTGAAAAAGTTATGGTTCAATTAAAGTATTTTCTCCCTGTTTTGAAGGATAACTTGCACTCTTGTAATTAATTAACGTTAAATGAGCCAAGTGAAGGAGTGAATTCGAAACAGTCGAGAATTTGAGAAAGCTTTCGAAGTAAGAGGTACGAGTAGGTACTTAACTACTGTTGTAGTCGTTTTAAAAGGCAATGCCGCAATTATTTGAGCTGATATTTTCAATAACTGGAAATTTATTCAGAATAAAGTGATTTATCTATATATATCTATAAAAATCAATGCCACTTTTCGTTGTAATTTTATAACTCAAGAACGGCTGGGCCGATTTAGCTGATTTTGATTTTGAAATATTTGACGTAGTCCAGGGAAGGTTTAAACGATGAGAAAAATTGGAAAAGTTGCCGGGAAAATTGGAAAATTCTGGAAAACTGAAAGTGGATTTTATATGGGAATATTGAAATTAGAACAGGACAACATCTGTCGGATGAGCTAGTTAATTAATAAAAATAACAATATATTAGCCTAATAAAACTAAAATATGGCGTCGGAAATTTCATCCGCATCCTTGTCGACTGGTAGCTATAATGTACACAAGAGACTGGCGGTATTACCACGTTTTTTATGGTAATGCTTAGCCTCATTGAGTTGATTGATTGGAATATCAGGTGAGGTGATAAGAATAATTAAATTTTCGTGAGTTTGAATAATAAATCGCGTTGTAACAATAGTAATTATACATACATAAATATAATAATATAGATACTTATATAATTTATACACCCAATTAAATACTTTTTATAATTTATAATAATATAGAATTAATTAAATTTCAACTATTATGTACTTGCCCTCTTCCTCTCTCCTAATTTTTGCTGTGCCCGACAGGGTCCATATTGATATTTTACTGTCTTATAACATCTTTTTATTTTACATAATATGGAATGCAATAAATGATTGAGTATTGAGTATATACTACTGACGCCTTCTTCCCATGGGGGTAGACAGAAACCACAGAACGCCACCTGCTACGATCCTTACATACTCTATTTGCCTCTGGTCGCACGCACGCACGCTGGTTGCGAGTACTAATCTGAAGAACATCACTAATAAGGTCACTATAATTATGTCTTCCAGGGCATTCCCTCCACTCACATCTGCTTTGTAAATACATAATACAATATTATAATTATGTTTATCATAAATTCAGGCGAGTAGGTATACCTAAACCATGATAATTAAGATTATTAAAATCTCGGAAAATAGAAAGTTATTTATTTATTTTATTTTATTTTACTTTAATGGGACATAAAACAGTCACACCTTACAATTTAAGTGTGACAGAATTAATTAAAAACTAGGTAATCGTGTAACCCACAACAATGTCCGCGAAATAATAGTAAATAAACATATAGTTTAAAGGCTCTTACAGACAGAGGCGATATCGCGTCGCGACGCGATATTTTTCTACGGATATAATATCGAAATATCGCGTCGCGACCGCGATATCGCCTCTGTCTGTAAGAGCCTTAAAGCGTGCGTTGATTCTACAGAAAAAGTAAGAAGTAGTAGTAGTAGAAGTAGTTTATAAAGAAGTTTTTATTAGTTTTAGTTTAAGATATTATATTTTTAAGTTATTTTAGCTTATTTTTAAGTATATTGAAATAAAAAACAACATATTGTAAAAAAAAAAAAAAAAAAAAAAAAAAAAGTTTATAAAGATATATTAAAGATACTTATTAGATTTCTACTTAATAGAGCATTCCAAATACATTTTTCTCTGCGTGTTTTAGGATATCATTAAAGGTGACGATACGTATGGCCTGACGAAGATTTTGTAGGAAACACGAAATCATAATTTATTTTTGACGTGTACAACCAATGTACTCATAGAAATAAATATAATTTATCATTAGTTACGAAAACTCTTAACCATAGAGTAATAATGAAGCATTCTTTCCATTTACGAGAAATAATGTTTTAAGAATAAAGGAACATAATGAATGACATTAAATAACGGTTAATTGCCGTAAAATGTTAAAAAGGGCCTAATTTATTACTGTAGTAAAAATAAAATAAAAGTTTATGTCGAATTTCAGCTGAAAGTCGTTATGATTGCCGCGTTATCGTTAAGGTTATGAAAGAAAATATATTTTTTACTTTTTAACGATTTCATTTTTAAGAGCCAGATCAGCCACATCGGATTTATAATCGGGCGATAGTTTGATTGTTCTGGGAATTATACTAGAAAGGTTTAGGTAGGTAGTGAAAAAAGGTAAACAATCTTGATGTGTCTTTTATCTTTTTTTATTTTAAAACCTCAGTTTAAAAAATAAAATACAACTAAAAACCAATGTAAATACAACAATAATGATTACTAAGTCAATTGAACCATTAGTTGAAGCAGTAGTTTATTTGTTTAATATGTGTTTGTGTAAAAAGTTGCATCAAGATTGTTTACCTTTATTTTACTACCTAAACCTTTCTGATGTAGTAGTTATAATTATGGCAGTGACGATTAAAAACCGGTCAAGAGCGAGTCGGACTTGCCCAGCGAGGGTTCCGTTCCGATTTCTGAAAAAGTGTGCTATTTAGAGACATCGTTTTATTTTTCCTGTAATCTTTACATAAACTTCTATCACATAGAATAATTTCAGATTTTTCCCTTTGCAAACTTCGGAGATAAGCGGGGGGAACGGTATTTTTTTTTTTACATTTTTCATCAAAAGTCGAAAACTATGCGGCCTAAAAAAAAAAAAAAAATGTTTAAGAATGTGCAAGTAGCGCTCTTTCATATGATACCCCACATGCTCTAGTAGCTTCACTTTGAATTTTTAAGACCCCCTTTCAGTACCTACCTGTTACAAAAAAAATGTAAATATTTTTATTTCTTTCTTATTTGGAAAATAGTTGGGTAAACGTCATATAAAACTGTTCCAAATTTCAAGTTGATAGCATTAGTAGTTCTTGAGATATCCAGCTGTGACAGACAGACAGACAGACTGAGTGACACCATGAGGGTTCCTTTTTTACCATTTTGGTACGGAACCCTAAAAATCGTTATGTCGCTTTATGAGAAATGATCGTCGTACGATAGCGATTAAACTATCGATCGACTAAAAACTACAAGTGCGCGCTGGCCCTAATTGACCGATTGATTAAATTTTTAGCTTAAAAAGCCTAAAAAATAATCTTTTTTTTTCATACGGTTAGTGGTGGTACCTGGTGTCAGAGTCTGTATGTCGCCCATGGGCTTGGCTTCACATGGCTTTACATGCCGTCGAGAAATATCTCTCAGGCATGCCGGTTTCCTCACGATGTTTTCCTTCACCGTTTTTTAAAGCAAGTGATAATTATACAATACGCACATGAATCCGAAAAGTCAGAGGTGCGTGCCTTGGGTTCGAACTTGAGACCTGTGACTTGGCAGTCCGACGGTCACACCACTAGGCTATCACTGCTGTTAACAACTACTTACAAAACTGAAAAAATAACTAAAAAAGAATGTAAAGTACGAGCAAAACAACTTCGGTTTAGTGTTTATGAAGCCAGTTTTTTCTAGACAGAATCCTACAAATCCTACAATGAATAGGTACTTGGTATCTCATGGGTGCCGTAAACATACGTAAAAGGCTGTCAGTCGGCTTCATCCCTTCGTGCTAATTACGACATTCTACCATCACTTACTCGCTTGTCAAGCGAGGTAATTAAAGCTATAAATCGCTTTAACCGTTCTTTGTAGCTGTTAATTTTGTTATTAAGCTCATGACCCAATCGGATATAAATGTATGTGGATGTAATAGTTATAGAGGAGCTTGTGGCTAAGTAAGTATAATAACAGCCGTATGGGTCGATCAATCAGGTTAAGCTACGCTTGCCGGGGTTGGTCCGTGGATGGGTATACCGATACTCCTCCGTGCCCCGGAAAGCACGTTAAGCCGTTGGTCTCGGCTGTCATTCGTTGATCTTTGGCAGTCGTTACGGGTCGTCAGAAGCCCGATAGTCTGACAACCAGTCTTACCAAGGAGTATCGTATTACCCAGTTACTGGGTTGTGGAGCTCAGATAGGCAGTTGCTCCATGTAAAATACTGGTATTCAGCTGCATCCAGTTAGACTGGAAGTCGACCCCAACATAGTTGGGAAAAGGCTAGGCAGATTGATTTGGATTTTATATTGAATAGTTATCTTCATATTATTATAATTATGCAGAGTAGCTAGGGCACAGAATAAAGTTAGGGTAACTTGTAGTAATTTAGTCACGCTTTAGTAACTGGCCACTTCTAAAAAACTAGCCAAGTGCGAGTCGGTCTTCTAACATTTAGGGTTCCGTACAAATCAATGATTGATCAAAAAGTATATTGTCGGTATTTGTTAGTAAATTATACTTACGTAATAATAAACATTATCACCAATTCAAGTTCATAGGTCAATGGGAAGTTAAAAAAATCTTCGGAATAAAATTTTGTAGAAGAAAGCTGACTTTGGTGGATTCTCATTCCTTTGTTTTAAAATACTTATTAAAAACACCACAGTATTTATTTACTAAACGATTTCTAAACAACGATACCCCAATCGATGGAGTAGACATTTTTTTTTCGCGCCCCCCTTTAGCTGTATGGGAGCCCCCTCAAAAATATTTAAAAGTATTTTTGTCAATTTGTATGGCGTTGGGTTAACAAGATGCCTAAACTGTGAAAATTTAAAGTCTGTAGCTCCAACCGTTTGACTGTAAAACCTGTGTGACAGACGACGGACAGACGGACACGTGAGTGACAGCAGTAGGGCTCCGTTTGGACCCTTCGGGTACGGAATCTTGAAAAGAGGTAGAAATTAGAAGAAGAAGCAAGTTCATGAATGAAAAGGATGAAAAAGATCTTCATTCAGAAGAGATCATTCATGAGGTTGCTTGCATTACCTTTTATTACTCCTACCTCTTTTGTTATGAGGGGCCGTTACTAAAGCTTGGCCAATAACTATACAGCAGTTACCCTACCAACCTTCCATTCGATATGTTCTAAGGTAATAAATTATTTTTCAATACACTTAACGAAAACTGGTTCATATCGCACTACGATTAGGATCACAATGCAATGTATTTCACACGCGTGCGATTTTTAAATTTTCTCGCACGTGTGCGGGAGTAAAAATTGCCACAGATTACTTATACTTAGTCCAAATTGGTTCAATGCCTCTATTCACAAGTTCACAACTCTATTCGGAGGTGAATGTTTTTTTTTTAATTTCGGCAAAGAGATAGGTAAGCATCTTTACGGCGTTAATATTTTTTGAATATTTAAATAATGTTTATAAATAGAATATCATCAAAAACTATGATTATTACAATAAAAAACCTGGCGAAAGCAAAGCGCGGAAAAAAAAGAAAATTTAAATCAAGTTTCCCAATAATTCATGACAAAAATATTTTCCGTTATTTTATTTTATTTCCTGAAAAGTGTATTGAAAAACGTCGTTTGATACTCGTGGACATTTGTTATTGCAGTTCTCGGCTTAAAAACAACCTCGTCTAAGGCTGGAGTGTTAATTCCGCCTCGAATGCAATATCAAACGTTCTCCACTTGTATCAAAATGTATGTATATTCATGTAGGTATACTCAATTTTTTACATGTCTATTTTGTGACCCGGTCGAAAGGCCTCCCCTTTTTTCTTCCATACCCCTCTATTTTGTCCGATCTCTGGCCCCGCAAACATAATTAGATCGTCACTCCACTTTCGCCGTCGTCTACCTCAAGCTCAACGGCGATTTAAAAATTACATAACAGAGCAAAATATTTTAATGATAACAAAATACCTCAAAATATATTATTTGTATTTTTTTTTTTTTATGATTTTATTATAGAAAAAAAAATTAAAGATAGCAGAGCACAAAGGTGCCACTTTGAAGGATATTTGGAATGTTTATTTGAATCGTACATCACTATTAATAAATAGAATAAAAACGGCAAATAGTTTTAAATTGGGCTTTCACACTTTACAGCCTTCGAAAACCACGAATAGGTCCGAAAAGGGTCATATACCAAGTACTGGCATAAAAGTCGGTTTAAAAAACCTAAAGTTTCTACATTATACCCGCTGCTGTCAATTTGTCTAGTGACCGTGAACAAAGTTAAGCTCATCCCTTTTGTAACGTCTAATAGAGAGGATCGATTAGGTTCCGCATAATCGATCATGTGGCGAGAACTCGACAATGTCGATACTCGATAGCAATTTTTAGATTATTACTCTATTTGTACTGAATTGTAATCAAGGACTTTTTTTTATAAAATGTTAGGAATTTTTCGATGAAAATGTTCAATACGAGGTCGCAGTATAATATGTAGTTTAGTTTTTAGTATGTTTTACATTCCGCGTATACAAAAAGTTGTAATTAAAATATGGATTTATAGGTCTGACACCTAAATATATTATTTTAAATAACTTAATTAGAGTTATTTAAAACACGTATTTTTTTATTATTGACCGGATTCTTAGTACGTATAAGGTAGTATGAATTAGGATATGGATTCGTATTATACTTACCTATTAATGTTATATCTAAAATTTTATACGTTCTCCAAGGATCTAATTTTCTAAGCGTGACATTTTGTTGATACGTTAAAAAAGATACGCGACGTTAAAAGCCCATATTTTGCTTAATAAAAACAAAAGAATCTACATACGAGTCTAACTTACAAGAACGTAAATAATGAAGTGACCTTCTAGTTTTTTTTGTTTTTTGTAAACCGTCTGTGAAAGACTTCTAAGTATTGGTCGGAAATTATCTCACGAGAACGCGCTGCGGGGATAAAATGTATCATGTCCTAACCTACTTCATGGTCAATCCGTGTCCCAAATCCGTTAAGGTGTGAAAAGGTAACTGACAGACAGGGTTACTTTCGCATTTGTAAGTAATATTTAATAATAAATGGATTATATACTTAACTGTATAAAATGAGTAGGAAGCTTTATATTTTTTTCATTATGACGTATCGGAATTAGGAGCGAATAGGAAGCTTTAATTATTTTTGATTTTCGAAAACTAGCTTCTTGTTTTTTTCTGGATGACAGTTGTGTTTTTTTACTTCATTACTTTATATATTTTTTTAAAAACAACAGCCGCTCGAGTCGATCGATCAGGTTAAGCTACGCTTGCCGCGGTTGGTCCGTGGATGGGAGAGCATAGTTCCCATATCAAGGACCCCACCGTGCCTTGGAAAGTTCTTCAAGCCGATGGTTCCGACTGTCATTCGTGGAACTTTGACAGTCGTTACGGGTCGTCAGAAGCCCGAAAGTTTACAACTTGTCATAGGTACTGTGAGGACTCGAACCTCACAGCGGGAGGCTAACTACTTTATAATAAAAATACAGTAGTGCACTGAAGAAATGGGGCTGGAGCCTGCTATATTAATATAATAATCAAATTATAATTCACTCCCTAGGTCCTACGCGGAGCCCTAGCTACCAGCTATCTGTCAATCCTTATAAAAAGCGACCATCACTATTTATAAGAATTTTGATATGATCGGAATGTCAGCCAGTTATCCATACTTTGGCTTGTACATAACAAAACCTCTACAGTACTAAGGCGTATCGTATTACCCATTAACTGGCTTGTGGAGGTCAGATAGGCAATCGCTCTATGTGAAATACTGGTATTTAGCTGCATTTGGTTAGACCAGAAGCCGATCTCAACATAGGTGGGAAAAGGCTAGGCAGACGATGATGACTCCTTTATATATTTTTTATAAATATAAATAAATATAAATATAAATATCCTTGGACATTTCACACAACGCCATCTAGTCCCTTATAATTTATATAGGTAGTTTAATTTAGTGAATTTTATTTGCCCTACCGTTTCGCAAATTCATTCACCTTGAAATAAGCCTACGTGTGTGCACAAGGTGGTTTAATAGGTATGTCACATTGGACAAGTGACATACCTATTAAATCAAGTCCGCAACGCCCTCTGTCTTGGAACACCGCTTATAAATAAACCCGTCAGTTCCCTTTGCTTTCCTAATAACTAACAGTTGAACCACAACACTAGTGGTCAACGTTGTGGCACTACACTATTAGTTAGCCCTTACTTAGTTCAGAGTACCTTAAGCACGCACCCACTAACTCGAAATGTGAGATCTAATCTTGCTAATAAATTTATGCAAAGTCAGGGATAATAATTGTTAAGCAAACCATGTTATAATCACATATTCCCTGACTTGGCTTGACTAACCTTTATTATTAACCAATGTTACTAACTTAGGCCTATTATACCTACAGGCGGTCACATATGTTTCGCTAGCTATGTAGAAGGTCAATGGTGTATTGTATTTCAGGATATTTACTAGCGACTATGTTGGGGTAAGAGCAGTGGTGGCCCAGTGGTATTGGCCGCGACTTACGAGTTGTAGGTCGTAGGTTCGAACCCCGGCAGGCGCTTTACTTTGTGTAAATTTCTTCACCGCTGCTCTCAAAACGGTGAAGGAAAACATCGTGAGGAAACCGGCATGTCCTAGAACCAAAAATTCGAAGACATGTGACATCTATCAACCCGCACTGGGCCCGCGTGGTGGATTACGGCCCACTCCCTCTCACCGAGAGGAGGCCTGTGTCCCAGCAGTGGGAACATTATAGGCTGATTATGTGTGTTGGGGTCAACTTCCAGTCTTACTAGATGCAGCTGAACAGATACCAGTATTTTATATGGACCTCCACAACCCAGTTACTGGGTATCACGATACCTCTTGGTAAGACTGGTAATCCCCTTGGTAATCCAAATAATGAAAGTTTTTTTTTTTTAAGAGGATATATCGAAGCGTGGTTTAGCTGGGTGTATAAGTGAAATGGCGTCATGGCTGTCTAGTGTGACGCGCGAGAAAGAAGACTCTCACGAGCACCAGAATTAAAATGCGCTCCGTTTAAATGTAGATTTATGACAAAATGCTATACTTAAATCAAGTTTTAGCTTAGTAAGTTCTTAACTTATATTTAAATACCTTCGATCTAAAGCAAATTTAAACTGCACAGTAAGGAACTGTTTACGTATAATCGTATAAAACAGAAAATAGACCATGCTACTTTGAATTTTTTTTCTATCGAAAAAATTTCAAGTAATCGTATTTCGGTTTTAGTACAGCATAGACAATTTATAGTTAAATAACAGCTAGGGAATATCCAAATGATTTAACTATTTTACTCGTACATTTGGTTTTATACGAATTTTAAAAACTCAAAATTATCAATGTACTTATTAAAAGCGAAGAGCGTAATAACTTCAGCAATATAAGAGTGAGTATATCTTGTAGTTTATTGTGGTAGGTAACAATTCAAAATAATCTACAGTTTAATTTCACCTCTTTCTATGTAATATTGAATTGATCCTAGATTCAAATCGCAGACAATTAAATTACAAAACGCTCATCCGTAGCTTGCAAGAACTCGACCCTTTTTCAAATGGATGCCTTTTGATATTTCAGCAAAAGATAACACGTTTTATGTGTGATCCTTTATTCTTTTACTAGCTGTGCCCCGCGGTTTCACCCACCCGCTTTCCGCTAATGCTCGGTTCTAGTCGGGCGGTCGCCCGACCCGCATCGAGCACTTCGTTTTTGCTCAGCGTTTGGATTTTTTTTCTTTTTGCTGGGCTCCTAACATTTGTAGCCTCTAACCTTCCTCAAGAATTAGGCTATCAAATGCAAAAAGGTATTTTCAAATCCAACTGGTACCTCCAGAGATTAGCACATTCAAACAAACTCTTTAGCTTTATTATTAGTATGTAGGTATATACAACGAGTCGCTTTGCATCCTCATCAATTTTAAGGGTGTGGTATAGACAGTCAAACCGAACAACTTTTTCCATAACACCAACATCGTAATCGCGAAAAATAATCAGCCGTCCCATGCATTTGCGCCGAGTAGGTATTAAAGTTTTATAGGGGACAGTTGAACATTTTTTCACAATTACGATGTTGGTCCCATGGAGAAAGTTGTTCGGTTTGATGTTCTGTATCACACCCTGAAATTTGACGACGGTTTAAAACGACACGTTGTAAGTGATATTAGTACCTATAGATACTGCTGGATCACGAAAATTCTCGACCCATTTATTATAGTGACAGTAACCTACCAATTTAGTATTATTTGTAGTAGCTAGATGAGCTCTTTGTGAAAAAAATAAAATAAAAGAAGATTCTGACGTCGAGCAGTACCTACTTCTAGAATGCTTTCTGATTGAAGGGTATGGATGCTGGTGACATTATTTTTTTTAGAATAAGTAGGTACAGTGGGCTGCATCAATTGGGTACCCCAGTTGTATTAATATTTTAGTACTTGCCACATGCCATTTAGGTCACCTGTCTCTTTTTATATTGTTGGGTTAGATAGTTAGTTAAATAGCACTTAAGGTGGACCCGCAGTGGTAGCCCGTGAAGTTAAATTTTTCATGTGTTTTTTGCAATTTGCAGGTTGTGGCTTGGTGAAAATATGATTCACGACTATTACAAATATGTACTTACATAAGAATTATCAACACATCTCTTTAACTTAGAGATGTGTTGATGATTCTTCATGATCAATACTGGTAGAGAAAATGGAAAAATTCGAAAAAAATAAATATCTTGACTAAGCAATAGATAATTAATATACACCGTACTGGTTTTTTCTTAAACTGTGGGCCTGTTTCACTACCTACAATTAAGTTCCTATAACATACTTGGCAGATAATTTCATACAAATTCTGATCCATTTTTGAACTTATTCGGTAAGTAGTGGCTATTCGGACAACGTGAAATAGGGCCACAGTATTCAAATGAGTTGATGGAAAAAAATCTGCTGTTCAGTACATTTTGACGAGTTTGATACTCGTCAAAATGTACTGAACAGCTGATTTTTTTTCGCGATTTCAGGTTTGGTCCCATAGTAAAAGTTGTTCATAATGATGAGTAGAATCTTCCATTTCGATTTGGTGCATGATAAAAAGTTCATCCAGTATAAACCGGATGACTTTTTTTACCGACTCGAAAAATTGTATCGTCTCGATTGGTATTAGGTGAACAGAGTAGAAGCCTATGGCATACCTAGATTTTAATTTTTTTAATAGCTTAGACATAATAAAATATTAAAGTACCAATAAATACTACAAATTCGATGTAAACTTTTCATTTTTGTACCATAAAAACAGAAATTTTGAAAAAAATAAATAAATCGTTTAAAAATATTGAAATTCAAATCATATGCAGCCTGCATATGATTAGAGTTATTGATATTTTTTGATTATTAAAAAAAAAAAAAAAAAAAAAAAAGTTAGGTATGCCATAGGCTACTCCGTTCACCTAATATAATATACCCAATTTTTATCGAGACAGTAAAAAAAGTCATCCGGTATAGGATAGTTGTAGAAATAAAGTTCGTGTTTTTAGCTAAGTAGGTACCTACTCTTTTACGGACATTTTTCTTCTACTCGCTGTAGAATAAAAACTGCTGGCTCAAAACTTGAAGATTCTTTTATTTTAGTTAAATATCAAAATTTTACATGCTTAATGCACGGCGACTCAAGAGAGAAGAAGGTGTTGCAAACTAACAAAAATAATGTGAAATTCCTTTATGGTAAAAATTTAAATATTTTTATACATAGTTGGCCGGGGGGCTGATGCAGAAATTACAGAAAAAATACTAAAATCTAGGTTACATTTTAACAATTACTTACAATAAAGCAAGTTAAATAACTAAACATTTGTTTTATTTACCTAAATAACCTACACACAATATTTAATTTATTTCAGGTATAGGTAGGCAAATATATACATGAACTTGTTACTTACTAGTTACTAGATAATACATTAATAGAAAAAACATTACTTAGCTACATTGCAAATAATGAAATACTGAAACAGAAGCTAAGTACCTTAAGAATCCAGAGATTACAATGAACAGTTTGAAGTTTAATTAAATTTACCAAAAAAACTTTAATTTTGTTTAAAATTGTTGAAACCTGTTGCTTTTAACTATCACTAAATGCTAATACACTTAATTAATTGGTAAGGGACTTAATTTTCTAAAAGATCTTACATATATCTTATTGTTAGACATCTTAATATGGGCAACTCTTATCCTGCCATCTGGCCCGGGGACTACTTTTACAATTCTTGCCATAGGCCAAGTTAAAGGTGCATTATTTTCACCACGTACAATAACAAGGTCACCTTCATTTAAATTTGGATGCGTATAACGCCACTTAGGTCTACTTTGTAATTGTGTTAAATAGTCACCTGACCAAACTTTCCAAAAATCTTGTTTTAATTTAGTTAACATGTTCCAAAATTTTAATCTATTTATGTTTACATTACTTATATTGGGTTCAGGATAAGATACCATTGCAGTTCCTATAAGGAAATGACCTGGAGTTAAATACTCAAAGCTTGAGATATCAGAACTTGTGGGGAGCAGAGGCCTTGAATTTAAAATAGACTCAATTTCTGTAACAACTGTATTTAATGCTTCATAAGTTAATATAAGACTTCCCACAATTCTTTTGAAATGAAACTTAAAACTTTTTACTCCTGCCTCCCACAAGCCCCCAAACTCTGGTGAGTAACTAGGAATGAATTTAAATTGTATGTAGTTAGGTACACAATAATTATTTATAGCATCTATGTGCTGTTTAGATGTAAATAATGTATGAAGCTCATCTAATTCTCTGGCTGCACCTTTAAAAGTTCCAGCATTATCACAGAAAATTTTATGTGGTAGTCCTCTCCGAGCTATAAAGCGTTTGAGACATGCCAAAAAAGCTTCAGTGGTTAGATCACTAACTAATTCCATGTGAACAGCCTTACAGGCAAAGCATACAAAGAGTGCAATGTAGCCTTTAGTTATTAGTGGTTTTCTAATCCTTGAAGACTTCATGCTGAATGGACCGCAGAAATCTACTCCTACTATGTTAAATGGCCTACCAATATTACATCTTTCTTGTGGGAGAGAACCCATAAGCTGTTTTGCTACTGCTGCCTTTATTTTAAAACATTTAATGCACTTATTAATAATCTTTTTAACTTCACAAATACCACTTATAAGCCAAAATCTTTGTGACAGAGAGCTCAATACTAGCTTAGCTCCTGCATGTAATAAGCGCAAATGCTCTTTGTGTATTAGGATATTAGTAAAATGACATGATTTGGGGAGGATAGCAGGGTGTTTTTTATCATATGGGATATCTGTAGCATTATGCAGTCTGCCACCAACCCTAAGCGTGCCAGTTTGGTCTATAAAAGGATGCAATTTGGACAATCCAGATTTAATTTTAGAATTATTTTTTAATTGGTTCATTTCTGTATGGAAGTAATTACTTTGAACGCAATTAATAATTATCAACAAGGACTTATTAAGCTCTTCTGGACTTAATGAACTACCTAATTTGACACTACCTTTTTTGGAATTATTAACAAAGCGTAGAATGTATGCTAAAACTCTTTGAAGTTTGCCAACATCTGAGAATTTATTTATGAAATCTAACAGAAATTGTTGGTCTTTATTGAAAGATTGTTTTGTATCAATATCACAAGTATTAACTACTAGCTCATTGTCAAAGGAAGGAACAATAGGAAAATTAATATCACTCACAGAGTGTTGAAAATCTTTACTTGATAACTCCCTGGGGCCATGCCACCAAAGGTCATAGAATTGAAGTTTATGAGGTTCACAGCCTCTTGATAGAATGTCAGCAGGATTATTGACACTGCTAACATGTGACCATTGAAAGTCTGAAGTTAAGTTTTTAATTTTCTTAACAGTATTTAATACATAAGTATTCGATTTTAATTTGGAGGACTTTATCCAAGCAAGTGTTATTTGAGAGTCACTGTATAGATAAACTTTTAATTTAGGAAATTTAATTTTTAATGTTTTATTGACTCTATGAACCATCTCAGAAAGAAGAAGTGCACTGTTTAACTCTAATTTAGGAATAGTGAAAGATTTACTCAATGAGGCTAGTCTTGATTTTGAACATAATAAATGAACAGAAACATTGCTGTGAGTATCAATGACTCTCAAATAAGCACAGCAACCATAGGCCTTCATAGAAGCATCAGCATATCCCACGAGCTCCACAGTGACCATCAGTGGTAAATTAACACATCTTGGAATAGTAATTGTACCCATAGCTTTTAGGTTATCTATGAACTTATTCCATAAAATTTGTTGATCTTGAGGTAATTTAGTGTCCCAATCTATTTTCATAGACCACAGTGTTTGCATGAATAGTTTAGCTACAACTATGATGGGACCTATTAGGCCAAGTGGGTCAAATATCTTGCCAATGAAGCTCAGAGCCGTCCTCTTCGTCTGGATATCATCATTGCTAATCATTGGGCAAGTGAAAGTTAAGTTGTCATTTAAAATGTCACATTTTAATCCTAATGTTTTTATAAAAAGGTTTTTATTATTAATATCAAAAGTCTCAAAATACTTTAGGTCACTGGGAATATCATGAATAGCTTGGGGAAAATTGGAACACCACTTATGGAGGGTGAAACTTCCCTTCTTTAATAGGGCAATGAGCTGATTTTTAAGGTGATGCAGCTCTGAAGAATCATCAGATCCAGTGATTACGTCATCAACATATGTACACAATAACATAGCTTGTGCAGCAAGAGGAAACTCACTCTGATACCTACGGGCTAACTCAATCAAACAACGTGTCGCTAGGAATGTGGATGCTTTTAAACCATAAGTGACTGTCTGTAATTGTAAGCAAGCAATTGGTTTAGCTGTATCATCACGCCACAGAATGTTTTGCAATGAAGTTTGATTAGGATTAATATAAATGCCACGAAACATTTTTTGAATATCACAAATAAGTGTATAGATATATGTCCTCCATAGAATAAGAATGTCAAAAAGATCATTTTGAACCACTGGACCATTCAGCATGACGTCATTCAATGATATGCCAGACTTTGACTTCATGCTACCATCAAACACAACCCTTATCTTAGTTGTTAAGCTATCATGATTAAAAACCGCGTGGTGGGCAAGAAAATAGACATTACCCTTTTGTAGATCATAGTGACCTATATCCACTCTTTTGGCATGCCCCAGTGCAATATACTCATCAATAAACGCCTTATATTTATTGAAATAAAGTGTGTTACGTTTAAATTTTTTTTTCCAAAGTTAAAAATCTTTGTAGGGCCACAGTAAAGGAATCTCCAAGCTGCAGATCCCCAAAGCTAGCTACCAAGGGTAAATCAACTGTAATTTTATTGTTTTGTAATTTAAAATTATTAATAAAAGAATCCTCAACGCGTTGAATTATGTCTTGGGATGCTTCTCTCTGGGGTCGTTGTGCAGGTTGGGGTAAACTTTCTGATAACCAAAACTGTTCCATAACAGACTCTAGCTTTTGACTATCACAAATAGCTAAATTGCTAACTAAATTGCTATTATCAGTTTCATTTGTTTGATTGAAAATATTACCTCCCACTGTGTATCCAAACAATGTATTTTGTAACATAGACCCGTTGTGGATTTTAATTTGTTCATGCAATAAAATGTTAAAATAAATGTCAGCACCTAAAAGCAATGAAATTTCCATGGGATAGTTATAATCTGTGTCTGACAGTTGAATATTTTGAGGAATATTAATGTTTGAAACATCAAAATATCTTTGTGGTAAATCTGAAGTAATGGAATCCACAACATGACACTTAATATCTAGTTGCACATTGTTAATTGGAGAATGTATAGTCACATTGACACACTTGTTAATTTTATTGTTTTTATTTCCTATACCAATAATATTGGTGTTTTAATATTCAGGTTTTAAAGACAACAACTCAACCACAGATGTTTTAACAAAAGAGGCTTGGCTCGCTGAATCTAAGAGAGCCCTGACATAATGTACAGAACCCTTAAAATCAATTAATTTTACCTTTATAGTAGGCAATAATATCTTTATAGAGAAATTATTAGAATGAAGTGCAACAGTAGGTTGAGAACCACTGGTGTCTTTATGTAAAAGTGTATTATGACCCGACTTGCAGGTTTTACAAGTAAAAGAGAATTTACATTTACCACTATGGGATTTTAAACAAACAGTACATAACTTATTGGTTTGTACAAAAGTTTCACGGTCTGCTATAGGAGACAATTTAAATTTTTCACATGTATGAAGAGGATGTGATGCTGTATTACAATACAAACATAAAGTAAATTTTTTGGCAACAACATTGCTTACCTTTTGTGAAGCACCCTTCTTATTGTCAGGAGTACTATCCTCAAGCGCAAGAGCACGCCTTTCCAAATATGAAATAAACCCTTCAACAGTTGGAAGAGTATTTACATCCCTATCTAATTGATAGGCACGGTTAGTATATGGATCTAACTTTTTTATTAAAATTGCTATTACAATCATATCCCAATTATCGATGGGCTGTTTTAAATTACCGAGAGCATGCAATTGCTGCTGCACCTCTGATATTAATTGCCTTATAGAGGCAGCTGTCCCTTTCTGGATTGACGGCATGTCTAAAATTTTATTGATATGACTTAAAATTAACCTAGTTTGGTTGTCATAACGTTTTTTCAACAACAACAAAGACTGCTCATATGATTCATTAACTAAAGGTAAATTAATAATAACAGACAAAGCTTCATCAGTTAGAAATTTTCGCAAGTAGAACAACTTTTGCACATCTGAAAGTGAAGGATTTTTATGAATTATCGCACTGAATAGGTCCATGAACGGAGTAAACATGGTAAAATCTTTTCCACTGAACACTGGTACGTCAATATTAGGCAATTTGGACGTAGACACATTCGCACACTGTTTTACCTCGGTTGTACTCAACGTTTTTGACACTGCATTCAATTTCGCAATAATACTGAAATACTTATTTTCGATGACAGCTACATCTTCTTTATCATTGTCGTCTATTGATAAAATGTCAAGTTGAACGACCTCATATTCCTGAAAAGTCTTTGTCAATGTTTCAATACGAGCCTGAATCATTTCAATATTCGCAGATGCAATGTTAATCGGATCGCTGATGAAGTTTTCAATCCTTGTTATGGTACCTTTGAATTGCGATCTGGCGAGACGCAATTTCTTTAGCGAAGCCTCGTCGGCCATCTTGTGTTAGGTGATACGCGGCCCACAATGAAAACGCACAAAAATGCAAAATCTTGGAATCGCACCTTTGAACACTAAGTTTTGTTGTTGACTTACGCACCCAATCGGATTTATTCGCTGGAGACTGTGTTTCACGCTGTATAATAGCACAGTTTTGCTTTTGATATTTCAGCAAAAGATAACACGTTTTATGTGTGATCCTTTATTCTTTTACTAGCTGTGCCCCGCGGTTTCACCCACCCGCTTTCCGCTAATGCTCGGTTCTAGTCGGGCGGTCGCCCGACCCGCATCGAGCACTTCGTTTTTGCTCAGCGTTTGGATTTTTTTTCTTTTTGCTGGGCTCCTAACATTTGTAGCCTCTAACCTTCCTCAAGAATTAGGCTATCAAATGCAAAAAGGTATTTTCAAATCCAACTGGTACCTCCAGAGATTAGCACATTCAAACAAACTCTTTAGCTTTATTATTAGTATGTAGGTATATACAACGAGTCGCTTTGCATCCTCATCAATTTTAAGGGTGTGGTATAGACAGTCAAACCGAACAACTTTTTCCATAACACCAACATCGTAATCGCGAAAAATAATCAGCCGTCCCATGCATTTGCGCCGAGTAGGTATTAAAGTTTTATAGGGGACAGTTGAACATTTTTTCACAATTACGATGTTGGTCCCATGGAGAAAGTTGTTCGGTTTGATGTTCTGTATCACACCCTGAAATTTGACGACGGTTTAAAACGACACGTTGTAAGTGATATTAGTACCTATAGATACTGGATCACGAAAATTCTCGACCCATTTATTATAGTGACAGTAACCTACCAATTTAGTATTATTTGTAGTAGCTAGATGAGCTCTTTGTGAAAAAAATAAAATAAAAGAAGATTCTGACGTCGAGCAGTACCTACTTCTAGAATGCTTTCTGATTGAAGGGTATGGATGCTGGTGACATTATTTTTTTTAGAATAAGTAGGTACAGTGGGCTGCATCAATTGGGTACCCCAGTTGTATTAATATTTTAGTACTTGCCACATGCCATTTAGGTCACCTGTCTCTTTTTATATTGTTGGGTTAGATAGTTAGTTAAATAGCACTTAAGGTGGACCCGCAGTGGTAGCCCGTGAAGTTAAATTTTTCATGTGTTTTTTGCAATTTGCAGGTTGTGGCTTGGTGAAAATATGATTCACGACTATTACAAATATGTACTTACATAAGAATTATCAACACATCTCTTTAACTTAGAGATGTGTTGATGATTCTTCATGATCAATACTGGTAGAGAAAATGGAAAAATTCGAAAAAAATAAATATCTTGACTAAGCAATAGATAATTAATATACACCGTACTGGTTTTTTCTTAAACTGTGGGCCTGTTTCACTACCTACAATTAAGTTCCTATAACATACTTGGCAGATAATTTCATACAAATTCTGATCCATTTTTGAACTTATTCGGTAAGTAGTGGCTATTCGGACAACGTGAAATAGGGCCACAGTATTCAAATGAGTTGATGGAAAAAAATCTTTTAACTAAATGCTAATACACTTAATTAATTGGTAAGGGACTTAATTTTCTAAAAGATCTTACATATATCTTATTGTTAGACATCTTAATATGGGCAACTCTTATCCTGCCATCTGGCCCGGGGACTACTTTTACAATTCTTGCCATAGGCCAAGTTAAAGGTGCATTATTTTCACCACGTACAATAACAAGGTCACCTTCATTTAAATTTGGATGCGTATAACGCCACTTAGGTCTACTTTGTAATTGTGTTAAATAGTCACCTGACCAAACTTTCCAAAAATCTTGTTTTAATTTAGTTAACATGTTCCAAAATTTTAATCTATTTATGTTTACATTACTTATATTGGGTTCAGGATAAGATACCATTGCAGTTCCTATAAGGAAATGACCTGGAGTTAAATACTCAAAGCTTGAGATATCAGAACTTATGGGGAGCAGAGGCCTTGAATTTAAAATAGACTCAATTTCTGTAACAACTGTATTTAATGCTTCATAAGTTAATATAAGACTTCCCACAATTCTTTTGAAATGAAACTTAAAACTTTTTACTCCTGCCTCCCACAAGCCCCCAAACTCTGGTGAGTAACTAGGAATGAATTTAAATTGTATGTAGTTAGGTACACAATAATTATTTATAGCATCTATGTGCTGTTTAGATGTAAATAATGTATGAAGCTCATCTAATTCTCTGGCTGCACCTTTAAAAGTTCCAGCATTATCACAGAAAATTTTATGTGGTAGTCCTCTCCGAGCTATAAAGCGTTTGAGACATGCCAAAAAAGCTTCAGTGGTTAGATCACTAACTAATTCCATGTGAACAGCCTTACAGGCAAAGCATACAAAGAGTGCAATGTAGCCTTTAGTTATTAGTGGTTTTCTAATCCTTGAAGACTTCATGCTGAATGGACCGCAGAAATCTACTCCTACTATGTTAAATGGCCTACCAATATTACATCTTTCTTGTGGGAGAGAACCCATAAGCTGTTTTGCTACTGCTGCCTTTATTTTAAAACATTTAATGCACTTATTAATAATCTTTTTAACTTCACAAATACCACTTATAAGCCAAAATCTTTGTGACAGAGAGCTCAATACTAGCTTAGCTCCTGCATGTAATAAGCGCAAATGCTCTTTGTGTATTAGGATATTAGTAAAATGACATGATTTGGGGAGGATAGCAGGGTGTTTTTTATCATATGGGATATCTGTAGCATTATGCAGTCTGCCACCAACCCTAAGCGTGCCAGTTTGGTCTATAAAAGGATGCAATTTGGACAATCCAGATTTAATTTTAGAATTATTTTTTAATTGGTTCATTTCTGTATGGAAGTAATTACTTTGAACGCAATTAATAATTATCAACAAGGACTTATTAAGCTCTTCTGGACTTAATGAACTACCTAATTTGACACTACCTTTTTTGGAATTATTAACAAAGCGTAGAATGTATGCTAAAACTCTTTGAAGTTTGCCAACATCTGAGAATTTATTTATGAAATCTAACAGAAATTGTTGGTCTTTATTGAAAGATTGTTTTGTATCAATATCACAAGTATTAACTACTAGCTCATTGTCAAAGGAAGGAACAATAGGAAAATTAATATCACTCACAGAGTGTTGAAAATCTTTACTTGATAACTCCCTGGGGCCATGCCACCAAAGGTCATAGAATTGAAGTTTATGAGGTTCACAGCCTCTTGATAGAATGTCAGCAGGATTATTGACACTGCTAACATCATCACCTTT
The DNA here is from genome assembly GCA_905163495.3 of Cosmia trapezina. Taxonomy (NCBI): domain Eukaryota; kingdom Metazoa; phylum Arthropoda; class Insecta; order Lepidoptera; family Noctuidae; genus Cosmia; species Cosmia trapezina. The sequence goes on from LR991033.1 coordinate 10,995,131, forward strand.
ATGGTAAACTTACGAAACTGAAAAAAACACATTTTACAGGGGAACGTTTTGAAACATTAAATTGACAATAACTTTTTTCAAGAGACAGATGTAATAAACTCTGCGATACATTTGATTTTCAAAATTCCTCTGCTTTTATATACCATGAATGTATTATTCTTATATTACAAAAATAACAAATAAATGCATATTCGTTACTTTTCACCTTCATACATGAGAGTTTATAGGAATCATATTACACTGTAGCAAACTTACGGAAGTGGCAATTTCGTGAGTTACATAAGAAAAGTATCAAATATATATGCTTTGGTAAACTAACGAAAGTACCACTTTCGTTAGTTTACTAAAAGATATATCACGTCTTTTAAAGGAAAATAAGTTCCTAAATCAAAATATTTTAGAAATAATTCAAGTGGAATCACAAAATTATATTTGGAGTAGGAACACAAAATAAAATAATAAAATAAGTATTAAGAAAAAAATCAACTAATCTACTTTTACCAGTAAAACAACAAAATAAAAGATAATAAGTAACAACAATTTTCCAAATAAATATTTCCTTACGGGTTTACTCACGTCATTTGTGGAGTTGCGACTTTCACACAAGAGCTCATGACTAAGATCTCTTTCAGTATAGTATAATGTACTCTGTGAAGATCTCCGTACGAGATGAAAACTAGTCGGGCAAACCCGAAGTAATGAGGCGAATAGAACCGTAAGCAAACGTTTTAAGTTGTATGAAAACATTTGCTTACGATAGAAGACACAAAATCAAAACTTACAAACTAATACAATCTTACAATAAAAGTAAGAGGAAGGACTTGATAATTGTAATTTTCAAGTACCTACCTACAGTTCCTCTTCGTCTTCAGCATCTGGTTCAGGTAAGCAATCTTGAATTGCTTCCGAATCGTGTAGGTTTTCATAAAAAGAATGGTAATATTTTGGTATCTGGTTATCACTACATAATTTTAATAAATCTCTTTTTTTTGCTTTTGAAATCGGTATTCTTTCAGCATAAATATTACTTGATACTATTGCTGTACTCTTTCCTCTTTTTGATTTTATTTTAAATTTTTTAAAGGTCTCGTCATTGTAGTCAGTTTTAATAAAGATTGATTTAGGGTTGTCTTTACGGTACCTATTGAATCCACATAGCATCTTGGAAATTTATCTTTACTTTTGGTCTTGTCTCGTCTAGTTCTCCATTGTCTTCTTGTTCTTTTCTTTTTCGAACCTTGCTTTTTTGAAATTTCTTCCGCAAACTGACAATAATTGGGATTGAAATCTAAAAAATCGTCAATGAATGGGGATTTTTTCTGGCTCTTCTCATCACTTAAATCCACCCGTCCGGAGTGTAAATTGCTGTATTTTTACATTTCTGTTCCATTTTGGAGTGAATAGAGTCACATTCCATGTGACTATGTCCAGACTCAAAGAAATCATGATCAATTATGTTTACTGTGGAATAATTTGTCACCAAGTGCAGCAACATACAGCAAAAACTATAATTTTTTTGCTGGCCGCCACAATTGTCTGACATCATTCTCACATGTGTTACGCCTTCTTTGTGACTACAAATATATTTGCAAACACAGGTTGCAATTTCAGCACTTCCCCGTTTCGTCCCATGTAAAACAGTCTACGTCTTGATCGCCAAAATAAAAGGTCAAACTGTATACAGCTAATTTTCGAACGTAAAATAATGGTCCAGATGCAGCTTTAGGAGTTTGGAGGCCGGCTTCTAGGTCAAAATTAAATGCCAAAGTCTTCGCATCAATCTTTGCTGCTGCTTTGTCAGCGTCTCGACGCAGGTAAGCATCGTCGCGTCGCTTAAGATGGTTCGAATGATTTTCCTCTTCAGGGCTGCTCGGGTCATGTCATGTGTTTTTAATCCCTTGCAAGCGACGCACTTTTTGCAGGGATCCTTTTCCGGCACATGGAATCTTAACCTATAAATTAAGATTCCATGTGCCGAAAAACGATCTCTGCAAAAAGTGCGTCGCTGACCTGAAGAGTGTCCGGTAAGTCTCTATTCCTGCTGGGATTGCGCCTTCGTCTTCACATTTTTTCTTGTACCTATATGAATACATTATGGTCACATTCAGTCCAGAATCTAGATACCTGAACTCGGAATTCTTTCTGCAATAATGACTCCATTGCAGGAAACGAAAAAATATGTTTTTAATTCGATCAAGTCTCTCAATAGACAGTTTATTAGATGAACGTTTTCAAGCTACCAATGTAAATTAACGAAAATGCCCGATTCGTAAGTATGCTATGGGTTACTTGAGTCCCTTGAAGAATATATTCTACCAATGTGAACTTACGAATCTTCCATATTCGTATGTTTGCTGTGAGTTGCTAAATAGGTTTACTAAAGTGTGCTACGATGTAAATTCACGAATATGGCAGATTCGTAGGTTGACCGTGGTGCATTTTTCTTGGACTTGGATATATTCGACTACACCAAAACAACTGATATCAATTTCGTAAGTTTACTTTTGGCGTATCAACAAAAAATGGAGATTCGTAATATTGGATTTATATAACCGTTAGAGACAGAAATTTGAAAATTTTACACCTTATGTAGTACAACATAAGGTGTAGTTTTTTATAAAAATGTCAAATTTACAAAAACTGCAGATTCGTTCGTTTGCCGTGGAGGTGACGACATGTGACCATTGAAAGTCTGAAGTTAAGTTTTTAATTTTCTTAACAGTATTTAATACATAAGTATTCGATTTTAATTTGGAGGACTTTATCCAAGCAAGTGTTATTTGAGAGTCACTGTATAGATAAACTTTTAATTTAGGAAATTTAATTTTTAATGTTTTATTGACTCTATGAACCATCTCAGAAAGAAGAAGTGCACTGTTTAACTCTAATTTAGGAATAGTGAAAGATTTACTCAATGAGGCTAGTCTTGATTTTGAACATAATAAATGAACAGAAACATTGCTGTGAGTATCAATGACTCTCAAATAAGCACAGCAACCATAGGCCTTCATAGAAGCATCAGCATATCCCACGAGCTCCACAGTGACCATCAGTGGTAAATTAACACATCTTGGAATAGTAATTGTACCCATAGCTTTTAGGTTATCTATGAACTTATTCCATAAAATTTGTTGATCTTGAGGTAATTTAGTGTCCCAATCTATTTTCATAGACCACAGTGTTTGCATGAATAGTTTAGCTACAACTATGATGGGACCTATTAGGCCAAGTGGGTCAAATATCTTGCCAATGAAGCTCAGAGCCGTCCTCTTCGTCTGGATATCATCATTGCTAATCATTGGGCAAGTGAAAGTTAAGTTGTCATTTAAAATGTCACATTTTAATCCTAATGTTTTTATAAAAAGGTTTTTATTATTAATATCAAAAGTCTCAAAATACTTTAGGTCACTGGGAATATCATGAATAGCTTGGGGAAAATTGGAACACCACTTATGGAGGGTGAAACTTCCCTTCTTTAATAGGGCAATGAGCTGATTTTTAAGGTGATGCAGCTCTGAAGAATCATCAGATCCAGTGATTACGTCATCAACATATGTACACAATAACATAGCTTGTGCAGCAAGAGGAAACTCACTCTGATACCTACGGGCTAACTCAATCAAACAACGTGTCGCTAGGAATGTGGATGCTTTTAAACCATAAGTGACTGTCTGTAATTGTAAGCAAGCAATTGGTTTAGCTGTATCATCACGCCACAGAATGTTTTGCAATGAAGTTTGATTAGGATTAATATAAATGCCACGAAACATTTTTTGAATATCACAAATAAGTGTATAGATATATGTCCTCCATAGAATAAGAATATCAAAAAGATCATTTTGAACCACTGGACCATTCAGCATGACGTCATTCAATGATATGCCAGACTTTGACTTCATGCTACCATCAAACACAACCCTTATCTTAGTTGTTAAGCTATCATGATTAAAAACCGCGTGGTGGGCAAGAAAATAGACATTACCCTTTTGTAGATCATAGTGACCTATATCCACTCTTTTGGCATGCCCCAGTGCAATATACTCATCAATAAACGCCTTATATTTATTGAAATAAAGTGTGTTACGTTTAAATTTTTTTTTCCAAAGTTAAAAATCTTTGTAGGGCCACAGTAAAGGAATCTCCAAGCTGCAGATCCCCAAAGCTAGCTACCAAGGGTAAATCAACTGTAATTTTATTGTTTTGTAATTTAAAATTATTAATAAAAGAATCCTCAACGCGTTGAATTGTCTTGGGATGCTTCTCTCTGGGGTCGTTGTGCAGGTTGGGGTAAACTTTCTGATAACCAAAACTGTTCCATAACAGACTCTAGCTTTTGACTATCACAAATAGCTAAATTGCTAACTAAATTGCTATTATCAGTTTCATTTGTTTGATTGAAAATATTACCTCCCACTGTGTATCCAAACAATGTATTTTGTAACATAGACCCGTTGTGGATTTTAATTTGTTCATGCAATAAAATGTTAAAATAAATGTCAGCACCTAAAAGCAATGAAATTTCCATGGGATAGTTATAATCTGTGTCTGACAGTTGAATATTTTGAGGAATATTAATGTTTGAAACATCAAAATATCTTTGTGGTAAATCTGAAGTAATGGAATCCACAACATGACACTTAATATCTAGTTGCACATTGTTAATTGGAGAATGTATAGTCACATTGACACACTTGTTAATTTTATTGTTTTTATTTCCTATACCAATAATATTGGTGTTTTAATATTCAGGTTTTAAAGACAACAACTCAACCACAGATGTTTTAACAAAAGAGGCTTGGCTCGCTGAATCTAAGAGAGCCCTGACATAATGTACAGAACCCTTAAAATCAATTAATTTTACCTTTATAGTAGGCAATAATATCTTTATAGAGAAATTATTAGAATGAAGTGCAACAGTAGGTTGAGAACCACTGGTGTCTTTATGTAAAAGTGTATTATGACCCGACTTGCAGGTTTTACAAGTAAAAGAGAATTTACATTTACCACTATGGGATTTTAAACAAACAGTACATAACTTATTGGTTTGTACAAAAGTTTCACGGTCTGCTATAGGAGACAATTTAAATTTTTCACATGTATGAAGAGGATGTGATGCTGTATTACAATACAAACATAAAGTAAATTTTTTGGCAACAACATTGCTTACCTTTTGTGAAGCACCCTTCTTATTGTCAGGAGTACTATCCTCAAGCGCAAGAGCACGCCTTTCCAAATATGAAATAAACCCTTCAACAGTTGGAAGAGTATTTACATCCCTATCTAATTGATAGGCACGGTTAGTATATGGATCTAACTTTTTTATTAAAATTGCTATTACAATCATATCCCAATTATCGATGGGCTGTTTTAAATTACCGAGAGCATGCAATTGCTGCTGCACCTCTGATATTAATTGCCTTATAGAGGCAGCTGTCCCTTTCTGGATTGACGGCATGTCTAAAATTTTATTGATATGACTTAAAATTAACCTAGTTTGGTTGTCATAACGTTTTTTCAACAACAACAAAGACTGCTCATATGATTCATTAACTAAAGGTAAATTAATAATAACAGACAAAGCTTCATCAGTTAGAAATTTTCGCAAGTAGAACAACTTTTGCACATCTGAAAGTGAAGGATTTTTATGAATTATCGCACTGAATAGGTCCATGAACGGAGTAAACATGGTAAAATCTTTTCCACTGAACACTGGTACGTCAATATTAGGTAATTTGGACGTAGACACATTCGCACACTGTTTTACCTCGGTTGTACTCAACGTTTTTGACACTGCATTCAATTTCGCAATAATACTGAAATACTTATTTTCGATGACAGCTACATCTTCTTTATCATTGTCGTCTATTGATAAAATGTCAAGTTGAACGACCTCATATTCCTGAAAAGTCTTTGTCAATGTTTCAATACGAGCCTGAATCATTTCAATATTCGCAGATGCAATGTTAATCGGATCGCTGATGAAGTTTTCAATCCTTGTTATGGTACCTTTGAATTGCGATCTGGCGAGACGCAATTTCTTTAGCGAAGCCTCGTCGGCCATCTTGTGTTAGGTGATACGCGGCCCACAATGAAAACGCACAAAAATGCAAAATCTTGGAATCGCACCTTTGAACACTAAGTTTTGTTGTTGACTTACGCACCCAATCGGATTTATTCGCTGGAGACTGTGTTTCACGCTGTATAATAGCACAGTTTTGCTTTTGATATTTCAGCAAAAGATAACACGTTTTATGTGTGATCCTTTATTCTTTTACTAGCTGTGCCCCGCGGTTTCACCCACCCGCTTTCCGCTAATGCTCGGTTCTAGTCGGGCGGTCGCCCGACCCGCATCGAGCACTTCGTTTTTGCTCAGCGTTTGGATTTTTTTTCTTTTTGCTGGGCTCCTAACATTTGTAGCCTCTAACCTTCCTCAAGAATTAGGCTATCAAATGCAAAAAGGTATTTTCAAATCCAACTGGTACCTCCAGAGATTAGCACATTCAAACAAACTCTTTAGCTTTATTATTAGTATGTAGGTATATACAACGAGTCGCTTTGCATCCTCATCAATTTTAAGGGTGTGGTATAGACAGTCAAACCGAACAACTTTTTCCATAACACCAACATCGTAATCGCGAAAAATAATCAGCCGTCCCATGCATTTGCGCCGAGTAGGTATTAAAGTTTTATAGGGGACAGTTGAACATTTTTTCACAATTACGATGTTGGTCCCATGGAGAAAGTTGTTCGGTTTGATGTTCTGTATCACACCCTGAAATTTGACGACGGTTTAAAACGACACGTTGTAAGTGATATTAGTACCTATAGATACTGGATCACGAAAATTCTCGACCCATTTATTATAGTGACAGTAACCTACCAATTTAGTATTATTTGTAGTAGCTAGATGAGCTCTTTGTGAAAAAAATAAAATAAAAGAAGATTCTGACGTCGAGCAGTACCTACTTCTAGAATGCTTTCTGATTGAAGGGTATGGATGCTGGTGACATTATTTTTTTTAGAATAAGTAGGTACAGTGGGCTGCATCAATTGGGTACCCCAGTTGTATTAATATTTTAGTACTTGCCACATGCCATTTAGGTCACCTGTCTCTTTTTATATTGTTGGGTTAGATAGTTAGTTAAATAGCACTTAAGGTGGACCCGCAGTGGTAGCCCGTGAAGTTAAATTTTTCATGTGTTTTTTGCAATTTGCAGGTTGTGGCTTGGTGAAAATATGATTCACGACTATTACAAATATGTACTTACATAAGAATTATCAACACATCTCTTTAACTTAGAGATGTGTTGATGATTCTTCATGATCAATACTGGTAGAGAAAATGGAAAAATTCGAAAAAAATAAATATCTTGACTAAGCAATAGATAATTAATATACACCGTACTGGTTTTTTCTTAAACTGTGGGCCTGTTTCACTACCTACAATTAAGTTCCTATAACATACTTGGCAGATAATTTCATACAAATTCTGATCCATTTTTGAACTTATTCGGTAAGTAGTGGCTATTCGGACAACGTGAAATAGGGCCACAGTATTCAAATGAGTTGATGGAAAAAAATCTTTTAACTAAATGCTAATACACTTAATTAATTGGTAAGGGACTTAATTTTCTAAAAGATCTTACATATATCTTATTGTTAGACATCTTAATATGGGCAACTCTTATCCTGCCATCTGGCCCGGGGACTACTTTTACAATTCTTGCCATAGGCCAAGTTAAAGGTGCATTATTTTCACCACGTACAATAACAAGGTCACCTTCATTTAAATTTGGATGCGTATAACGCCACTTAGGTCTACTTTGTAATTGTGTTAAATAGTCACCTGACCAAACTTTCCAAAAATCTTGTTTTAATTTAGTTAACATGTTCCAAAATTTTAATCTATTTATGTTTACATTACTTATATTGGGTTCAGGATAAGATACCATTGCAGTTCCTATAAGGAAATGACCTGGAGTTAAATACTCAAAGCTTGAGATATCAGAACTTGTGGGGAGCAGAGGCCTTGAATTTAAAATAGACTCAATTTCTGTAACAACTGTATTTAATGCTTCATAAGTTAATATAAGACTTCCCACAATTCTTTTGAAATGAAACTTAAAACTTTTTACTCCTGCCTCCCACAAGCCCCCAAACTCTGGTGAGTAACTAGGAATGAATTTAAATTGTATGTAGTTAGGTACACAATAATTATTTATAGCATCTATGTGCTGTTTAGATGTAAATAATGTATGAAGCTCATCTAATTCTCTGGCTGCACCTTTAAAAGTTCCAGCATTATCACAGAAAATTTTATGTGGTAGTCCTCTCCGAGCTATAAAGCGTTTGAGACATGCCAAAAAAGCTTCAGTGGTTAGATCACTAACTAATTCCATGTGAACAGCCTTACAGGCAAAGCATACAAAGAGTGCAATGTAGCCTTTAGTTATTAGTGGTTTTCTAATCCTTGAAGACTTCATGCTGAATGGACCGCAGAAATCTACTCCTACTATGTTAAATGGCCTACCAATATTACATCTTTCTTGTGGGAGAGAACCCATAAGCTGTTTTGCTACTGCTGCCTTTATTTTAAAACATTTAATGCACTTATTAATAATCTTTTTAACTTCACAAATACCACTTATAAGCCAAAATCTTTGTGACAGAGAGCTCAATACTAGCTTAGCTCCTGCATGTAATAAGCGCAAATGCTCTTTGTGTATTAGGATATTAGTAAAATGACATGATTTGGGGAGGATAGCAGGGTGTTTTTTATCATATGGGATATCTGTAGCATTATGCAGTCTGCCACCAACCCTAAGCGTGCCAGTTTGGTCTATAAAAGGATGCAATTTGGACAATCCAGATTTAATTTTAGAATTATTTTTTAATTGGTTCATTTCTGTATGGAAGTAATTACTTTGAACGCAATTAATAATTATCAACAAGGACTTATTAAGCTCTTCTGGACTTAATGAACTACCTAATTTGACACTACCTTTTTTGGAATTATTAACAAAGCGTAGAATGTATGCTAAAACTCTTTGAAGTTTGCCAACATCTGAGAATTTATTTATGAAATCTAACAGAAATTGTTGGTCTTTATTGAAAGATTGTTTTGTATCAATATCACAAGTATTAACTACTAGCTCATTGTCAAAGGAAGGAACAATAGGAAAATTAATATCACTCACAGAGTGTTGAAAATCTTTACTTGATAACTCCCTGGGGCCATGCCACCAAAGGTCATAGAATTGAAGTTTATGAGGTTCACAGCCTCTTGATAGAATGTCAGCAGGATTATTGACACTGCTAACATGTGACCATTGAAAGTCTGAAGTTAAGTTTTTAATTTTCTTAACAGTATTTAATACATAAGTATTCGATTTTAATTTGGAGGACTTTATCCAAGCAAGTGTTATTTGAGAGTCACTGTATAGATAAACTTTTAATTTAGGAAATTTAATTTTTAATGTTTTATTGACTCTATGAACCATCTCAGAAAGAAGAAGTGCACTGTTTAACTCTAATTTAGGAATAGTGAAAGATTTACTCAATGAGGCTAGTCTTGATTTTGAACATAATAAATGAACAGAAACATTGCTGTGAGTATCAATGACTCTCAAATAAGCACAGCAACCATAGGCCTTCATAGAAGCATCAGCATATCCCACGAGCTCCACAGTGACCATCAGTGGTAAATTAACACATCTTGGAATAGTAATTGTACCCATAGCTTTTAGGTTATCTATGAACTTATTCCATAAAATTTGTTGATCTTGAGGTAATTTAGTGTCCCAATCTATTTTCATAGACCACAGTGTTTGCATGAATAGTTTAGCTACAACTATGATGGGACCTATTAGGCCAAGTGGGTCAAATATCTTGCCAATGAAGCTCAGAGCCGTCCTCTTCGTCTGGATATCATCATTGCTAATCATTGGGCAAGTGAAAGTTAAGTTGTCATTTAAAATGTCACATTTTAATCCTAATGTTTTTATAAAAAGGTTTTTATTATTAATATCAAAAGTCTCAAAATACTTTAGGTCACTGGGAATATCATGAATAGCTTGGGGAAAATTGGAACACCACTTATGGAGGGTGAAACTTCCCTTCTTTAATAGGGCAATGAGCTGATTTTTAAGGTGATGCAGCTCTGAAGAATCATCAGATCCAGTGATTACGTCATCAACATATGTACACAATAACATAGCTTGTGCAGCAAGAGGAAACTCACTCTGATACCTACGGGCTAACTCAATCAAACAACGTGTCGCTAGGAATGTGGATGCTTTTAAACCATAAGTGACTGTCTGTAATTGTAAGCAAGCAATTGGTTTAGCTGTATCATCACGCCACAGAATGTTTTGCAATGAAGTTTGATTAGGATTAATATAAATGCCACGAAACATTTTTTGAATATCACAAATAAGTGTATAGATATATGTCCTCCATAGAATAAGAATGTCAAAAAGATCATTTTGAACCACTGGACCATTCAGCATGACGTCATTCAATGATATGCCAGACTTTGACTTCATGCTACCATCAAACACAACCCTTATCTTAGTTGTTAAGCTATCATGATTAAAAACCGCGTGGTGGGCAAGAAAATAGACATTACCCTTTTGTAGATCATAGTGACCTATATCCACTCTTTTGGCATGCCCCAGTGCAATATACTCATCAATAAACGCCTTATATTTATTGAAATAAAGTGTGTTACGTTTAAATTTTTTTTTCCAAAGTTAAAAATCTTTGTAGGGCCACAGTAAAGGAATCTCCAAGCTGCAGATCCCCAAAGCTAGCTACCAAGGGTAAATCAACTGTAATTTTATTGTTTTGTAATTTAAAATTATTAATAAAAGAATCCTCAACGCGTTGAATTATGTCTTGGGATGCTTCTCTCTGGGGTCGTTGTGCAGGTTGGGGTAAACTTTCTGATAACCAAAACTGTTCCATAACAGACTCTAGCTTTTGACTATCACAAATAGCTAAATTGCTAACTAAATTGCTATTATCAGTTTCATTTGTTTGATTGAAAATATTACCTCCCACTGTGTATCCAAACAATGTATTTTGTAACATAGACCCGTTGTGGATTTTAATTTGTTCATGCAATAAAATGTTAAAATAAATGTCAGCACCTAAAAGCAATGAAATTTCCATGGGATAGTTATAATCTGTGTCTGACAGTTGAATATTTTGAGGAATATTAATGTTTGAAACATCAAAATATCTTTGTGGTAAATCTGAAGTAATGGAATCCACAACATGACACTTAATATCTAGTTGCACATTGTTAATTGGAGAATGTATAGTCACATTGACACACTTGTTAATTTTATTGTTTTTATTTCCTATACCAATAATATTGGTGTTTTAATATTCAGGTTTTAAAGACAACAACTCAACCACAGATGTTTTAACAAAAGAGGCTTGGCTCGCTGAATCTAAGAGAGCCCTGACATAATGTACAGAACCCTTAAAATCAATTAATTTTACCTTTATAGTAGGCAATAATATCTTTATAGAGAAATTATTAGAATGAAGTGCAACAGTAGGTTGAGAACCACTGGTGTCTTTATGTAAAAGTGTATTATGACCCGACTTGCAGGTTTTACAAGTAAAAGAGAATTTACATTTACCACTATGGGATTTTAAACAAACAGTACATAACTTATTGGTTTGTACAAAAGTTTCACGGTCTGCTATAGGAGACAATTTAAATTTTTCACATGTATGAAGAGGATGTGATGCTGTATTACAATACAAACATAAAGTAAATTTTTTGGCAACAACATTGCTTACCTTTTGTGAAGCACCCTTCTTATTGTCAGGAGTACTATCCTCAAGCGCAAGAGCACGCCTTTCCAAATATGAAATAAACCCTTCAACAGTTGGAAGAGTATTTACATCCCTATCTAATTGATAGGCACGGTTAGTATATGGATCTAACTTTTTTATTAAAATTGCTATTACAATCATATCCCAATTATCGATGGGCTGTTTTAAATTACCGAGAGCATGCAATTGCTGCTGCACCTCTGATATTAATTGCCTTATAGAGGCAGCTGTCCCTTTCTGGATTGACGGCATGTCTAAAATTTTATTGATATGACTTAAAATTAACCTAGTTTGGTTGTCATAACGTTTTTTCAACAACAACAAAGACTGCTCATATGATTCATTAACTAAAGGTAAATTAATAATAACAGACAAAGCTTCATCAGTTAGAAATTTTCGCAAGTAGAACAACTTTTGCACATCTGAAAGTGAAGGATTTTTATGAATTATCGCACTGAATAGGTCCATGAACGGAGTAAACATGGTAAAATCTTTTCCACTGAACACTGGTACGTCAATATTAGGCAATTTGGACGTAGACACATTCGCACACTGTTTTACCTCGGTTGTACTCAACGTTTTTGACACTGCATTCAATTTCGCAATAATACTGAAATACTTATTTTCGATGACAGCTACATCTTCTTTATCATTGTCGTCTATTGATAAAATGTCAAGTTGAACGACCTCATATTCCTGAAAAGTCTTTGTCAATGTTTCAATACGAGCCTGAATCATTTCAATATTCGCAGATGCAATGTTAATCGGATCGCTGATGAAGTTTTCAATCCTTGTTATGGTACCTTTGAATTGCGATCTGGCGAGACGCAATTTCTTTAGCGAAGCCTCGTCGGCCATCTTGTGTTAGGTGATACGCGGCCCACAATGAAAACGCACAAAAATGCAAAATCTTGGAATCGCACCTTTGAACACTAAGTTTTGTTGTTGACTTACGCACCCAATCGGATTTATTCTCTGGAGACTGTGTTTCACGCTGTATAATAGCACAGTTTTATAGAAAACTGGCCTTGGCCGCCGGCGCCGAGCGCGTGCCTATAGGGCAGACACAACTCGTATTTTCGCTGGAAATACCCAATACTAACGCAAATCCCCACTGGTATAGATCGAAGGACCAGGCACCAGCATGTAGAATAAAAACTGCTGGCTCAAAACTTGAAGATTCTTTTATTTTAGTTAAATATCAAAATTTTACATGCTTAATGCACGGCGACTCAAGAGAGAAGAAGGTGTTGCAAACTAACAAAAATAATGTGAAATTCCTTTATGGTAAAAATTTAAATATACTCGCTATTGTCTTTTTTAACGCGCAAGAACCTGTTAAATCACTAGATTTGCCCCACAGAACAGATTTTGCCCTCACCGTTATTAGTCACAAGAAAAAGTGTCCATAATGAGAAGAGTGAACTCACACATTATTAAATACCTAGCGTTTCCGTGACAATCAAGCGTCACTGCGTTATTGTATGTCAGATCTTTTCCGACGGTGGGGCGAATCTAACGATTTAAATCTTTGCCAATGCCATCATTATCATGATAGTCGTCACTGCGTCCGTTAGTGGCGGCCACCGCTCTTTTAAGAAACCGTAGCTTTAGGATAAGGTAATTTTTCAACTCACTGCAACTGACTTGTTTCTTTCAAGTTTTGACGTCTAATTCCATGTCATGTCTTAATTAACAAGATTTTGTTTAAAAAATGTTTTTCAGGAAAATAGAAAGTATTTTTGTTATGGGGCGGTTTCTGAGGTATTTAAACCGAGTCTATCCATTCGATAGTGATTAGTGGTTCGATATCGTGTTTCTGAACTATACGCCAAGGAAGAATTTAACAGTGAATTACTATCGCGGGTTTATATGTGGACCTCAAAAACCGAGGCTAAGGAAGGAATTCGCTTAAGGGGGATGCGCTGTGGTAGCCCGCGAAATTCATTATTTTTTTTGCGTTTTTTGCAATTTGCAGGTCCGTGTCAGGTTGCATCTTGATAAAAATATGATACGAAGAAATAGAACATATGTATTTACATAATTTTAACCATAAAAATCATCAACACATCTTTCTAAGTTAGATTTCGTGCAGATTCTTCGAACGAACGAAATCGAACGAATCTGCACGAAATCTAACTTGGAGAGATGTATTGATGATTTTTATGGTTAAAATTATATAAATACATTTATGTTTTATTGCCGCGTATCATATTGTGATCAAGATACAACCTGACACGGACCTGCAAATTGCAAAAAAAACCAAAAACAATTGAATTTCGCGGGCTACCCAGCGCATCCTCCTTAAATAGATAATTTTGTCGAATCAACTAGTGAGAATTTAAACCCCGTATAAGAATTCTTCACAGGCACATTTGATGTACTGCGGAACTAAAATAGCCCGTGTAGTTTTATTCCTACGTCCGCATCGTCCATCAAAGGGTGTTCTGTCTAAATAGGTTTATGACATGCCCAGTGGTCTATCAAACGATTTCCGTGAACAAAATTAATGGGGGAAATTCTGAGCGTGTTGCTTTGGTGTCGGCCACGCAAAAACTTTCCCTCGTTTACTTTGTTTTTGCTCTGTGTCCCACACAGACGGTTATCGCGGGGACTAATGTACATTTCGTTCGCGATTACGGGTACTGCGTAAAATAAATTGTAAAGTCTTTATTTTTTCATCAAGCTTTTGATCCAACTGTACTAAGAAGAAATTAAAATTTGGCCGTCTGTTTCGGTTATTTTAGTGTGCTGTTTTATGTAAAACTTAATTACTATCTGATTTATATTACTTTTATATTTTTTATAGGTAAGTAGGTACTTATGATCAAACGATTCGCTTCAATTACATCTTATTCTCTGATAAACTCAGCAATTCAATCCGTGATGTAAAATTGAGACAAATAAACGATTTTCATAATTACTTAGACACAAAAACTACGAAAAATGAGAGCAATTCACGAACAAAGTCATAAAAATAAGTTAGACCCCAAGTGCATAATAAGTAATACCATTACAAATAACCTTTCTTACATAATTTCGTTTATTTCCCCCTCTTCAATCTGTGGACGACCATCTTTGCGATTACTTCCTTCCCATTGATGTTATGACAAAGAAAAGTCTTCCACACTGCACAGTGGTTCTGACGCGGAATCATTTGTGGACAAAATCTCTTGGCATCTTAACAATCTGCACAACTGTTACGTAACCCCAAGGGGTACGTTGCCTGAATTTTCATGGAAAAGTTAAGTAGGGTGTTGTAAATGGAAAGTCGTACGACTACTACAATCTGGGGACAAATAAATTTAATTGGTAAACGGGTCTTTGCTGCCATTGAATTTTTTATACTTCTGTGGCGTGTTTGGAATTCTAGTTATAAATGTCGTCAACAGATGGCGTTAGGGGTATCAAAATCTGTACAGTGCTGTGTTTTTGTTGCGAAAGTAGCATTTTTTACAATGCTACTTCTAATCGTATTTGTATGTAAGTAAAATATAATAAAATAGTAAGGAATTCTAAACTGTACTTTCATTGAATGTTTTTGAAAAAAAAAGTAATTGCTACGAGTCTGATGCCGAAAATAAAGTTTTTAGAAATTTTGTATGTTCTGGATTGGTGCAAAAACGGCTGACCGGATTGGGGTAAAATTTGGCACACAGGTTGTTTATATCTGGATTAACACATAGGGTAGGTAGGTACTTTTGATCCCGGTAGTACGTACTACCAGGATTAAGAGTACAGGAACTTTCCTGTGGGATATTTTCCAACATCCGCGCGAGTGAAACCGTAGGCAAAACCTAGTAGATAACGATAAGAAATTCGGAAATCGTTGTTGTTTAGCCTTATTTATCTATGCTATTTTATGGATAGTCCTTAATCAAAGTAAGACATCTATTGACATCTCATATTTTGGTAAAACTATTGGTCTGTTTTGTCAGATTTAGAGCCTATTTTACCAAACTGTTCGTAATCGGACATTAGTAAATCAGCCATTAAAATAAACATCGATGTTAATGGTAATTTATTAAGACAATCAATCATGGATTAGCGCATGGTGAAACTACTATATTCGCTACTCGTAATGTCCCGTTAACATTTTAACAGATGATTAAACTAACTAACATGGTTCGGTGAAACTGGTCTAAATCTAGTACTTGGAATATCTAGTCCTCTTAATTTGTCCACAGTCAATAGGTATACTCGTACAGTCAGCGTCAACAATATCGGGACGAACAGACTGTTCAAAATGATCTCAATAACTAAGAAAATTAAACTTTATCTCAATTGGATAAAGTCCTTGTCAGAATGACAGTTGTCGTGTATTATCTTCATTCTGAAACCTATTCTGTCCTAATCTGTCTATTTGGTTAGATCATTTTGAACAGTCTGTTCGTCCCTATACAGGGTGTAAGAGACAGCCCTCCGCAAACTGATAGGGTGAATTCAGTATGTCATACTAAGATGACCGGTACATGAAATTTTTTCAGGAACGTTAAGGGACTCCAATAAACCTGATTGGTTTGTATTTTTGTGCACAAATCGGAGCGTCTATTACTGGTTGGGAGGGGTAGGTAATAGGTATGGGGTGAGTTCGATGAACTCTGTAGCTAGACAGAAAGTGAACAGCTGAGTTCACGCGTCGTTGGTATTTCAACATCCATTGTTGGTTTTTTTTTTTGCTGTTTTTTTTTGCAGTTTTTTTACATAAATGGAGTGCTGCGAACACACAATGCAATTTTACATTGAAATAATGAAAATGTAAGTGAAAAAAAAAATTTGAAAAAATGAAAATTTTCCTGAGAAAATTTTCGGTGGAATATGATTCAGAATGAGGAGCTGAATGCACCCTGTTAGTTTGCGGAGGGCTGTCCCTTACACCCTGTATTATTGACGCTGACTGTACATAAATAAAATCTTTGGCGACGAAGTGTGGTTTATGAAATTCAAGATTGGATTAATAATTATTTATAACAGGGCTGGTTCGTATATTTACGAATTTAAACAAGAGAATTTTGGTTTGATTCCATCTGCTTAGCCTTTTCCCAACTTTGTCGGGGTTATTTATGTATGGATGCGCAATAGATGCAGTTGCACCTCCACAACCCAGTTACTGGGTACCACGGTACCCCTTGGTAAGACTAGTTGTCAGACTTTCGGCCTTCCCAACGGCTAAACGTGCTTTCCAAAGCACGGAGGGGTCTCGATATGTAATGAATGGTCACCCATCCATGAACAGACCGCAGCAAGAGTAGCTTACCTTCGATCAATCCTTGTGGCAGTTATTAGCCGTGAACCCCGCCGATATTCGGTTTGATTTATACAGGGTGTAAGTGTAAACAGTGGCAATCTCTCATCATTATGAACAACTTTTACTATGGGACCATACCTGAAATCGCGAAAAAAAAAAACCAGCTGTTCCCTACATTTTGTCGAATTATGCGAACATTAATGTACTGAAGAGCTGGTTTTTTTTGCTATTTCAGGTTTGGTCCTATAGCTAAAGTTGTTCATAATGATGACATGACACATGACATGTACAATGACCCATTAAAAGATTATCAATGTTTACGCTTACACCTTGTATACAATTTAATCAATTTGATAGTATTTCGATATTATTTGTATATTCTAATACAACTCATAGAAACATGGTATTGCTTTGTTTACAACCAATATTGGGACTTAATTAAAATCATCTCATTGTTGTGGGTATGATAAGCCATTATTAAAAG
This sequence comes from Cosmia trapezina, assembly GCA_905163495.3. NCBI lineage: Eukaryota > Metazoa > Arthropoda > Insecta > Lepidoptera > Noctuidae > Cosmia > Cosmia trapezina. The sequence goes on from LR991033.1 coordinate 11,012,713, forward strand.
CCGAAAATTTTAATGAATCTGGAAAATATTGATTCAAGTTTTGATTGGTTCGTGTATTTGTGTTGTAGGCGTTGCTATCAGTGTATTTTGAAAATGTTTTTGACTTGGATGTTGTCGGTTGGTTGCTTTGAGGATCGGATCGCCTCCATGGTGAAATGCGGGAGTAGGTACTCGTAATGTCTCAGCCAACTGGTTTACCGCCTAGCCTTTGGAAGAAGTGCTCGCCGGCCGCTCCCGAGGCGCCGAGACTGCTTCGCTCGCTCGGCTCGCACGCGGTTGGTCACAGTTCTAACCTAACCCATTTGGTCGGGGTGCCTTGGCTTAGTTAGGCTCGCGCGTGATTGGGTCATAATAGTTCCAACCTAACCTATAGTTAAATATCATTCAGGCCGCTAGTTGAACGGCCGCCGTTTAGTTAAAATGCTAGGCGGATTAACTAAACGGCTAAATAACCCGTTGGCGGCGACCTCTGCGTAGGTACATACGTTTTTGACTTCTACTACGTACACACGGCTACACATCAAGCTATACATTTCCAGTTTACACTGACCTCTCATTGTAAGGAAATCCTATACAATGCGAGATCATCTTATACTGGAAATATATAGCTGTGCGTATACATCGTGGAATTACACTAATATTATTAACGCGAAACTCTGTGAGTTTGTGTGTGCTTGATTGTTACTTCTTTACGCTCAAACGGCTAAACCGATTTGGATGAAATTTGGTGTATAGATAGCTTATACCCTGGATTAACACATAGGGCTACTTTTTATCCCGGTCTACGCGGGTGAAACCGCGGGACGCAGCTAGTAAAGAATAATTTCTTCGCCGATTCAATAACTCCATAAAAAGTTTCGATACCTAGGTTGATAGAGACGTACCTACGATGTTATTATTTGTTGTTAGTTTTAACATCAACTAATTACTCGTACCTAAGCATCCAAATTAAATATTATGTCGCAAATATTGTATCAATGTCGAAGCAGATATTCTGCAAATGACTTGTTAATTACCTATATACTAAACAAATTAACTATAATTCAACATTAAATCTGGATAGTCCAGAATATTTACATTTTATTAGATTATGTTTACAAAGTTTAGGTTTTTTTTGTGAAAACCAATTAAAAACTTGTTTGACGTCTATGGTAATTACGTAATTAGGCACGGTTTCTTTTTTTGACAGATTTTATTTATTTTTAAGCACTGGCCATTAATAAGGCTGTAATCGCTTGGGATCTAGGCTAATGTATTTGAACGATTTATCTCTTGGTGTAAATTTCACGGCGGACGAGCCATGACGTAACGGAATGATTCACAAAGGCGACCTTTGGTGGGAACGATTTAAAATGGCGTTAAGGGAGAGTTTCGGCGGAATTTTTGTTGCTTTTTAGGGTTCCGTACCTTAAAAGGAAAAAACGGAACCCTTAAAAGATCACTTCGTTGTCCGTCTGTATGTCTGTCAGGTCCCTTTTCAGGAACGCGTGGAGGTATCAAGTTGAAATTAATATTAAATACGTAGGTCTTGGAGTTCTAAACAAATCAAGCTTCTAAGCCAACGCTTACAAAAAAATACGGCCATTTATACGACATATTTGGTTACTCGCTAATAAATCAAAACCTATAGGGTAACCTATATGTTTTAGAATTGACCGTGAATTAGGTATGGGAGAACATATTTTTCAACAACAATGTTAAGTTTGTTTTCGGGATAAATTCTTTTCAACTACGGAACCCTTCATTGTGCGTGGTCCGATAGGCACTTGTCCAGTTTTTTGAATGTTCGAATACTTAATTTACGACCTTTAGAATAAGTTCCGGTTAACTTTTCTGGTCGGTGAATTCATACATAAATCCTGTTCCACTTTAGAAATTATCTGATAGATAGTAGTTACCTAATGTGCTTAATTGCCTATCCAGATACAGTGAAACAGACCCTTAACTGTTTCACAGTATCTGGATAGGCAATTAGGTCCATTAGGTAACTATAGCTGTCGCCCGCGCTTTCGTCTGCGTGGAGGTCGGAAATAATCCCAGGAGAACATACTTGAGACATAGGTAGGTATTTTATGTCTTAACCCAGAACATGGTCTACCCGTGTGCCAACTATCAGCGAAATCAGTTCAGCCATTAAATCCTGAGAACTGACAGACAGACACATCAGAGACTGACAGACAGGCAGAGTTACTTTCGGATTTATAATATTAGTATGCATTTTGAAGCCGTAGGCTTGCTACTGGACCAGCCGCTAAACATTACTAAAACAAAACTAGGTAATGTATTTTATCGAAGCAGCGAATTCTATTAAGGGGGAAGCGCCAGGATAGCCCGCGAAATTCAAATTATTTTACAATAAATAAAATAAATAAATAAATATCCTTGGACATTTCACACAACGCCATCTAGTCCCAAGCTAAGCAACCTAATGCTTGTGTTATGGTAACGAGATGGCTATGGAGATGGCAATGTTTGCTATTTGCAGCTCAATGTCTAGGTGTGTGTTGAAGTATGATTAGCGACCGTAACAAATATGTATTTACAGAAATGTTATCATTAGAATCAGTAATAGAATTGGCCTCAAAAATGTCAAGATTTCCTGAAATAATAGTCATTCAATAGGATAGAGTTGTATTGATGATTTTAATGAGTATCAGACTAAAAGGCGAAAGTTTGTCAATGTGTGTGTGTTTGTATGTTTCTTACTTCTTCACGCTCAAACGGCTGGACTGATTTGAATGAAATTTGGTATGTATATAGCTTATATACTGGATTAACACATAGACTACTTTTTATCCCAGTCTATGCGGGTGACACCGCGGGGCGCAGGTCACGAATCTTAATCAGATCAACATACAACCTGATAATGATTTGCAAATTGTAAAAAACGTAAGAAAATTTGAATTTTGCGGGCTACCCTGGCGCTTTCGCCTTAAAGTTTACAGCAGTGTTTCTTAAAGTGGGGTCCACGGACCCCTTAGGGGTCCGTGGACCCCCCTCCGTAGCATGTGTATCAGGGGTCCCCTGTAGGTCAGATAACTCTTTAATATTTTAATAGGAAATTGTGTAGTAAACTCAGCATTTCTCGGCCAAGCCACGAACTCGCGATGACAACGACGCATCGTCGTCGTCGGGCGGCGAATTCAATAGGTAATCACAAGTGATTTTTTGGTATAAATAAGGCTTGTTTTCTTTTCCTAAAATATTCTTTGACAGGGGTCCGTGGAATTGTTTAAATTGTGAAAGTGGTCCGTGACTGCAAAAACTTTAAGAAACCCTGGTTTACAGGCACACACATTTTGTTCTAGTGTAGACGGTGTTTTAATAAACCACAGGAACTTCTGGTGTTAAATTTATTTACAGTTAAGAGTAACTTTGTCAAGGTAGTTAGGAAAGTTTAGGTCAAATTATTCACGGCTACACTTACTGAGTTATTTATGAGACGTCTTTGTGCAAACTTTGTTATGAATATGTTATATAATAAATATTGCTTCCCTCTTTTCACAATTTTAAAGCTATATAACGCTTGCTTTCTTAGGTAAGTAAATAAGCTCTGGGTTTTCTTTCACCAACTCCTTGATTATTTTAACAGACTTGCTATCGGTTAAAGTTGGTAAACCCGTCAGACGCCTATCTATAATTATAATATAACAGATTAAGTTACACAAATAACTTATACGTAATTAATAAATAAAAATAACAATCTAACATAACATAGACAAACATAACTAAAACTATACCTACATAATTTTATAATTTTAATCCTAATATTATAAATGCGAAAGTGAGTTTCTTTGTTTGGTACGCTTTCACGCTAAAACGGCTGAACGGATTTGGATGAATTTTGGAAGATAGTTAGCGTGAAAGCTGGAAAAGGACATAGGCTACTTTTCATCCTGGATCACAGACGAAGTCGCGGGCAACAGCTAGTTCTGAATAAATTTATTACACAATAATGTTAAACATTGAAGTTAAAAGACATTCCTCGATCATTGGTTCACATTAAATTAAATTATCTAATAATAGTTCAGCTAATAAATGACTTTCAACTATTTCAACCACTTTCGGCTAGCAAAATGGAATTCATTGAATAGCTATTAAAGTTCAAATTGATATAAATTCGGTTGAACAATGTTTTAGGGCAGTTTGCCAATCAGTAACTGAATTAATAACACTTGGAAACTTTTCTAGTAGGTAGGTAGGTATGTTGGGTCTTCTTCGATAAAACTCACTTTTAGGCACACGAAACACTTAAAATGATATCACTTGCTTGGAGCCCAGCTAGTAACCCACTGACTCATGAGTAGAGATCGGATAATCGGATGCATATTAACCTAAAGTTGAGGTGTTGGCTAAGTATGGAGTGGGCTTTTGGATTGAAAAATCCCAGAATTCCGGTATCGGCCAATTTTGACTTCTGATTATAGAATCGAATGTATAACTTACTTAAGTTCAGATGTCAGTTAATATGGATTGCACTTAAAAAAAAAAAAACCCGGGATTCCGGAACGAAAATTTTTAAGTTCTGATTTTGGAATCGAATGTTTTAGTTAAGTACTTGCGTTCAGGTGTTGGCTAATATGGATTGCACTTTTGTATCAAAAAAATCCCGGGATTCCGGGATTCACAAATTTATAGTTCTGATTATAGAATCGAATGTATATTTACTTACGTTTAGGTTTAGGCTAGTATGGAATGCACTTTTGTATCGATCGTCAAAAAGTCGCGATTCCGGAATTGATAAATTAAGTATTTTTTGAAAGGGTAACTTTTTTATTACTAAATTGTCATAGGGTATTCTACTCATGAGCAACTTTCACTATGGGATCAAATATATAGATAAATCACGAAATATAAGTCAGCTGTTTCATACATTTTGGTCGAGTAGGTATTGAACTTTTGTATCAAACATCGTAATTTTTTTTGTGATTCCAGAGTTGGTCCCATAGCTACTGAAAATGTAAATTCAAGATGGCGGATGCAAATATTTTTTTATTTATCGTCATGGGTGTCGTTTTCATGGTTTTCGGGGGTATTAAAGCTGATAGTGACATTAAAATGTAAATCCAAGATGGCGGCTGCGAAAATTTTCTAATTTTTCGTCATGGGTGTCGTTTTATTGGTTTTCGAGGGTGTTAAAGCCGATAGTGACACTAAAATGTAAATCCAAGATGGCGGATGCGAATATTATTTAATTTTTCGTCATGGGTGTCGTTTTCATGGTTTTCGGGGGTATTAAAGCTGACAGTGACATTAAAATGTGAATCCAAGACGGCGGCTACGAACATTTTCTAATATTTCGTCATGGGTGTCGTTTTATTGGTTTTCGAGGGTGTCAAAGCTGATAGTGACATTAAAATGTAAATCCAAGATGGTGGCTGCAAACATTTTTAAATTTTTCGTCATGGGTGTCGTTTTATTGGTTTTCGAGGGTGTTAAAGCTGATAGTGACATTAAAATGTAAATCCAAGACGGCGGCTAAGAACATTTTCTAATATTTCGTCATAGGTGTCGTTTTATTTGTTTTCGAGGGTGTTAAAGCTGATAGTGACACTAAAATGTAAATCCAAGATGGCGGATGCGAATATTATTTAATTTTTCGTCATGGGTGTCGTTTTCATGGTTTTCGGGGGTATTAAAGCTGACAGTGACATTAAAATGTAAATCCAAGATGGTGGCTGCGAACATTTTTAAATTTTTCGTCATGGGTGTCGTTTTATTGGTTTTCGAGGGTGTTAAAGCTGATAGTGACATTAAAATGTAAATCCAAGACGGCGGCTACGAACATTTTCTAATATTTCGTCATGGGTGTCGTTTTATTTGTTTTCGAGGGTGTTAAAGCTGATAGTGACATTAAAATGTAAATCCAAGATGGTGGCTGCGAACATTTTTAAATTTTTCGTCATGGGTGTCGTTTTATTGGTTTTCGAGGGTGTTAAAGCTGATAGTGACATTAAAATGTAAATCCAAGATGGCGGCTGCGAAAATTTTAAAATTTCTCATCATGGTTGTCGTTTTATTGGTTTTCGAGGGTGTTAAAGCTGATAGTGACATTAAAATGTAAATCCAAGATGGCGGCTGCGAAAATTTTAAAATTTTTCGTCATGGGTGTCGTTTTATTGGTTTTCGAGGGTGTTAAAGCTGATAGTGACATTAAAATGTAAATCCAAGATGGCGGCTGCGAAAATTTTCTAATTTTTCGTCATGGGTGTCGTTTTATTGGTTTTCGAGTGTGTTAAAGCCGATAGTGACACTAAAATGTAAATCCAAGATGGCGGATGCGAATATTATTTAATTTTTTGTCATGGGTGTCGTTTTTATGGTTTTCGGGGGTATTCAAGCTGACAGTGACATTAAAATGTGAATCCAAGACGGCGGCTACGAACATTTTCTAATATTTCGTCATGGGTGTCGTTTTATTTGTTTTCGAGGGTGTTAAAGCTGATGGTGACATTAAAATGTAAATCCAAGATGGTGGCTGCGAACATTTTTAAATTTTTCGTCATGGGTGTCGTTTTATTGGTTTTCGAGGGTGTTAAAGCTGATAGTGACATTAAAATGTAAATCCAAGATAACGACTGCGAACATTTTCTAATTTTCGTCATGGGTATCGTTTTATTGGTTTTCAAGGGTGTTAAAGCCGATAGTGACACTAAAATGTAAATCCAAGATGGCGGATGCAAATATTTTTATATTTTTCGTCAGGGGTGTCGGTTTCATGGTTTTCGGGGGTGTTAATGCCGATAGTGCCACTAAAATGTAAATCCAAGATGGCGGCTGTGAACATTTTTGAATTTTTTGTCATGAGTGTCGTTTTCATGGTTTTCAAGGTTTTTAAAGCCGATAGTAACATTAAAATGTTAATGCAAAATAGCGCCTTCTTTAAAACTGTTGATGGTTTTTTAGTTACTATCACACGTATTTTCAGGTTAAGACGCGATACGCGCGTTAGTTAACTAAGCATCTGCCAAGCGTCACGCATTTTCACTCCACTATGGGCTTTAGCACACTCCAAAACCATGAAAACGATACCCATGACAAAAAAAAAATAAACCTTCGCAGCCGCCATCTTGAATTTACATTTTAATGCCACTATTGGCTTTAAAACTCTCGAAAACCATGAAAATGACACCCATGACGAAAAGTTACAAAATTTTGCAGCCGCCATCTTGGATTAACATTTTAACGCTACTATCGGTTTTACAACCCTCGAAAACCATGAAATCGACACCCATGACGAAAAATTTAAAAATGTTCGCAGCCGCCATCTTGGATTTACATTTTAATGTCACTATCAGCTTTAATACCCCCCAAAACCATGAAAACGATACCCATCACAATTTTTTTTTTAATTTTCGCAGCCGCCATCTTGAATTTACATTTTAACGCCACTATCAGCTTTAAACCCTCGGAAACCATGAAAACGGCACCCATGACAAAAAGTTTGAAATTTTTTTCAGTCGCCATCTTGGATTTACATTTGTATGTCTCTATCAGCTTTAACACCCCCGAAAACCATAAAAACGACACCCATGACGAAAAATTAAAAAAAAATTGCATCCGCCATCTTGGATTTACATTTTAGTGTCACTATCGGCTTTAACACCCTTGAAAACCTATAAAACGACACCCATGACGATAAGTTAGAAAATTTTCGTAGCCGCCATCTTGGATTTACATTTTAACCCCATTAACGGCTTTAAAACTCTCAAAAACCATGAAAACGACACCCATGACGAAAAATTAAAAAATATTTGCATCCGCCATCTTGGATTTACATTTTAGTGTCACTATCGGCTTTAACACCCTCGAAAACCAATAAAACGACAGCCATGACGAAAAATTAGAAAATTTTTGCAGACGCCATCTTGGATTTACATTTTAACGGCACTAAACTCTCTAAAACCATGAAAACGACACCCATGACGAAAAATTAAAAAACATTCGGATCCGCCATCTTGGATTTACATTTTAGTGTCACTATCGGCTTTAACACCCTCGAAAACCAATAAAACGACACCCATGACGAAAAATTAGAAAATTTTCGCAGCCGCCATCTTGGATTTACATTTTAACGCCACTATCGGCTTTAAAACTCTCAAAAACCATGAAAATAACCCCACCGATATAGTGACGGTACCTTCCAGGGACAACCATTTTAATTCAGCAGCTTTGTATTTCTCGCGGGGATCACGTGTAACAAACGGAATATTTATGTGATCCCGATTTCCCGGTACTTCCAAATAAATAAAACCACATTATTTATGAAGTCGTTTCCATACCCTGTATCCGATTAGTTGTGCATTCCCACATTTTCTGGAATCCCGGTATTTATATTAAGAAAAAAAATGCTAAGAAGCCGCTTCCATAGTTTGTTAGCCAAATATTAACTTTAGGTTAATATGCATCCGATTATCCGATCTCTACTCATGAGCTAACGCGCTGCGCCGGCAACCATCAAGAGTGGGGACCGGATGTAGCGCGCCACCTCGTTTGGTAAAACAGTATCATTAATTGACATCTTAAATACAAACCTTTTCTAAAATTCTTTTAAATATTCGATTTGACGTTACATAAATACAGGAATTAATGAATGCATAACTTTAAATGTAAAATCAATGTTTGACAAAAGAAATGGATCGTAGCTATACCAAAAGTAACGCCATCTAGTGGTATAAGATCAATCATATCCAACGTAGAAATTAAGTATCATACCCGCACAACAATAGCCAACAGATTAGTACACTTCAAAAAACAATAGCCCATCTTATTTCAATTAAATTCTAACATTCGGCCATCCGCATAATTTACGCGTCCTCGCGTACTTATACGAATGCTTTTATATTAAAACAACAATTACAACTGTAACTATCTTAATTTTTCACTAGTAGTGGTACAAGTCGCTGCTACATTGAAACTTTGGAGGCATGAGGAACAGGGTGCAAAGTTCACCCATTCTCCACAGAAAAGGGAGGATCCCCCGACCAGACGGGTGCCGCGTCCGGCGGGCAACCGCCCGACGGTTGATGTTGGGACGCCGCATCCATGCTAGTCGCCCAGCAAACCAATTGCGCGATGCAGGACCTCGCGATGTCACGCCATTGTGATGCGCAACTCGCATGCGGCGATGCAGACGCCACCACCACACCACCACCCTCCGGACTCCGGAGGCCGACAGTGGGCCGAGCCGTGCACCCTGAGAGGCCCGCCAGTGCCAGCCGCGGCTCCAGCGAGTCGGAACCGGGCGCCGCACAGTTTACGGTGAGTCGGAACCATCCGCGGCGACACTCGTACCCCAGTGAGTCGGGGCGGCGCCGCGTTACGCTCCAGCGAGTCGGAGTGCACAGCGCCGGGTTGAGGTTGAAGCTGAAGGTGATGACCAGGAACGCGCGTCCGCCGCATGCCGGCGGCCAGTCGCGGCCGTCGAAGCCGTCGAAGCCGGCCGCGCGACCCGCCGCTTGAAAGCCTGAGGAAACGACGCCGATGACAGCGATGACGCGATGCAGGACTTCGCGACGTCATGTCACTGTGATGCGCAGCTCGCACGTGGCGACGCAGATGCCACTACAAAACCACACAAGTACAAATCTATTCTGTAATGAAACATTTGGTTCACTAGTGGTACAAGTCGCTACTACATTGAAACCATCAACATCTATTCTGTAATGAAACATTTGGTTTACTAGTGGTACAAGTCGCTACAACATTGAAACCATCAACATCTATTCTGTAATAAAACATTTGGTTTACTAGTGGTACAAGTCACTACAACGTTGAAACCATCAACATCTATTCTGTAATGAAACATTTGATTTACTAGTGGTACAAGTTGCTACAACATTGAAACCATCAACATCTATTCTGTAATAAAACATTTGGTTTACTAGTGGTACAAGTCGCTACAACAATGAAACCATCAACATCTATTCTGTAATGAAACATTTGGTTCACTAGTGGTACAAGTCGCTACAACAATGAAACCATCAACATCTATTCTGTAATGAAACATTTGGTTCACTAGTGGTACAAGTCGCTACAACATTGAAACATTTGGTTCACTAGTGGTACAAGTCGCTACAACATTGAAACCATCAACATCTATTCTGTAATGAAACATTTGGTTTACTAGTGGTACAAGTCGCTACAACAATGAAACCATCAACATCTATTCTGTAATGAAACATTTGGTTTACTAGTGGTACAAGTCGCTACAACATTGAAACCATCAACATCTATTCTGTAATGAAACATTTGGTTTACTAGTGGTACAAGTCGCTACAACAATGAAACCATCAACATCTATTCTGTAATGAAACATTTGGTTTACTAGTGGTACAAGTCGCTACAACATTGAAACCATCAACATCTATTCTGTAATGAAACATTTGGTTTACTAATGGTACAAGTCACTACAACATTGAAACCATCAACATCTATTCTGTAATGAAACATTTGGTTTACTAGTGGTACAAGTCGCTACAACATTGAAACCATCAACATCTATTCTGTAATGAAACATTTGGTTTACTAGTGGTACAAGTCATTACAACATTGAAACCATCAACATCTATTCTGTAATGAAACATTTGGTTTACTAGTGGTACAAGTCACTACAACATTGAAACCATCAACATCTATTCTGTAATGAAACATTTGGTTTACTAATGGTACAAGTCGCTACAACATTGAAACCATCAACATCTATTCTGTAATGAAACATTTGGTTTACTAGTGGTACAAGTCACTACAACATTGAAACCATCAACATTATATTTTTACTAGCGGTACAAGTCACTACTACCTTGAAACCACTAGGGCGGTACAAGTCGCTACTACCTTGAATCCACCAACATCATATTTTTACTAGTGGTACAAGTCGCTACTACCTTGAAACCACTAGGGCGGTACAAGTCGCTACTACTTGAACCCACCAACATCAAATATTTTTCTTTGAAGTTGCTCTTGTTCAACTGACAGTGTTTCTGATTCATCTGTAAACATATTAAAATAACCGCCGAGTATACTGTAACCCAGTCTACTATTATTAATCGTTATACAGGAAATTTTAAAAGTATACCTAATGTAACCTCAAAAACAAGAATTAGGTTACAGCATTAAGAAAGACAGCAAAATAGGTAACAAAAAATATAGTGTTGGAGTGGCCCGGCGAATACAAAAGCACAACTATTTTATTTCATGGTCTGGTGGGCCCAGTATGCCACAAACACAGCTCACATAAAAAAAAACTCAAGCTCTTACCTTTTCACAGTTTCAATTCAGAACGGCCAAACTTACTTACGTAGGCCTGGATATAATCGGCTGGTTAGACCAACCAACTTTATGCCACTTCTGAAATGTTGGCTCTTCTTCGATAAAACTCACTTTTAGGCACACGAAACACTTAAAATGATATCACTTGCTTGGAGCCCAGCTAGTAACCCACTGACTCATGAGCTAACGCGCTGCGCCGGCAACCATCAAGAGTGGGGACCGGATGTAGCGCGCCACCTCGTTTGGTAAAACAGTATCATTAATTGACATCTTAAATACAAACCTTTTCTAAAATTCTTTTAAATATTCGATTTGACGTTACATAAATACAGGAATTAATGAATGCATAACTTTAAATGTAAAATCAATGTTTGACAAAAGAAATGGATCGTAGCTATACCAAAAGTAACGCCATCTAGTGGTATAAGATCAATCATATCCAACGTAGAAATTAAGTATCATACCCGCACAACAATAGCCAACAGATTAATACACTTCAAAAATCAATAGCCCATCTTATTTCAATTAAATTCTAACAGGTATGACAGATTAAGGTATTTTTTTTTAGTGAGGTAATGTCGTAACGTTTTTGTGATCGTAAATCGTGTCAGAGACTTTTTGGTCTAACCAATGAATTAAAAAAAATACTTCAGAGTTTAGGCACTGAGGATCAGAAAGCATTATGTGATTTATTAAGGCGACGATAACCGACTTTTAATGATTTGAAACTGAAGATCGAATCGATCTATACGAGTACTGATAATGATTTGGTAAAAATATACAGGGTGTAAGGGACAGCCTTCCGCAAACTGATAGGGTGAATTCAGTATATCATACTAAGATGACCGGTACATGAATTTTTTTCAGGAACGTTATGGGAATCAAATAAACCTGATTTGTTTGTGTTTTTGTGCACAAATCGGAGCGTCTATTACTGGTTGGGAGGGGTAGGTAATAGGTATGCGGTGAGTTCGATGAACTCTGTAGCTAGACAGAAAGTGAACAGCTGATTTCGCGCGTCATTTGTTATAGTATTTCTACATCCATTGCTGGTTTTTTTTTCAGTTTTGTTGTTTTGCTATTTTTTTTACATAAATGGAGTGTTGCGAACACACAATGTAATTTTACATTGAAATAAAGAAAATGTAACTGAAATATGATCTAAAATGAGGAGCTGAATGCACCCTGTTAGTTTGCGGAGGGCTGTCCCTTACACCCTGTATGTTAAATTAGAGCATTTTTTAAAAAACTTAATTTTGTGAATATTTAAGATTATGTTTATATTACATAAAGTAATTAATTTGTAAAGATATGTCTAACGCGGTTAAAAAACTGAGAATCGCGCAAAAACTATCAAGCGTATTTTTATGAAACCTTTAACATTTTAAAAATAATTTAAGTAATTATTTATCTTTTATAGTAGGTATGCGTGTTTTAATATAACACCTTCTGTTTTATGTACAGTAAATTAATAATGCGTCTAATTGGTACTGCGCTCCTCGATGGGCACATCCTATTACGGGGTGGATGATGATGATAAACTGCCTCGTTGGTCTATTGTTCGCAAGCGCTACTGCTGAGCATGAGGTCCTGGGTTCGATTCCCAGGCCGGGTACAGTGTTATCGGGTTTTTCCATCTGGAATTTCTCAGTAGTAGCCCGGACACTAGAGATGTACTACTTATAGGTACACCAACATTTATGTCTTACCCTTCGAGAAATACAGGCGTGATGTTATGTTAAGTACTGTACAGTCAGCAACAAAAGTCGATTAACACTTCTAACAGTTTTTGTAGGTGCAAGCGAATTAAAAATATGGAGAGTTGTTAAATTCCGATGGTTAAAATTTTTAGCTAACACATAATACTGAAAAGTAGTGTACTAATAATTTAGGGTCTTCACTTTAGGAATTTCACATGTAAAATTTATAGTGTTAATCTACTTCTATTGCTGACCGTACTTACTTGTCTATAAAAATAAAAAGAGACGTCCTGACTGACTGACTGACTGACTCATCAACGCCCAGCCCAAACCCTTGGACCTAGAAAGCTGAAATTTTGCACAGAGGTTCCCTTTATGATGTAGACAAGGAATAAGAAAGGAATTCCCGGTAGTATATTCCCGTGGGATATTTTCTGACATCCACGCGGTCGAAGCCGCGCGGGAGTGCTAGTATCTAATAATGCAGAAAAGCACATGATGCATCCAGGATTTACGATAAAAACGAAAGTGTCAAAGATCATACAGCCGTTTGACAGATGGATGAACCCATCCAGACGGTTACCGACCGATGAGATCCACTATCCAACTCGTAAAAGTGTCGTCACTATTATGTAATATTCTCGTAAAGACCCCCTGATCGTTTCGAGGGAATCGCATTTATCTTGTCGTGTCAGCAAACACTCCTTGATCTTCCTTCTCCGAACGTGACAGTGGAGTGAGAAGTTGTTTCTTTTCGGGAAAATTTGGGTAATTTGAATTTACTATAAGATCTTATCCATGTTTTGCTGTCATTTATTTTTATCTTGTAAGGAAAATTCTAAATAAAATGTTAAAAGGGTAATCCAAATCAGAAAGTGTTTGATCCCTTGTTGACGTTTGTATAAATAAATAATAAATAAATAAATAAATATCCTTGGACATTTCACACAAGATGATGGAGAAGAATATGTATAAGATGGAGTGTATGATTTATTATCATAGAGTACCTGATTTTATTTTTATCTTTTTTATGAATCTTAAATTCATGTAAATTATAATTTCTATACTATTAACTGAACAATCGCGTACTAATTTTTTTCTTCTAATTTAAGTATAGGTAGGTATTCTATTGTGTACTTATATATATTTTTTTTAAGTTTTATTTTAGTCACGGGATTTATAGATTTCCGTAAGGGGGTGAGTCCGTGGCATCACAAAGGTACCAAAATGGTAAAAAGGAAACCTTATGGTGCGACTCAGTCTGTCTGTCTGTCTGTCACAGCTGGATATCTCAAGAACTACTAATGCTATCAACTTGAAATTTGGAACAGTTTCAGATGACGTTTGCCCAACTGTTTTGCAAATAAAAAAGAAATATAAATATTTTTTTTTTTTTTTGCAACAAGGATTGGAAGGGGTCTTAAAAATTCGAAGGGGGCGACTAGGGCATCATTATGAAAAAGCGCTGTTTGCACATTCTCAAACATTTTTTTCTTTTTTTTGGGCCGCATATTTTTCGACTTTTGATGAAAAATGTAAAAAAAATACCGTTCCCCCTTATCTTCAAAGTTTGCATAGAGAAAAATCTTAAATTATTCTTTGTGATAGAAGTTTGTGTAAAGATTACAGGAAAAATAAAACGATGTATTTAAATAGCACACTTTTTCAGAAGTCGGAACGGAACCCTCGGTGCGCGAGTCCGACTCGCTCTTGACCGGTTTTTTTTTAAAGAGATGATGTGGCTAAAAAGACGGTGGGTATTAAGATAATGACTGAAAGAGATATACAATATGGAAGAAAAAGACTTGATGCACCGATCTAATTATGGAAAAGCGGATGATGATGAAATAGGAGACTTATGAATAAGACTCCATCGATTATAATATATTAAAATCATTTCGAACGCCACACTAATATGAGTTACAAAAGACCACTATTCAAGGACTGTGCCGTGTAGCATGATAAAGTTACAAAAATATTCAAACTCCCAACAGTCACCTCTTTACTACAGTTTCGGCTATATCGAAGGTTTTAAAGCGCGGCGTTAGCTCAATAATCATAAAAATTGGTTTCTTGGATTGTCGAGTATGACGTAACGAAATGAAACTATCCGACGCAAAAAATACAGTGGACAGAGAAGGGTTTAAAGAAAAAGTCAACCGAATAGAATAGTAAAAAATAGTTTGATATTCCCAATAAAAATTTTAGAAGTTGCTCCACAAAAATAAGCTTTGGCGTTGAACATCTCTGTATTTTCGGGGATAACGACATTCATTTTTAAGAATTTAATAGAATTAGTATTTTTTTTTAAACTTTAACCGGATAATTATTTAATTTATTGTGTATATTCTGAATCATCTAAAGAAAACTGGGAAAATAAATGCAAATTCGCAGCTTAGTCGGCAACACAAATATTATTTTCAATTTTCAACCTTATTTCAAGTCAGCTAATGGTGGTAATAGAATACGCTGTTGTGTGCCGTTTAAAATCGTAGTCAGTCCGCGTCAAGCGACGGACGCTGACGTTCAATCCAATTGACTTTTCAACGAACTATTTATTGCTTTTAACTCCTACGTTAGTCACTCCTAAGGGAATTTCAATTCTTGAAATGATATAATATTTAATAAAGTATATGGAGTGCTCTATTTTGCACAATGGAATGACAATATAGATATGAATAAGACAAATTAAATGAATCATTATGTTTTCCTGGAAATTATTTCTGTCCTGGATTGAACTCGAAGTAAAAATAAATTATTCTCCTCTTTGATTCTTTTCTTAGTAACAAATACAAAATATTATCTATTACGCACATTATCGTAGTAGGTATTATTTTGTTTTTGTTGCATTACATAATTTATTTGTTTCTTTCCTTAAATCCCACACAAAGTACTTTATCACAAAAGCAAAACGATTCCTTTTTGACATTATACCAAATCCATTAAACCATAATATCTCTATAGAAATATATATTACGAAAAAGGCCGCAGAAAACCCCGTTACGATGGATATCTCCCGAGGGATTCAAAGTGAAATATATTCGTATTTCATCACGCTGCGAAAGGGCCAATAATTTCGTTAAAAGTTCTAACCACCGGCGTGAAACGGCAAAAGTGAGCCAACATAACATAGGATATCAAACTATTGTAGCTTTATGTGCCTAACTATTTGCATAGTTTCTAAACCTCTCGCGGTTTTCTGATTGCATTTACTCTCTGGGGGAAACAGTACCTACTCCAATTGCGTAACATACTTTCGAGTACCTACAATCCAGAGGATTTTGAAGGAAATTGCTAATCCATTGCTTCATTTGTTTGAAAAATTCGTCTGCTTGACAACGCAAATGACGCAATGAATGTTGTTAATTTGTCAAAATGAGACAATGTCACTGTATGTCACGCAATATTACTCCACTGATGTGATAGTGTGGTAGCACAGATACTTAGTCATAGATAGGAATTCATCATCATATTTATTACTTATTAACCATGCCTTAACCATGTGCTCGTTTCAAAAAATAATCTATAATAATCTATTAGACATTCGCCGTATTATACAGGGTGTCCCGTAAATAATGGATAATCTCTTAAGGGGTCATCGTACTCATCATTATGAACAACTTTTACTATGGGAACAAACCTGGAATCGCGGAAAAAAAATCAGCTGCTCCCTACATTTTGACGAGTTTGATGTAGATAAATGTACTGGTCAGCTGATTTTTTTTCGCGATTTCAGGTTTGGTCCCATAGTAAAAGTTGTTCATAATGATGAGTACAATGACCCCTTAAGAGATTATCCATTATTTACGGGACACCCTGTATAATACGTGGGTTTCATTCGAATTTTACAAAAATAAAAAAATATGCCTTTTTGACAGCGACGATGTAAAACAAAGTCGGGGTTAGTTAGGTAGGTACACTTTAAAACTCGAGAACGGCTGGACCAATTTTTACGATCTTTGATTTGTTGGATTTTTCTCCTCTCCGAATATATTAAACTAAATAACTATTAACATGACAGAAAAATTCATAAAAAAACTATGAAGAAAATTATTTTTCTCATTCAAGTGAACAGGGGGCTAAAAAGGCCACTTTGGAAGAATCACAATAGCATAATATGTATTCCAATCTGCCTAGCCTTTTCCCAACTATGTTGGGGTCGGCTTCCAGTCTAACTGGATGCAGCTGAATACCAGTATTTTACATGGAGCGACTGCCTATCTGACCTCCACAACCCAGTTACTGGGTAATACGATACCCCTTGGTAAGACTGGTTGTCAGACTTTCGGGCTTCTGACGACCCGTAACGACTGTCAAAGATCCACGAATAACAGCCGGGACCAACGGCTTAACGTGCTTTCCGAGGCACGGAGGAATCTCGGTATGTAAAGATGGTCACCCATCCACTGACCAACCCCGGCAAGCGTAGCTTAACCTGACGGATCGACCCGTGCGGCTGTTATTACTTAGCCACGAGCTCCTCATAGCATAATATGTATTATGAATCGTATTTGAAATCGTAAAACTGTCACAAACTGACAATTCATAATTTATCTGCGTTCAATTCATAGCACGCAACTCATCTGTTTGACAGTTTTGTATGGTGATTCGTAAAATGGTCCACAAATTATGAATTGGTTTATTGAAGTTTAATGTCAAATACGTCAATCATAATAAAATGCTGGGCATTCAGGAAATGAATCGCTTTTAGAGGAATTGCTTAATGTGGCCGTTTTAGGCCCCCCCGACATCTGTCGGATCAGCTAGTACAAGTATAAAATCTGTTCATAAAATGTTAAAATCACAGAGTTTAACAGGATGAATATAACAATCCAATAGAGATAATTATTTGTTAATTAGATGACATTCAGTGACATTACACGTTTCCTGTCTTACATCCTATTTGACAAAATATGACCCAATCGATATACCAATTAAGATAGTATGACCATCTTCCAATAATGTAATACACAAGACCAAGTTATGCGTAGCATCACGTGGAACGCAGTAGCCGCTGAACGTGTTCTGATCAATAATGAACCTGCACAGAGCGCCTTCCGGCTGATCTATCTATTGTTTAAAGGAAAACTAGCGACCCGCCCCTGCTTCGCACGGTTTTTGACAAGACATCTAGATTTCTTTATAACAGTGTAGATAATCACACTAATATTATAAAGGCGAAAGTTTGTGAGTGTGTGTGTGTGTATGTTTGTTACTTCTTCACGCTCAAACAGCAGGACCGATTTGGATGAAATTATGTATGTAGATAGTTTATACCTTTTTTTTTTTTTTTTTTTGAGGGTGGGAAATCATCAAATAACTTCTCCCGCTCTGGGTGGAGCGGAAGGGCGTGTCAGACTTTTACTGACTAAAAGCCACCCGTGTTCCTTCAGTTGCCTATGCCAGGGCCGCGGTAACCCCTTCGGACAATCCGCGACCCCAGCGGCAGATAGTTTATACCCTGGATTAACACATAGGCTACTTTTTATCACAGTCTACGCGGGTGAAACCGCGGGGCACATAACCTTCTGGAATAAATTCTCTAAATGATGGTGAAAACCGCATCAAAATCCGTTGAGTGGTTTAATAGAACAACGCGGTCACACATACAAAAAGACAGGAAAAGTGACTTATGTATACCGTGCATATACTTTGTGCAGGGTGATGGCTGCTTATGATAGAAAACGCCGCGCTAGTGCGAAAAACAATTGAAGTTGAAAATATTGATAAAGTCGCTAGTAAATCATTGTTATTAGTCTGTCACGCTCGCACTTATGGTGTTATCGATAAGACGCAAGGCGTTGCACATCCTTATTGCTACTGACATTTATGGCACAGTATAATAATGATACAGTATTTTATCTGGGCAGTGACCTTCAATTAATTACCTACTGCCCCTCGGTAGATAAATAAGTGTCCGTCCGTGCGTAACTGCCGCGCGCTCGAACTGACGTAACTGAGGGTCAGGGGGCCTACTCCCTAAGTCCGTCCGTCTTTCCGTCCGTCCGTTCATCCGTCCGTCTGACATTCCTTCCTTCTTCTTCGCTTCGCTCTTGACAGAGCGGTCGTGGTCACTATGAACTGTGTCCAATCGCAGGTGTAGTTGTTGCTCACCTCACGATTTCTCTCCATCTGGTTCGGTTAGAAGTCAATCTGGCGCATTTATTGACAGGGCCTCCAATCGCGGATTTTACTTGGTCGGTCCACCTCATCGGTGACCGCCCGCGTGGCCTATTACCTTCCACTCTGCCCTGCACCACAAGACGTTCTATGGAGTCATTGTTCCGCCTGGAGACATGCCCAAAGAACTTAAGTATCCGAGACTGTACTAGTGCTGATAGACGCTGTTTGATGCCGAGTTCTTGGAGTATGGAGACGTTTGTGCGGAATTCAGTCCATGATACACCAAGCATTCTTCTCCAGCACCACATTTCTAGAGCATCTACTTTTGTCTTTTCCAGTTCTCGTAATGTCCACGTCTCAGCTGCGTACAGAAATATAGGGAATACAAGAGTACGGACGAGCCTGATCTTAGTGGCTTTAGTTATGCTGCGATTCCTCCATATTTTTTTCAGCTTGTCCATTGCCCCTCTAGCCATAGCCATACGCCGTTTCACCTCATCCACGCAGCTGCCGTTATTTGCGATCATAGCACCAAGGTACACGTAGGATTGAACCACGTCGCAGTTCGCAATCTGTGTCATGTCTGGCGAGTTGATGTTGCCACGGTCTACAATCATCATCTTGGTTTTACTGCGATTAATCCTCAATCCAAACGTAAGACTCACGCGCTCCATCTTAAGGAGTAGTTCCTCCATCTGTTCAGCACTAGTCGCAAACAAGGTTGTGTCATCAGCGTAGCGTAGGTTCGCATTTTTGTAGCCACCAATCGCTACACCATCAGTCCAGTCGTCGAGGGTGATGCGCATAATGAGCTCCGTGTAGGTGTTGAATAGGAGTGGCGATACTATACATCCCTGGCGGACACCTGCACTGGGATGGAAGCTATCCGAAATGTGGTTGTCTGTTCGCACTGATGCTGCTGCCGTCTGACATTACGATCCATCAAAACAAGTGTAAAAGTTAAATTTTTCGGACGGGCAAAAACACATCGGGAGTAGGTACAACTGGCAAATCATGTTGTCATTCATACTTCGTACGGGCCCCGAAACAATCATCCATCCGTATGTGATACGGAGTAGGAAACGCCCGTAACGAAGGCCGAAGCTACGGGCTTCGTGCTTAGGGAGTAGGCCCCCTAGTCCCTAAGCACGAAGCCAGTAGTTTCGGCCTTTGTTAAGAATTTAACTTTTACACTTGTTTTGATGGTTCGTACTGTCAGACGGACGGACTGATGGACGGATGGATGGGAGTTAGGGAGTAGATCCTCTGAGCTGTCAGCTGATGCAATTGTGTCTACCAGCTTTTATCGGCCTAACCACCCCAAATGCGATGGCTGATATCCTCTTTATACAAATTCGAGATTGTATTTTTTGCCTATTACTACTCGGTCCATGCAGAAACATCCTCAAAAACTACACAATTGTCTCATTAAGAAAACCCTAGCTGCAGCTAAAATTTTCTCAAGAAAAGGACTCATTAACTCGACTGCAATTATTAAAATATACTCCGAAACTACAATACAGGGACTTTAGAACCGGCAGAACATTATAAGTCTCGAGAAGTCGCAGTATTAACTTCTATTTTCCAGACAAAGTCTGGACAATGAATATTCACATTCCAATAACTGTCGCAGTTTCTTTGTTCTTAAGATTTATTGCTATATAATTGTTGTAGAGGAAGTTTCTCTTTGTTTTAGTTCGGCGGAGTAACCCAGTTATTATGTACAACGTTGGCTTTAGTGTACTTTACATATGGAGGCGACTAACGGGAATATTTGTAATAAATTGTCTTTATAAAAATAAGGACTATTTAATAAAATGTCCACGTGTTGTTATTTGTTTGTTACAATTCGAAGTTGCTTTGTCCATTTGTGGATCTCTAATAATTGTTCGTAACAATATGAAATTTAAAGAACGTAAGGATATAGTGAGCCTCTCTGTTGAGCGAGTTATTGAAATAGCTTGCATTGAGCTTGAGCAGTTCATTGTAATGAGCGTGTACAGGCCCCCATGTGCTTCATATGATGTTTTTGAGAAATATATGGAAGAAGTTTTATTAAAGACTTGTAACAGTAATAAAACAGTTGTTATCTGTGGAGATTTCAATATTAATATACTGGAAACATCACCTACTGTAAATAAGTTTATAACTTTATTAAAGTCATATAATTTGTACAATACATTCTTTGAGCCGACTAGAATAACTGCCACTAGTGCTACCTGTATTGACAATATTTTTTCAAACTCAAGACCTTCTACCCACTTAATTATAAATGAGTTGGACTCTGATCACTGTGGCCAGTTAGTCACTTTCCCTCAGAAAATAGTCAGAGCTCAAAGAAAACTTGTTAGTTTTGTTCCGGTAAACAAAAGTCGCTTAGAACAATTTAAAAAGAATTTCATAGAAAAACTACCAGGTTTGCCTTATCACACCAACCCGGATCAAGCTTATACTATACTATTTAACCTCATAAATTGTGAGTTTAGGAAGGTATTCACATCAAAAACATTACCTGTTTGTGACCGCGTTATATTTAGTGATTGGGCAACACCAGTTATTTACAAAAGTAGGCTATATGAACTGTACCATGAAAAAACGTATAACTATGATGAAACTTTTAAAGAATTTGTTAAAAAATACTCTAAAACTTTTAAAAGAGCATGTTCGTCAGCAAAAGCCATACACATTAAAAATAAAATAAAATATTCTGGAAATAAAATTAAAACAACTTGGAATATTATTAATTCACAAACGGGAAGAACGACAGTTCGGAATCGTGACTTCCATCTAAAAGTCAATGATGTAGATATTAAGGCAGACGTGGAGGTGGCTACTGAGTTTGAAAATTTCTTCACTAATATTCCCATTTTAACAACCAAAACTCTGTCATCGACGTCCTCCACTTCGGCTTACTCAATGCTAAATGAATGTGTACCAGAATGTGATAAACACTTTAAATTCGCAATTGTTACCGCTAAAGACGTTATAGATTGTTTTAAAGATCTCAAGGTAAAAAAAACTGCTGACCTTTGGGGATTATCAGTACATACCATGTCTTCAAGAATTGATATTATTGCACGCTTTTTATCAATTGTTTTTAACTCTTGTATTGCATCTGGTGTATTTCCTGACCTAATGAAACTTAGCAAAGTGATTCCACTGTTCAAATCTGGCAGCCCGACTGATCCCACTAATTTTCGGCCTATTTCGATATTACCTACATTGAGCAAAATCTTTGAAAAAATAATTTTAAAACAAATGTTAGGCCATTTCAATACACATAATTTACTTCATCTGAAACAGTTTGGTTTTACAAAGGGTCGTTCAACTACAGACGCGGCCGTGGAATTACTGAAGAGCATATTCGAGGCCTGGGAGGAGTCGCAGGATGCTCTTGGCATTTTCTGTGACTTGTCTAAGGCCTTCGATTGCGTAAATCATGATACACTATCAGGAAGCTGTACCTTTATGGTATAAGGGACAGGGCTCTCGACCTTCTGACTTCTTATCTGAACAACATAATTCAAAGGGTAGATGTTAATGGCAAGAGATCTGCAGGATCTGCGGTCACTATGGGCGTTCCACAGGGTTCAATTCTGGGTCCTTTCTTGTTTCTTATTTATATAAATAACTTACCTTATCACATAAGGGACAATCACAAGATTGTATTATTCGCAGATGACACTTCCCTCATTTTTAAAATCAAACGTCAGTTAGTCAACTTTGAACAAGTTAACGATGCACTCTCTAGAGTTCTCCATTGGTTTAATGTAAATAATCTTCTCCTGAATGAAAAAAAGACTTTAACTTTTACACTTGAATTCTCAACGCAAAATGTCAGGCAGCTAACTACCAATGCTCAACTTAATGGAATGGAGTTGGACCCTGTTGAGTCGACAGTTTTCCTTGGAATAACCATTGACGGTAAATTGCAATGGGGCCCACACATAGAAAAATTGTCAGGAAGGCTTAGTTCGGCCGCCCATGCTGTTAAAAAAAAGGATGGTATTTAAAAGTACTTCAATTTATTCCCATTTCATTTACCTAATTTTGCCTGTGTTCCACCAAATATACTGAATGTGCACCAAAATATGTTCATTAAAATATGTCATAACGAGCATCTATTGGATATGGCGCTCGGCAGCCGCTACCGCGGCACCGCTCGCTTCGCTCGCTCGCCGTCGCGCGTTAAGGGTCACTGTTCTAACCTAACCTAACCTAACCCAAATGATTCACCAATGTGAAGTTTCGGACGCGCGGGTGTTTTGTGTATCATTCAGGAATATTTGGTGCACGATCAGTATTTTGATGTAATATTTTTGGTGAACACAAAAATATTATCCTAAAAAATATCGACAGATAACTGATGTGGATACAGCCAGAATTGTTTATTTTAGTTATTTTCATAGCCTTATGTCTTATGGGATTCTTCTCTGGGGAACCTGTGCGGGCATTAATACTATCTTTGTTTTACAGAAAACGGCTGTTCGAGCCATTTACAATCTAGGTCCAAGGGCATGGGCGTACCCAGCTTTTGGCCCAGGGGGGGGCAAATCAGAAATTTCTTAAGCCGGGTCCCACCACATGTTTTTACGATGACATGATGAGGATAAATTTTGTTAATTGAATTAATAATTATTCTTCATTAGATGACTGAAAGCAAGTACTGGTCTCTTAAACCATTTTATAGTAAATTAGCATTTACTTCTAATGAAATTTTAAAAGAATTAGTTAAACTTATAACATAAATATGTCAAATTTAAATTATTACTATTTAATGTAATATTCTTTTATCCCACAAATAATACCAATTAATTGATTAATTTCTTTTTTCTTTTTTTTAGCAATTTATTTAATTTTTAATATTATAAATTATTATATTTTTAATAAAAAAATCTCTGATAAAAATAATAATAATTTAACTTTAAAGTTAAAAAATCTTAATTGAAAATGATAAGTAACTTATTTTCAATTTTTGACCCCTCTACTAATTTATTTAATATTCCTTTTAATTGAATTAGAACAATTCTAGGAATTATATTTATCCCATATTCATTTTGATTAATTCCTAATCGACATTATTATTTTTGAAATTTTATTTTATTAAAACTTCATAATGAATTTAAAACTTTATTAAAAAATAACTATTTTCAAGGTTCTACTTTTATTTTTATTTCAATATTTTCTTTTATTTTATTTAATAATTTCTTAGGATTATTCCCGTATATTTTCACTAGAACAAGTCATTTAACTTTATCTTTATCAATTTCACTACCTTTATGATTAAGATTTATAATTTATGGATGAATTAATAATTCTCAACATATATTTATTCACATAATTCCTCAAGGAACTCCAGCTATTTTAATACCTTTTATAGTTTTAATTGAAACTATTAGTAATGTCATTCGACCAGGAACTTTAGCTGTTCGTTTAACTGCAAATATAATTGCAGGTCATTTATTAATAACTCTTTTAAGAGGAACAGGACCAGGAATAAGTTCATATTTTATTTTAATTTTAGTTGTTATTCAAATTTTATTATTAATTTTAGAATCTGCAGTAGCAATCATTCAATCTTATGTAATTGCAATTTTAAGAACATTATACTCTAGAGAAGTAAATTAATGAAAACAACTTATAGTCACCCATTCCACCTAGTAGATTACAGACCATGACCTTTAACAGGAGCTGTTGGAGTCATAGTTCTTGTTACAGGAATAGTAAAATGATTCCATAATTTTAATATAAATTTATTAATTTTAGGTTATTTTATTGTTATTTTAACAATATATCAATGATGACGAGATATTTGTCGTGAAGGAACCTTACAAGGTAAACATACAATTTTAGTTACTAAAGGACTTCGATGAGGAATAATCTTATTTATTGTCTCTGAAATTTTTTTTTTTGTTTCTTTTTTCTGAGCATTTTTTCACAGAAGACTTGCCCCTAATATCGAAATTGGAGCTATTTGACCCCCAACAAATATTATTCCTTTTAATCCTTTCCAAATTCCCTTATTAAATACAATTATTTTAATTAGATCAGGAGTTTCAGTAACATGAGCTCATCACGCTATCATAGAAAATAATAACTCTCAAATAACACAAGGTCTCTTTATTACAATTATCCTAGGAGTTTATTTTACAATTCTTCAAGCTTATGAATATTTTGAAGCTCCTTTTACAATTGCTGACAGTGTATATGGCTCAACATTTTTTATAGCAACAGGATTTCATGGATTACACGTAATTATTGGAACATTATTTCTTTTTATTTGTTTAATTCGTCATTTAAGCAATCATTTTTCTAGAAATCATCATTTTGGATTTGAAGCAGCAGCTTGATATTGACATTTTGTAGATGTAGTATGATTATTCCTTTATATTTCTATTTACTGATGAGGAAATTAATTATTTATATAATATATTTAGTATATTTGACTTCCAATCAAAAAGTTTAATAATTTTAATATAAATAATTATTTTAATAACAAATATTTTCTTAATTATTATACTAGTTTCTAATATTATAATATTTTTATCTATCATTTTATCAAAAAAAACTTTTTCTGACCGAGAAAAATGTTCCCCCTTTGAATGTGGATTTGACCCTAAATCTTCAGCACGTATTCCATTTTCATTACATTTTTTTTTAATTACAGTAATTTTTTTAATTTTTGATGTAGAAATTGCACTTATTTTCCCTATTATTCCCCTATTTAAAATAGTAAACTTTATTTTTTGAACAAAAATTAGATTTTTTTTTATTTTAATTTTATTAATTGGGCTATACCATGAATGAAACCAAAATATATTAAATTGAACTAATTAAATTAGGATTATAGTTTAAATAAAACATTTGATTTGCATTCAAAAAATATTAACTTATATAATTTATCTTAAAATAAATAAGAAGCAATTTTGCATTTAATTTCGACTTAAAAGAAAGAGTTATGAAACTCCTTATTTGACATTATTAATTGAAACCAAAAAGAGGTATATCACTGTTAATGATAAAATTGAATTATTATTCCAATTAAATTATAGAAATATAAAGATTAAAATTAAGCTGCTAACTTAATTTTTAGTGGTTAAATTCCATTAATATTTCTATTTATATAGTTTAATTAAAAACTTTACATTTTCATTGTAAAAATAAAATATTTATTTTTATAAATAAAGATATATTATTAATATTAATTATTTACTATTTACTTATTTAATTTATATTATTATTATTTAAAGATAATTTTATCTCCTTAATATCTTCAATATTATGCTCTAATTTATAAGCTATTTAAATTTAATTAATTATTAAATAATAGTATTAATAAAACAATTATTATTCAAATAATAAATCTAAATAAATAAATTTTAAAGTTATTAATTTGATAAATATTATAAAATATAGAATACTTTTTCATAATTTTCATGATACCAAACCCTCTATACAACTCTCTTCAACCTAAATCAACATTTTTTAATAAATTTTGACCAAAATTTAAAAAATAATAACTTAAACCATAAGTCGATAAATTTGGTATAAATCACATTAAACATAAAAAATTTCTTAAATTATAAGTTATAATAAATTTATTAACAGAATAAATTTTTATATTTCTAATTAAATAACCTATAAACCCCCCGATTAATCTCACATAAATTACTATTATTTTTAAATTAAAAGGTAAATAAATTATATAAGGGTAAGAAAAAATCAATCATCTTAAAAAACTACCTCTAATAATTCTTATAAATAATAAGACAAATATTCTTTTTAATATAATATAATCTTCATCATATAAATTGTAAATTCTTACTAAATTATAATCATTTACTATTAAATATATAGTTAAACGAAAAGTATAAAATATAGTTAATCCAGTAGAAACATAATATAAAAAAAAAATTCTTAAATTTAAATTTCTAAATCTAACTAATTCTAAAATTAAATCCTTAGAATAAAATCCAGCTAAAAAAGGAATCCCACAAAGAGCTATGTTAGAAATATTTATACATAAAGAAGTTAAAGGAATATATGATCTAATGCCCCCTATAAATCGAATATCTTGAGTATCATTTATCATATGAATAATAACCCCAGCACATATGAATAATAAAGCTTTAAATATAGCGTGAGTTAATAAATGAAAAAAAGCTAAATCAGGAAATCCTATTCTTAAAATTCTTATTATTAAACCTAATTGTCTTAAAGTTGATAAAGCAATAATTTTTTTTAAATCAAATTCATAATTAGCAGAAATACCAGCCATAAATATAGTTAATCCTGACAATAATAGTAATAATTTTAAAAAAAATATATCTAATAATAGCATATTAAATCGAATCAATAAATAAACTCCAGCTGTAACTAAAGTAGAAGAATGAACTAAAGCCGAAACAGGTGTAGGTGCTGCTATAGCAGCAGGTAATCAAGATCTAAAGGGGATTTGAGCACTTTTTGTTATTGCGGCTATAATAATTAATCCCCCAATTATTTTTATTTCTCAATCATTATTTATAAATTCCAAATAAAAAATATAATTTCATCTCCCATAATTTATTGTTCAAGCAATTGCTATCAAAATAAGAACATCTCCAATTCGATTTCTTAAAGCTGTTAATATCCCAGCATTATAAGATTTTAAGTTTTGATAATAAATTACTAAACAATAAGAAACTAACCCTAATCCATCTCAACCCAATAAAATTCTAATAATATTAGGTCTAATAATTAATAATATTATTGAAAAAACAAATAATAAAACTAAAATAATAAATCGTCTTAAATTTAATTCAGATCTTATATATCTTTTTCTATAATAAATAACAACAGAAGAAATTAAAAAAACAAACATTATAAATAATAAAGATATTCAATCTAATAAAATAGATATAACAATTGACATCGAACTAAAAGAAATAATTTCTCATTCTAATATGATAGTTATATTATTTATAATAAAATAAATTATAAAAATAAAATTTGTTATTCTTATTAAGAATAAAAAAATAAATGAAATAAAACAAATTGAATATTTTATATTATTAATAATTTAAAATGAATTTATTCATATTTTTGACACCACAAATCAATATTTTTATTAAATTATTTAAATAAAATCAAATTATTCTATAATCAATCTTTAAAACTAAAATATTTAAAGGTAATCAATGTAATATTAATATTAAATATTCCCGAGAAACACCTGTATAATAACTATAAACACCAGAATAATATTTTCCATGTTGAACAAATGAGTATAAATATAAACTATACCCAGCACTAAAAAAAGAAATTAATATTAATATTAACATAGAAATTCAAGATCATCTTATTAATCTATTAATTAAACTAATTTCCCCTATTAAATTTAAACTAGGAGGTGCAGCTATATTAGATGATATTAATAAAAATCACCATAATCTTATCGAAGGTATAAAATTTATTATTCCCTTATTAATGTATAATCTTCGTCTATGTAAACGCTCATATCTAATATTAGCTAAACAAAATATACCAGATGAACATAAACCATGTCCAATTATTAAAATATAAGAACCAATAAACCCCCAATAATTTATAATTATAATTCCACTAATAACAATTCTTATATGAGCAACAGATGAATAAGC
Source organism: Cosmia trapezina (assembly GCA_905163495.3). Classification (NCBI taxonomy): domain Eukaryota; kingdom Metazoa; phylum Arthropoda; class Insecta; order Lepidoptera; family Noctuidae; genus Cosmia; species Cosmia trapezina. Next base: position 11,041,448 of record LR991033.1, read on the forward strand.
AATTAATGATTTGATATCTACTTGACAAAAACATTTTAATCTAATATAAAACCCTCCGATTAATCTAATAACAATTCTAATATAATTTAATTTTAAATTAATTTCCTGTAAAAAAATCAATAATCGTAATAAACCATAACCTCCTAACTTTAATATAATCCCAGCTAAAATTATAGATCCTGAAACAGGAGCTTCAACATGAGCTTTAGGTAATCATAAATGTACAAAATATATAGGTATTTTTACTAAGAAAGCCAAAATTATAGAAAAATATAATATATAGATATTTAAATTAAAAAATTTTAAAAAATAAATTATTATACAATTTATTTCATTAAAAGTATAAAAAATCCCTATTAATAATGGTAAAGAAACAAATAAAGTATAAAATAATAAATATATTCCAGCTTGAATTCGCTCAGGTTGATACCCTCAACCAATAATTAATAATAAAGTAGGAATTAATCTACCTTCAAAAAATAAATAAAATATAAATATATTTATTGTTCTAAAAGTTAAATATAATATAATTAATAAAAATATAATATTAAATAAAAAAAAATTTAAATAAAAATTTGTTTTATATAAACTTTCTCTAGCCATAATTATTAAAATAGAAATTCAAATTCTTAATATAATTAAACCATAAGATATAATATCACAAGATATTATATAACTTACATTACAAAATAAATTCAAACTCATACTTAAATTTATAAATAAAAACATTAATAAAAATAATATTATCTGAACCATTCAAAATATATTTTTTATAAAACAAAAAGGAATTATAAAAATTATTATAACTAAAAATTTTATCATTTTACTTAAATAATTATAGTTTATTTTTTTTTGTTCTTATAAACTATTCATATTATAATAAATTAAATCTTTGAAAATAATCATTACCATGTGTTCGAATTATTGAAACTAAAATAGATAAGCCTAAAGCTCCTTCACATACTGAAAAAACTAAAAATACTATTAATATATATATGTCATAATCAATAAAACTTAAATAAATCAATATAAAAAAAAAAATTCTTAAAACAATAAATTCTAATCTAAGTAAAACAATTAATAAATGTTTATGCTTAGAAATAAAAATTAAATTCCCAACAACAAATATTAAAATAAAAATAATTCATATATTTAAAATTATCATTTGTTTTTATAGTTTAAAAAAATATTGGTCTTGTAAATCAAAGTTAAGTAATTTACTTTAAAAACTTCAAAGAAAAAGAATCTCTTTATCAATAATCTCCAAAATTATTATTTTAATTAAACTATTCTTTGATTTGATATTATAAAATTAACTTTTTCACTATTATTAATTATAATTTCTTTTTTTATATTATTTCTAAATAACCCCCTATCTATAGGATTAATAATTTTAATTCAAACTTTATTAACCTGTTTATTAACAAGTATAATAATTAAAACTTATTGATTTTCTTATATTCTATTTCTTACTTTCTTAGGAGGTTTATTAGTTCTTTTTATTTATGTTTCGAGAATTGCCTCAAATGAAATATTTAAACCTATAATTAACATAAAAAAAAAATATTTTTTTTATGTTAATTTTAATAATATTAATTCAATTTATATATTTTAATAATATATCTTGAATAAATCTCTCAATAAATTCAGATATAATTAATTTTTATGATTTAATAATATTTTTTAATAATGAAAATAAAATTAATTTAAGAAAATTATATAATAATCAAACATTTTTAATTATAATAATATTAGTTATTTACTTATTTATTACTTTAATTGCAGTTGTAAAAATTACTAATATTTTTTATGGACCAATTCGTTCATCTTTAAATTAATTTAAATGACAAATAAATTTTTAACTTTACGAAAAACTCACCCTATTTTAAAAATTATTAACGGATCATTAATTGATTTACCTTCTCCCTCAAATATTTCTGCTTGATGAAATTTCGGCTCTCTTCTAGCTTTATGTTTAATTATTCAAATTTTAACAGGATTATTTTTAACAATATATTATACTGCCAATATTGAAATAGCTTTTTATAGAGTAAATTATATTTGCCGAAATGTAAATTATGGATGATTAATCCGAACAATTCATGCTAATGGAGCTTCTTTTTTTTTTATTTGTATTTATTTACATATTGGACGAGGAATTTACTATGAATCATTTAATTTAAAATATACTTGAATAGTAGGAGTCATTATTTTATTTTTATTAATAGCAACAGCATTTATAGGGTATGTATTACCGTGAGGTCAAATATCATTTTGAGGAGCAACTGTTATTACAAATCTTTTATCTGCCATCCCATCTTTAGGAGTAATATTAGTAAATTGAATTTGAGGAGGATTTGCAGTAGATAATGCTACATTAACTCGATTTTACACATTTCATTTTCTTTTACCTTTTATCATTCTTATAATAACAATAATTCACTTATTATTTTTACATCAAACAGGATCTAATAATCCTTTAGGAATAAATAGTAACTTAGATAAAATTCCTTTCCATCCTTTTTTTACTTTTAAGGACTTAATTGGATTTATTATTTTATTATTTTTATTAACTATTTTAACATTAACAAATCCTTATTTACTAGGAGATCCTGATAATTTTATTCCTGCTAATCCATTAGTTACCCCTGTCCATATTCAACCAGAATGATATTTTTTATTTGCTTATGCAATTTTACGATCAATTCCTAATAAATTAGGAGGAGTAATTGCATTAGTAATATCAATTTTAATTTTAATTATTCTCCCTTTTACTTTTAACAAAAAAATCCAAGGTATTCAATTTTATCCTATTAATCAAATGTTATTTTGATCAATAGTAACAATTGTTATTTTATTAACTTGAATTGGAGCCCGTCCAGTTGAAGATCCTTATATTATCACAGGACAATTATTAACCATTCTTTATTTCTCTTATTTTATCATTAATCCTTTTATAAATAAATATTGAGATAATTTATTATTTAATTAATAAAATTAATGAGCTTGTTATAAGCATTTGTTTTGAAAACTTAAGAAAGAATATCATTTCTATTAATTTATACTAAAAAAAATTAAATTATAATAATAAAATTTTAAGACCTAAAAAAAATAATAAAAAATTTAAAGAAATTGGTAAATATCTTTTTCAAGCTAAATATATTAATTTATCGTATCGATATCGTGGTAAAGTACCCCGAACTCAAATAAATAAAAAAGAAATAAATCTTAATTTTAAATAAAATATAATTCTTAAATTAAACCCCCCTAAATAAAATAAAACAAATAATATTCTTATAAATAAAATTCTTGAATATTCCGCCAAAAAAATTAAAGCAAATCCCCCTCTTCTATATTCAATATTAAAGCCTGAAACTAATTCTCTTTCCCCTTCAGCAAAATCAAAAGGAGTACGATTAGTTTCCGCTAATCTAGATCTTATTCAACACAAACTTAATGGAAATATTAAAACAATAAATCAAATTATTTCTTGATAAAAAAAAAAATTTAATAAATTAAAATCTATAATTATAACAATTCTAGATATTAAAATTAAAGCTAAACTAACTTCATAAGAAATAGTTTGAGCTACAGCCCGCAATCCCCCTAATAAAGCATAATTTGAATTTGAAGATCATCCAGCAATTATTACAGTATAAACCCCTAATCTAGTACAACATAAAAAAAATAAAACTCCTAAATTAAATCTAATTAAATTAAAATAATAAGGAATTAATAACCAAATTATTAAAGATAAAATAAAACTCACTACAGGGGAAAAATAATAACTAAGGTAATTAGAAAAATTAGGATAAGTTTGTTCCTTAGTAAACAACTTAATAGCATCGGAAAAAGGCTGCAAAATTCCTATAAATCCTACTTTATTAGGACCTTTACGAATTTGAATATAACCTAAAACTTTACGTTCTAATAAAGTTAAATAAGCAACTCCAATTAAAACCCCAATAATTGTAATTGGATTATTAATTTTAATTATTGGGGTTTTAATTGGAGTTGCTTATTTAACTTTATTAGAACGTAAAGTTTTAGGTTATATTCAAATTCGTAAAGGTCCTAATAAAGTAGGATTTATAGGAATTTTGCAGCCTTTTTCCGATGCTATTAAGTTGTTTACTAAGGAACAAACTTATCCTAATTTTTCTAATTACCTTAGTTATTATTTTTCCCCTGTAGTGAGTTTTATTTTATCTTTAATAATTTGGTTATTAATTCCTTATTATTTTAATTTAATTAGATTTAATTTAGGAGTTTTATTTTTTTTATGTTGTACTAGATTAGGGGTTTATACTGTAATAATTGCTGGATGATCTTCAAATTCAAATTATGCTTTATTAGGGGGATTGCGGGCTGTAGCTCAAACTATTTCTTATGAAGTTAGTTTAGCTTTAATTTTAATATCTAGAATTGTTATAATTATAGATTTTAATTTATTAATTTTTTTTTTTTATCAAGAAATAATTTGATTTATTGTTTTAATATTTCCATTAAGTTTGTGTTGAATAAGATCTAGATTAGCGGAAACTAATCGTACTCCTTTTGATTTTGCTGAAGGGGAAAGAGAATTAGTTTCAGGCTTTAATATTGAATATAGAAGAGGGGGATTTGCTTTAATTTTTTTGGCGGAATATTCAAGAATTTTATTTATAAGAATATTATTTGTTTTATTTTATTTAGGGGGGTTTAATTTAAGAATTATATTTTATTTAAAATTAAGATTTATTTCTTTTTTATTTATTTGAGTTCGGGGTACTTTACCACGATATCGATACGATAAATTAATATATTTAGCTTGAAAAAGATATTTACCAATTTCTTTAAATTTTTTATTATTTTTTTTAGGTCTTAAAATTTTATTATTATAATTTAATTTTTTTTAGTATAAATTAATAGAAATGATATTCTTTCTTAAGTTTTCAAAACAAATGCTTATAACAAGCTCATTAATTTTATTAATTAAATAATAAATTATCTCAATATTTATTTATAAAAGGATTAATGATAAAATAAGAGAAATAAAGAATGGTTAATAATTGTCCTGTGATAATATAAGGATCTTCAACTGGACGGGCTCCAATTCAAGTTAATAAAATAACAATTGTTACTATTGATCAAAATAACATTTGATTAATAGGATAAAATTGAATACCTTGGATTTTTTTGTTAAAAGTAAAAGGGAGAATAATTAAAATTAAAATTGATATTACTAATGCAATTACTCCTCCTAATTTATTAGGAATTGATCGTAAAATTGCATAAGCAAATAAAAAATATCATTCTGGTTGAATATGGACAGGGGTAACTAATGGATTAGCAGGAATAAAATTATCAGGATCTCCTAGTAAATAAGGATTTGTTAATGTTAAAATAGTTAATAAAAATAATAAAATAATAAATCCAATTAAGTCCTTAAAAGTAAAAAAAGGATGGAAAGGAATTTTATCTAAGTTACTATTTATTCCTAAAGGATTATTAGATCCTGTTTGATGTAAAAATAATAAGTGAATTATTGTTATTATAAGAATGATAAAAGGTAAAAGAAAATGAAATGTGTAAAATCGAGTTAATGTAGCATTATCTACTGCAAATCCTCCTCAAATTCAATTTACTAATATTACTCCTAAAGATGGGATGGCAGATAAAAGATTTGTAATAACAGTTGCTCCTCAAAATGATATTTGACCTCACGGTAATACATACCCTATAAATGCTGTTGCTATTAATAAAAATAAAATAATGACTCCTACTATTCAAGTATATTTTAAATTAAATGATTCATAGTAAATTCCTCGTCCAATATGTAAATAAATACAAATAAAAAAAAAAGAAGCTCCATTAGCATGAATTGTTCGGATTAATCATCCATAATTTACATTTCGGCAAATATAATTTACTCTATAAAAAGCTATTTCAATATTGGCAGTATAATATATTGTTAAAAATAATCCTGTTAAAATTTGAATAATTAAACATAAAGCTAGAAGAGAGCCGAAATTTCATCAAGCAGAAATATTTGAGGGAGAAGGTAAATCAATTAATGATCCGTTAATAATTTTTAAAATAGGGTGAGTTTTTCGTAAAGTTAAAAATTTATTTGTCATTTAAATTAATTTAAAGATGAACGAATTGGTCCATAAAAAATATTAGTAATTTTTACAACTGCAATTAAAGTAATAAATAAGTAAATAACTAATATTATTATAATTAAAAATGTTTGATTATTATATAATTTTCTTAAATTAATTTTATTTTCATTATTAAAAAATATTATTAAATCATAAAAATTAATTATATCTGAATTTATTGAGAGATTTATTCAAGATATATTATTAAAATATATAAATTGAATTAATATTATTAAAATTAACATAAAAAAAAATATTTTTTTTATGTTAATTATAGGTTTAAATATTTCATTTGAGGCAATTCTCGAAACATAAATAAAAAGAACTAATAAACCTCCTAAGAAAGTAAGAAATAGAATATAAGAAAATCAATAAGTTTTAATTATTATACTTGTTAATAAACAGGTTAATAAAGTTTGAATTAAAATTATTAATCCTATAGATAGGGGGTTATTTAGAAATAATATAAAAAAAGAAATTATAATTAATAATAGTGAAAAAGTTAATTTTATAATATCAAATCAAAGAATAGTTTAATTAAAATAATAATTTTGGAGATTATTGATAAAGAGATTCTTTTTCTTAAGGTAGCATAATCATTAGTCATTTAATTGATGACTTGTATGAAGGATTGGATGAAATATAAACTGTCTCTCTATTATATATAGAATTTAATTTTTTAATTAAAAAGTTAAAATAAATTAAAAAGACGAGAAGACCCTATAGAGTTTTATAATTAATTTAATTAAGATTATTTAAATATAAAAAAAATTAAAATTAAATTATTTATTTTGTTGGGGTGACAGAAAAATATATATAACTTTTTTTAATATTTTAACATTTATAAGTGATTAAATGATCCAGTAATATTGATTATAAGAAAAAATTACCTTAGGGATAACAGCGTAATTTTTTTTTTTAGTTCAAATAAGAAAAAGAGTTTGCGACCTCGATGTTGGATTAAGATAAAATTTAAATGCAGAAGTTTAAAATTTTTGATCTGTTCGATCATTAAAATCTTACATGATCTGAGTTCAAACCGGTGTAAGCCAGGTTGGTTTCTATCTTTTAAAAATTAAAATATTTTAGTACGAAAGGATTAAATATTTAAATTAAATTTATATTTTTGAATTTTATTAAATTTATTTTTATAATTAATAAAGTATAAATAAAGATAATTATATATATATATATATATATATATACTATTTTGGCAGAAAAATGTAATGATTTTAGAGTTCATTAATATATAATTAAATTATATAGATAGTATATGTTTATATTTGATATTTATATAATTGTAATTGGATTATTAATTTTAATTATTGGGGTTTTAATTGGAGTTGCTTATTTAACTTTATTAGAACGTAAAGTTTTAGGTTATATTCAAATTCGTAAAGGTCCTAATAAAGTAGGATTTATAGGAATTTTGCAGCCTTTTTCCGATGCTATTAAGTTGTTTACTAAGGAACAAACTTATCCTAATTTTTCTAATTACCTTAGTTATTATTTTTCCCCTGTAGTGAGTTTTATTTTATCTTTAATAATTTGGTTATTAATTCCTTATTATTTTAATTTAATTAGATTTAATTTAGGAGTTTTATTTTTTTTATGTTGTACTAGATTAGGGGTTTATACTGTAATAATTGCTGGATGATCTTCAAATTCAAATTATGCTTTATTAGGGGGATTGCGGGCTGTAGCTCAAACTATTTCTTATGAAGTTAGTTTAGCTTTAATTTTAATATCTAGAATTGTTATAATTATAGATTTTAATTTATTAAATTTTTTTTTTTATCAAGAAATAATTTGATTTATTGTTTTAATATTTCCATTAAGTTTGTGTTGAATAAGATCTAGATTAGCGGAAACTAATCGTACTCCTTTTGATTTTGCTGAAGGGGAAAGAGAATTAGTTTCAGGCTTTAATATTGAATATAGAAGAGGGGGATTTGCTTTAATTTTTTTGGCGGAATATTCAAGAATTTTATTTATAAGAATATTATTTGTTTTATTTTATTTAGGGGGGTTTAATTTAAGAATTATATTTTATTTAAAATTAAGATTTATTTCTTTTTTATTTATTTGAGTTCGGGGTACTTTACCACGATATCGATACGATAAATTAATATATTTAGCTTGAAAAAGATATTTACCAATTTCTTTAAATTTTTTATTATTTTTTTTAGGTCTTAAAATTTTATTATTATAATTTAATTTTTTTTAGTATAAATTAATAGAAATGATATTCTTTCTTAAGTTTTCAAAACAAATGCTTATAACAAGCTCATTAATTTTATTAATTAAATAATAAATTATCTCAATATTTATTTATAAAAGGATTAATGATAAAATAAGAGAAATAAAGAATGGTTAATAATTGTCCTGTGATAATATAAGGATCTTCAACTGGACGGGCTCCAATTCAAGTTAATAAAATAACAATTGTTACTATTGATCAAAATAACATTTGATTAATAGGATAAAATTGAATACCTTGGATTTTTTTGTTAAAAGTAAAAGGGAGAATAATTAAAATTAAAATTGATATTACTAATGCAATTACTCCTCCTAATTTATTAGGAATTGATCGTAAAATTGCATAAGCAAATAAAAAATATCATTCTGGTTGAATATGGACAGGGGTAACTAATGGATTAGCAGGAATAAAATTATCAGGATCTCCTAGTAAATAAGGATTTGTTAATGTTAAAATAGTTAATAAAAATAATAAAATAATAAATCCAATTAAGTCCTTAAAAGTAAAAAAAGGATGGAAAGGAATTTTATCTAAGTTACTATTTATTCCTAAAGGATTATTAGATCCTGTTTGATGTAAAAATAATAAGTGAATTATTGTTATTATAAGAATGATAAAAGGTAAAAGAAAATGAAATGTGTAAAATCGAGTTAATGTAGCATTATCTACTGCAAATCCTCCTCAAATTCAATTTACTAATATTACTCCTAAAGATGGGATGGCAGATAAAAGATTTGTAATAACAGTTGCTCCTCAAAATGATATTTGACCTCACGGTAATACATACCCTATAAATGCTGTTGCTATTAATAAAAATAAAATAATGACTCCTACTATTCAAGTATATTTTAAATTAAATGATTCATAGTAAATTCCTCGTCCAATATGTAAATAAATACAAATAAAAAAAAAAGAAGCTCCATTAGCATGAATTGTTCGGATTAATCATCCATAATTTACATTTCGGCAAATATAATTTACTCTATAAAAAGCTATTTCAATATTGGCAGTATAATATATTGTTAAAAATAATCCTGTTAAAATTTGAATAATTAAACATAAAGCTAGAAGAGAGCCGAAATTTCATCAAGCAGAAATATTTGAGGGAGAAGGTAAATCAATTAATGATCCGTTAATAATTTTTAAAATAGGGTGAGTTTTTCGTAAAGTTAAAAATTTATTTGTCATTTAAATTAATTTAAAGATGAACGAATTGGTCCATAAAAAATATTAGTAATTTTTACAACTGCAATTAAAGTAATAAATAAGTAAATAACTAATATTATTATAATTAAAAATGTTTGATTATTATATAATTTTCTTAAATTAATTTTATTTTCATTATTAAAAAATATTATTAAATCATAAAAATTAATTATATCTGAATTTATTGAGAGATTTATTCAAGATATATTATTAAAATATATAAATTGAATTAATATTATTAAAATTAACATAAAAAAAAATATTTTTTTTATGTTAATTATAGGTTTAAATATTTCATTTGAGGCAATTCTCGAAACATAAATAAAAAGAACTAATAAACCTCCTAAGAAAGTAAGAAATAGAATATAAGAAAATCAATAAGTTTTAATTATTATACTTGTTAATAAACAGGTTAATAAAGTTTGAATTAAAATTATTAATCCTATAGATAGGGGGTTATTTAGAAATAATATAAAAAAAGAAATTATAATTAATAATAGTGAAAAAGTTAATTTTATAATATCAAATCAAAGAATAGTTTAATTAAAATAATAATTTTGGAGATTATTGATAAAGAGATTCTTTTTCTTTGAAGTTTTTAAAGTAAATTACTTAACTTTGATTTACAAGACCAATATTTTTTTAAACTATAAAAACAAATGATAATTTTAAATATATGAATTATTTTTATTTTAATATTTGTTGTTGGGAATTTAATTTTTATTTCTAAGCATAAACATTTATTAATTGTTTTACTTAGATTAGAATTTATTGTTTTAAGAATTTTTTTTTTTATATTGATTTATTTAAGTTTTATTGATTATGACATATATATATTAATAGTATTTTTAGTTTTTTCAGTATGTGAAGGAGCTTTAGGCTTATCTATTTTAGTTTCAATAATTCGAACACATGGTAATGATTATTTTCAAAGATTTAATTTATTATAATATGAATAGTTTATAAGAACAAAAAAAAATAAACTATAATTATTTAAGTAAAATGATAAAATTTTTAGTTATAATAATTTTTATAATTCCTTTTTGTTTTATAAAAAATATATTTTGAATGGTTCAGATAATATTATTTTTATTAATGTTTTTATTTATAAATTTAAGTATGAGTTTGAATTTATTTTGTAATGTAAGTTATATAATATCTTGTGATATTATATCTTATGGTTTAATTATATTAAGAATTTGAATTTCTATTTTAATAATTATGGCTAGAGAAAGTTTATATAAAACAAATTTTTATTTAAATTTTTTTTTATTTAATATTATATTTTTATTAATTATATTATATTTAACTTTTAGAACAATAAATATATTTATATTTTATTTATTTTTTGAAGGTAGATTAATTCCTACTTTATTATTAATTATTGGTTGAGGGTATCAACCTGAGCGAATTCAAGCTGGAATATATTTATTATTTTATACTTTATTTGTTTCTTTACCATTATTAATAGGGATTTTTTATACTTTTAATGAAATAAATTGTATAATAATTTATTTTTTAAAATTTTTTAATTTAAATATCTATATATTATATTTTTCTATAATTTTGGCTTTCTTAGTAAAAATACCTATATATTTTGTACATTTATGATTACCTAAAGCTCATGTTGAAGCTCCTGTTTCAGGATCTATAATTTTAGCTGGGATTATATTAAAGTTAGGAGGTTATGGTTTATTACGATTATTGATTTTTTTACAGGAAATTAATTTAAAATTAAATTATATTAGAATTGTTATTAGATTAATCGGAGGGTTTTATATTAGATTAAAATGTTTTTGTCAAGTAGATATCAAATCATTAATTGCTTATTCATCTGTTGCTCATATAAGAATTGTTATTAGTGGAATTATAATTATAAATTATTGGGGGTTTATTGGTTCTTATATTTTAATAATTGGACATGGTTTATGTTCATCTGGTATATTTTGTTTAGCTAATATTAGATATGAGCGTTTACATAGACGAAGATTATACATTAATAAGGGAATAATAAATTTTATACCTTCGATAAGATTATGGTGATTTTTATTAATATCATCTAATATAGCTGCACCTCCTAGTTTAAATTTAATAGGGGAAATTAGTTTAATTAATAGATTAATAAGATGATCTTGAATTTCTATGTTAATATTAATATTAATTTCTTTTTTTAGTGCTGGGTATAGTTTATATTTATACTCATTTGTTCAACATGGAAAATATTATTCTGGTGTTTATAGTTATTATACAGGTGTTTCTCGGGAATATTTAATATTAATATTACATTGATTACCTTTAAATATTTTAGTTTTAAAGATTGATTATAGAATAATTTGATTTTATTTAAATAATTTAATAAAAATATTGATTTGTGGTGTCAAAAATATGAATAAATTCATTTTAAATTATTAATAATATAAAATATTCAATTTGTTTTATTTCATTTATTTTTTTATTCTTAATAAGAATAACAAATTTTATTTTTATAATTTATTTTATTATAAATAATATAACTATCATATTAGAATGAGAAATTATTTCTTTTAGTTCGATGTCAATTGTTATATCTATTTTATTAGATTGAATATCTTTATTATTTATAATGTTTGTTTTTTTAATTTCTTCTGTTGTTATTTATTATAGAAAAAGATATATAAGATCTGAATTAAATTTAAGACGATTTATTATTTTAGTTTTATTATTTGTTTTTTCAATAATATTATTAATTATTAGACCTAATATTATTAGAATTTTATTGGGTTGAGATGGATTAGGGTTAGTTTCTTATTGTTTAGTAATTTATTATCAAAACTTAAAATCTTATAATGCTGGGATATTAACAGCTTTAAGAAATCGAATTGGAGATGTTCTTATTTTGATAGCAATTGCTTGAACAATAAATTATGGGAGATGAAATTATATTTTTTATTTGGAATTTATAAATAATGATTGAGAAATAAAAATAATTGGGGGATTAATTATTATAGCCGCAATAACAAAAAGTGCTCAAATCCCCTTTAGATCTTGATTACCTGCTGCTATAGCAGCACCTACACCTGTTTCGGCTTTAGTTCATTCTTCTACTTTAGTTACAGCTGGAGTTTATTTATTGATTCGATTTAATATGCTATTATTAGATATATTTTTTTTAAAATTATTACTATTATTGTCAGGATTAACTATATTTATGGCTGGTATTTCTGCTAATTATGAATTTGATTTAAAAAAAATTATTGCTTTATCAACTTTAAGACAATTAGGTTTAATAATAAGAATTTTAAGAATAGGATTTCCTGATTTAGCTTTTTTTCATTTATTAACTCACGCTATATTTAAAGCTTTATTATTCATATGTGCTGGGGTTATTATTCATATGATAAATGATACTCAAGATATTCGATTTATAGGGGGCATTAGATCATATATTCCTTTAACTTCTTTATGTATAAATATTTCTAACATAGCTCTTTGTGGGATTCCTTTTTTAGCTGGATTTTATTCTAAGGATTTAATTTTAGAATTAGTTAGATTTAGAAATTTAAATTTAAGAATTTTTTTTTTATATTATGTTTCTACTGGATTAACTATATTTTATACTTTTCGTTTAACTATATATTTAATAGTAAATGATTATAATTTAGTAAGAATTTACAATTTATATGATGAAGATTATATTATATTAAAAAGAATATTTGTCTTATTATTTATAAGAATTATTAGAGGTAGTTTTTTAAGATGATTGATTTTTTCTTACCCTTATATAATTTATTTACCTTTTAATTTAAAAATAATAGTAATTTATGTGAGATTAATCGGGGGGTTTATAGGTTATTTAATTAGAAATATAAAAATTTATTCTGTTAATAAATTTATTATAACTTATAATTTAAGAAATTTTTTATGTTTAATGTGATTTATACCAAATTTATCGACTTATGGTTTAAGTTATTATTTTTTAAATTTTGGTCAAAATTTATTAAAAAATGTTGATTTAGGTTGAAGAGAGTTGTATAGAGGGTTTGGTATCATGAAAATTATGAAAAAGTATTCTATATTTTATAATATTTATCAAATTAATAACTTTAAAATTTATTTATTTAGATTTATTATTTGAATAATAATTGTTTTATTAATACTATTATTTAATAATTAATTAAATTTAAATAGCTTATAAATTAGAGCATAATATTGAAGATATTAAGGAGATAAAATTATCTTTAAATAATAATAATATAAATTAAATAAGTAAATAGTAAATAATTAATATTAATAATATATCTTTATTTATAAAAATAAATATTTTATTTTTACAATGAAAATGTAAAGTTTTAAATTAAACTATATAAATAGAAATATTAATGGAATTTAACCACTAAAAATTAAGTTAGCAGCTTAATTTTAATCTTTATATTTCTATAATTTAATTGGAATAATAATTCAATTTTATCATTAACAGTGATATACCTCTTTTTGGTTTCAATTAATAATGTCAAATAAGGAGTTTCATAACTCTTTCTTTTAAGTCGAAATTAAATGCAAAATTGCTTCTTATTTATTTTAAGATAAATTATATAAGTTAATATTTTTTGAATGCAAATCAAATGTTTTATTTAAACTATAATCCTAATTTAATTAGTTCAATTTAATATATTTTGGTTTCATTCATGGTATAGCCCAATTAATAAAATTAAAATAAAAAAAAATCTAATTTTTGTTCAAAAAATAAAGTTTACTATTTTAAATAGGGGAATAATAGGGAAAATAAGTGCAATTTCTACATCAAAAATTAAAAAAATTACTGTAATTAAAAAAAAATGTAATGAAAATGGAATACGTGCTGAAGATTTAGGGTCAAATCCACATTCAAAGGGGGAACATTTTTCTCGGTCAGAAAAAGTTTTTTTTGATAAAATGATAGATAAAAATATTATAATATTAGAAACTAGTATAATAATTAAGAAAATATTTGTTATTAAAATAATTATTTATATTAAAATTATTAAACTTTTTGATTGGAAGTCAAATATACTAAATATATTATATAAATAATTAATTTCCTCATCAGTAAATAGAAATATAAAGGAATAATCATACTACATCTACAAAATGTCAATATCAAGCTGCTGCTTCAAATCCAAAATGATGATTTCTAGAAAAATGATTGCTTAAATGACGAATTAAACAAATAAAAAGAAATAATGTTCCAATAATTACGTGTAATCCATGAAATCCTGTTGCTATAAAAAATGTTGAGCCATATACACTGTCAGCAATTGTAAAAGGAGCTTCAAAATATTCATAAGCTTGAAGAATTGTAAAATAAACTCCTAGGATAATTGTAATAAAGAGACCTTGTGTTATTTGAGAGTTATTATTTTCTATGATAGCGTGATGAGCTCATGTTACTGAAACTCCTGATCTAATTAAAATAATTGTATTTAATAAGGGAATTTGGAAAGGATTAAAAGGAATAATATTTGTTGGGGGTCAAATAGCTCCAATTTCGATATTAGGGGCAAGTCTTCTGTGAAAAAATGCTCAGAAAAAAGAAACAAAAAAAAAAATTTCAGAGACAATAAATAAGATTATTCCTCATCGAAGTCCTTTAGTAACTAAAATTGTATGTTTACCTTGTAAGGTTCCTTCACGACAAATATCTCGTCATCATTGATATATTGTTAAAATAACAATAAAATAACCTAAAATTAATAAATTTATATTAAAATTATGGAATCATTTTACTATTCCTGTAACAAGAACTATGACTCCAACAGCTCCTGTTAAAGGTCATGGTCTGTAATCTACTAGGTGGAATGGGTGACTATAAGTTGTTTTCATTAATTTACTTCTCTAGAGTATAATGTTCTTAAAATTGCAATTACATAAGATTGAATGATTGCTACTGCAGATTCTAAAATTAATAATAAAATTTGAATAACAACTAAAATTAAAATAAAATATGAACTTATTCCTGGTCCTGTTCCTCTTAAAAGAGTTATTAATAAATGACCTGCAATTATATTTGCAGTTAAACGAACAGCTAAAGTTCCTGGTCGAATGACATTACTAATAGTTTCAATTAAAACTATAAAAGGTATTAAAATAGCTGGAGTTCCTTGAGGAATTATGTGAATAAATATATGTTGAGAATTATTAATTCATCCATAAATTATAAATCTTAATCATAAAGGTAGTGAAATTGATAAAGATAAAGTTAAATGACTTGTTCTAGTGAAAATATACGGGAATAATCCTAAGAAATTATTAAATAAAATAAAAGAAAATATTGAAATAAAAATAAAAGTAGAACCTTGAAAATAGTTATTTTTTAATAAAGTTTTAAATTCATTATGAAGTTTTAATAAAATAAAATTTCAAAAATAATAATGTCGATTAGGAATTAATCAAAATGAATATGGGATAAATATAATTCCTAGAATTGTTCTAATTCAATTAAAAGGAATATTAAATAAATTAGTAGAGGGGTCAAAAATTGAAAATAAGTTACTTATCATTTTCAATTAAGATTTTTTAACTTTAAAGTTAAATTATTATTATTTTTATCAGAGATTTTTTTATTAAAAATATAATAATTTATAATATTAAAAATTAAATAAATTGCTAAAAAAAAGAAAAAAGAAATTAATCAATTAATTGGTATTATTTGTGGGATAAAAGAATATTACATTAAATAGTAATAATTTAAATTTGACATATTTATGTTATAAGTTTAACTAATTCTTTTAAAATTTCATTAGAAGTAAATGCTAATTTACTATAAAATGGTTTAAGAGACCAGTACTTGCTTTCAGTCATCTAATGAAGAATAATTATTAATTCAATTAACAAAATTTTTAATTGAGATTCTTTCGATTACAATAGGCATAAATCTGTGATTAGCTCCGCAAATTTCAGAACATTGCCCGTAAAAAATACCAGGACGATTAATAAAAAAATTAGTTTGATTAAGTCGTCCAGGGTTAGCATCTACTTTTACCCCTAAAGATGGAATAGTTCATGAATGAATTACATCTGTAGCAGTCACTAAAATTCGAATTTGATTATTTATGGGTAAAACAATTCGATTATCAACATCTAATAATCGAAAATTATTAGATGATATATCATTAGAGGGAATTATATAAGAATCAAATTCAATATTATTAAAATCTGAGTATTCATAACTTCAATATCATTGATGTCCAATAGATTTTAAAGTAATTAAAGGATTATTTAGTTCATCTAATAAATATAATAAACGTAATGAAGGTAAGGCAATAAAAATTAATGTAACTGCTGGTAAAATAGTTCAAATTAATTCAATTATTTGACCTTCTAGTAAAAATCGATTAATATATTTATTAAATAATAATCTTGATATTAAATAACCAACTAAAATTGTAATTATAATAAGAATAACTAAAGTATGATCATGAAAAAAAATAATTTGTTCTATTAAAGGAGATGCTCCATTTTGTAAATTAAAATTAGATCAAGTTGCAATTTCTAAAAAAAGGATATACCTTTATAAATGGGGTTTAAATCCATTACATATAATCTGCCATATTAGAAGTTTCTTAAAATAGGTAATTCATTATATGAATGTTCAGCAGGGGGTAGATTTTGGTATCATTCAATTGAAGATGATAAATTTAGAGCAAATAAAGCAATTCGTTGGTTAACTAATGATTCTCATACAATAATTAATATGAATATAATAGCTAATAAAGAAATATAAGATCCTAAAGATGAAACAATATTTCAAGAAATATAACAATCAGGGTAATCTGAGTATCGTCGAGGTATACCAGCTAAACCTAAAAAATGTTGAGGGAAGAAAGTTAAATTTACTCCAATAAATATTACAAAAAATTGAATTTTTAAAAGATAGGGATTTAAAGATAACCCTGTAAATAAAGGGTATCAATGAATAAATCCTCCTAAAATAGCAAATACAGCTCCTATAGATAAAACATAATGAAAATGAGCGACTACATAGTAAGTATCATGAAGAGTAATATCAATTGATGAATTTGATAAAATTACTCCTGTTAATCCTCCAACTGTGAATAAAAATACAAATCCTAAACTTCATAAAATAGAAGGGGAGTAATTAATTTGTGTTCCATGGAAAGTTGCTAATCATCTAAAAATTTTAATTCCAGTAGGTACAGCAATAATTATAGTTGCTGATGTGAAATAAGCTCGAGTATCAATATCTATACCTACAGTAAATATATGATGTGCTCAAACAATAAATCCTAGTAATCCAATTGCTAATATAGCATAAATTATTCCTAAACAACCAAATGTTTCCTTTTTTCCACTTTCTTGTGAAATAATATGAGAAATTATACCAAATCCTGGTAGAATTAAAATATAAACTTCTGGATGGCCAAAAAATCAAAATAAATGTTGGTATAAAATAGGGTCTCCTCCTCCAGCAGGATCAAAGAAGGATGTATTTAAATTTCGATCTGTTAATAATATAGTAATAGCTCCGGCTAAAACAGGTAAAGATAATAATAATAAAAATGCAGTAATTCCTACAGCTCAAACAAATAAAGGTATTTGATCAAAGGATAAATTATTTAATCGTATATCATCATGCTCAATGACCTCGGCAAAATCTATGAGAGACTTATTTATAAGCGCTCTAAAGATTATGCCTAATTCCTAACGAGCAGTTTGGTTTTCGAACCCAACACTCTTGTGTACAACAGTACCCTAATTGCGTAACACATTATCAATCGGAGTTGGTTTCATTTTGACAGTTTAGCAACATTCATTGCGTTATTTACGTTGTCGAGCAGACAAATATTTCGAGCATAAGAAGCAATGGATTAGCAATTTGTTTCAAAATGATTCAAACTCCGATTGCTAATGTGTTACGCAATTAGGGTGCAGGTTCACTACATCAACGAACACATAAGCGTTGGTTTCCAACGTGGTTCGATGACGGGTGCTGTTTTCTTCGATATAGCGAAAGCGTTTGACAAAGTCTGGCACAACGGTTTCTTATAAACTAGCTTAGCTTTATAAACTCAGTGTGCCAGACCGTCTCGTGCTTATCTTACGAAACTTCTGTCTTTCCGCATTTTTCGCTATTGTACCGAATGAGCGCTATCCTCTCCCACCCCGTCCACGCAGGTTTCCCTTAGGGCTCTGTGTTTTCTTCACTCATTTCCAAGTTATTTAGGCATACCAGCGATATCCCGAAAAGTAAAAAGGCACAGTTGGCTCTGATCGCAGACGATACGATTATATTATCATTATAGTATCATTTACTATTCCGGCCAACGCCAAAAGCCGATATCTCGAATCTCCAAACCGCAGTCGATAAACTCGGCGCGTGGTTTCGAAAGTGGAGAATCGAAGTCAATCCCGACAAAAGCCAAGTGGTTCTCTTTTTGAAACCGCGTCTCAATCGATCTCCCCCCACCGATCGATCGCCATGTTTGGCAAGCCGATCCCTTGGGAGAAGCGAGCCCAATATCCGGGTGTGACCCTCGATGAGCACCTCTAAGCACATAAAACAGTCTCGTTCTGAATGCACGCAAATTGCAAATTTGCGAAAAATACAATTACAAACAACACAATACAACAATACAATACAATACAATACAATTTGCAAATTGTCACTTAAGTGCAAGTTGCGCATCTATACAGCATGTATTCTCACAATCATGACTTATGCGGGTTCAGTATTTGCACACGCAAAGTCCCAAAGCATCCATAGGATGCAGACCTTACAAAATTGTTTCCTCCGAACGGCTACGGGATACACTTTTGGTTCGTTCGGAATGAAATCATCCACCTAGACCTTAAAATCCCATCAATCCCTCTGGTTATCGAATCGTCTAGTTAAATCCCCTCTAAAATCAGTAAAGTCGAGGCATGTTCTCACCGACCCCGATGACCCTTTAACCCTCTTCCAGGAGAAAAGTACAGATTACACCAGCACAGATTACAAACACAAATCTACATTCCGACTTCGCCGCCCAGGTCCCTTGCGACGACGACCCCCTCGTAATTCCCCCCCCCCCCCCCCGGCCTTGATCGGTGAAGGAGTGCCAACTGGTGGCGTAGCTGAGCCTGTAGCAGATAATAATTATCCAGATATGATCCAGCCTATCCCTGCTTGCTGTACTCCCCCCAGCGACGGCCTATGCCGAGCGACGTACATCATAGGGGGTGCCCTTATCATGCAGTCGCTTAATTCATAGACTAAGAAAGACAGGTTTATGGCCGCGCAGCGCAGTTTTTTCTGAAATTAATGCTTATTTTAGTGTCCTTAATTGTATTAGTAAGTACACGACAACGTGACGTGGCTGTAACATAACTTTTTTCGACAACATTACTTAGGCATACAAGATCCAGGGGGGGGCAGCTGCCCCCCCCTGCCCCCCCCTGGGTACGCCCATGTCCAAGGGATTCTCTTCGAGAGAAGTTCAAGGCAATAAATATTCTGACTGTAGCCTCTCAATATATATTTGATAATCTATTGTATGTACACAAAAATATACTTATCCAATTTTAAGAAGATGTCCGATATTCATAGTTTAAATACTAGGAATAAACACAATCTTGCTGTACATCGCACTCGTCTCCACAGAGTAGGCAACTCGTTCATGGGTCGTATATGCTTTTACAACAAACTTCCCATTGACATTCGAAACTTGCCCATTAAACGATTTAAAAGCTGTATTAAAACCAAACTTTGTAAAAAGGGCTACTATAAAATTTCCGATTATTTAGAAGACAAAAAAGCTTAGGTTTGAGCTATTCGCTCAACCTTGTAATATATATAACTAGCTTTTGCCCGCGGCTTCGCCCGCGTAGATGTCGGAAAATATCCCACGGGAACGTACTACCGGGATTAAAAGTACCCTAAGGCCGACGTTCGCACGGACGTAAAAATATCGCGGTGGGATTTTATCGCGCTCTGGATTTTTAACTCTTGGTTTTGAGCCGATCTTCGAGAATCCAACCTAACAACAACAGAGCGCATCCCAGCGCGACGAAAACACTGTTGGATTTTTAACTCTCAGCGCTAAGCAGAGCGTTGAAAATGCAGTGCGCTAAAAAAATCGCCGCAATATTTTTACGCCCGTGCGAACGCGCGTCGGGTAGACAATAATTATCTTCTCGCACAGTACTCGAGGAGCGGCGCGCAGATTGATATCTGATTGCTGGAGGATAATAAATCTTAAAACCAAACAATAGTAAACGGAAAATTACCAACATGCATGCCTTTGAAAGCAACTTTAAAGCGAAAATATAAATCCTCTTTACTCCTTATCCCGTGGAATTTAAAAAAATATTACCTAAGACTAAATGTTACTTCAAGATACGAATTACCCAATCCCTTAAATCTCTTAAAAAGAGGTAATTTTTCATAAATCAAACCCATAAATTTGAATTTTTATATCCCTAACTTAAGAAATGCTGGGATTCTCATAAAACTTTCACCCCCTGTAGGATTATTTTTTAAGACAAAAAGTAGGCTATGTCATTCCCCAGGATGCCATCTTAGTCTTGCCAAATTTTAGCGAGATCCGTGCAGTTTTGTGAATTTTAAAATCATCCCCTATTTTACGCCCTTAGGGGAAGGTTTTGCAAAAACGCTGGACCACATATTTCTTTATTTCCTACCAAAAGCATAAATTTTAATTTTCATAGCCCTAACTTAAGAAATGCTGGGTTTCCTTTACAAACTTTCATCCCCCATATCACCCCCTGTAGGATAATTGCTTAAGATACAAAATAGGCTGTGTCCTTCCCCAGGATGCCATCTGTAGCCTTGCCAAATTGTATCGATATCCGTGCATTTTTGTAGATTTTAAAATAACCCCTATTTTACACCCCTAGGGGATGATTTTCCAAAAACGCTGGACCACATATTTCTTTTTTTTGCTACCAAAAGCATAAAATTTGAATTTTCATATCCCTAACTTAAGAAATGCTGGGTTTCCCATACAAACTTTCACCCCCTGTAGAATTATTTTTGAGACAAAAAGTAGCATGAGTCCTTCCCTAGGATACCACCCTAAAGCCTTGCCAAATTTTATCAAAATCTGTTCGGTGGTTTAGGCGTGAAAAGGTAGACACAGACAGGTGGCACAGACAGACAGACAGACAGCTGTCTGTCTGTCTGTGCCTTTCGAATTTATAATATCAGTATGGATAATTGTTATTTTCCTTGCTAGAGAGCTCCGATAAACGCGTACGATCTCTGCTAATCATAAAGTGCTATAGGGCGAAGCGCAGCCTTCGACGCGCTATTTATGTACCGCCGCCCGCTATGTCCCTGCATTTTTAACCGACTTCTAAACATGGAGGAGGTTCTCAATTCGGTTGTAGTTTTTTGTATGTTTGTTACCTCAGTACTCCGTCATTTATGAATCGATTCGGAAAATTCATTTTTTATTTGAAAGGGTATACTTCCAGATTGGTCCCATTTTTATCGAAATCCAATTCTGATGATGGGATCCATGAGGAATCGAGGGAACTCCTCAAATATTATACGTATACATATAGCGATTTTGGTATTTTCATCAACAAATCAAGCGTTTGCATTCAGAAACTATCATCTACATAGTAAAGTGGAACTGATGAAGAAGACCACAGATGGCCACGGGAACTCCTCAACGACGATAAGTACCTATTTCACGGGTGGCGATAAGATATCTCGATTAAAATAGTTAAGCGACTATGACGAAATGGTTCTGATGAAAATGGTACCATCAAACCGATCTGATGAAGAAGCCGGAAGGTAGGCATCGAACTCAGTAATAAAACAATGTATCCTAGCCGTGTTTGGGCTTATTGGAATTGTCATGAGGTGCACTCTGGCTATAAATGATTTAATGGTAACTATATGCCGCTTCAAATTGCGCTACTTGAGTGTATGTTATGTGTGGTCTTGATTGTCAGAAGGCAGATTTCGTAGCCTCGTTATCTCTGTCAACTAAAACTACGCCTACCTACACACACACTGACACTACTCTATCGCGATGTATTTGCCTTTTTGCAAAGTTTTTATTTGAAATGGTATACTCCTGAGACTGTCTCATAAAAATATCTTCAAGTTCTGATGAATGGCTTTTGAGTTAGATTCAATAATTTAATACGTATTTTTCCCATTTAGTCTATGTGGACGATGCTCTAATTAACCGACTTCAAAAAGGAGGAGGTTCTCAATTCGTCGGAACCTTTTTTTATTTTTTTATTTTTTTTTTTATGTATGTTCCCCGATTACTCGAAAATTCCAAATCGGCTGGACCGATTTGGATTTTTCTTTTTTTGTTCGAAAGGGTATACTTCCCAAATGGTCCCATGATCATCAAGTCAGGGTCTGATGATGGGATCCCATGGAAATCGAGGGAAACCCTCAAATTTTATGGGCACACTCATATCGATTTCGTTATTTTTTACTCGTGCATTTGCTCTCGGAAAGTACCATTTAGTGAACTGGAACTGATGATCAAGACCACAGATGGCCATCGGAAATGCTCAATTATATCTATGTATATCACAAGTTGCGATTCGATTACTTTAATATGGTTTATGCTCGTCAAAATGCATGATGGTGATGGTGACTTCACCATGAGCTCCAGTTCTCCGGCCGGTCGATTCTGTAAAAATCTCACCGTGAAAACTTAGGTGAAGTGAGTTTGTTTTTGCTAGGAATTGACACTATTGACAGCTCACTCCACGCTCACTTCACCTAAGTTTTCACGGTGAGATGGTTACAGAATCACACTGCGGCCGGTCGATTCTGTAAAAATCTCACCGTGAAAACTTAGGTGAAGTGAGCGTGGAGAGAGCTGTCAATAGAGTCAATTCCTAGCAAAAACAAACTCACTTCACCTAAGTTTTCACGGTGAGATTTTTACAGAATCGACCGGCTGGTTCTTACAAGGAGAACTCCTCAACAATTAACGTCCCTGAATCGGGAAAAGCAATATTTTGTAAAACGTGATGAGCAGTTGACAATGGGTTATTGTAACTTAGATAAATTACAAACTGAGCCACTAAAAAGTGAAAAATAAAAACTTTTTTACAAAAAACAAAACCGACTTCCAAAAAAAACACTACAAAGTGAAAAATAACTTTAATTTCGGAAGTCGGGGGCAAAAACCTAAAATACAGATCCAAAGACACCGACTTCCGAAATTAAAGTTATTTTTCACTTTGTAGTGTTTTTTTTGGAAGTCGGTTTTGTTTTTTGTACAAAAGTTTTTATTTATTTTGCAGAGTGGTATTCAGATTTGTGTGAGATAGGTACCACTAAAAAGTGAAAAATAAAAACTTTTTACAAAAAAAAAACAACCGACTTGCAAAAAAATACTGCAAAGTGAAAAATAACTTTAATTTCGAAGTCGGTGGCAAAAAAAACCAAAATAAATAAAAAACCAAAGACACCGACTTCCGAAATTAAAGTTATTTTTCACTTTGTAGTGTTTTTTTGGAAGTCGGTTGTTTTTTTTTGTAAAAAGTTTTTAAATCTGTAATGTCTTCGAAAATATTTATTTAAACTACATGCTATAAAGGGCCATGTGGCGTAAAGAGGGAAGATTCGAATCAAACTTACCGGTCGCTGCCGTCCCGCCGCTTCGCACACCGATGGGCTTATAAGGCGCGTTCGATAGTTCTGAATCCTGCATCAACTCCACTACACATATTTTTCCACAGGCGCTGGTTCAGGGTATATCTGGTATCTTGCGGGGATTGTAGCACGTTTTCAACCGAAGGACCTTATTTTTGTAGAAAAGTATATATCGCGCGTGGCGTGTATGCGCCGACAACCGTATGGTACGTAGTACAGTGAAAAAACACACGCAGGAGCGCGGCGCTAGTGTGCTCATCCGCAACCAATCAGAAGGCTCCACGAATGGGCGATGAGCAAACACCGGAAGCTTATTCAAATCAACACCCTCGGCAATTACACAAAAAAGCCTGATTACCAGCTGTGGGGTGAAGAAAACACTATTCTAAAATCTCTAAGAATTAATTCAGTAGGTACGTAATACCAACTGCAAAGAGAACGGTACGTAACATGCCGCTCGCCTTAAAAGAATGAATTTCTTTTAACTTTGAATTAAAAGACAAAAAAAGAATGTAACATTCGAAAAAAAAGAATGAAAAATGCTACGAAAGCATGAAGCCTTAAATTTTTTAAACTAAAGTTATTCTAACTTAAGATTACTTAACTAAGATTCGCAACAATATTAACTAAACTTACAGAATGATTATTCTAAGGGCAAAGGACATATTTTGACTACTGAGCGTTTCACGAAAGTTTTGCCCATCTGTAAAGTTACGACACGAGTAATATTATCGGAACCTGGGTGGAGAGTATGGACACGAGCCAGTCTTCATTGTAATGGTGGCAAATTATCATCTCGTACAATGACAATAATACCTTCACGGAGTTGTGAGCCGCGATCTCGAAACCACTTGTTACGTTGTTGAATTTCGTGTAAATATTCACGACTCCAACGTTTCCAAAAGTGTTGCACACATTGTTGTATTCTACGCCATCTAGTGAGTCGATTTGAAACATTATCGTTTAATGAAATGTCTGGTAGGGACGTCAACGGACCTCCTATTAAAAAATGAGCTGGTGTCAAAGGTAACGGATCTAATGGGTCAGCACTTAATACACAAAGTGGACGTGAATTAAGTACCGCTTCAATTTGAAAAAGAGGGGTATGCATCTCATCATAAGTTTGAGTTTGCGTACCGAGGACTCGATGTAAATGATGTTTAAAACTTTTAACACCGGATTCAAAAAGGCCACCAAAATGAGAGGCGTAAGGAGGCTGAAAATGCCAAGTAATGCCTTGTTCTAAAATTTTACTATTAAGAGTGGCTTGAACAGAATCATTACGTAAAAAATTATACAAGTCTTGTAGATAATTATTACAACCAACAAAGTTCCTTCCACAATCAGAGTAAATGTCGGTGCATAAACCTCTACGGGACGTGAAGCGTCGCAATGTTGCCAAAAATGCATCAGTTGACAACTCGGATACGAGTTCGAGGTGTATGGCCTTGACAGACATACACACAAAAACAGATACATAACATTTAATAATTTTCGCATTTCGAACTTTATTTGCTCGAACGTAAAACGGACCCGCGAAATCAACAGATGTTTTAAGAAATGGCCGCTCGGGGCGCACTCTGACGGCCGGTAACGGACCCATGCATGGCTGCGGATTCACGGGGCGCGCACGAAAACAACGAACACAGCGATGTATGCGTGTACGTATAGCGTCACGACTAGACATTATCCAATATTTTTGGAATAAAATGTATTGCACGGATTGCGGACCAGCATGTAGATGCGTGATATGTGCATGGTCAATGATTATATCTGTAAGATGATGTTTCTTAGGCAAAATCAATTGATGTTTGGAAACAAACGGTAAAAGTGATTTATGAATTCGCCCACCTACCCGAAGATTATTTTTGTTATCCATGAACGGGTTGAGTCGACGTAATTTAATTTATGGATACTTTCCATGTGAAATATTATTAATGTCTTCGGAAAAACAAGAATGTTGAACTAAATGGATAAGTCGATTTAAACAAAAATTAAACTCGGATACAGTTATGTATTTTGGATAGGAATTTTGAACTTTCTTACATTTATTATAGAATCGAAATAACAGTGCTGTTATCCTAACAAGTTTACCTAGAGTAGAAAATCTAGTAATATACTCGACCACATCAGGTAGTGCTGAGGTGGAAGAGTTTGACACCATAGACATAGGTAGATTGCGTTTGTCTTCAGTGACTTCTAGTATTTTCTTGGGACTTGGCCAAGAACTAGAATCACGCGCGAGCCACCAGGGCCCATGGAGCCACATCTCATTTTGGACAAAACTTGTAGGAAGCATTCCTCGAGAAGGTGCGTCAGCTGGATTGTCAGCTGACGGGACATGTCTCCAAGTTTTGGCCGGAAGCCTGGATAAGATTTCACTAGTGTGATTAGAAACGAATGTTTTCCACTCGTGTGGTGGAGAACGAAGCCACGCTAACACGATGGATGAATCAGTCCACGCACAAACATGTTCACAGTTTAAGTGGTTATCATACACACTTCTCACTTTATCAATCAACTTTGATAACAAAACAGCAGCGCACAACTCTAGGCGCGGAATAGTAAGAACCGGTTTTATAGGTGCTACACGCGTTTTAGCGAGAAGAAGAAATGTTTTAACGTTATCATTATTATCGGATATACGGGCGTAAACACACGCGGCATAAGCCCGCTCGGAAGCGTCGGAAAACCCGTGAATTTGAATTGCATTCACGTTTGCAAAAACGAAACGTGGAATTTGAAAATTTGATAATAATGGTAACTCGTTAAGAAAACTAGACCAAGCGTTTATAATATCTAAAGGAGGTGACTCATCCCAGTCGACCGCTGAAATCCATAACAACTGAATGAGATGTTTCGCATAAATAGTTACAGGAGATAACCATCCCATAGGGTCATAAATTTTCGCTATTTGTGATAGTATGGATCGCTTTGTAATTTTATCATTAGTTGACTGAACGCTAAAAATGAAAGTATCAGATTCAGGATTCCACTGAAGTCCTAAAACCTTTATTTGTTTGTCATTCTCCATCAGAGCGAAAGAAACGTTATCAGACCGCTCGCCCTGAACGACTGACGTTTGTAAAGCAGCGAGTAACGCTGGCGAATTGCTCTGCCACTTACGTAGCTCGAAACCAGCTGACGAACAAATACCTACTAACTCACGTTGTAAAACCAGGGCCTGCTTTACGTCGCCTGCTCCGGTGACGATGTCATCAACAAAAACCTGGTTCTGGAGAACCTTAGAACCTAACGAGAAGTTAGCAGCTTCATCATGAGCCAACTGTTGAATAGTACGAAGGGCTAAGTATGGTGATGAGCTGACACCAAAGGTGACGGTGCGCAATCGATAATCACGCAACGGTTCAGTGGGTGATTTACGCCACACAATGCGTTGAAAATCCCAATCGGATTGTTGTAATTTTATGTTTCTGTACATCTGCTTTATGTCGGCAGTGACAGCAATAGCATGGATACGAAAACCCAATAAAACGTCTACTATATCCTGGTGCAGCTTCGGACCAGTCAGTAGAACATCATTAAGTGATATTCCATTCGAAGTTTTACAACCCGCGTCAAAGACGACACGAGTACGAGTAGTCTCACTGGACTCTTTGACCACGCAGTGGTGCGGAATGTAATAGCTGTTAGCTAACGAAACAGGTAAATCAACGGGCTCCATGTGACCGAGTTCCAAGTACTCCTGGAGGCACGCATGATAGTCTACCTTAAGTTGAGGATTGTGTTCCAACCTATACTCTAATTTCTTAAACCTGGAGACCGCCGTATCTCGTGATGCGCCGAGGGTGGGTGCATCAGGTTTGAAAGGGAGTGGAACAACATATCGCCCAGTTTCATCACGAGTATGTGAATTTACGAATATAGATTCACACAACGCTTCGTCGGGACTTAGAATTCTTTTTTCCGGAAGAGATTCCAATTCCCAGAACCGTCTCAGGTTGATGTCGTCATCGTAGGATGAGCTTAAACTACTGAGACAAACTTGAAGTGAAGTAGATGTATTTTGGTTGTATGAAACATCACCCATCAATAAATAACCAAAGATACTGTTCATAGCCATCGGTGAACCGGGTGGACCCGTGATCACGTGACCTAATAAAACTTGGGATAGTATATCCGCACCTAAAAGCATTTCCACTGATTGTGGAAGATAAAACTTTGGATCAGCTAAAGTTAAGTTTTGTATGTGTGGCCATCCCTTAAAAGGCAATGTCACACATGGCATACGTGAAATAAGATTAGATAAAATTAATGCGTTAACTGAAATTGAAGGTTGATCCCCGTGTGTAGGAGTGATATGACAAGATACTACACCCTTTGGGTAAACAGCTCCAACCTCGGTCCCTCCAACACCGAACACCGGAACGTTCGCTTGGCTGCGATGTAACCCTAACCGCTGAACACAAGACTCGGTAATAAAAGTCGCCTGACTGCCTGTATCAATAATACATCGAACTGTGTGTTTTTGTGGGCCAACATGCACATTGATGAGTGCCGTACATAGGAGCACCGTACTCGCGCTAACCGACGGAGCAATAGAACGCGAATCGTTCTTGCGATCGTTCACCGCCGCAGTCATCGCAGCGTGCGAGGTACTGGGAACCGCTGTCTCTGTCGTTTCGTTCACAGAAAGTGAGACCGCATTATCACTACTACCACTAATAACTGATAAACTGTTAGACTTTTCGAAATGAATTAATGAATGATGTCGTTTATGGCATGAGCGACAAACAAAGTTAGATTTGCATTGTTTTAAATCATGACCGACATGTAAACAATTGAAACAAACGTTCTTGTTTTGAATAAAAGAATACCTATCACGGGGAGATAAATTAAGGAATTTCGAACATTTTGTCAACGTATGTTGAGCATCACAACATAAACAATTATTTTTTAAATTATTCTGTTTGGTAGACTGTAAGTCTGTTGTATTCGAACTCGATGAAGCGACATTGGCTGCGAGCGCGCGTCGCGAGCCTTCGTTACCGCGCGATGTGCGGGGAGTACCTACCTTTTCAAGATTATTTTTATTTTGTGGGTGAGAAGAGAATTCGCTTGCAGCTAACTCGCGTTCTAAGAAAGTTATCAATGTACTTATGTCAGGTATATCCGATGGCCTCGATAGTGATAATTCGAAACGTTTTCGAACACTAGACGGAATCTTACGTAGTAAAATCGTCACTATTATGAAACTCCACTGATCTATCGGAAATTGCATGGCCTGCAATGCCTTGATGTTTTCTTGATAAACATTGAGTAAGTTTCTTAGACTTTGAGTCATTTTCTCGGTACTAGGTTCAATGTCTAATATTTTTTCGAGATGTTTCGTGGCGATAGCCCGTTTATTATCATACCGAGAAACTAAAATATCCCACGCAACACTATAGTTTTCGTCTGTAATTGGTATCGATTTAATAAGATTATAGGGTTCATCTTTTAATGACAGTAACAGGTAACGAAACTTCTCTGTCTCCGTGTAGGTATTTTTGCCATGTACTAATGAACTAAACAAATCGTGAAATGGGGGCCAATCCGTGGTTTCCCCTGAGAAAGTAGGCATTGGAAGAATAGGTAATCTACTTGCACAACTATTACTCGTATGAGTAGATGGAACATGTACCACTGAGTTATTATTAAATGACGTACTAGAGGACATTCTTCGTTTACGCTCATTATCCTCTTCCTTAAGTTTATCTAAGTGAACACTAATTGCGAAATAACAATCATTAAAATTGTTACGAATCTTCAGTTGTTCGTCTTTGTCGAAAGTATTGGATTTTATTAAGAATTTTTCTATTTTTGCCTGAAGTTTGAAGAACTTTCTTTGTTGCAAAGTTAATTCTTTTGAGCGTGACCTAAACTGTTGTTCGTCTGAATCTATGAACTCTAAAATACGCTTGAGATCATCGATAATGATCTCACGTTCAAAAATGTCTTGTTGAATAAGTTCCGCCATTTTGGACGCGTAACGCCGCAAATGGACTTTGAACTAAGAACACTAGGAAACTAGGAAAATAACCCCACAACAAGTACCTAGATATAAATCCAGGCTCGAAGAGATCAAACAATTATGTGGCGTAAAGAGGGAAGATTCAAATCAAACTTACCGGTCGCTGCCGTCCCGCCGCTTCGCACACCGATGGGCTTATAAGGCGCGTTCGATAGTTCTGAATCCTGCATCAACTCCACTACACATATTTTTCCACAGGCGCTGGTTCAGGGTATATCTGGTATCTTGCGGGGATTGTAGCACGTTTTCAACCGAAGGACCTTATTTTTGTAGAAAAGTATATATCGCGCGTGGCGTGTATGCGCCGACAACCGTATGGTACGTAGTACAGTGAAAAAACACACGCAGGAGCGAGGCGCTAGTGTGCTCATCCGCAACCAATCAGAAGGCTCCACGAATGGGCGATGAGCAAACACCGGAAGCCGTTATTCAAATCAACACCCTCGGCAATTACACAAAAAAGCCTGATTACCAGCTGTGGGGTGAAGAAAACACTATTCTAAAATCTCTAAGAATTAATTCAGTAGGTACGTAATACCAACTGCAAAGAGAACGGTACGTAACAGGCCATATTGATGTATAGTAAATGCACAATGTATATAAGGTACTTAATTGGATAAGAATTAATGCTGTATTGCTTAAAATCGGTTCGTAAATAAGCCATTATTTCTCGTAAAAAGTAAAGGATAAAAAATGGTTATTGTGCGTTATCCCTGAGAGATAGACATATACCATCCCGGACTTTTTTGCAGACCTTTTTAAGGTGTACAATACTGTAGTACATTATTTTGATCTATCGCGTAGGGTTCAGCCAGTGTTTGCAATGTAAGCGCAAAAAAATGTGTTTATTTACGACATCACATTAGAATCCTCTAAAATTATCAGTGTTTCTCTACTATATTATGCATGTTTTATACATATAAACTTTCCTGTTGAATCACTCTATCTACTAAAACAAAACGCATCAAAATCCGTTGCGTGGTTTTAAAGATCTAAGCATACATAGGGACGGACAGACAGCGGAGCGACTTTGTTTTATAATATGTAGTGATACCAAAATCATTATATTATACAAAATGACAAACCTTTGTTTAAAAATAAATATATATTTTTTTCTTTAATTATTGTAAATGTGAGCACTATGTGGATCTTTTTTTTTTCTTTTTTAGTTTTATTGATGGTCAGATATTTTTTGAGTAAGTAACTTTATGCGACCTCCCCAAATGTCCTTTCTTTGGTATTGTTCGTCGAGTTATTGAGCTCCTTAAATCCTTGAGTTGAGCTACACGATTGTTGACAAATGCTTGCACTGACTGGACAGGTCCACTCAAATTTTTTATGGTTCTTTCCTCAAAAGACCATTTCAGACATGGATCTACATGGTCCTCACATGATCTGACCAAGATTATGTCTGGACTTTAAAAGAGACCCCCCCCCCCCCCTGAGTTTGTTTCGCCATTTCTTCTCAGGGTAGTCAGATAGAAATGTCGACTTCATATAGCTTATTAAAAAAAAAATATGACGTGTAAAAGTGATTTCGATATCCTATTTACAGAATAAACAATTTCATTTCATTTCATTTCATTTCACTTCATTTCATTTCATTTGATTTCATTTCATTATGGTGCTTGGATCGTAAGAATATTGTTTGTTACAATTCGAAGTTGCTTTGTCCATTTGATTATGGTGCTTGGATCGTAAGAATATGTATTGTTTTGTGTATGCCAACTAATTTAGCAGTCAGTCTCTACCCATAAGAAAAATGCGACCTATAAAGTTAATACTATAGGTACTTACTCATCATCCGATAACTTGCCCAGAAGTAATGTTAATAATAATAATAACATAAACAGCCTATAACGTTCCCACTGCTGAGACACAGGCCCTTCTCTTGGTGAGAGTAACATTAATTTAACATAATATCAATATTTTATCAAATCGTAATAACCGTGCGAAGCATGGGCGGGTGTCAAGATATTCTGCTTGTGATTTCTAAAGAAACCATTCAGTACTTTTAGTACCTAAGTAAAAATACAAACATCTATCTAGGTACTAAACGGAACTAATTTTTAATCTTTCTCAATGTTGTCTCAGTAAGTGTTTTATCAGGCAACAAATGTGCATGAAAACGATTAGATTGATTTAGAATTGATAAGACTGGGTATCTAAAGTTCTGTCAGAATTTTTTTTTGTAATGTATATCTAGTGGCGCCACCATTTGTTTTACTCTTTTGTGCGAGCTCTATGTAAACTAGCTGTTCAAGGCTTGAGGATTATTCCTCGCTCAGTAATAAAGATTTTCAAGCTCAGTTGAAATAAATCAAATAAATCCTCGTCTTCCTATCGCCTTCACCTCTCTTAGCTTGAATAAATTCAACGTTTGAATTTCGTTGCTATTTTATTGAAAATTATAATATTGAAATTACCGTATTGAAAGGATTTTTGTACATTATTCATCATCATCATCATTGGGGTCGGCTTCCAGCCAGCCTAACAGGATGCAGCTGAATACCAGTTTATTACATTAAGCGACTGCCTATCTGCCTCCACAACCCAGTTACTGGGTAATACGATACCCCTTGGTAAGACTGGTTGTCAGACTTTCGGGCTTCTGACAACCCATAACGACTGTCAAAGATCCACGAATGACAGCCGGCATAACGTGCTTTTCGAGGCACGGAGGAGTCTCGGTATGTAAAGATGGTCACATATCCACGGACTGACCCTGGCAAGCGTAGCTTAACCTGATCGATCGACCTGTGCGGCTGTTATCTCAATTTTTGTACATTATTATGACCATGTATATTGACCAAGCAGAGATTTCTGATATTTTTGTCAAAACTTCTTTGTATGACCAGTAGTCTTGGTAATGAAGTGACATATTTGATTAATTAAAAACTTATCTCTTTTTAGGGTTCCGTACCAAAATGGTAAAAAGGAAACCTTACGGTGCGACTCAGTCTGTCTGTCTATCACAGCTGGATATCTCAAGAACTGCTATCAACTTGTAATTTGGAACAGTTTTAGATGACGTTTACCCAACTATGTTGCAAATAAGAAAGAAATATTTTTTATTTTTTTTGCGACAGGGACTGAAAATTCGAAGTGGGGCTACTAGGATATATGAAAGAACGTTGCTTGCATATTCTCAAACATTTTTTTTGGCGTGAAAAACTATGCGTTTTCGACGTTAAATGAAACATGTAAAAAAAATACCGTTCCCCCTTATCTCCGAAGTTTGCATAGCGAAAAATCTGAAGTTATTCTATGTGATAGAAGTTTTTGTAAAGATTACAGAAAAAATAAAATAATGTCTCTAAATAGCACACTTTTTCAGAAATCGGAACGGAACCCTCGGTGTGTGAGTCCGACTCGCTCTTGACCGGTTTTTTATACAACGAACCCTTATCACTTTCACTAAACCAAATTAGAACAAACGATTTTCACACAAATCCGTAGCGTCCAAAATTGCCGTCTATAGTTGCCTAAAATATCTCCTGCAACAAATTAGCAGACAGTTCAATTAAATTCTAAATCGTAGACACAGCTGAACGTGACTATTTAGTATGAAAAGCGCATTTAATTAAACACAGGATTGTATGAATTAAGCAAATAACGTTTTTATTGGACTTTAGTCTACGCTTGATATTGCGTGGATTCGTTGCTTAAGGCTATGTACACACTAGGCATGCATGGAATATGAAACTGTACGCTTTTGAGTATTTTTTGTGTGAATATTGAACACACAGCGGATAGATATGTGATTGAAGAGCTTCAACTTATTCACGTTTCGTAGGTTTTCCACGTGGTGGAAATAGCCCACTCCCTCACACAGAAGGAGGCCCACCGAGCCCCAGTAGTGGGCACATTATAGCCTGAATATGTACGTGCACCTGCTCCTACTAAAAAAAATATAAGGAGGGATGAAACGAACATTTTTTATAGCAATCTTTTTAGGGGTGCGAACAGTAAATTAAATATAAAAAAGGAACCCTTTAAGGGATCGATCGAGCGACAAGTCCAGTTAAGCCAGATTTGTTCCAATAGTTGATTCTATTGTTCCGTTATCCGTACCTAGTACCTATATACCTACTTTCTATTTTATGTAATGAAATAATGGTAGACTCTTTCTTTTGTTGAATACTAGGCTTTTGGCTACTTTGTATGTGTTTATTTTGTGTATTGTGCGTTTTGTTTAGGCAAAATAAAAAAAAATCTTACTTTTCCATTTTATTTATACCATTCCCCCTCTAAAAAGCTTATTTTATTCACTGAAAACAGTGAATAAAAAGCACTTTTACTCACTGTTTTGATGTTTGAAAATGGAACACACCAATGTATTCGACCACAGATTTAGAGTACCTAGGCTAGATACGGCATGTTATTACATAGTATGAAAACCGAACGTGTCATCTTTTTTATACCTACGATAACTTCACCCCAGCCATTTAGTGATGTGCTCAAAGTAAACAGAATTGTTTCAATCGCTAAGCGTCACTGAGCTAACAGACTTTTTTTTAGTACGAACAGTCGAACATGCAGGGCACGCTTGGTCGTGGCTTGCCGTATCTAGTGTAACTGTAATCTTTGTATTGATGTGTTCTAAATTCAATTTGATTGGTCGACATTTTCGACAAGGAGTTTAGCATTACAATAAAAACTATTTTGTGTTCTTTGCTGTCCTTAGTAAATTGGCGCTATTTTGAATACTGTAAGTTGTACGAACATAAAGTTTAGTGTTACTTTAATCTTTAATGTTGTGTTTGTTTAGTGTTGTTCTAATCGATTAAAAATGCATTCTAGTGATGAAGATGAGTTAACACCTGAGTTTATGAAAGAGAGGGCGGCCGATATAGTGGAAAACTTGCTACCCAAAAAAACACGGCTGGATTACATTAAGCCAATTTAACTTTCCTTTTTCTTCATTATATGTCTATTTTCACTTAAATCTTTCTTTTTCTCGTAGTCATGGTATAAAGTATAGTATGCAACTCTTGAATAAAACGGATTTATATCGAGGGCCATGAATCACTCGCGTCGCTCAGGATTCTAACACTTGAATCACTCGCTACGCTCGTGATTCAATCATCATGAATCACTCCCTACGGTCGTGATTCAGTCGTTAGAATCCTTCACTAGCTCGTGATTCATCTATGGCCCTCGCTTTAAATCCGTCCTTTATTCACTAATTGCATAATATACTATTTTTGTAGTTTGAGCAAAAAAAATTATAACCAAAAATGTACACACTTGGTTGTTTGAAGAACACTAGATAGGTACAAAAGAACGTACAGTAGGTACAATATCTTGTGTATCCAGCCTAACACTCGAATAAAGAGGGTAATGTTTTCCAACGACCTTTGTTTGTTCAGGAATGCGTGTAGGCTTTGTACTCATCTTGTGACATCCGATGGAATTGTGTTCTCAAAGAAAACATCAACATCCTTATCTTGGCTGATGTGCTTGGCAGGATTTACTAGGGCTTTTATACGTTATGAAGTTATTGTAGATTATAAAAGGAACGCTAAGAAAATTAGGTAAACATTTGTGAGCTAAAACAAATATACGCATTCAGAAACATATCCTTCGGGTATTTTGAAGTCGGTCAGTAAAACAAATGAACGAACCGATTCATAAATGGAACAAGAAGTCCATACTTACCTCCATAGAAATGGATTACTTACGTGATTTTTTTTTTAAAACCGGTCAAGAGCGAGTCGGACTCGCGCACCGAGGGTTCCGTTCTGATTTCTGAAAAAGTGTGCTATTTAGAGACATAGTTTTATATTTTCTGTAATCTTTACATAAACTTCTATCACATAGAATAATTTCAGATTTTTTTCTTTGCAAACTTCGGAGATAAGGGGGGGGGAACGGTATTTTTTTTACATTTTTCATCAAAAGTCGAAAACTATGCGGCCTAAAAAAAATAAAAAAATGTTTAAGAATGTGCAAATAGCGTTCTTTTATATAATACCCCACAAGTCCTAGTAGCTCCACTTTGAATTTTTAAGACCCCCTTTCAGTACCTGTTACAAAAAAAATATAAATATTTTTATTTCTTTCTTATTTGCAAAATAGTTGGGTAAACGTCATATAAAACTGTTCCAAATTTCAAGTTGATAGCATTAGTAGTTCTTGAGATATCCAGCTGTGACAGACAGATAGACAGACTGGTGACACCATAAGGGTTTCTTTTTTACCATTTTGGTACGGAACCCTAATAGTAGTTACAGGTACTATACCTAGCTATTTGAATTTTGAATAAGATTTTTCTAAAAGGTTTAACTTTTTAATTTTATTCAACTGTTTTAAAACGGTTGGATTGGACAGGGCACGAAAAACTTGAAAAGAGAATTTGTTTTCATACTCTCGGGCGTGCGGTTAAATTATAACTTTTGCTGCATAATTTCTTTGGTAATTAAATTTTTAGCTTGGAGCGAAACAAAAAATAACATTGTAGAAAGATTGTTACTAAATGTAAAAAGAATGACTGGTAGAAAATGCCTGTGGCATTACGGCCGCCTTTGTACATTTACGTGCTTAAAGTATTAAATAAATAAATAAATGGGCAGCTTTATAGACAGCTACTTCAACGAAGACTGTTCAAACTCATAAAATCTCTATGATGGAATCCAGACATTTCGAACGTCATAATTTCGCAATAAATGACCAATATCAGTCATAGTTCAAGTGGCAAACATAAAAACCTGATATGGTCATCCTTTTGCAAGAATAACGGTTATAACCGAATACATGAATTCTGATGTTATAACACTTATGTGACCGGGCCACAAAGGAAACTGTACGGCCCAAGAACTGGCCGATAAATCTTTCTTTTTTATGAGAAACTATAAATTACTGAGCCTTTCACCGTCCATGGTCATTCCTGTCTAACTGATCCTTGGACTTAGGGACGGAGAAATAGTAGGAGCGAAGAAATTAAGAACAGTTACTGGAGCAATAAAAAGTAACGGCCACCGAAGTACAATTAAGGGGTATTACACACACGTGATGGCATTGCCAACTTCGATGGAACTCCCTAACGCTAGCGACAAGACATTTTACTTTATGATCTCGGTGCGGATCGCGAAAATTAGACGAGATTTTAGTAATTATGTTCCGAATATTTTTGGAAGTAATTATAAGTTTCAATGTTATGCGCACCTGGCTTTTGACTTTTTGTAATTGATGTCAAGTTGAATGAGCCATTTTGGGTTAAAATATTTTTATTTCAATGTAATTGCGGTAGTAATGTTAGAAAACGTACCTAACGTTTAGCAGTACAGGGTGTAAGTGTAAACAGTGGCAATATTTTAAGGGGTCATTGTTCTCATCATTATGAACAACTTTTACTATGGGACCAAACCTGAAATCGCGAAAAAAATTTCAGCTGTTCGGTACATTTATGTTCGCATAATTCGTCAAAATGTAGGGAACAGCGGATTTTTTTTTCGAGAT
The DNA here is from genome assembly GCA_905163495.3 of Cosmia trapezina. Classification (NCBI taxonomy): domain Eukaryota; kingdom Metazoa; phylum Arthropoda; class Insecta; order Lepidoptera; family Noctuidae; genus Cosmia; species Cosmia trapezina. The sequence goes on from LR991033.1 coordinate 11,079,163, forward strand.
TTCTGGTTTGGTCCCATAGTAAAAGTTCATAATGATGAATACAATGACCCCTTAAAATATTGCCACTGTTTACACTTACACCCTGTATATTGTCTTTATCACAGAGAAGGTGGCAACAGAATACTCTTCTCGTAGGTACCTAAAAACATTCAAATTCAAGTCGCAATCTCATGCCAGCGACAATCAAATGCCAAAAATGTAAGTAAGCGCTATACAATTTTTGACAGATTGAGACTGAGATGAGATTGCGAACGTTGTTATAAATACAGGAATTTCCCCTCTGGTGTTATAAAAATGTCCAAGTAAGTAATTAAAAAGTTTTCCTATAGTCATTTTATTGAAGTTTCTTAACGCTAACAATGTTTAAACAGTTACTTTTAAATAAAGAAGTTTGATTTTTTAACACACCTTATTACTTTAAAATTAAAGCACAAACTTTTATGAAGTCTCGAAACCGTAAAAATACTGTAAGTAATAAAAAAGTAAAAAAAAAAGCAAAGTATAGAACTTTGTTTTTTTTTTACTTTTTTATTACTGTTCATAAATTAATTTTGTTATCAAAGAGGAAATATCCTCTTCTAGGAAAACGATAAAGTTTTTCAACTTCAGAACGTCATTTCAATGCTTGACCAACATCTAAAGAAAAACACCTACAAATTGGATGCAACAGCTGCTCCTCCGCAAGTTGTAAGAGAAATGGACTATTGTCACTAGTAAGGCACTTTAGCAATTCAATTTAGTAAGTTTTTGTTTAGTTGGGACTTTAAACGGATGGAAAACATGCTTTGTTGGAAGTGACTGCGTTTCTTGTTGTATTGTGAGGAAAAAGGGTGAAAGATTAACTAGTTTTCAAAGATGTTGTTTAAAGTATAACGTGAAACTATTTCAAACCGCTCCCGCCACAATACGCGGGCTTTTGACGAAAACGCTTCTCGTATCCGCTCGGCCAATGGCTTCTAGAACATTCTAGAAGCTACCATATAAACAGACGACGCGCAGCCTTCTAGCTTTGACATTACAGCCGTCTGACATCCGTCAACTGGGCTGTGCACATCTTTGAATACAATTTACGAAACTTTATCTTCGCCCCGAACCTTTTGTCTTAATATAGTAGGTACTTACATCACATACCTAAACTTTTTAAACTCGCAATTTGTACACATTATGGAATATCGCGATAAGACCCGTTCTCGATATTGTTTTAAAATCACTTAACTAGTTGTTTATGTTAAAAAAAGTAAATTTTACCTTCTTAGATCAAGCTTCAAAAGCCTAAGCACGTCTCAGACAATAGGTGTAGACAAACCTACTCCTTAAAAACGTAAGCTTGGCTTATTACAGAGCAAAACTTGCTTGTGCTGTTTTTCTTCCGACCCTGCTCTCCTCCATACAAATCCATAATCATGTAGAATATTATACCTACATGTGAAATACATATTGACTTGATTTTCTAGTAATTGGATAGCGCTGATGTTTCACAAGTCCTTGTCAGATGGGTATAAAACGAGTATTTATCAAACCAAGTCAAAAGGCCTCCGTAAATCTACAGTTCATCAATTCCGATGTTGAGCTTCATTATTGTCAGTAGCACAGCCTAACCTATTGGAACTCTATTAGACCCGAAAATCCTCACATGAATAATGTAGGTAGGTACCATATTCTTGTTCAATAAATTGTAATTTTATTCTCCTGTATCCGTCCGGAGGCCTTCGGAGTTCTTTTCATTACAGTTCATTATTTCACTTGACGGGTGAAAGTAATATTTGGAGCCATCCGTCTAGAATTCGCTTACAGCAGACAACAATATCGAGTCTGGCGAAATGGAGTAAAAAAAAAAAATGTCTACTGTATCAGGAATTTTCGCTAGAAAAATGTTGTAAAAATGGGTCAAGTTGAATTCGTTACTATTTATTCTGTCTTATACAAAATACATCTGTATATACAGGGTTATTGGTAAAACATCAGCAACCTCTTAAGGGGTCATTGTACTCATCAGTATGAACAACTTTTACTATGGGACTAAACCTGAAAACGCGAAAAAAAAATCAGCTGCTCCTACATTTTGACGAGTTTGGTGTAAATAAATGTACTGAACAGCAGATTTTTTTTTTCGCGATTTTTAGTCAGTCCGTGTGCATCCCAGACATTACTTATTCTGTACCTATGGATTTTCATTTCGCTATGAAACTGTTAAATATTTTACAATAGCTCTTCTGTCAGCTAATCCTAAAAGAGAAAAGCCATAGTGCACTGTCATTTTTATCGACATTGACATCTATTGACACTGTAAAAGAGGCATTGCAACAGAACCGTAGTGACAAAAATTGTACAGCGTTTTGGCGAGTAATAATATAAATTACCGACATCGAATCAATCGACAGAATTTGGTGCACTTCACCGCCACATCTAGCCAGTATTGTAAAAATGCAAAAAAAAGCCTCGCTCTCCCTTTTCCACATACTTCTCATCATCTGTGTACCTGCTTTGGACGACCCATAACGATACTCTAAGGTCTGCGAATGACAGTCGGGACAAGACAAGGGGGTCTCGGCACTTATAGATGGTCACGCAACTACGGACTGACCTTGGCGAGCTTAGCTTAACCAGCACCCTAATTGTGTAACACACTCATAGTGTGTTGGAATCGGAATCTGAATCATTTTGAAGCAAATTACTAATCCATTGCTTCATGTGTTGAAAAAATTTGTCTGCTCAGGAACGTAAATCACGCAATGAATGTTCCTGAACTGTCAAAATGAAACCGATTCAGATTGATAGTGTTTTAGGCAATTAGGGTGCTGATCACACACTTTTGTTGTCTGCTAATGCTGGGCAGTCTTTTCGGTAGGTACCAGCTCAAAAAACAAACAAAAAGCCCTGCAGTTACGAGAAACGGTAGAAAATACAGACAGGAATAAACATCGGTGGGCTGTACAAATAAATAGACGTACAAATATTTGCCCTGAAGCAAGAATCTGACGATGTAGCAAGTGGAATCTCGATTGACAAAAGCCGTTTATTTTCTGTTTCTCTACAATCTGTTGCTAACATAGTGTTTTATTGTATTTGTTTTATCTCCTGTTGTCATGTTTGACTGTTTTCTGTCTGTTGTCTGTGTCAAAATAGGTAAATATTGACACAGTTTGATTTTGTATTGGGAACACAAATCCGGAAGAAGAGTGCGAAATTTCAAATATGTTTTCCCAGAATCATATTTTTTGGAATGATTTATTCAAATTGAAGATGTCGATCAAATACCCACTCCTGATTTCTATTATAATCTACAAAATAATCATTTATTATTTATTATGGTGTCCATACAATATTATTTTATGACCTATATTTTTCTGCTCTTTTAATTAGTACAACAGTCTGTTTTAAAATTAGTAATTGCCTACAGTTTAATAAGAAATTCAACACTGTGTATTTTATAAACTTAGAAGAGTGTGCCCCAAAATTGTGTGCTGCGGTTTACCGTATATGTTTCTGAAGTTTATTACCTACAAACTTGAAACTGGTAAACTGGTACTAACTAGGAAACTGTAATAAAAGAAATAAGTACGCTTTAAAACCTGGAATTAAACTGGGTCACATGTATTTTACTACTGACTAATTAAAACCAGATTTCCTTTAGAATTTCTTTACAAAATAAGGGGAAAACAACTTACATACGTCTTTACATATTCCACACACGTTACAAGAAGGAAAGAATGAAATAAAGGAACAATGTTTTCTACTAACATGTTCATTTCAGAAAAGTCACAAAAGGCTTGAAGAACAAGTTACGTAATATGTAAATGACAGGCTCTTTTCTTTACACAATTACATTCTAGGTTCGTGATAAATTTGTTTTCTCAACAAATAAAAAGTAGGCACCTTTTAGATGAACCCAAAAAAAATATATAACGAGAAATTCTCATTGATTTGGTTACAGGTAATCTTTTTATCACTACCAAGATTTTCACAGGGTGTTTTGTCCACGAATATGAACAACTTTCATTATGGGACCAAATGGGAAATAAAAAAAAAATCTGATGTTTCATAAGTTCATAAATTAGTATGTATGTTTTGGTCGATTATGTATTGAACTTTTGTATGAAACAGAAGATTTCTTTTCGTGACTTCCGAGATAGTATAGTGAAAGTTGTTCATATGCATGGGTAGAACACACTTGGGTAGTGGTGAAAAAATTGCCCTGTATCAACTGATTACCTTTCTACGGAAAATAGGGACTAAAGGGTGTCGTAGAGGTGTGGTAAGATACTCGTGTCGTGGAAGATCTTGAAATATGTAAGTCATAAGTCATAAGTAATTTATTTCTTAACAATATACGTTGTGTAGAAAGTGTAAAATATAAACAATACCAGTACATAACAAACAGTAAATAACAACATCTTATTAATTGACACTAATAATGAATAATTTTATAATAAGAATATAATGTCAAAAATAAAATTTCAAATATATATATTTAAAAACATAATAATAATAATCCAAATTCGATGTAATAATTAAATCATTTCATTTAATTTTTATGTGCTTTATCGTTACCTACTGCCTTCAGTGCCTACATCCCTGGAATTAAGGTATCATGTAAATGTGTAGGTACCTACTTTATTTTCGGTTGAATAAATAGTTGATACGACTGAAGTTCTACAAAAGGTTTTGTTAAAAGGGAATATATTTGCCAGCCAATAGAGCATAAAATCTACAAACAGAAAATATAATAATATAGTTGAAGGTATATAAAGTAACTCTCAAAATCAGCTATACACTAAAGGGTATTTCCACCTATACATAGTAAACTCAAATTAAATCCTATTTTAATTGAGCCCCAGCTTCTCAGTGGCTGCCCGAGGTACAATGAGATAGTAAGTGATAATCCCCCGTTTCCCCCTCGACTCGCTTTGTTTCGAACTTGTTTTATAAGGCTTATTGAATCAGCACTAACACGGAACCCATTCAAATACGTACGGAAGCCAAATTAGCTTTGGAAGACAAAGGGGTTTTGGAATGCCTTTTTGGAAACCACTTCTTATTTTATAATGTTCTCGTGTTTCGTGAATCGATTTGAATAAGTCCTCTATGGACTATTTCACGAATTGGTGAATGTAGGCGTGCTGAACTCGCAAGCACTTGTGTTCTTCTACGATATTATGTTTACAGGGTGTATCAGCAAGGTGTGGTCTTTAAGGATTTAGTACAGACCATCAAACTGAACAACTTTTTCCATGGGACCAACATCGTAATCGCGAAAAAATACTCAGCCGTCCCATGTAATTGAGCCGAGTAGGTATTGAAGTTTGGTGTGGGACTGTTGGCCTATGTCCAGCAGTGGACGTCTTTCGGGTGAAATGATGATGATGGGGCAGTTGATATTTTTTTCGCGATTACGATGTTCGTCCCATGGAGAAAGTTGTTCGGTTTGATTGTCTGTACCACACCCACACATTTTTTTTACATCCTGTAGATTCGCTTTTGTGGGAGCCGTGGTAGGCAACCAATGTAGCTTTTAAATAATTATAATATCGGCCTTAATTACTACAAATTTATGAACGAACCTATTTTCTTCGTTTCTTCGGATTATAGACTGTCTACAACGAAGATAAATGACTTCAGGGAATAGTTCAGACGTTTAACACTGTTCTTAAGGCAAGGGCTAATATTGTAATATTGTGTATTGTACACAACAGCAAGGCGTTATTGGATTCTTGAACCTCTACATATTTGCTATGCGGGTAAAGACACGAAGATAGATGCCTGTTTCCATAGTATAAATAAGGGCAGTAGGGAAACTGCGAACAAACGTACAAAACGGCACACAGATGCGCGCATCGACGAGATCGCTAAGTCACGATAAATATACTGAGAGCACCGCGACTATCGCTTGGGGCCTCTGAGGTCTGGTGAGTGTGTCGTTTCGACCGTTTGTAACTACGTAGTTTCCCTACTGTGCATATATTTACTGTTCTCATCATTATGAACAATTTTTGCTATGGACCAAACATGAAATCGCGAAAAAAAATCAGCTGTGGTACATTTATGTTCGCATAACTCGGCAAAACTTAGCTGTTAGAACTACCGCCTATGGACACCAGCTTTAATTTGCAAATGCTTTGATATCCTTAGGTTCAATTCTAAATATGGCAACGAAAGCCACTTATAATCTGGAGGCGCGTTGCCAAGTTTTTTTTTTCTTTTCGGTTAAATTATTTGTGTATCTACATCTAACATTCTAGCCAGAGAGAGAGATAGGCCAAAACGAACACAACTCATTTATTCAATTACTAGCTTTTGCCAGCGGCTTCGCCCGCGTGGATGTCGGAAAATATCTCACGGGAACGTACTACCGGGAATTCCTTCCTTGTTCTTTGTCTACATTATAAAGGGAAACTGTACAAAATTTCAGCTTTATAGGTCCAAGGGTTTGGGCTGGGCGTTGATGAATCAGTCAGTCAGGACTTTTATTTTTATTTATATGATATGTATTTAATTTAAGAATTAATTTATTTAATTATAGTATTTAATTTAAGAATTAAATTGTCTGCTAAGTAAATCCCGTGTAATTTCATGAAGAGAAATAATTACGGGTGCTACCTTCTCATCAAGAGTCACTAATAAGGCTTTATTTAAAAGCCTTATTAGTGAGTTAAGGTTAATTTTCCTATTGTTACACATATTTAGCATCGGAAAAAGCTCCATTGGTTTTTTATTTATGAAAATTCTCCTAAGCAGCCTGGATTTTGAAGCTATTATCAGTAGGCTTGCACTGAATTCTGGTCGTCTTGCTGACCATGGTTTTGTTATTGTTATTAACTTAGTAATTAACTATTCATTTATTTTACTTCGACGGTCCTAGCTTATCATTTGTGATTTCGAGCACAGAATAAATCTTCGAGTTACAGCTAGATATACGAGGTAAATGTAAGCGGGCACGCCCTTGTTGCCTGGGGGCTTTTATTTAGGTATTAAGTTCTGTTTACGTTTTTAGTTATTATTTATAGTACAGTTTTCGATGTTATGTTTTTTGTTGGTATATTGTGCTATGACATAATGGCAAATAATTTAATTTAATGCTTTGTGTAAGCGTAGTTTAAATTATTTTGCATACCTACTCGTACTATTTTATAGAATTAAGTTTTTCTAACTGAACAGATAGCTGTGCTGCACGGGAGTTTGTTTCGCCATCTTCTTCTTCTTCTTCCCATCTGAAGCACTGGAAAGTGGTGAAGGGCGGTCGTTTTTGGGACTGCCTTATATAATTTTGACGTTCGAAAAGTGCTGATTCTGAGCCTAGTTTGAATAAATTACTTGATTGTGATTGATTTTGATAAGTATCTTAGACTTATAACATGGCTGCCTGGGGTACTAAATATACACCTTATTTATTCAAAATTAAAACTATTATGTTTAAACCTCATCCAGAAATTCATAATTTACTTAAATTAAAATTGTAATAAAACTGTTGGCTCCGAGTACCGTAAAATAATGAGCCGCATTTTTATGCTTATCCAAGTAAGGTGAATGTGCTTTAAAGTTTTCTTGTTAATGGTCTCAATTTAAGTAAATTGTTGCTCAGGGGTTGCTTCACAATAGTTACTTAAGTGCTGACTCATGGTAAGAACCTTAAGATTGTGTTTAAATTAAGTTTGAAGATTGAGTATCAAATTGTTTAAAAAGAAAATGTCTTTCTTTAGTGTATAATTTTGTAACATTATGTTAGGAAAAAATTTGTTGTTTATTGTTTTTGTGAGAATGAAGGCTAATTTTAATAAGGTTTTAATGTTTTAGGTTTTTTTAAGGTTAATTTCTAAACCAGCTGCTTTTCAAGTTATACCTACTTTTTTTTTAACAACAGTGACATCTTTTTCCTTTCTGATTGTTTAACTTATAAATACATTCAGGAGTGTGAAGTTTACAGTACTTTTCTCCCTACTCCTTCATCAAATACAGAAGACATTTGATATTTTCAATATAACATTTTTACATCACATTTTTATATATATACCTAACATACACGACAATATCTTTTAACGTACCTGGAAAAGTGTCGTATATATATTAAAGCTAATAGAATTTCAGGGAACTCTATTTCTGGACGCCACGCTCCAGCTGTGATTCATTCGTTGATAACTGGATTTTTTCTCTGATCTAGAAAACGTTAAGTTTTTGCGAATAACATAATAATTTTTAGTTTTATTAACATTTTGCGGATAGCGTGGGTATAGCAGCAGATTAGTTTTATGAGCACCTAGATATAAAAATAACAAATGAAAGTCATTTATGTTTATACTTAAATGAAATTCTTCGATTCAGGTCTTTATTTAGGGTACCGTACCTCAAAAAGAAAAAACGGAACCCTTATAGGATCACTTTGTTGTCCGTCTGTCTGTCAGTCTGCCAAGGCCCTTTTTTCAGGAATGCGTGGAGGTATCAAGTTGAAATGAATATATACGTAAGTTTTATGATTCCTCAGAGCTCTAAAAAAATCGAGCTTCTACGTCAACGCAGTAAAAAAATACAGCCATTTGGCGACATATATTTTGATACTCTCAAATAAATCAAAACGTTTTAAGATTTTATTCATTGCTATGGGTGATAATAAATTGTGCTTGTCGCAAAAGTTTAAGTCAAAATGGTATGGGATAGTTCGATTCGATTCAGTTCTTCGATTCAAAAACGTTACGGTTACATCGCGTGTGGCCTCTAAAAGTAGTTGTGTTTTTAGAGGCCCCAGCACGAACGCGTGACGAAATCATAAGGACTATCGTTCGTAGCAGTCGTAGCGGCACTCTAAACACTAGGTATTAGTTACCACAGTAAATATATGGACAGTGACGTACAAGGTCGAAACAGCACACTCACACTGACGGGCGTACCGACGAAGCCTAAGCGATAGTCGCGGTGCTCTCAGTATATTTATTGTGGCTTAGAGGTCTCCGCCGGGGTCGCGGGTTGTTCGAAAGAGATACCGTGGCCCTGGCATAGGCAACTGAAGGAACACGGGTGGGTTTTAGTCAGTAAAAGTCTGACACGCCCTTCCGCTCCACCTAGAGCGGGAGAAGTCATTTGATGATTTCCCATCCACAAAAAAAAAAAAAGCGGGGGTCTCGTTGATGCGCGCGTCTGTGTGTGTCCCGTTACGTACATTTGTACGTAGTTTCCTTATTGTCTATATTTATATTGTGGTATTGTGGAATTCGCATCTTACCGCATACACGAGTGACCGAATCAGCTACGTTTCATTACGTTTATAGGTACGTACGGTCTTCGCTAGCATTTGCCACCGTTTGCAAATTTGCCCTACACCTTGATTCCGCCGCGAAACGCGATATGTCACACAATTTTGTAAATTCAGAGATGGTGCAAGCATTTTCACGAGCTTTCTCTTACAAGCTGATTTAAAAATAAAAAGAATACTACTAGGTAATAGGTACTACTACGTTTTCACTTCTATGAATACAGTTGGAACATAATATAATTTTTGTGACAGAATAAGGTTTTCATGCATTTTTAACAAGTCGCCTGTCGGACTAGTTTCATAATGCTCAAATGGAATTGAAAAGTATGGGCGGGCTTTGCGGGCGGATTTACTCGTATGTACCTATAGGTACACACGTGTTGTGCGTGTCCCAAGTGGATAAAATTTAATGACTTAGGACATGTATTACGTCACTATTACTTTGTTATAGACTAAATTCAAGCGATTTTTACGTAAGAAATAGTAATATCTATCTACTTTACACTTATAGAATCTAAATTCACTGACAGATAGCGCACAGCCTAAACCGCGGGCTCTGGAAGGGTGTGCACAAGAGTTTCTAATATAACGAAGCTGTGGACTACGGAAGTATTTTTGAAAATTGGGATTAAAGATGAAAATTGAAAAAAATATTTACACACACACATACATACATAAAATCACGCCTTCTTTCCTTGGGGTAGGCAGAACAAAAAAAGATTTTGTATGGAAATTCCAATGTAAATATACCTAAGTACCTACATATATATTTTTTATTTATTTTTATGTTTATATATTCTTATTTTGTAATTTTTGCTGATAGGAAATCCTATCAGACATAATATAATATAACGGCTTGTTTCCCCGAAGGTTTAGACACAGGTACTACCAATACTACACCCACATTTAGCCAGTAAAGTTTAACGCTTTGAAGGACCACTATACAGCCATAGCAGTAGGTAATAACAATAAAACATCTATTGTGTCTCTTTTTATTATCCTTCAAAGCGTTAAGTCACAGGTGGAGAGCCTATTGTCATCAACCGGACGCAGATCAATAACCAAATAACCATATTTAATTTTGAATTTCAAATTGAAAACTACGGCTGATCCTGGGAAATTCCATATAGAAAAGCCCAATAATACATTGCCCGACCTGGGAATAGATCCCAGGACCTCATGCTCAGCAGAAGTGCTTGCAACCATTTTTTGCTTGCCTGGATTTAATATAAAAAATAAAATATTAATTTAGTAATAAATAAAAAAATAAACGAAATATAATAAATTTATACTGTCGAAGGCGTCCCTAATTTTGAGTAGGTATGTTAGTCTGATTATTTCTAAAATCTTTGCCCTGAAACGCGAAAACTGAATAATAATCAGTTAATAAGCTAGCGATCGATGTAAACAGATGATAATAAACAGTATAGGCTGGTTTGAGAAAAAGTCGTTGAATGGAGACCGCGAATTGGCAAATGTAAGCAACGTTGATTGAACTTCGCGGAATCGAGTCTGAATATTTATTATACTTTTAAATAAATTTTACTATTTACGTACTAACTTATAAATACAAAGTTTTAACGATGTGATTTTCACATTATAGTGATGTATGCATTTTCAGAATTGACCCAGCAATTTAATGCTAGATTTCAACCCGTTTTACCCTAATTTCCACTTTCCAACCTAAAAATTAAATAAAATGAAAGTTTTCAGAGCTCAATTCGTTGAATTGAAGACTTGGTGGTAAGCCTAATTAATAAAATAACTATAACTCTTTCCAGCCATTTAATTTACTTTAGAGTCCATGAAGTATTGCATTTTTTCGTATATATTTTTTTGGTTGCCTGTCAATGAATAAGGAACTTCATAGGCGTGATTATGTCAAAAGTAAAATAAATGATTGAAAGAGTATATAGTTACTCATTACACGTATTCAAGCAAGACAGAAAATCAGTTTTTCATTTCTTTTATAAAAGTTGATTACTTTCATCAAACGGCTAATGTTCGACGAGCTAATGCGTGCTTTTCTACGGTAGTTTTTTACTACGGTATTTTATAATTATCCAATTATTTCTCTAGCTTTGAAGCTTATACTATTTCAAATCATTAGTAACAGCGTCACGAAAGGCTTATTATGGCTTGACCTGGTTATTAGCTTATTTTTACCCGACTGTGCCCCACAAATAAGGTTTTGTTTTCTCTGTGGGTTTTATTTTTGCAACAAAATTACTTATGATTTTCAATGTTTGACGGCAATTTTGATCGATAAGATAAGTTGTTTCGATTCATTGAACTTGTTTTTTGGTGTTGCCTACAGAATTGTTCCGGGTTTACATGATAACGTAGGAATGTGGTCTGTTATTTCTTTAAAACAAAAAACACACACATATCCATTGCAAGGGAACTTTTTTTCTCGATCGAAAATGTTTTATGTGCTTAGTGGATTATCACATTGTATTAAGTTATATATGGATAGGCAGTTCCTTTCCATATACTCATAACAATATTTAGAGGCATGAGGAACAGGGTGTAAAGTTCACTCATCCTCTATTGAAAAGGGAGGATCCTCCGACCAGACGGGTGTTGTGTCTGGTGGGCTACTACCCGACGGTTGATGTCGGGTCGTTGTATATATGCTAGTCGCGTGGTAAACTCTAATTGCGCGATGCAGGATTGCGTGACGTTATGTCATTGTGATGCGTAGTTCGTATGTGGCGATGTAGATGCCGCCACATCACTCCCCTCCGGAGACCGGAGGTCGATAGTGGGCTGAGTCGTGTATCTTGCGATGCTTGCTAGTTGTGGTTCCAGTGAGTCGGAACCGGGTGCCGCATAGTTCACGGTGAGTTGGAACTGTCTGCGGTGACACCCCAGTGAGTCGGGGTGGCGCTGCTGGTTGTGTGACTCGCCGCTCGAAAGCTTGAGGAAGTGATGCTGATGACGTCACGCCGAAGGAGTTGCACGAAGGCTGCGCTGACGTTCATGCTCGGGGTCACCAGTTTAGAGGCATGAGGAACAGGGTGTAAAGTTCACTCATCCTCTATTGAAAAGGGAGGATCCTCCGACCAGACGGGTGGCGTGTCTGGTGCGTAGTTCGTATGTGGCAATGTAGATGCCGCCACAAATAAATTGAATTAGGTACCAATTCGCCTGTCACTCGTGACTATTAAGTACTTACTTATAGCAATTTCCGCTTTGACCCGAGGCTGAATATGGATTCAGCTTTGGATTTTTGGGGCTGAAATAATGCGTTATTTAGTCAATCGCAGTCTGTGTAGCAAAATAGGTCTTCTAATAAGTGCTGAAGTAGATGTTCTGCCGGGTAATTGCATAACACATCTATTATGGCAATCGATTGCAATGCCTTTCATTTTGAAAGTTCAACCACGTTCATGGCGTTAGCGTAGCTGAGCAGACAATTTTTTCAAATCTCTTTATGTTTGAAAAAATTACATTGTTGAGCAGACGAAAGTTTGAAAAATTTTCGTTGTTGAGCAGTCGAATTTTTCAAACCTACAGATGTTTGAAAAATTAGTCTGCTCAACAACGTAAATAACGCAATATAGGTACGTGGCTGAACATCAAAATGAAAGGCATTGCGATCGATTGCCATTTTATGTGTTACGCAATTACCAGCTGGTCTTGATTCATAACCTCAATGATATCAGAGGGGCAATTCCAGTATTTTTAACAACGTTCGCAGTATCATCTCAATCTCAATCTGTCAAAAACTGTATGGTAGCGCTTACCTACATTTTTGGACTTTTGGTGGTTGCCGGCTTGAATTTGAACATTTTTTAGGTACGAGAATTAACTAGCCTTTTGTTTTTCAACAAACGCACATAGACTGAAAATCCTACCCGCAGGTTAATTAATTGCGTAACACGCTTATAGTAGGAATAGGTTTCATTGTGACAGTTCAACAACATTCATTGCGTTATTTAACAGAACGTTGTTGAACAAACAAATTTTTCAAACATAATTACGGCAATGATAAAATAAATAAATATCCTTGGACATTTCACACAACGCCATCTAGTCCCAAGCTAAGCAACCTAATGCTTGTGTTATGGTAACGAGATGGCTGATAAACTACTTATATACATTTTTTTTTTGTAAATACATACATATTATAGATAGAAAAACACCCAGACTCGGAACAAATACTTGTAGGTCATACAAATATTGTTCCGTGCGGGAATCGAACCCGCGACATGCTGCGCAGCAGTCAATCGCTCAACCACTGCGCCAAACGTGTCGTCGGCAATGGTTTAAATATGCTTCAAAATCAATCAGATTGTGATCGAGAATTGAATTAGAGTGCTGGTCTTCATTCATAACCTCTTTGGCATCAGAGGGTCTCGTTTGTTTTATTTGCTGTTTGTATCAAACGCACGTAGACTCAAAATGCTACCCAAATAAATCACCACGCGATATCGTAAAGGTCACCTTTTTACCGTCTATAAATTCCTAAGCAGATTTCTTTACCTGAATAGAGTAGATAATCTAGATGTTTATGTTAGGTAACCTTTCGGCAAAAAATCTACTGAACTCTAGTATAGACGGTGTAATGTCCGACCCAGCGTGCAAATTGACGTCAGCTGCTCGTAATGACGATTCGTACCGCTTCTTTTATAAAAGCTGTCTATATAGGAACCGGTCCAACTGTGCGATTTTCAACCGTAAATGTATTGTAGTATAGACTATACACACTTTTACTGTATTTATAACATTTTTTACCGCAGTCTGTTATTTCTTTTAGATACTAATTTTGACAATGATGGTTCATAGACAGTAAAATAAGTATTAAAATAAATTGGTTGACTGGCTTTAATTTTGACAGTTCACCCACGTTCATTGCGTCTTTTAAATTGCTAAGCAGACGAATTTTTCAAACCTATGAAGCAATGATCCTTTAAAACTCTTGGAGTGTACGGCCGACTTAGAAAACTTTAAACAGACTCCGCACAGTTCGGCCACAGTTAAGACAAAAAAATTTAACCATGCAAGCCTCACAAGTAGATACAAAGGCAACACAAATAGGTAGGTATCCATATACCTAATATGTATTTAAAAAAACTCAGTCGTCTATATACAGAGCCGAGCAAGTTAGTCGGCACTTGAAACTATTGCGTCTGATTGCTATGCGAAACTCCCTACCACAATTTACATAACATGGTTACCACAGTAATTATAAACATTGGCACTGGATATCCGGTCAATAGTTCCTAATAGAACCAATATAGCAATTGTATTGTTAGATACTAATTAAAGATCAGTTGGAGGGTAGGTTTCATGTTCAATTTAGAAACTTAGATTAGGTAAAGTTGTGAGGGTTGTTGCGACGAAATATTCCACCTAGGCACTAGGCACCTGTCCCACAACCGGTCCACCGCTGGTGATTAACGAGAAGCGTGTTTCTAGCAACTATAAAGGAGTTGGCGAGCAAAGAGCAGCGAGTGCGTAACGGCAACGATCGTATACTAGTTTGGTACAGTCCGTGAGGTTTAAGCTGAACTTTGCATTTGTGTCTTGCACATAGATAGTGTAGGTGCAACGTCCGGCCTAAAGCGCGACTCGCCCTTTAATTGGAATAAAACCGGTTTATACTGCTTTTTAGCAATCGGTTTTTGTTCTTTTAGTACGAGAGGCCATGACCAAAAAACCATGTCGCATCGTTGTAAAACGTAAAACGATAAGATGATTGAAGATTTTGTTTCACGTAAAACGATAAGACAAAAATTTTGGTCATGGGCTCTCGTACCATTTTGGTGATCACTCACACAAATGCAAATATGTATCTCTTTTTCTTACACGAGATCTGTTGCACGTTTCTTGAGTAAGAAAATCGTTGATAGCTAGTCGCTTCCTCGTCGACGGTGGGACAGGTGCCTTAGAGTTACCGCAAACTAGGTGTCTAGTGGAAGACGCTATACTTGGCCACCTCCTCGCCACAAGCTGCATAAAAACAAAGCTTTTTACTTCAATTTTAAGTTGAGGGTGTACCATTGTTGACTACATCTACCTACGGTTAAAATTAGCTGAATTTTTTTTGGTCACAGGTCCTCAAACTCAAACTCAAAGTATTTATTTTAAAAGACCATTTAAAGGCACTTTTCAATTGTCAAGAAGTCGGTCAGTCAGAAAGTTGCCCATTTCAAAGCGCAGTTATAATAGTTCCTTTCGATGAAGAACGGAGAGGAAACTCCACGAACCCTTTTTCAAATCATAAAATGATGTCTTATTCTGATCCTATACCTACTAAACGAGGTGCTATAAAAATATATCACGCACACTGCAATGCTTTTTGTCTCATTGATCGACGCGTTCAAAACTTTCGCATCAATTCGCGTTCGCAATAACAATAAATTAGATCAAAATGACAGCGAAAAACAGACACAAAGTTAATTTCATAAGTGCTTAGTTCTTCTAAATGTTGTAACTTTACATGAAAACTTTTCATTGGTTCGGTACAACAGAAAATAAAATAACACTCAAGTTACCAAAGAGACGGTCGATTTTGTTTTTCAAAGTCTTTGTCCTCGATATCTTTCGAAGATAGTTGAGCCAGAGTTCAGAGAATACACCTAATGCGGAGGAGAAAAATAGTTTTATATGGTTCAATTTAAAATCGAGGTGAATTTTCTGTTTTCATAAAGTCGTCTTCGAACTGAGTTATTTACAAACGTAAATAGGGCTGTAAAGAAGGACTTTTATTTGGGTGTTATTTTCGGATGGAGGTAGTCGGTTTAGGTACATTCTATGATAAATGATAAATGATTTATTTTCTGTAAGTAGGTTTGTACAAACACTTTTACACGTCAAACATATTTTTTTTTAAACTAGATGAGTTCGACGTTTCCTATCTGACTACTCTGAGAAGACGCCGAAACAAACTCAGAAGTCACAGTCTCTTTTAAAGTCCAGACATAATCTTGGTCAGAACATGTGAAGACCATGTAGATTGCAGTCTGAAATGGTCTTTTGAGGAAAGAACCACACAGATTGAGTGGACCTGTCCAGTCAGTGCACGCATTTGTCAGTGCGTTGTCTATGCGTGTATTCCGATTCGTCCTCCTGACTTCGTCCCCCTAGGGGGACGAATGGGAATTCGTTGTTTTTTTCTCGATCGTCCCCCTGTTTTTGTTGGCGGGGAGGAACGGGAATAATTTTTTTTCGTGTTCCCGTTCGTCCGCCTGACTCCGTCCGATTTGAAATATAATTATATTATTATTAAATAAGCTAGAAATTACTTTTACTCTTCTCACGCGCACCGGAAGTAAACACGCTTCGTTTAAATGTAGATTTATGACAAAATGCTTAATATAAATAAAATTTTAGCTTAGTAAGTTCTTAACATAATTATTTGAATACCTCCGATTTAAAGCAAATTTTACTGCAAAATAAGAAGGTTTTTACGTATAATTGTATAAAAAAAAATAGACGGTGCTACTTTGGATTTTTTTTGTTGAAAAAATTTCAAGTAGGTAATCATGTTTCGGTTTTATTGGGTTCATTTGGTTTTATAGGCATTTTAAAAACAAAATTTATCGATGTATCCCCTTAACGCATATAATACTTTTTATGTAGGTAGTACGTTCCTGTTATCCCACAGGAACGTACTCCCGACCTCCATGCGGGAGAAGCCGCGGGCAAAAGCAAGTAATTACATAATAATAACATAACATCTAATCTAAAGCCAATCAATAATGCCAGCCGCCGGAAATTCCCGATAGTCCATAATGTAGTCTATAATGGCGTTTCCTCCTCATTAGATAATAATTATTACATTACGATACATCATTAGTAATTAATTCTTCGGTACTTGTGTATAAGCTATTATTATATCGACGGAGACAAGGACGGGTGACAGAACATGACATTTGTAAGGAGCTTATAACAAGGTATTTGGGGACAAAGTTTTCTCTATCAAGTTAAAGTATTCCTCTATTTAAAAGCGGAAGGTAAATCAGATTATTTTGTAGGTAGGTAGGTAAATATTTACTGAAGTCGTCATCGTCTTCGTTCTTGAAGCTGTATAAGTGTAGGTTTATTAAGATAAGATGTTCTTTTTCACTGAGGACTTGCCTACCATAAAGTTATGTTAATTTAGATAATAAAGACGCAAACGTATTATTTTTCTATAATTCTGAGGTTTTTTCAAAATTTAATCTAACGATTGGTTAATTTGGTTAACTGGTAAATTGGTTAATTTTTAAGGTTCCGTACCAAAGTGGTAAAATGGAACCGTTATCGTGCGCCTCAGTCTGTCTGTCTGTCCGTCTGTCGTAGCTGGATATCTCAAGAACTACGTACTAATGCTATCTACTTGAAGGAACAGTTTTAAATAACGTTTGCCCAACTATTTTGCAAATAAAAAATAAATAAAAACATATCTATTTTTTGCAACAGGGACTGAATAGGGATCTTGAAAACTCGAAGTGGAGCTACAAGGGCATGTTGGGTATCATGAGCGCTGTTTGCACATTCTCAAACATTTTTTTCTTTTTTTAGGCCGCATAGTTTTCGATTTTTGATGAAAAATGTAAAAAGAAAATACCGTTCCACCCCTTATCTACGAAGTTTGCATAGATAATTTGAAATTATTATATGTGATAGAAGTTTATCTAAGTATTACAGGAAAAATAAAACGATGTCTCTAAATAGCACACTTTTTCAGAAATCGGAACAGAACCCTCGGTGCGCGAGTCAGACTCGCTTTTGACCAGTTTTTTTATAAGTAAGTAATGGAGAGACATTGAGTCTCTGCAGGGACTTAGCAATATTAACGAGCTATAAAAAAAAAGATTATGGAGCTGTTCAAGCGTATATTTTTCGATTATCAGCTTTATCTTTAAGCAAACGCGCACTGCCTACCCTTAAAGTATCCCGAATGACTTTTCTTCTGAAAAAAACTCTAAACCTTTATACAGTTCGACACTTGCTTGAATAATCGAATGTCAGCCAGCATTAAATAAGGTTGCCCATCGTATGAAACCTTTAAGCTGAGCGTCCACTGGTCCGCACCGGCCGCAACGCACGCGCGGCACGCAACGTATTGAACGGATTTGCCGATGACATGTGTCCACTGTGCCGGATTTTTTATTTAGTCTGAGCGTTTCTACCCGACTGGCAAAGAAGGGTTACGTTTTTAGCGGTTATCTTGTATGTAAACTTTATTACCTCGTATCTTCCAAACGACTGGATGTATTTCTACAGTTAAGATATCGTTAGATTCCTCTCAAAAACCTAACTGTTTTTAGATAGATGTTTATAAAAAATTAAATGACGGAGTTTTGGAGCTGAATTGTAAGTCGTTAGTAAAAAAAGAATAATCAACCAATCAATACCCTACCTACCTACTCGATGTAGGTAGGGTATTAAAATGAAGGAAATTAAAAGAAGATTAAAAAAAAATATAACAAATTGGCATGCATTCGAATTGTTAATTTATAGATTGCTAGCTTTTGCCCGCGGCTTCGCTCGCGTGGATGTCGGAAAATATCCCATGGGAACGTTAATGTGGAAAACATAGGCCCGTCCGATATAACTGTGCAAACTCAAATCGCTACGATATATCATTACCGTGTATAGTAGGCATAATTCAGCCAATTTACACAAAACCATAATGAATTACACTGAATCACTCCGTTCATTGGAGAAAACCGTATGAAAATCCGTTTGGTACTTTTTGACATTATCGCATTCAAACAGACAGACTTTCGCGGCGGGAGGACTTTGTAAATTACTTAAAATTTATTATGCTAGTCAGTTTTAGTAGTCTAATAACAAATAACTTTTGTCCGAGTGTCCACTCGTTCAAATAATTTCCTCGTAAAAACGTCGAATGAAATAAAGACTAAATGTTACCTCAAGATTCGAACTATGACTACATTTCTAATCCCTTAAATCTCTTAAAAAGAGGTAGGTACACAAACATTTGTCAACCCCTATTGTACCCCTTAGGGGACGATTTTTAAAAAACGCTGTACCATATTATATTTCTTTATTTCCTACCAAAAGCATAAATTTGAATTTTCATATCCCTAACTTAAGAAATGCTGGGTTTCCCATACAAACTATCATCCCTTATATAACCCCTTGTAGGATTATGTTTTAAGACAAAAAGTAGCCCATGTCCTTTCCCAGGATGCTATGTATAACCTTGCCAAATTTTATCGAAATCCGTGCAATTTTGTAAATTTTAAAATAAACCCCTATTCTACCCACTTAGGGGATGATTTTTAAAAAACGCTGAACCGCATATTTCTCAATTTCCTACCAAAAGCATAAATTTGTTATCCCTAACTTAAGACATACTGGGTTTCCCTTACAAACTTTCATCCCCTATATCACCCCCTGTAGTATTGTTTTTGAAAGTATCCTATGTCCTTTCCCGGGATGCTGTATAAAGCCTTGGCAAATTTTGTCGAAATCCGTGCAGTTTTGTAAATTTTAAAATCAACCCCTATTTTACCCCCTTAGGGTAAATGATTTTTCAACAACGCTGAACCGCATATTTCTTTATTTCCTATCAAAAGCATACATTTTAATTTTCACATCCCTAACTTAAGAAATACTGAGTTTCCCATGCAAACTTTCATCCCCTATCTCCCCCTGTAGGATTATTTTTGAAAAAAAAAGTAGCCTATGTCCGTCCCCAGGATACCATCTATAGCCTTGCCAAATTTTATAGAAATCCGTTCAGTGGTTTAGGCGTGAAAAGGTAACAGACAGACAGACAGACAGAGTTACTTTCGAATTTATAATAATAGGTCTTTACCTATGAAATTGCCGTTTTGTATGAAAAAATTTAAACGAATTTTTTCATGTATTTTTTATTTGTATTAATCGAAGTAATCACCCATGCAATCAATGCATCTTTGCCAACGCAGTGGCAGTTTATTGATGCCCTTCTTAAAGAAATCAGCTGGTCGGGAGGCAAAAAATTCTTCAAAGGCATTTTGTACTGCCTCTCGGGTATTGAATTTTTTTCCCGCCAAGAAGTTATCCAAATTCTGCAAAAAGTAGTAGTCTGTAGGCGCAAGGTCTGGTGAGTAGGGCGGATGACGGAGAGCTTCCAACCCCAGTTCTTGCAACTTGGAGACTGTCTGCTGTGCAGTATGAGGTCGCGCGTTGTCGTGCAGGAGCAGCGGAGACGAGCGATTGACCAATGCTGGTTGCAGATGTGCCAGCTTCTCCATCATTGTGTTCAGTTCTTCACAGTACACATCTGCAGTAATGCTCACCCCGTTTGGTAAGAAGCTGTGATGAATCACACCGGCGCTAGACCACCAAACAGTGACCATCACTTTTCTAATGGTAAGTTTTCGTTTAGGGCATTGTTTAGGTGCTGAACCAGGATCCAACCAACTTGCTGAGCGCTTGCGGTTATCAAACAGAATCCATTTTTCATCGCAGGTAACAATGCGGTTCAAAATTCCTTCATTTGTGTGTCTGTTGAGCAGTGCAAGGCACGTCTCGACGCGTACTTCGCGCTGGCGATCATTGAGTTCGTGGGGAACCCATTTGTCAAGCTTTTTTACCTTGCCAATTTGACGCAAATGGACCAATATTGTTTTGACGCTAACGTCGAAAGCTGCTGCTAATTCAGCCGTAGATTGTGTATCATCAGCTTCCACAATCGCCTTTAATTCGTAATTGTCGACCAAAGTCTTCGGACGACCGCGAGGTTCATTTTTCAGGTCGAAATTTCCAGAACGGAAGCGAGCAAACCAATAACAGGTGGTGCGTTGGTTTGTAGTAGTAGCTCCGTAATCGTCGTTGATGTTGCGTGCCGCTTGTGCCGCGTTGCTGCCACGACGGTACTCATATTCCATAATTACTCGAATTTTTAACGTATCCATGATGACGAAAAAGATTGAAATGCGATGAAAATGTAACACTAATCAATAAACAAATGACTACTTTTGGAAAAAAAATCCATGTTTTTAAAATAAAATTAATTTGAAATTGGAATTCTTAGCCAAACAAAAATTGTTTTGATTTGAAATGGCCAGTACTGCAGAACGGCAATTTCATAGGTAAAGACCTAATATTAAGTATGGAAGTATGGATGATAGCGTAGAAATCGGCCAAGTGTGTGTCGGACTTCGTGATACGCATTTTACTAACAGTATTAGAAATGAATTATAATTTATAAGTATTATTAAGTATTTTTAGGGTTCCGTACCTCTAAAGGAAAAAACGGTACCCTTATAGGATCACTTCGTTGTCCGTTTGTCTGTCTGTCTGTCAAGACCCTTTTTCTCAGGAACTCGTGAAGTGAAGTTGAATTTAATATCAAATACGTAAGTCTATGGTCCCTTGGAGTTCTAAAAAAATCAAGCTTCTAAGTCAACGCAATAAAAAAATACGGCCATTTATGCGACATATTTTGATGACCGCAAGTAAATCAAAACCTATAGGGTACTTCCCGTTGACCTAGAATCATGTTTGGCAAGAAGCAAGGTTTTACAGCACAATTAATGAAAAAAGTCCGAAAATTGTTAATTTATAATTTTATCACATAAAAAATTTTTTTTAAGTACCTCATCTTCTTTTTCACAGGAACGTATGGAAGTATCAAGTTCAAATGAATATCAAATACGTAAATCTATGGTCCCTAAGAGTTCTAAAAAATCAAGCTTATAGATCAACACAATAAAAAATGCGACATATTTTGATACTCGCAAGTAAATCAAAACCTATAGGGACTTCCCGTTGACCTAGAAACATGAAATTTGGTAAGAAGCAAGGTCTCTCACAGCACAAGTAAAGGTGAAAAATTGTTATAATTATAATACAAATAATCAGTCTGAAAACTGATTATTTGTAGTTTTGTCACATAAAAAAACCGGCCAAGTGCGTGTCGGACCACGCACAACGAAGGGTTCCGTAGTTGAAAAGAATTTATCCCAAAAACAAACTTAACAATCAAATCAATCTGCCTAGCCTTTTCCCAACTACGTTGGGGTCGGCTTCTAGTCTAACCGGATGCAGCTGAATACCAGTATTTTACATTGAGCGACTGCCTATCTGACCTCCACAACCCAGTAACTGGGCAATACGATACCCCTTGGTAAGACTGGTTGTCAGACTTTCGTGCTTCTGACGACCTGTAACGAATGTCAAAGATCCACATACGACAGCCGGGACCAACGACTTAACGTGCTTTCCGAGGCACGGAGGAGTCTCGGTATGTAAAGATGGTCACCCAACCACGGACCAACCCAGGAAAGCGTAGCTTAACCTGATGGATCGACCCGTGCGGCTGTTATAACTTAGCCACGAGCTCCTCTAAAAGTCAAAAACAAACTTAACATTGGATATCAAATATATGTCATAAAATTACAAATTCACAATTTTCGGACTTTTTCCTTTAATTGTGCTAGAAGACCTTGCTACTTGCCAAATTTCATTATTCTAGGTCAACGGGAAGTACCCTATAGGTTTTGACTTACTTGCGATAGTTGCGAGTATCAAAATGTGTCGCAAAATGGCCGTATTTTTATTGCGTAGACTTAGAAGCTTGAGTTTTTTAGGACTTCAAGAGACCATAGACCTACGTATTTAATATTAATTTCGATTTGATACCTTTACGCGTTCCTGAGAAAAAGGGTCTTGACACACTGACAACTTTGAAAATATTTTTTATGTGATAGCATTACAAATTAACAATTTTCGGACTTTTTCCTATATTTGTGTTGTTAGACCTTGCTTTTTACCAATTTCATGATTCTAGGACGACGGGAAGTACCCTATAGGTTTTGATTTACTTGCGAGTATCAAAAAATGTCGCGTAAATGGCCGTATTTTTTTATTGCGTTGACTTAGAAGTTTGATCTTTTTAGAACTGCAAGGGACCATAGACCTACGTATTTGATATTAATTTCAGCTTGATACCTTCACGCGTTCCTGAGAAAAACGGTCTTGACAGACTGACAGACAGACAGACAGACGGACAAACAAGTGATCCTATGAGGGTTCCGTTTTTTCCTTTTGAGGTACGGAACCCTAAAAATAGTTTTTAGTTTTCTTTTTCTGGCAAAATGTGGGTGTACTACAGGTACACCTCAGCCCAACCCTTTGGGTAAACAAGGCGTGATGATATGTTTATGAATATTTTATTGCAAAGCCGGGACGCGTATATAGAAATACTAATTCAGTACGTTCCCTCAGGTGGAGACGTATAGAGTTATTATTTCCAGGAGTTAAACACACGTAAATTCAATACGTCACAGATGGTGACGTACTAGCGTAGGGTTTCCGGTGATTTAACGGGCGTAAAGTGATGGGGTTTATCCTAATTCTGTTTGTCCTCAGACGGTGACATTCTCTCATAGAATTTCGAGTGATTTTAAGGGGCGTAAATTGAGGTTAATCCTAATTCTGTTTGTTAGCGTGTCACTGAAACTAAGGAAAGGGTAAAAGAGTGTAATTTTTAATTACGTTAAAATATACTGGACAATGACAAAAGAAAAACAATTATGGTACATGGTACACTGTTATTTAAATTGAATGATACATTTTGCGGTCAGTTTTAGGCACTTCAGATTTCGATTTTAGAAGGTCTCCCAGCTTGTATTCTTCCACCTGATAAGCCTCTGTCTTTCCACCGCGCAAAGGTTGGTTGAACTTTGATCTTTTTAGACGTCCTATTTATTTACTTTCAGACTCATAAAAGACATAATGAGACCAATCAAAAAAATACTTACCCATTAATTTTCTTTCGGTTTATAATTTGCAAATAGGTGCCGCCTGCTACCAAACTTAATGCGGATATTTAACTCATAATATACTCATAATATGTTTTCAGCTCATAATATAGTATGTTAAACCGAAGTAGAGTTTGCTTTGTTTTTAGTCTATTTTAATGTTGTTTTCTATTCTCAACCTTGTTTCGGTCTTTTTAGTGCATTGCATTTAAGTTGACTTTTTGCAGTCGGGTTTTTGTTGTTGTTAGTACCTAGACGTTGTCTGTCATGGAGATTGACGAAGATAATTATTATTATCAGTTGCTTGTCGGCAGAAGACAAAGAACGTAAAACTAAACGTAGAATGTGGGTTCATGAAATAAAATGTTTGCAGTCAGAAACTCAATTTTTTTTTTTTTTTTTTTTTTTTTATCTAGACTGGTCCTATTTAAGGACTAGTTAGTCTAGATAAAAAAACTATCTTTGGTCAATTCCTAGCCTCAGTGCTATGACACTGATAGTTCATAGTTGTAATGGTGACGCGATGAATTAATAAATGCGTTGCGTGCCAGTGATGTCACAAGGAATCTCTTTTGACGTCACCGGCACGAACTCCGTTTTTGTTCATAGATCGGTCGGTGCGGGCGGTACTGATCTAGTGGACGCACCGATATATGAATTCATACAGAGCAAACGAAAATCCTTTGCGTGCCGTGCGTGCGTTGCGGCCGGCACGGACCAGTGGACGCTCAGTTTTAGGCCGTGCGCTGCGTTAGGCGTGCGCACGGCGCGGGCGCCCGCGTGGCGTGCTGTTTTCATGTAATCTCATGTGTGCTGCGCTGCGCTGATCTATGAGATTACATGAAAATAGCACGCCACGCGGGCGCCCGCACCGTGCGCACGCCTAACGCAGCGCACGGCCTTATAGTACTAGTATGCGGTTAGCATAGTCATTAGAAAAAAAAAGAAACAAACAAAATAATACATATTAAGAGAAAGATTTAAAAAATGTGATTGTTTTTAAATTCAAACTCCGGACAGCTACTGAAAAATTCGTTACGGAAAAACAAAATAACACTGCTTGACACGAGGATCAAATCTAGATCCCACGGTTAGCAGTCGCGCTTGCGAGCACGGACCGTTCTTTATTATAGTTCGCTTAATAACTTTTAACTAACTACCCAACTAATTCTAGTTTCGCGTGTTAACAATCGAAAACTTTGTAGTTCATTACAAAGAGCTACATCGTTTCTGTTTAGTATAAATAATCTAATAGCGTGAGTAATTAAATGGTAATTATCGGGGTTAATCAAAATACTGAGTTTTATACACACACATAACATCACGCCTGTAATCCCCGAAAGGTTATGCAGAGGTGTACCTGTAGGCAACCACGTTTCGCCACATATGTTTAAGACCCATGTAATAGGGGGCGAACTTATTGCCATCAACCGAGCACAAATATATAAAGATTCCGAAAAATTTGAGAAATTCCCGATGGAAAAACTCAACAACACTGAATTACCGATTTGAATGAAATTTTGGTATGTAAATAGCTTATACCTACCCTGGATTAACACATAGGCTACTTTTTATCCTGGTCTACGCGGGCGGAACGGCGGGGCGCAGCATTGAGCCTTTATAATATTGGTGTGATTAATATTGAATTGCTTTTCTTAATGGTATTCCATGAATCTGCATGAATGACAGCATACCTGAAGCCCCGAAAGAGTAGGCTGAGGTACCGTTAGAGACAAAAATCGATTAACACCTCATTTTTTAAAAATCTTATCGATGATTTCCGAAATCAAGATACCTAAATTAGTAAATTGAAATTAGTAAATTTAATATATTTTAATACATATTTGCTGTCGTGAATCATATTTAGATCAATATACAACCTGATACTGACCTGCAAATTGCAAAAAACGCAAGAAAATTTGAATTTCACGTGCTACCTTTGCGCAACAAAGAAGTTTCATACGTCTATCATTATACTTAGTGACTAGTTAGGCTGTTGGTTGGTACCTATTGGTTTTAAATTCTCAATAGGATTCTACGAATATGTAGGTACAATATCTAGGCAATTAATTTTGCTTATAAGACTTAGGCCTAATAACAGAGATCGGCAAGCCTTGAGAGCTTGTTATACTAAGCTCTAAATAATGATGTAGGAATAGTTTATTTCCAGCTACATTTCATTTTCCTAAAATATAATTAGGTTCTTATTCATCTGTGAGACTTTCTGTGTAATATTTAACAATTTTGACTTTATTATGGTACTTACAAGATTATTTACTGAAAACTTTACCTTCAGAAATGTTTTTCTTTTAATTCCGTTAGGTTTTATAAAAATGTCTTTTGGGATAATGAATGCCTGTGTTCTTAAAGAATAATATTTTTTTTGTGTTTATTTTGTAAAAATAAGGTAAAACATTTATGTATTCGTTTAATTAATCATTAGAATAAATTGTAAGCCATAATTTAATAAAAATGTTTTATGTTTTTATAACAACATGAAATGCTAAATAAAATACAATGTACACATTATGTCTAAAAAGACACAGTCATGACTAGGTATCTAACACAATTTTAGCGAACTATATAATTAACCCCTCACGTGTCTGAGTTTGAGCTAGTTTTAGACCCAAAACCCCAGCGGTGTGGGGGGGCGGGGTGGGTTTGGGACCCCCCAGACCCCCCCCACCGCTGGGGTTGTAGTTGCGAATCCTACTGATGAGGATATGTTTTCCATCGGATGATGTTTTTTTACGTTTATATATATGTGATATAAGCTTATATACCTACTATGTAAAGTTTTGTCCTTATGCACACATGGAGTGCATTTGACACGGGGGGGGGAGGGGGGGTTAGTTACGAAATCCATAGGTGCACAACTACTGATGATGATTGGTTTTCCATCGGATGATGTTTTTTTACACGTAAGTATCGCATATATATGCGATATAAGCTTATATTACCACTATTTAAAGGTTTTTCCTTATGCACACATGGGGTGCATTCGACACTTGAGGGGTTAATTACTCTATGGAATGAGGTTTTTAATTTCAAAATATACAGGATGTTCCGTAAATAATGGATCAAACGTAACAGATAGGTAGCTCAATTTGAATAGTCTGAAAAAACCGCTACGGTATAAAATTTTTATTCAATTATTTTTTTTTTAACTTTTTCCTTAAAATATTTTACTACGAGTTTTTTTAATGCTATCGCTGCAAATTATAACATTTTTAGGTATGATTTTTGTTAAACATTTCTGAATAGCATGTCTGCATGTATAAAGATCCTTACCATTTTTGTAAGTGACGTTTAGTATGCGTTCGAAAAACAAAATTGAATTGATCTACTCAAATTATTTGTTGGAAATCAGGTGAGCTACATACCCGTTGCGTTTGATCCATTATTTACGGTACAACCTGTAGGTTTAGACGCTTTTAGTCATCGATATAGAGCCTTAGCTAACAAAATAATATAGCCACTATAATTTCAACTGTGCACTATATTACCCCGTCTGCAAACCCAGATCTTTTGCAGATGTTCTAAACAGACTAGAAGACTTAATCTACTTCTGGAGAGAGGTGGGCTGGTTGCAATGACCAGCGATGGCCACCATGGCCCACTTACCTACAATGGTCCACTTGAAGAACTAAGTGCGGAAACCAATCCCCAGTAACATAGAACATAATTTTTATACGAGTTGTTCACATTCATGGGTAGAATACCCTGTGAAAATTTGTCCACCTATTTTAAAGGGACCGAGAACCCGTCTGCAGCTATTCCGATTGGAATCTCAAACAAACAAAATTTTTCTCTCAACAATATCAGCAGTAAGATAAAAGCAAAACGTAATCCTTGGCAACATGTGAAAATAACGCTGTTTAATCCACTCTAGCAATCCGTTCTGTAAAACCAGACAAGCTTAAGTAATATATCGTCTTACGCTATGTTCATCTTGATTAATCGTTCATGCATCAGGTAGTACGTGACGATGTACTGCTGTAGAGCACGCTGAGCACGTACCCACCTAGCATACGGAAAATAATCTTGCTTTTGTAAGCGACAAATGCTACGTGGGTGAAACATAAGGGCGCAGCTAGTGTTGAATAAATTGCTGTTTATTATTACCCTAACGTATTGGATTAATGCAATAAAAACAGTGTAAATTATGTTTTTAACTCAACAAGTTGGGATTTCTGTGTCGTCATCATCTTTCATCCGATATAAATTATTGCTTCCACCGAATTCACTACCAAAATAAAAAAAATATCAGTAACAACTGAGTACCCAGTTAACAGTTCTGAAACTTTTATCACGTTTCACTAATGTTTTTATCCGCTTTATCCGCTCGCTATTATTTTTAAATTGAGGGTATTCCTCATACTTTTTTTTGATCTTTATAACGGTCGGTCATTGTAAATGGGCTAATCTGGGCCTTTACCGTTAGTCTGTGCTAAATAAATCTATTTTCTTTCTTCTTCTTTCTTTCTTTCTATAACCTTTTTCTTGTATGAAATTGTATTACATATCTAAGGCGCGGTGTTAGGTCAATAATCACAAAAATTGGTTTCTTGGATTGTCGAGTATAACGCAACGCAATGAAACTATCCGACGCAAAAAAATACAGTGGACAGAGAAGGGTTTAGAAAAAAAATTAACCGAATAGAATAGTAAAAAATAGTTTGATATTCCCAATAAAAAATTTG
This sequence comes from Cosmia trapezina, assembly GCA_905163495.3. Classification (NCBI taxonomy): domain Eukaryota; kingdom Metazoa; phylum Arthropoda; class Insecta; order Lepidoptera; family Noctuidae; genus Cosmia; species Cosmia trapezina. The sequence continues at coordinate 11,107,824 of LR991033.1, forward strand.
GAAGTTGCTCCACAAAAATAAATTTTGGCGTTGAACATCTCTGTTTTTTCAGGGATAACGACATAATTTTTTTTAAGAATTTAATAGAATTAACAGTTTTTTTAAAACTTTAACCGGATAATTATTTAATTTATTGTGTATATTCTGAATAATCTAAAGAAAACATGGAAAATAACTGCACATTCGCAACTTAGTCACATGTCGGCAACACAAATATTATTTTCAATTTTCAACCTTATTTCAAGCCTGCTAATGGTGACAATAGATTACGTAGTTGTATGCCGTTTAAAATCGTAGTTAGACCGCGTCTTAACACCACTTCTATCGCGGTATTTCGCCTCATATCACTCACAGAAGTAAGACGATGTGTACAAAACGATTTGTCAAAAACTAAATAAACACGTGCTATTAAGTGCCTCCGGCAACAAGAGAACGTGTCCACAATTTCTAAAAGCTTTCCTTTTATTTGCGAACAGTATCATTAGCAACAAAATACGGGAGCGAGACGCAAATATATTGCTGTGCGCGTCTTTATTGCTTCCTGTGATAAATGGAGATAAGTATGAGAGGTGTAGCCAAGAAATAGATATGATCAGAAGGCCAGCTCCATAGACAAGAGCAAAAACAAGTGCAAGCACACTTCTTATTATGGGTATAGTCGTGAGCATAATTATACGTATATCAGTTGCGCAAAATTCAGAAGCGTTTTTCTCGAGAAATGTGTTTAAGGCATTTGTGCTCGTGGCTGTACTGGAATCTCGGTCGAATAGCAGTCGCGAGCGCGTTTGCACTCTCTACGTGAAGCGTGTCAATGTGTGCGTGCGTTTTCGCTCGTGTTGCATAGAGTCGACCTTCTGAACTTATCTGTATTGTGATGTAGCTGTAGTGTAAAATGTATCGCGCTGTTGTAAATACGGAAGCTTTTATTCTGATTTGAGAGTTAATCGTCTGTTTCTCGCCCCATTGTATGATGTACTGGCTATTGCCAGCGGCTTCGCTCGCGTGGCTGTCGGAAATTATCCCACGGAAACCGTAAATCTTTCCGGGATAAAAAGTAGCCTATGTGCTATTCCAGACTATAATCTTATCTCTGTGCCAAATTTCATCCAGATCCGTTCAGCCGTTATGTCGTGATTGAGTTACAAACATCTATACATCCAAGCTTTCGCATTTATAATAGTAGTTTAGAGGCACGAGGAACAGGGTGTAAAGTTCACTCATCCTCCATTGAAAAGGGAGGATCCTCCGACCAGACGGGTGTTGTGTCTGGTGGGCCACTGCCCGATGGTTGATGTCGGGACGTTGTATATATGCTAATCGCGTGGTAAACTCTAATTGCGCGATGCAGGTTTGCGTGACGTCATGTCATTGATGCGTAGTTCATATGTGGCGATGTAGATGCCGCCACATCACTCCCCTCCGGAGACCGGAGGTCGATAGTGGGCTGAGTCGAGTATCTTGCGATGCTTGCCAGTGCCAGTTGTGGTTCCAGTGAGTCGGAACCGGATGCCGCATAGTTCACGGTGAGTCGGAACTGTCTGCGGTGATACCCCAGAGTCGGGGTGGCGCTGCGTTATGCTCCAGTGAGTCGGAGTGTACAGCGCTGGGTTGAGGCTGAAGGTGATGACCAGGAATGCGCGTCCGCTGCATGCTGGTGGTCAGGATACCTGTTGAAGCCGTGGATGCTGGCTGGCTGTGTGACTCGCCGCTCGAAAGCTTGACGAAGTGATGCTGATGACGTCACGCTGATGTAGTTGCACGAAGGCTGCGCTGACGTTCATGCTCGGGGTCACCAGTTTAGAGGCACGAGGAACAGGGTGTAAAGTTCACTCATCCTCCATTGAAAAGGGAGGATCCTCCGACCAGACGGGTGTTGTGTCTGGTGGGCCACTGCCCGATGGTTGATGTCGGGACGTTGTATATATGCTAATCGCGTGGTAAACTCTAATTGCGCGATGCAGGTTTGCGTGACGTCATGTCATTGATGCGTAGTTCATATGTGGCGATGTAGATGCCGCCACAGTAGTAAGATTATGCATAGTCGTGAAAGGGTCGAGTATCTGTTGCATAAATTACAATCAACTGATGTAAAAGTTACACTTCAGTACTTATACGTTGGGTTTCCTACCAATCAATGTTTTGGTAGGTTTAGTTTATGTATGTTGTAGATTAAAACTTGTTCAAGGTCGGCAGTCGGTAAACACTTTTAAGGTACTTATCCTGGTTACCGCATTACTGTTGGCAACTGTCAGTTTTCTGTTCGAACACTGGATACATTATCCGATCATAGACATGACACAGAAATTTAGATAAAGTTTTGCTTTAAAGTTTTTCTTTCTTTTCTTTTCTTTCGCACACAATTATTTAGCCTGTGATAGCACTGCAGCAACCAGCAACTCAACAGCAAGCTTATACAGAGACAAAAGCGGATGTGCGGGCAGTAGTTGTCTCTTTCTAGAATTCTGATTTATAGTAGGTAGACTATTGAATTTTTTTTTATAGGCTTGTATAAAAGAGACAAGTTTGATTGCACACTGGTTTTGTCTCTTTCTAGAGAGTAGTCATGTCTATGGTCTTTTTCTAAAGCTAGACAGATTGTAAGCTTTAATTAAAAAAGAGACTCATTAGGACCAATAACGTGTAGTTCCAACTCGCAGTTGTTATATTAGCATTGAACCATTTTTAGACCTTATTATCAAGGCATTAATGTTTAAAAGTGGTTCACAGTAAATGTCCACAATGGTAAGTACATAATTCCCACTATTTTGACGACTGCGTCCAACGATTGCAAGTCCCACTCACAATAGATAAAGTAGATCTTCAACAAAAGCGTGCACAATATAAAGTGGGGTGATTTATTTAGTTGTTTGCGAGAGAGTTGAATGTGCATGTTCCGCACGTTCCTTGACGGCCATTTCTAACTTTACTTTTAAGATAAGGTTGCCAAAGAAAAGGATATAACATTGCGCAAAGTAGGTAACATTGCGCCTGTAAGTATTCCTTGAAAGGGTACGGCACAAAAAATACTCCCAGATTTTGTCAGGTATGTAAATAAGTACCATGTAATAATTAGTCCTCCAGACTGAATTTCGGCCATGACGACCAATCTCAGTGGAGACCAGCCTTCAGCGCGGAAGATATTTAGTGCACAAGTATGGGAGCAGACACAGGTGCACTCTCTCTTCCCTCACTCTCATAGTTCAATGGGATGGCAATCCGACACGACCAGGAGAGAGATCAGGCTCAGGGCCAAACGTGCTTTCCAAGCCAGGGGGGTATTACACCGCCAACTTCTAAACTCCGGGCCCGCTACAAAGAAATTCGTAATGGAAGAATCCAATACCCGACCCAGGAATCGAACCCAGGACCAGGACCCCACGCTCAGCAGTCGCGCTTTTGACCACGAGACCAACGGCAAACTTACTTGCTTTAACTCGGCACAATACCGGCCTACACGCTCCTACTGGGAATTTCTTAATAGACTAGGGACCCACCCCTGCTTTGCACGGTTTTATACCTTGATGCCGGGGCCACACTATACGTCATAAACGTTTTAAACATCGCGGTAATTTTGCTGTTGTTCAACGCGATGAATTGAGTGGCCACTCTTGAACGGTCAACGTCAATGCTCTTTGAATTCACACCCCTCGTCCATCGGCAATGTGAATGCCGTTGTAAAATTATCGCCGTAGTGGTGGCTACACCTACGGTTATCGCCCTTCAACGTGGTAATCAACGGCGATGTCCGTATAGTGTAGCCCCGGCATGACAAAACATCGAGATTCCTTCATTATTTGTTTTGATATTAATGACATTAATAATATTAAATTACATGAATTTATTCCGGTAGTTTTATGTGCTAATGTATTATACACATAAACTCGTGGCTAAGTAACAATAGCCGTACGGATCGATCCATCAGGTTAAGCTACGCTTGCTGTGGTTTATCCGTGGATGGGTGACCATCTTTACATACCTACCGAGACTACTCCTCCGTGCCTCGGAAACCACGTTAAGCCGTTGGTCCCGGCTGTCATTCGTGAATCTTTGACAATCGTTACGGGTCGTCAGAAGCCCTAAAGTCTCACAACCAGTCTTACAAAGGGTATCGTATTACCCAGTAATTGGGTCGTGGAGGTCAGACAGGTAGTCGCTCCATATAAAATACTGGTATTCAGATGCATCCGGTTAGACCGAAAGCCGACCCCAACATGTTGGAAAAGGCAGATTGATTTTTGTATTATACACATAAACGTTCCTGACTAAACAAGGTGAAAACCGTATCAAAATGCGTTGCGCAGTTTATAGGAAAACAACGCGTTCACGCAGACACGAAAAGGGACTTTATTGTATGCCAACAAGGTAGAATAAAGTTTGCTGAAGAGAAGAAACTGTTTCAATAACTGCAGTGGAATCGGATGTTGCAGCATCTAGGTAATCCAGCCGACTGAGTTGAATCAATCGGAAACCTCTGGTTTGTAGGCAAAAAAACAAAAGCGGTTTGTTTGAGTTAAACCGTCCGTTCAGCAATAGTACTGTTCAAACAAAAATCAATCACACGAGTGCGGGACTTTCATAGACAGTTTTTGGTTGCAGCTGTGGTTACCACAGCAAAGAGAATTGAGCTCCAGATTTGTTTTGTGGAATTCTTTTCTATGTGCACACCTACATAACCATTCCACAAAACAAATCTGTTTTTGTTTTGGAGTTTGTTTTGACGGAAAACATAGTTAAATCTACTCCTGGAGTAGGTGTAGATATTATTATAACCTTTACATGAATATCAAATTGTGCGGTTATATTTAACATGTTTTTAAACCGTGTTTTTTTTTTTTTGCAGAATGAGCCGAAATCCAGCAAAGTAACACATGAAGTATTGTAAAAAGGTAAGATTCTTGATTTAAAAAAAAAAATTAACAAAAAAATTGTTTCGTACAAAATAAAGGCAAAAAAGCAACAGATCGTCACTCAAAGAAAACCATTAAAGTGTCAAAAAAAGTATAAATGTAAAGCTCTGTGTTTGGACAGCTGTTTCTGTACGACCGTTCACCACTTTCTTAGGAAACCAAAGCTGCCAACAAATATCGAAACGTTTAAAAACCACTCGGAATGCGTCCTCGTAAGTCGACTAATGCCGGGGCTACACTATACGGACATCGCCGTTGATCATCGCGTTGAAGGGCGATAACCGTAGGTATACCCACCACTACGGCGATAATTTGACAACGGCATACACATTGCCGATGGACGAGGGGTGTGAATTCATTGATCATGTCACGTCATGAGCATTGACGTTGACTGTTCAAATATGGCCACTTAATTCAACGCATTGAACAACGGAACAATTACCGCGATGTTTAAAGCGTTTATGACGTATAGTGTGGCCCCGGCATTAGAGAAATTTGTATAAATTCCCAGTTTGTATAACCCTATTTTTGGTATATTTACACATCACGGGATCGACGCGACACGGTCGGAACGTGCCCGGATTGCGTCGCCCCTTGTCAACCCGCTCGCTGCAACCACACAAATTGTGGAAAATATATGCAACAATGTTTATTCACGTCAACTGTGACAGGCTTTGTCAATAACGTGATGTGTGAATTGGCTTTTAATCCTTTGAATTATTAGTTCGTTTTCGTGTTGATGTTGAACGGATTTTTACCTGTTGGTGTGAAAAGCTGTTGACTTTTCACCTGAAATAACGTTTGAAAAATATAGTTTTTATAGATATACTCTATAAAACGATATTTTTAAAATTCCAAAGATATTTATAAAAATATTTAAATATAGTATCGTAAATCCCTTTGGGTTAAAATATTTATTGAATGTTCAAGAGCTATCATAAATATCTACGCTCATAATGCCAATAACCTCCAAAGCCTATTATATTATTCTACTCTCCCACGTTCCTAGAGACAGTTTATCTTAATGTATTAACCTATAGCCATTATTCTTTTACACTGATACCATAAAAAGGTCTTTCACTGCAAAAAAGATCTGAATCCGATTAGAATATTTAACTTTCACTCAATGATAGCCGGGGGGTAAAGTTCTAATAACAAAATTCACTTCAGGAAATGAGCAAAACCGAGATCCTATTGAACGAAGATCGGGTTGATATTATCCTATTATAATTTATTCAGCTTTCTTATTTAAATTTCGGTCTATAAGGATTTAAGCAGAACTACTTAGTTACATACCTAAATCGAGACTAAAATTTCAGCGGTATGATGTAGGTAATTCTTGGAAAATATCAAGTTTTTAAACTAGGTTGAGAGAAACTTAGGTACTCAAATATGTATTTGTTGAATGAGAATCAGCTTGTAACTTATATTTAGGAGGTACAGTACCAACTCATATAATACAAATTCTAGTCTTCAGGAAATCTCAACAATGTATAAACCCCGTTATCTTTGCAATCCTTTATAAATAAAATTAATATTTTAATACTTTACGCGCTAATCTTTGTACATCGAAACCGGGCGGGGAATCGCTACGTTCTCAAATATTATTTTAGGATTATAATTCGGTGTAAACTGAGGTTACGTTTGAAATAAACTTTTCCTCATTTTTTTTTTAAATATTTGTTTGCAAAAACGATTTGAATAAAAAAATAAACGCAAAGCGACTGCGCTGCTTAATTTAACTAATTGAATACCTACCGTCCGTCCGAGGGATAAAAAGTTTAACTGAAAAAAACACCCGTTTTGGCTGCCCTATCCGACTCTCTTTGCCCAGTCCGCGCCACCCAGTCCCACACTAATTAAGTGTCACTCCGGATTTTAGCTTCTACAGGAATACTAAGTATTTGTGGAATTTTTATTAGAACAAGATATTTTACAATTATTATTCTAAGTAAGGACTTCAACCCTTTTAGGATCCAACAGGTATTAAAAACACTTTTTTTTTGCTCAAGTAAGAATCCTTAAAATGAAATTCAAGGTAATTTCTTCTGAATGAAAATTCTGGACAGGAAGATATTTTGAGAGGAAGCTACAGTATTCGGATATTCCATTATGTTTTACAAAAAAAGAGAGAATTTTATGATCCCAATATTTAAATGGGTAACAGAAATAACAAAATAACATTTTTGTCAGGCTTTTTCCTTCAGGTATTAATTCACAAAGGATAGAGTCTCTTTGGAGAGATGTTATAATAAGTCACAATAATTATTTAAATATTATGTCACATAAAGACGAAAAGATAAACTTGAAACAAATCAGTTAACTACTTTTCCTAATATTTAAAGCAGGTTATTTAGAAACTGCACTCACCTACTTAAATATCAATCTGAAGTTGTTATGAGTCCACTAGATCGTGTTACCGTTCGTGCAGTTATTCATCATCTTCATCATCTGCCTAGCCTTTTCCCAGCTATGTTGGGGTCGGCTTCCAGTCTAACCGGATGCAGCTGAATACCAGTATTTTAAATGGAGCGACTGCCTATCTGACCTCCACAACCCAGTAACTGGGTAATACCCTTGGTTAGACTGGTTGTCAGACTTTTCGGGCTTCTGACAACCCGTAACGACTGTCAAAGATCCACGAATGACAGCCGGGACCAACGGCTTAAAGTGCTTTCCGAGGCACGGAGGAGTCTCGGTATGTAAAGATGGTCACCCATCCACTGACCAGCCGCGGCAAGCCTAGCTTAACCTGATAGATCAGACCCGTGCGGCGTACTTAGCCACGAGCATTATGAAGAATAAATTAATTTTAGCTTTCCGTTATTTATTTATATATTTTGAGGAATAGTTTTCTTTCGCATGCCTATTGCTTATACTAAAGCTAGAAAGATTAAGGAAGTTAAATAAACATAGAAAAAATTATAACTATCCGAGCCGTGAGTTAGTCAGAAGACAAGTTAAAAACCAATTAGTGGCTGAGCGATTGACTGCTGCGCAGCATGTCGCGGGTTCGATTCCCGCACGGAACAAATATTTGTACGACCTACAAGTATTTGTTCCGAGTCTGGGTGTTTTTCTATCTATAACATATAATATGTATGTATTTACAAAAAAAAAATGTATATAAGTAGTTTATCAGCTATCTCGTTACCATAACACAAGCATTAGGTTGCTTAGCTTGGGACAAGATGGCGTTGTGTGAAATGTCCAAGGATAATTATTTATTTATTTATTTAATTATTTTTTTTTGATTTGCGACTATGTGCATGGCACATCTAAACCGCTGCTGGCTCGAGAACCACGAAATTTTACAAATGATTCTTATAGGTAAAACCGTGCCTCGGAAAGCACGTTAAGCCTTTGGTCCCAGCTGTCATTCGTGGACCTTTGACAGTCATTACGGGTCGTCAGATTAAGCTCGTATATAACGAAGGTGAGTGGTGGATTTTTGAAAATTCGTACACTATAAGAAAATCTATTTACCCCTTTAGGGGTTGAACATTTGTATGGACTTTGTAATTTTTTTTTTTCAATTACCTAATTTAATTAATGTCAGCAAGTGACGGGGTCCAATAGGGCCGACGCCGCTGGGGTCGCGGATTGTTTGAAGAAGTTACCGCGGCCCTGGCATGGGCAACTGAAGGAACACGGGTGGGTTTTAGTCTGTAAAAGTCTGACACGCCCTTCCGCTCCACCCAGAGCGGGAGAAGTTATTTGATGATTTCCCACCCTCAAAAAAAAAAAAAAAAAAAAAGGGTTGAACATTTGTCTTTGCAATTTTTTTTTTTCAATTTCTTACCAAAAAATAAAAAAATAAATAACTGTCAATATTCACTTACGTCAACATCTAGCTCTGCATAAAAATATTTTTTAATAATAAAATAACGTAAGATCTGTGCTCAAAATAACTTAAAATACAGAGATACGAGTGTGAATTACACTGGATAATGTTTTGTGTACCATATGAATAAGCCACCACTGACTTATATGAAAAACTATAATGTCACTGGAACTTTGAAAAGTGAATAAGCGGAAATAAAAACCAGGTGGAGCATTGTATAGGTACACTACAACAAGATCTGTGAATAATAACAAAAGTGACAAGCAGGCTCAGGTCACTTAATATATTTATTTATAAGCCCGTAAAATTTCCTGACGGCTCAGACCTGCATATAAAAATTTATCAAGATATAATTTTCATATTCGCGGTTGCTAAGGCCGCCATCGGTTGTCCTAGCGACGACATGCGTCGCTAGGTCTCCTCCACTGCAGCGTCCAATTGCAAGACCATCCTGTGACGCATCTACGTAACGACGCATGCGTCTTGTTACCAAAACAAGCAGCCGTCATATTTCGACTTCTGACTTTTTATGTTTTTAGTGTTACTTTATTGTGTTTTTAAATTTGTTTTAAGTTATTATTTCTTGTGAATGTATTTAACTGTTGTGAATGCAGTCCGTAACCCAATCTTGTGATGGCACGTCGAACGCGACCCATACATGCACAGTGCAACAAGTCATTCAAATCTTTGAAAGGCCTCAACATACACACTACAAAAACACACAGGAAATGTATTAGCCAAAACAGTTCACCTTTAGACATCCATCCCATTATTCCGAGTGCGCCTACTTATGTAGCCAGCGATCCAACTCCTTTCCACATATATCTTAGTCATTTGAAAAATAGTATCCCCATAGTTAAAAGAATCCCTCGAGGAGCTCGAATAACCGTTGCTACACATTTATCACAATTAATCCAGAAATGTTACATAAGCAATTGTACTCAAGACTGGCAGAACCTATTTTTATTTTCATACAGCACAATACATATAATAAAAACTGATGAACAGTATTTATCCTTGACACAAAAGATTAAGAATAACTGTGCTGTAAGCTCCTCGCCTTCTCCCGCACCTCCAATCAAACATGATGCCCCTCGTAATCGCAACAAACTCATCGAAAACAAAATCTGTGACGGAGATCTCAAAGGTGCCGCTCGCCTTTTGTTCTCCAACGACGTGCTATCACCAGATACCCCTGACACCCTTCAGGCCTTACAGACAAAACATCCTCCAGCTCCAGTAAACCCTTATTTTCTCGACCCTCCAACAGCAGGGCAAGCATGCCTTCAAATTCAAAACAAAGATGTTACGGCTGCCATTTTATCTTTTAAACCAGGTTCGGCTGCAGGTTTGGATGGAATCTCACCCCAACATTTGAAAGACTTAACATCGCATTCTGTGGGTGATGCAGGCGAGCAACTTGTAAATTCGATCACTAAATTAATTAACTTTATGTATTCCGGTAATGTCAATCCAGAAATTGTTCCCATTCTTTTCGGCGCGAACCTCATTGCCCTCACCAAAAAGGACGGAGGGGTGAGACCAATTGCTGTTGGATCAACACTACGACGTCTGGCCTCCAAAATTGCTGTTCGACATATTTTACCAAAATTAAATTCGGAATTTGAACCCGTACAGTTAGGCTTCGGTGTAAAAGGAGGGTGTGAGGCATCCGTCCATGCCCTACGCTCTTTCCTAACTTACGGACAGCCTGACGTGTTGCTCAAAATTGATGTCAAAAATGCATTCAATTCGGTAAATAGGGACACCTTGCTGACGGAAATAAAACAACATATACCGGAAATATACAATTATCTTCTTCTCAGTTACGCTGACCCAACAAAATTGTTATATCGTTCTAATGAACTTTCCTCGGAAGTAGGTTGTCAACAAGGTGATCCCCTTGGGCCTGCAATTTTTAGTTTGGCCATAAATCCGATAATCAAAAATTTAAATTCTAAATTCAACGTTTGGTATTTGGACGACGGAACCCTAGGAGGTGATGTGGATACTGTGTTTTCGGACCTTTTTTTAATCAAAAATAAATTTGAAGCCATTGGTTTGGAGCTTAATTTTAGCAAATGCGAACTTTTTATAAATAACTGCAACTTAAACTTAAATGACGTAAAACAAAAATTTAATATTTTGGCTCCAAATATTAAAATAGTTAACAGTAATTCCCTTTACCTTTTAGTTTCACCAATTTTTGATGAATCTATTTCTGAATATTTTAATAATTCAATTACTAAATTTCAAAATTCTGCTGACCGTCTCCTTGAAATTAGTCCACATTATGCACTTTGCATTTTAAAATTCTGTCTTTTCGTCCCAAAATTTACGTATGTGCTCCGTTGCTGCTCTTTTTGGAATCACCCAGATCTTTTGACACAAGTAGACGACTTAATCAAAATTAGCTTAGAATCGATTCTTAATATGCAGCTGAACGAGCAATCTTGGACCCAAGCATCCCTACCCATCCGTTATGGTGGTTTAGGGATTCTCAAAATTTCCAGTGTCGCTTTACCAGCCTTCCTATCTTCTGTCCATAGTTCAGCAAATCTCATAAGTAAAATTTTAAGGGCATCCCCTTCAAACTTTGAGATTGCTGGCTTGGAAGAAGCCAGAAACGCTTTCTTAATTGCATGCCCAGGTCAAAATTTTCCAGTTTCTTCAAATTCACAGAGGAGCTGGGACGACATAATCTGCAAATTGACTCACGACAATCTTTTGAGCTGTAGTACAGGTTCTGCGCGTGCTAGGCTTTTGGCCGTGGGTGCGCATGAGGCCGGCTACTGGCTTCACGCGTGCCCTTCGTCAAATACCGGAACATTTCTTGAGCCTGACACGCTCCGAATCGCAACCTGTCTACGGCTTGGGGTTCCGGTCTGCGCTCCTCATAAATGTCCCTGTGGCAGTGATGTCGACAGGCTAGGACATCACGGACTGTCATGCCAAAAAAGTGCAGGCCGCTTCTCGAGACATGCCGCACTTAACGACATCATACGCCGGTCCCTTGCCACCGTCAACGTGCCAAGTCTACTTGAGCCGACTGGTATTGCAAGAGACGATGGCAAGAGACCGGATGGTATGAGTTTGATTCCATGGAAGATGGGCCGGGTGCTGGTATGGGATGCAACCTGTTCAGACACGCTGGCCCCTTCCCATCTACATGGAACCAGCATCAGAGCTGGTGCGGCTTGTGAAGCGGCTGAAAAAGGTAAAGTATCAAAATACAGGGGTCTAGGCTCCGAATATGATTTTGTCCCATTCGGTGTCGAGACCCTTGGTCCGTGGGGTCCTACCGCTATAAGGCTTTTTAATGAAATTACGAAAAGGTTGGTCGACGTCACAGGAGACCGAAGAGCTGGCAGCTACCTCGGACAAAGAATTAGTCTAGCTATTCAAAGGGGGAACGCTGCCAGTATCTTCGGAGCCTTGCCTAAAGGGACTCCTTTTAATAATATATTTTAGTTACTATGGTTTTTAGTTTTAGGTTCTTTTTTATTTTAGATTAGTTTATGGTATTTGTTCTTATATTTGTTGTTTTAATTCTATTAGTAAAATAAATTGAGTAATTTCTTACCTAATTTAATTTTTAATAATTAACACAAGGCTTGTCTACTTAGATTTATATAAACATGATTGGTACAGACGCCAGCACATCAAGCTACTACAATCTGTCAAATTTCTTTAATCGATTTTCATCTTTATCGCTAAGGCATTAGGTTCAAGGTTGATTGGGAAAATTTGACAGTTTCGGGTAACTTGACCTGCTGGCGTCTGTACCTTGATTTTCCCAAAATAACATCATAGTCATTCATTCAGTCATCATAGTCAGTCATCATTAATAAACATTGATAGTTTAAAAGGTATAATAACATTGAAATCGATAACTGGAATTTACGAGCTTACTTACTTACTTACCTTTGGAACTTATCACATCCTCCATTTTACGATGACGATAAAATGCATTGCATAGTGCCATTGGCATTGGCTTCCATGTTCCAATATTACGAACGAATGAATAAAATATTTTATTGAATTTCACCTTATGAACTAAGATTTATTTTGACTAAAAGAGTCATGAATTTTATATTGATGGATGGAGAGCGAGAGATAGGCCAAGGAAAAGATGGATCGATTATGTGAGGAGTGATATGAAATAAAAGGAGTGAATGTTAGCGTGACGGTTGATAGAGGAGAAAGGAAGAAGAAAACGTGTTGCGCTGATCCCACGTGACATGGGACAGTGGGCAGGAAGTTGTTGATGAACTAAGATTTTTAGTTTCTATCTTTTAGTTCCAATATATAAATCATTCATAATCATTCTTCTGCTCTTAATCCAATTTATTTGGGGTCGGCGCAACATGTATTTCTCTATTAGTCGTCATCGCGGTAGTCATTCCCTTTCTAGCCATATCATCTTTCACACAGTGCATCCATCGTTTCTTTGGTCTTTCCTTATTCGTACCAACGAATTAAGATCGTACAGCCATCCACATTCATACTGATGTCGAAATGTTTTTGTTAGTTTTCATTTACCTAACTGACACATTATAATTACCTTTTTTTTTCTTTTTTTTAATGTATCTTTTACTGATTTGACAATTTATATTAGAATTTATTATTATTATTATTATATTTTATTGGAATGTTTTTTTTTTTTTAGTGTTGACAATTTAAATTCAAATAAGTATTTAATAATGTGTGATAATTATTTAATCATTTATTATAGTTAGCATGTTTGTACGTACCTGAATGATATTTGTACACCGACGACGGTTAGACATAGAGTTCTTTTTATAATTACAACATCTGTACCTACCCACCTATGTTCAACAAATAAAATGTATTTGTATTTGTATTTGTATTTGTATTTGTATTCACGGCTCGGTCACTCGGTTTACATTGGAATATTTTATCTACCACCGTTTATGTACTAAAAAAATAAATAAATAAATAAATATCCTGTGACATTTCACACAACGCCATCTAGTCCCAAGCTAAGCAACCTAATGCTTGTGTTATGGTAACGAGATGGCTGATAAACTACTTATATACATTTTTATTTTGTAAATACATACATATTATAGATAGAAACACACCCAGACTCTGAACAAATACTTGTAGGTCGTACAAATATTTGTTCCGTGCGGGAATTGAACCCGCGACATGCTGCGCAGCAGTCAATCGCTCAACCACTGCGCCAACCGTGTCGTCAAATTTTTTTTTGAAATAGAATTGTTTCGAAACAAATTGAGTATTGTTGTTTTTGAGTCTATTGAGACATTGAAAATTGGTTACATCAAATTCGTTTGCGAAATCTGCAAATATTCAGCTTAATTACCGAACTGCTGACGGGACTCTAGTGGAACTATAAAAAGAATACTTCATTAAAATTGTTCTTTCAGAGTCGCGTCGCGTCTGTCTGCGGGAGCCTTTATACGAAATAACAGAAGTGCCTTTTGAATAAAAAAAAAAACCGGTCAAGAGCGAGTCGGACTCGCGCACCGAGGGTTCCGTACCATCATTTATATGTAATTTTTGTTGATGATTTCTGAAAAACTGCGCTATTTAGAGACATCGTTTTATTTTTCCTGTAATCTTTACATAAACTTCTATCACATAGAATAATTTCAGATTTTTCGCTTTGCAAACTTCGGAGATAAGTGGGGGGGGGGGGGGGGTATTTTTTTTTACATTTTTCATCAAAAGTCGAAAACTATGTAAGTAGCCTAAAAAAAAATAAAAAAATTGTTTGAGAATGTGAAAACAGCGCTCTTTCATATGATACCCCACATGCCCTAGTAGTCCCAATTTGAATTTTTAAGACCCCCTTTCAGTCCCTGTTGCAAAAAAAATATAAATATTTTTATTTTTTTCTTATTTGCACAATAGTTGGGTAAACGTCATCTAAAACTTTTCCAAATTTCAAGTTGATAGTATTAGTAGTTCTTGAGATATCCAGCTGTGACAGACAGACAGACAGACAGACTGAGTCACACCATAAGGGTTCCTTTTTTACGATTTTGGTACGGAACCCTAAAAATATGCAGCTAAAGCTACTTTTTCCTAGAACAGCGGTTCCGTCATATTATAACGGCCGTCATGTCAATCTGTCATTTTCATCAGTATTTGACATTAAGGTGTCAAAAAACGCTCTGTGTTTGGACAGCCGTTATTATGTGACCGTTCATCGTTTTTAGGGTTCCTTACCTGAAGGGTCAAAACGGAGCCAGTTTGCTGTTACTCACGTGTTCGTCTGTCCGTCTGTCCGTCGTCTGTCACACAGGTTTTACAGCCAAACGATTAAAGCTACGGTCCTAAAATGTTCAAAGTATACGCATCTTATTGATCCAAAGGCACACAAATTGGCAAAAAATATTTTTTCACACCACCTGCTCGAAAATGTCAAATTATATGTCAAGCAACCTTAACCTAAAGTGAGTCATTAGTGGCCGGGGGCACAGCCGGTCAATAATGTTGTACTGGATTTCATTATGACCCGCTGGTCAATAATGTGATTTGAATTTGGAATCTCACATGCTCAGCTAAATTGGCAGTATAGTACTAACAATAGTAGATTATGCACCGAGGGGCTAAAGTTGTGTCTTATGTCACGGGCGTCATATTGAATCTCGAGCGCAATGAAGGATTCGGGATTTAACTCCCAAGCGCAGCGAGGGAGTTAAGAGTTTAACTCACGAGCGAAGCGAGGGAGTTAATATAAGAATCCTGAATGCAGCGAGGGATTCAAGCTAGCCCAAGGCAAAGACACCTTTAGCCCAGAGGAGGATACTCTACTTTTTACACCTACTGTGAGAAAGTAATAGCCATAGTACGAAAAACAAAGTATTTATTAAATAAACAAACAGTAAGAATAACATATTTAGAACTAGTTAGTTATATGCACTTACATATTAATTGAAGTTAATGGTAACATTTGAGACATTAGTCCAGTTGTGCAAAGATAAAGTTAAGTTTTTATTTGGTACGTTTATAGATGTTGATGTGGAATTAAAAAAAATAAATAAAAAAAAAAATGAAAAATGGTTCGTAGTTATCTAATTATTCTTACAATATTATGTCTTCGAAAACATGGCAACGATATGAAGAAGCAGTCGTTATGATTTTGTAGGAAATCGAGAATATCATCCACGCGTAGTAAGGGTTTCGAGAATATTATAGCTTTCCTCTTTCTGACACCAAAGGGTGCTTGTTAGTACTATACTGCCAATTTAGCTGAGCATGTGAGATTCCAAATTCAAATCACATTATTGACCAGCGGGTCATAATGAAATCCAGTACAACATTATTGACCGGCTGTGCCCCCGGCCACTAATGACTCACTTTAGGTTAAGGTTGCTTGACATATAATTTGACATTTTCGAGCAGGTGGTGTGAAAACACCTTTTGGTGCCAGAAAGAGGAAAGCTATTCTCGAAACCCTTACTACGCGTGGATGATATTCTCGATTTCCTACAAAATCATAACGACTGCTTCTTCATATCGTTGCCATGTTTTCGAAGACATAATATTGTAAGAATAATTAGATAACTACGAACCATTTTTAATTTTTTTTTTATTTTTTTTTTTTATTTTGGAACGAAGTTCCTTATCGCGCGTTGTGAAAGGGGGCTAGACGGAAAAAAGTCTCACGAAAAGTTGTCACGACACTTTTTGCTATAGGTAGCTATTGTAAGCCGTGCGGCGTGCGCATGTTTCTCTGTCTGTCTCTCTCTCTCTCTCTCTCTTATAGAAAGCAGGCCAGATATTTTCATTTCTATTTCGCATTGAACAGTGTGGTGTCGCGATGATGATGATGATGATGATGATGATGGTGATGATGATGATGATGGTGATGATGATGGTGATGATGGTGATGATGATGATGATGATGATGATGATGATGATGATGATGATGATGATGATGATGATAAATATAAAAATAAAATTTTGTTACAATTCCTTCACTAATTAATCGAAAGGAACATGGTGATGATGATGGTGATGATGATGATGATGATGATGATGATTATGATGATGATGATGATGATGATGATGATGATGATGATGATGATGATGATGATGATGATAAGTATAAAAATAAAATTTTGTTACAATTCCTTCACTAATTAATCGAAAGGAACTTCGTTCCATCCGGGTGTCCCTTGACACCTCTCAAGTTTTTTTTTTTTTAAATTACACATCAACATCTATAAACGTACCAAATAAAAACTTAACTTTATCTTTGCACAACTGGACTAATGTCTCAAATGTTACCATTAACTTCAATTAATTAATATGTAAGTGCATATAACTAACTAGTTCTAAATATGTTATTCTTACTGTTTGTTTATTTAACCTTTAACTATGGACGCGCGGTCTGATAGACCGCTCGCAGTTTTTAATTTTCGTGTTCACGCACTTCCCCGCCCCCCTCACTACTGACGTGCTCAGTAGCTTCGGTTTTAGTAACGAAACGACTGTTGAAGCGGGAGGTTGCGTCGTTGGCTGCGAATCGGGTGAGTAATTTGACTTTAAACTTTGATCGCGGTCTGTGAGACCATATTTGCAATACATTTTATTTTTTATCAATACTGTGTTTGTTTTAGGTTAGGTTGGTTCAAAATGTCAGAAAATAATAGATCAAAACGACCACAAAAATCACCACTGCAACAGAGGCCAAGCAAAATATTGCGAGTTGATGATCCTACTTTCGAAAATGAAGTAAACGAACTACTTTTGGATATGCCTGTTGGAGAGTCCTCTACACCGGAAATGAATGATTCTAAGCGAAAGACGTGCAGGCTGTGTCCGTCAAAATTAAAACGAAAGACTAACTACGCTTGTGTAAGTTGTAAACAAGCGATTTGCCTGCAGTGTTCCAAGCCCTTATGCAAAGACTGCCAATAATGTTACCAATGTTG
The DNA here is from genome assembly GCA_905163495.3 of Cosmia trapezina. Lineage (NCBI taxonomy): Eukaryota > Metazoa > Arthropoda > Insecta > Lepidoptera > Noctuidae > Cosmia > Cosmia trapezina. Next base: position 11,125,505 of record LR991033.1, read on the forward strand.
GACCATTGTCAGATTTTTTTGTTTTATTTTGAGAAGTACATTTTTTGTTTTTTATATTCGTTAAACCTTAGATTTAAAGATATTTTAGGTGATTGTTCAAAATACTTTAAAGTTTAATTTTTTTCTTCCTTTAAGTAATCTCAGGTAAAATTTAGACTGAAAGTGCCTTAAAATGATAATTTGTTAAAATTCATAAAAAATAAAATAAGTTTTGGTTAAATACATGTAAAGTCTTTAAGTTTGAAACCTCTAGTTGATAATAATAATAAAAAACTAATAAAAATACAAGCATCTAATCATTAATTTTACCATGAAATATAGCGGTCTGTGAGACCGCGCGTCCATGGTAGTGTGACAATAAAAGAACGTCCATAGTTAAAGGTTAATAAATACTTTGTTTTTCGTACTATGGCTATTATTTTCTCACAGTAGGTGTAAAAAGTAGAGTATCCACCTCTTGGCTAAAGGTGTCTTTGCCTTGGGCTAGCTTGAATCCCTCGCTGCATTCAGGATTCTTGTATTAACTCCCTCGCTTCGCTCGTGAGTTAAACTCTTAACTACCTCGCTGCGCTCGGGAGTTAAATCCCGAATCCTTCATTGCGCTCGAGATTCAATATGACGCCCGTGACATAAGACACAACTTTAGCCCCTCGGTGCATAATCTACTATTAAATATTTTTAAGGGGAAATCCCATACCTACAGCTAAAGAGGGCACAAAAAAATGACCTTTTTCATCGAGTGGTATCGTTGTTTAGAACTCCTTGATTAGATAAACTCTGTATTTTTAGTTTTAAAATAAAGTCTTTTTTTAGTTTTTTTTACAAAATTTTGTTCTGTAACTTCCTATTGACCTATAAACTTGAAAATTGGTGATAATATTTATTATTCTGTATATATTACTAACAAATACCAATATATTGATAAATCAGATTTGTTACGGAACCCTAAATGTGCGAAGTCCGACACGCACTTGGCCGGTTCTTAAGAAAACGAGGAAAGCAAAGCTTTAGCCAATAACATGTTGACTTTACCGTGAGTAAGCTGTTTTCGTTTAAATTCTGAACAACAATATTAACATTGTAACTTCATTGCTTCGGAAAATAATGGTGCAGTCGATTTCCTCCAGATATTTATTCAAAGCAAACTTCAGGCTTGAACTGACTTCACAAACAGTGAAGACAATATAGGTTGAGCGCATTCCCCTTACGCTGGTACCTATTTGTTGAGCAATGAGCTTTGGTAGAGAGCTCAACCGAGATGAAATAAGATTTTCTTTTTGAATGATTTTGGTTTTTACATTAAGAACCTTTTGCAAAAGACAATAAGTGCATATTTTTAATTGGACCGATCGATATTGCGAGTCCAATGACTCCAAATTAGTAAATTAGTCTTCATGAAACGGTATTCTGTTTAGTATGACCTAAGAAAACTATTCTTTAGTTAGATAAGTAACGCAATGTTAAACCGTATCGGTCTTATTACAAAACGGGTTTTTTCTTCTGTCATGGTTTAAACCATCGAGCCAGTTTTGTAATAAGAACCTAGCTATGATAGAAATACAGTTCTGTATACAAAACTGACATCTTAATGTGTCGGAATAAAGTTAAAAATTAAAAAAAGGGTTCATGGTTTAAACCTGGGTTTGAAGATGAACCTTGTTTTGTAATAAGACGGTATTGGTCTTATTACAAAACAAGTTTATCTTTAGAACAAGGTTTAAAACCATCCAGGCAATTTTGAATTTCGAACTTCATACCGACAAAGTTTAAGTTCTAAATACAAATACTGATTTTTAACCCGAGTCTACATAGTCCACTTTGTGTTAAGAACGTTATTTCAGTTGAAATATATTCAGGTAAAGCTTATTAAATTGTTCCAATCAGAAATCATTATCTATGTGTATATTCTGTTCTAATACAAATACTAATACTAATTCATGTCCCTGCCCGAAATAGAACAATAAATTATGCGAGCATTCGAACTACCAGCGTTAACATTGCAATTAATCTTCGTTTACAGTTCGGGAACCGAAAGTCACAATGCCTTATAGGGTTATATAAATTGACTTTTACATAAGGTATCACCACCTGTATAACTACCTCATACAATATCGAGTTGAATGCCGTAATTACAGACACAATGAAAAAGCCAAAGAGCCATTCCGGCATACGAAGGGTTAAGGTAGTTTTCACACCCTGTTACAGTACCACACCGTACAAAGATTCCATCGTTTATGTTCGGAAAAACCGAAATATAACGAATTAAATGTGACTATCGACCAATATAAATTTATTTATATTCCTTACCTAAATTATTATAGATTGACCCACTAATTCCGTCACTCAGAGTCACTCCCTTATACCAGTCACATTTTATTAGATTTATTTCGATTTTTCCGAAACCTTTGAACATTATCGTACTGTACAATCTACTGTTTTCTTTCTGGTTAATGACCATAAAGCAATGATTTTTTATAGAAATATAAATATTAGCTACACATATGCCCCTTTCTTTTCCTTTGCATTATTTTTATAAGAACTTTTTTGAGGGTTCTCCTCAAAAAATGCTCAAAATTGCCTATTCAGACCGCTGTCAACAGAGGCCTAGTGTACAAATTTGACAACTATTAACGAAAAAAGAAAAACATAGGGGCATAGTATATATCCTTTTTATTCAGTTTATGAAATATCTTTTAAATTGGAGGAGGAAATAGGCGAGAGCCAAACCTCGAAATGCGACTCGACGGGGGATGCAGTGGCCCGGGGTGGGGTCGTCTTGGCGGTGTCCCTAGACATCGCCAACCTGGAGTTGCATCAGGGAGGCATTCCGGTATCACCGGATGCCGACCTACCTCTGTCGAGTGGTCGAGGCCTATCTGACGGACAGGGCCGTCATCTACCCCGGTCATCAGGGAGAGTGGAACCGGCGAGAGATGTCGTGCAGTGTCCCACAGGGATCGGTCCTGGGGCCGCATTTGTGGGACATCGGTTACGACTGGGTGCTGCGCGCCGACCTCCCTAGCGGCGTCAGCGTAGTATGTTACGCTGACGACACGCTGGTCCTGGCGCAAGGGAGGTCGCACCAGGCGGTGGCTGACTTAGCGACACGCGGGGTTGCGATAGTCGTGGAGAGGATCCGGCAGTTGGGACTCGAGGTGGCCCTGCACAAGTCCGAGGCCATGTGTTTTCATGGTCCTCGGAATGCGCCACCGTCGGGTTCCCAAATAACGGTGGGAGGGGTTCACATCGGAGTCGGGTCGACGATGAAGTACCTGGGACTCGTCCTCGACAGCCGGTGGAACTTCGTGGAGCATTTCCGACGTTTGGCTCCCAGACTGGCACGGGCTGGGGCTGCCTTGAGGCGGCTCCTGCCCAATCTGGGGGGTCCAAACGCCTCCTGCCGGAGGCTCTACGCGGGGGTCGTGCGGTCCATGGCCCTTTACGGGGCACCGGTGTGGGCGCGTTCCCTAAGGCTGGGATCAGCCGGCAGGTTGAACGCGTCCCAGAGGGTCATGGCCATCCGGCTAGTCCGGGGATACCGCACGGTCTCCCGGGAGGCGGCGAGCCTCCTTGCCGGATTGCCACCGTGGGATCTGGAGGCAAAGGTCCTCGCGCACGTGTGTGAGTGGTGCGAGGAGGCGAAGCGCCGGGGCGTAACTCCGCTGCCGCGAGAAATCACGGTACAGCGGACAGAGCTCCGGCGGGATCTCATGGCGGCATGGAGAGCGCGACTGTCGCAACCCAGCGCTGGGCACGCCACAATTGCGGCGATAAGTCCCCTCTTTGAGGAGTGGTTAGAGAGGCGCCACGGCGTCCTCACCTTCCACCTGACGCAGGTCCTCACCGGACACGGTTGTTTCGGGAGGTTCCTGTTTCGCATAAGGCGGGAGGAAACGCCCGGGTGTTACCATTGTGTGGATCGCCCGGAGGACACGGTGGAGCATACAGTGGAGGTCTGCCCGGCTTGGGCAGAGCACCGCCGTGTTCTCACGGAGGCGATCGGCGGCGGCGATCTCTCGCGTCCGAGCCTGGTCCAGGCCATGGTGCGGAGCGAGAGTGCATGGGAGGCCGTCACCTCCTTCTGCGAAGCAGTGATGCTCGCGAAGGAGGAGGCGGAACGCGTGAGGGAGAGGCAGCCTCACGCCCTCAGTCGCCGCAGGAGACGCCCTGGGCGGCGGGAATCGCGGGGCGATTTCCGGCCACCGTAGGCGCGGGCCTGCGGACGGTGAGCAGCGGGTAGCTCGCCGTCCGGTAAGGACCAGGCCCGAGTCGACGGCGCGTTGTGTTCCACGCGCGCCTCAAAGAGATGTCAGCAAGTGACGGGGTCCAATAGGGCCGACGCCGCTGGGGTCGCGGATCGTCTGAAGAGGTTACTGCGGCCCTGGCATAAGCAACTGAAGGAACACGGGTGGGTTTTAGTCAGTAAAAGTCTGATACGCCCTTCCGCTCCACCCAGAGCGGGAGAAGTTATTTGACGATTTCCCACCCTCAAAAAAAAAAAAAAAAAAAAAAGGCTATTTAGTCGGATCTGCAGTTGTCCTTATCGCACGAATTTAAGGGCGGAGCGCTCACAGAGCAACAGCAACTGTTTCTTCAAATAGCTAATTTTCGAAAGTCTTGCCTCCCGCATTTCCTCTTAAGGCTTGTCCTCCCTAAAATACGGAGAAAATAAGTAACTTTGTTTCAATTTTTTACAGTAACTATAGCACCTTTTTGATAGAAAAAAATACACAATAATCTAGTATACATAAGAAGTGATTTCATGTGTCCTGAAATCTATTTTAGTTTGTAGAAATAAAGAAAAAAAAGGCTAAACCCAGGTCTATTTCTGTCTATTTTTTCGAGTTTTTACCATATTACTCCAACAGTTTTCATTAAAACAGTTCATAAATTTATACAGTTCGTTACAAAATAATAAGGTATGATTTCATGTGATTACTTTTTTAGTCCAATTTCTAGATTTTTTGTAAATCCGTAATTACTTCATATTTTGCAAGCGTAGTGTCATCGCGCTTCTCTTTCTTTTCTATGCAGTCCGACAGTGACCGCACTTTTTACGGCGGACAAGACAAAAGGAAAAAACGGAACCCTTATAGGATCACTCGTGTGTCTGTCTGTCCGTCTGTCACAGCCAATTTGCTCCGAATCTAATAGACCGATTAAGTTGAAATTTGGTACACATATGGATTCCTGTGACCCAAACACGTACAGCTAAAGTAAATAAATGAATTTTGAATATGAGGGTCACCTTTAGGGGGCAAACTAGAAAATTAAAAAAAAAAAGTTTTGCAAACTGTACCGTGTGACATATTAAATGAAAGGGCTTACTATGAAGGTCTTAAATATATTTTTTTAGTAATTTTAAAATAAACAGTTTAGAGTTATTTAAGAAAATAGACGAAAATGTATCTTATACTTATCTCCGAAACTACCGAGCCTAAAATTAAAAAAAACAATACAGAAATAGATCTATACCCTGTAGATTACAGGAAAATCCTATAAGAAGTTTGTGGTCTTAAAATAACATGGTAAATCTCTCAATATTGTGAGTACAAACTTACATTTACTGTTGGAATGTATGGGAGAACATGTTTTTCAACTATAATGTTAAGTTTGTTCTTGGGATAATTTCGTACCAACTACGGAACGAACCCTTCATACGCACTTGTCCGGTTTTTTTTTTATTATGCCTTGCAATTTTAATTCGATTGGAATAAACCTGACCAAACCGCCTTAAGGCTCTTACAGACAGAGGCGATATCGCTAGCGATATTGCGATATTATCGCGTCGCAACACCGGTACGTGACACTTCGCGACGCGATATCGCCTCTGTCTGTAAGAGCCTTTACTGACCAACCTTCTTTTTTTCAGAGCTTACATCAGTTTTGTCTTTTCAAAGATTTTCTGACAGATATTGCTGTTGTGCTGTTGTCTTCCCAAATGAAACTTCTATGCATTGTATCTATGCTGCTTTTTCTGTTTCTAAAACAAAGCATATTCTATGTCTACATTCAAACTATTGACCTACATTGACCTTCACGTTAATAACAGATGGTACATCAAAGCGACGGACCAGAAACCTGCCACTGCTTATGAATTATTCCTAACTAATTAACACTTGATAAATTATTCCATGATGCGGTTCTTGGTGAGCCTAGATTTGAGCAGGTGTTGATAAACTATCTTTTAAAAAAATATTCTTTGTTGGCTATACTTACTAATTAATAAACTTCTGTCCACTATTTGGAACCTACAATTCAATATTTAAGTCACCTTGACATGCCAGGTTTAAACCCATTGAGGTTCAATGTAAACTAGAGCAGACACCGCGAGCAAAATTTTTGAGCAACATTTTGTTGTACCAATTGGAGACTCCCGCATTCCCCAGAAAATTTAGGCAAAGATATTATATAAAACAATGGTTAGACCTGCTGTCTTGTATGGAACAGAATGTTGGGCCACAAAAGGTATGAATGAAAAGTAACTGCATGCAGCCGATATTAGAATGCTAAGAGGGACGTGAGGTGTTACACGAATGGATAGAATAAGAAATGAGTACATAAGAGGAAGTTTGAAAGTGGCACCGGTGACTGAAAAGTTGTCCGGAAATCGGTTGTCATGGTATGGGCATTTGATGCGGAGGAATGAAGAAAATGTCGTGAGGAAAGGTTTGTGTACTCAATATTCAATATATTTATTGCTTCCACATGTGAAATTAGTTAGTAGGTTTTTTAATTAGGTTTATTAGGTATGAATGTCGAAGGCTAATAGAGGAAGACCAAATAAACGATGGATGGACTGTGTGAAAGATGTTATGGCTAGAAAGGGAGTTACTACCGAGATGACGACTAATAGAGAAGTTATGGAAAAAGGGACATGTTGGCCGACCCCAAATAACTTGGGATAAGGGCAGGAGACTGATGATTTAGTTGTCCCAAACTAACCGGACAACAACATGTAGCGCAAAAATTTGTACGCGGTGTTTGCTCCAGTTTTCATTGAACCTCAATGTTTAAACCATAAAATTTCGCACATCGGACGTTGCAACAACACAAAAACGTATTCCCTTTCAAATACCTTAGAATATTTTCCAACGGGATGGGTGGATTGGAAAAATACCTTAGTAAAGAGCAAATGGTTTCAATGCAAAGCATAGCGCTGCAAAAGGCACGTAGTTATCTGCGAATGCCGACCGCATCGCGATCGTTTGCGTTTCGCTACGTTGCGTTGCTACAGCTACTGATGCAGAAGCTGATACGGATCGTGGAAATATGCAGTCGTAAATGTAAAGGTGCTTTAACCCTTCCCCTGTCCCATGAACCACATTTAGTTCATTATTTAATTATTGTGTCTACTTTGTGGACAGTGAAACTGTTAAGCAATGGGAAGATGTTGTTTTAATTTTTTTTTATTTATTTAGGAAATCTCCAAACGGCTTGTTGACACTTCCCGTGACCCAAGGGCTGGCTTTTACCTTGGCCAGAGGCTTAGCAGTGCCATACAACGTGGCAATGCCGCCAGTCTCTTGGGTACTCTACCAGTCGACAGCGATGCGGAGGAATTTTTCGACGCCATATTTTAGTTTTTTATTAGTTTTAGTTTAAGATATTATATTTTTAAGTTAGCGGCTGTTATTACTTAGCCACGAGCTCCTACGGCGATACAATGACATTGAGTTAAAATATGGCATGACATCACGCCTAGCTAGATTTTATACGAAGAAGTGACGTAGCGAGCCCCCATTCTCCAACTTTAACGCGTGTTATTTATGTATTTTTTTTATTAACATGATGCAGCAAAAAATACTTGTCTAATATTTTTTTTATTGTCTGACTGGCGGACTAAATATATAATTATATATTTTTAGCCAGGCATCATCCATATTCTTTTGCTTGCAAAATTTTGGTCTTGATTTGATTTCCTTCTAGAGTTTCTAAATGGTTTTCTTATACCCAAATTGTATACAAACTAAAGTCCCAAAAAGTAAAAATTGTGATATCCCAGCAGTCTGGCTGATTTTTAGTGATCCTATCACAGTCCCAGAAAAGCAGCTTTGAAAAGCGTTTGAAGGTCAAATCGAGTTATCACCAGTTCCGTGGTAGACTTTTGGCAGTATCTGAACACGGTCCGTTGCCAAGCTTGTTGAAGCTAAACAACAGTGCTGTTATTTGTCTCTACGTTACAACCCGCGTTCAATGACTGGCGAGACAGACGGCCAATCAATTAAGTTTCCCCTTCTCTACTAATGAAAACAAGCCATAAAAGATAGTGACGTATTTTCATGACGAAGGAGAACTGATTGATTTTCGTACTAAACGAAAAATACTAGTTATATTTATTATTTCTGATGAAGGCATGAAACGAGCCCGAACCTATTGGATTAAAACTTTCGAGAGACACAATACCTCTTCATGTTTATACATAATCAGCTTATAATTTTCCACTGCTGGGACACAGGCCTCCTCTCTTCGAGAGGGAGTGGGCTGTGTATCTACCACGTGAGCCCAGTGCGGATTGCTATATGAAAGAAAGAAAGAAAGAAAGAAAAAGTATTTATTCGGACTCGCACTGAACTAAAACTAAAACACAAAATACTTCTAAGTTGAAAATAAAAGAAGCGGAACAAAATTATATAAAAAATAAAATTAAGTGATTAAAAATGAAAAGTCCTGTACGAGGCCAAAAGGTCCCTATCTCAGCATGATGCTGCGGCACTGAACATAAGTGTCGCAGCGCTGGTATTCTGATAGGGCCCGCTGTGATGTCACGGGCAGATATACAAAAATCTTAGAGCATTTATAGTCACATTTATTTATATGTCACATTTCTTCGAATTTTTGGTTCAATCAGTAAATTTTTGGTTTTTCCTTCACAGCTGTGAGAGCAGTGGTGATGAAAGTATTTATACAAAGTAAAACGACTGTCTCGGTTCGAACCTACGACCTACACTCGTAAGTTGGGGCTGTTACTACTGGGCTACCACTACTCCCACTGGGCCACCACTGCTCCCATGTTTATGATTGTTAATGATTTCACTCGCACGTAGTTAAACGAAGCCTCTATTCCTGAAGTGATTGGCTATATTCTTGTTAAATAATTATGTCAAACAAGAAAACACACTTACGTAACAGCTATTCGTTATTAGATTACTCCAACACGTGTTGAAAAACTGGTTGCCAATGAACCCTTATTGTTTTTCTCGTCAGCAAAATACGTTCATCAGATTTTTCGGCCAGTCAACGCCTTTGAATTCAAGTGCCTGGGGAAATAAACAAAGTTAAATGACTTGGCTTGTCAAATTTTGAGTTTGCCGTCAATGCCAGATTTAGGTTGGCTTGTTTTTCAACTTACCCTCACAGGGCTTATTGAATTCGTCAAAGAAAATGGTAAACTCGTTTTGAACGATAAAAATTCGATTAGGGCGAATTGTGTTCATCTTGATAACGAGGTTTTTTGTAATAAAATAACAAACGATTCTTCTTCAATGTACTGGAGTTTTCAATGCTCTCTGATAATTGGTTGGTATGTTATTCAAAGTTGAATGAGATTAAAGGTGTTAACTCCCGTTTTCACAATAAAATTTCTTTATTTTTTCATACAAATATTCCGTCGTTTTCGTTAGAAATACAAAAATACATTGAATTGAAATGAGGTCTGGCGGAAATTATATTTATACAAGAATTGGGGAAGGTAATCATAATTATTATGTGGGTTGATTCTCAGGTTTATTCATTCATTGTTTGTTTCCTTTGAAAATGTCATAATTGGAAAATTGTGTTCTTCCAACTGTTACATCGTTATCTACAAGAGAAAAATAAGGCTTAACTTATAATTCGTGAAAAAGGTAAAACTACCAAATTATTAAAAAACAAAAATAACGTTATCTATATTTTGCAGAGATCGGTTTTTGTGTGTAAAAATAGTTAAAAACTCGTTAAGAGTCTGGATAACTATTCACATAATAGCCTGGCTAAATAAGTTGTTTGGAAAGAATGGTGTCAGTTATTAAGTATTTAGTTCGCAAATAAATTAAAACCGTGATTAGTATCAAAATCTTTTGAAAAGAATTTTAATATTTTACACATAAATTCTTCAAAAATTGTAAAGGCTTTTTAAACATTGAAAGTTCGCTTTTTAAACATTGAAAGTTCGCTTTGACTTTGGCTTGATTTCAAGTTGGCTTGTAAATATAAAAATCTCTTTTACTAATGGCGACGATAAATTAGAGGTTCAAGGTGAGTTGAATGACTCAGACCTCTCCTCAATATCAATGAGCTGATTTTAAGGCTTTCTTTTTACCGGCATGTATCTCATCAAATTTCAGGCTATGATCATAATTGGGATGAATGTATGACGCCCGGGTAAAAAAAAAAGAAATTCAATTGAGTCCGCGCGTCAGGGCTTTACCATATTATTTCGTTTTGGCTAGAGTCAATTTACATTTTATTAGTAGTAGTATTTTGGGTAGGTTTGAAGAGACAATATGTTTAGCTCACAATATGAGGCGTGATTTTAGAAATTATTCCCAATTATCGGGTCCATGCAAGCAAATCCACGTGAAATAGCTAACAATATATATATTTTTGAAATATGCTCATTAAGCCTTTTCATTTGATACCCAACACGGCATCATTAAAAAAAGTTTTTTTGTGTTCATGACTTTATGTCCTCTAGAGGGCGCCATTTTCAATTTAATGTGACGTCACATAACCTATAACCAGCGGACAATCAAGACGCTTCCAATGATACCTCATTTGTCAAATTATAATAAGTAGTTTAGAAGTTATGAGGGAACAGATGAACATACATACATACATACAGACCGGTCAAAATCATAACCCTCCTTTTTGCTTCGCCGTAGTTGGTTAAAAATATACCTTATTTGGAGTACGTAAGTCACAAAAACCGAAATTGTCGAGGTTGTGGGATGGAACATTTTTGCTTAAATGGTCTTAAAAATATATTATTTAAAAATTTGAATCTTATAATTTCAAGTCTCTAGTTTTTAAAACTGCTAATATGAAGCATTGAGAGCATAGAAACGAGTTTATGTTGGAAAATTTTGGCAAGGCGATTTAACGAGACAGGGCGCTACACATGGCTAAGATACTATAATATTTTATCTTAAGATACAATATCGCTCGCTATACAATTCAATGGACCATTACACACGACGAAGATAATATTTATTTCATATTTTCGTATCGTAAGATAGAGAGCGATATGAGAATTTATCGTAACATAACATCTAACACTACACTCTACTCTAACTCTATTGGTTCTCAACACAGGACACTGCGGTCGCGACGAAAGCTTACAATATACGTATTATCGTATCTTCGTCGTCTGTGATGGCCTAATATAAATTAATTTAAAATCTTAAGATAAAATATTATAGTATCTTAGCCGTGTGTAGCGCCTTTAAGGCTTGTCCTCCCTAAAATACGGCGAAAATAAGTAACTTTGTTTCCATTTTTAGGGTTCCGTACCAAAATGGTAAAAAAAGAACCCTTATGGTGTGACTCAGTCTGTCTGTCTGTTTGTCTGTCTGTCCGTCTGTCTGTCTGTCTGTCTGTCTGTCTGTCACAGCTGCATATCTCAAGAACTACTAATGCTATCAACTTGAAACTTGGAATAGTTTTAAATGAAGTTTACTCAACTATTTTGCAAATAAGAAAGAAATAAAAATATTTATATTTTTTTTTTGTAAAAGGGACTGAAAGGGGGTCTTAAAAATTCAAAGTGGAGCTACTAGGGCGTGTCGGGTATCATACGAAAGAGCGCTGTTTGCACATTCTCAAACATGTTTTTTATTTTTTTAGGCCGCATAGTTTTCGACTTTTGATGAAAAATGTAAAAAAAATACTGTTCCCCTCCCCTATCTCCGAAGTTTGCAAAGATTAAAATCTGAAATTATTCTATTTGATAGAAGTTTATGTAAAGATTACAAGAAAAATAAAACGATGTCTCTAAATAGCACACTTTTTCCGAAATCGGAACGGAACCCTCGGTGCGCGAGTCCGACTCGCTCTTGACCGGTTTTTTTTTAATGTAATTATCAGGGTCTGTCGGTGTCACATTTTTAATTCGGTCTCTGACATGTAAAGAAGTTGACTGAATAATCATTCTGCAGTATTGACATTAAAAAAGGTGGCTGAATGTCATTCTTCGTTATTGACATTACGATGCAATAAGTATAATTATTATAATGCTGAGTCGGTAAAGCAGATGCTATCGTGCAGCAGACAAAAATAGCCTTTAAGGTGACTAACATATTTTAGATGTGACTTTGCAAATATAGGTACCTATTTTTTCCTTATAATGTATTGTAACTACCTACTGCCGATTTTCTTTGCCTTTCGTATTTACATTTTATATTATGAGCATAGTTTTACCGTCGTGTGTCACGCAATCTAAATTGGAAACCAAATCACGGTATATTTTTTTTAATATAGCGCTTGAAACCTGATTAGCAATCTTTCCGCTCCTTGCGTTTTAGGGCTGCCCTAAATAAAATACCTATTATTTGAATAAGCTGAAAAGAATTAACTTGTGTGTCTGTGAGAAAAGCATAGAAACTGTATAATACAGATAAGTCCTCGGTGCAGTCGTAAAATAAGTCTGAAGGAAATGGGCTCAGTTGTATGCCAATCTAGGTACTCGAAGCTAGACGAAGAGGGCTGTCCGTTTGTCGTAAAAGTTGAAGTGTTTATTTCGTTTATCAACTCCAAATGCGGTATGGAATTTACGAGTTTTATGGTTCTTAAACTCTGATGAATGAGTTGTAGGCTATGATTTAATGCGTTGAATGTTAGGATTGACTTCTAAAGCGTCTCAAGCGCTCAAAGGTTGGATTTCTAACTGGCCTTATAATAAAACTGTGTCCTTCAGAGGTTATACAAATGACAAATACGTGCACATATAAATTACACCTTTCCAAATACCCGAAATATGCAAATTACGGAAAGAAAATGTCAAAAACACTACGAATATTCAACAGCAGTGAACCGGCTACCTTCCTCAGATATATTGTCTCTTCAACGGAATTTTAAGACTTCCAACGTTCATTAAATAGGAGGGGATGCTATAGTAGTGATAGAATTCCGAGATAGCAGCGTCGCGACGTACTAAAACGGGACAGTTTAGTAGCCTGTCGACGAACAGACCTTTGCTTGGACACAAATTGTGCTAGCTTTTATTTGCTGCGGTTAACGTTTAGTTGGTCGCAATCGCTTTTTATTTTAAAATGGTGAAGATCGTCAGACCCGATATTTTTGATGTTGACTGTACTTAAAACTATGCTCCACAAAACCGATTTCACGGTTTCTCTGTGGAAACAGGTATCCTAATAACTACTAACTACTACTACTACTAATATTATAAATGCGAAAGTGAGTTTGTTACGCTTTCACGCTAAAACGTCTGAACGGATTTGGATGAAATTTGGCATATGGGTAGACCATGACCTGGATTATGATATAGGATACTTCTTATACGTTCCCGTGGGATAATTCCACGCGGTTGAAGCCGCTGGCAGAAGCTAATACAAAATAAAAAGTTAAGCTTATTTGTGCGGATACTTAATTTATATTACTTGCTTGAATGAACCTACGTGTACCAAAACCATCCCAGTTCAAACCCTAGTTCCATATTTGATCATGTCCTAGTAAAAGCAACGGAAATCTCATCACAGTACTAAATTACCATTTAGGCAATGAGTTACAGTACATTTTCATTTCCGTGAACCGAACACCGCTAACTAAATAAACTGTGAACGGAGAACAATCATTATGACCAAATGCGCTCACTAAAGCTAATGTTGACTTGTTTACGTAACTCTTGTTAGGTTGCTAGTGTGTTGATGAGCTTATTTACTATTACGTGATAGTTTAAAGTCTGTTTTGGTTGCCTAAATTGTGAATTAGGTGGGTTAGTACGGTCAGCCAAAAAAGTCGATTAACACTGCCACGATTTACACGACATCATCTTATGTTATGGTATGTTTGACTTGAAAGAGCATGGCAGTTGAGTTTGTCATTCTCACTTAAATGTCTCGCTAAAGGTGGCGCGTGTGTTGGATCATTTGGTTCCCTACAAAATGGTTGAGCTGGATGGTGCTGATCCACGCGTCATGTTCGTGAACGGGTGCCGTCAGTTGAGACTGGTCATCTCTTATCTGCCAGGCCTTATTTTAAATTTTATATTTTGTCTTATTTTTAAGTTTTTTTTTTTTTTTACGTACGTTTTTAATGTACCCAGGATGTTGTACTAAGTACTTATCTTGATTTAAAAGAGTGTCCGTGGAATTTCTTGCCCATTCTTCTCCATAGAGATCTACGTTTTGGAATGGGTAACTAGCTTCAACTTTCTGACTTACTGACCGACTCCTTGACAATTTAAAAGTGCCTGTAATTGGTTTAATTGAAATAAATGCTTTGAGTTTGAGTTTTGAGATATGTTGACAAAAAATTATTCTCATCATCATCATCATCATTTTAGCAGAAAAAGTCCACTGCTTGACATAGGCCTCCCCCAAATACCGCCACTTTGACCGGTTCTGTGCTTCCCGCATCCAGCGGATTCATGCGACCTTTATAAGGTCATCGGTCCACCTTGTGACAACCTTCCAACGTTACGTCGTCTTACGAGGCCACCACTCCAAAACCTTTCGGTCTCATCGGCTATCTGTTCTGCGAGCAACGTACCTTGCCCAATGCCACTTAGGACTGGCAATTCTTCGGGCAATGTTTATCTTGGTTTTCCTGTGGATCTCTTAAAAATGATTCTATTACCTACTAGCTTTTCTCCGCTCGCTCAGCAATTCGCGGCTAAGTAATAACGGCTGTACTGGTTGATCCATCACCATCAAAAGAAAGAAAGAAATACCATCTAAATTAACGGCAAGTTACTACCATGTCTATTTTCACATTTCTAGTAGCGTTAAAAGCACAGCAACGCCAAAATCAATTCAATTGAACGTTGGCTTAATGATTTCCTGCAACCAATTTGTTCGGTTTAGTATTTAGTAATAAGCGCTGTGCCAAAACCTGTGGTTAGCTATTGAAATACTAATTTGTGGGAACTTGTGTTGCAAGGGTATTATAACACACTAGTTTTTACCTGCGACTTCGTCCGCGAGAAATTTCTTATTCCCCTAATCTACCACGTCGCGTCGCGTCGCATTGTCCGCCCGCACTGTTACTTCGTTTTCACTTAACGTTCTTTCTGACTGTTTTTCTTTTTGCTCGGCTCCTAAAAGTTGTAGCGTGATGTTAAATAGCCTACAGCCTTTCCAATAATTGGGCTATCAAATGCAAAAAGAATTTTTCAAATACGATTGGTAGTTCCAGAGATTAGCGCGTTCAAACAAACCAAGAAAAAATCTCTTCAGCTTTATTATTAGTATAGATAGAATAGAATAGATAGAATAACATTTACATAACATCACGCCGGAATACCCGGAAGGCTTAGGCAGAGGTGTACCTACAGTACTCCCACATTTCGCCTACTATATTTAAGCCCCATGTAATTGGGGGCGAGTCTATTGCCACCAACCGGACAAATCCAGACTGCGGGCTGCTACTGAGAAATTCCAGATGCCACTTTTAAGGCTTATCTTCCGTAAAAAGCGCGGTCACGCGATGGCACAACGCTTGCAAAATATGAAGTAATTATCGATTTACAAAAAAAACTACTGGTTGGACGAAAAAAGTAATGACATGAAATTATTCCATAGTATTTTGTAAAGAACTGTATAAATTTATGAATACTTTTAATGAAAATTGTAGGAGTAATATAGTAAAAACCGGTCAAGAGCGAGTCGGACTCGCGCACCGAGGGTTCCGTTCCGATTTCTGAAAAAGTGTGTTCTTTAGAGACATCGTTTTATTTTCCTGTAATCTCTTACAGAGGTTACTTAGAATATTTTTCAAGCCATTGGTCGCCATTGGTGTGTGCGTAAAAAGATCTATTCTACATAACATAACTAAGAAAGACAAAATAGGTGTTTATATATATATAGACATGTGTATGTACAGGTAGGCGTTGGATTTTCACATCATGCTGTGCGTGTAATTACATTTTGCATCGCTTCGCGTCTGATGGCATAATTCTGACGTGTTTAGTTGGATCAATTATGTAACCTAAATTATCGCGAGATTGATCAAAATCACGTAACATCACGATTAGATTCCATGAAGGGTAGATAGAGGTATGTACCTACTCGTAAACTCACATTTCGTCAGTTTTGCTTAGTTATTAGGGTTCCGTACCAAAATGGTAAAACAGGAACCCTTATGGTGTGACTTAGTCTGTCTGTCTGTCTGTCTGTCTGTCTGTCACAGCTGGATATCCCAAGAACTACTAATGCTATCAACTTGAAATTTGGAACAGTTTTAGATGACGTTTACCCAACTATTTTGCATAAGAAAGAAGTAAAAATATTTATATTTTTTTTTGTAACAGGGACTCAAAGGGGGTCTTAAAAATTCAAAGTGGGCCTACTAGGGCATGTGGGGTAACATATAAAAGAGTGCTGTTTGCACATTCTCAAACATTTTTTTTATTTTTTTTAGGCCGCACAGTTTTCGACTTTTGATGAAAAATGTAAAAAAAAATACCGTTCCCCCCCCTTACTCCGAAGTTTGCAAAGATAAAAATCTGAAATTATTATATGTGATAGAAGTTTATGTAAAGATTACAGGAAAAATAAAACGATGTCTCTAAATAGCACACTTTTTCAGAAATCGGAACGGAACCCTCGGTGCGCGAGTCCGACTCGCTCTTGACCGGTTTTTTTAACAGCGGCGAGCTTTTTGTCAATAACAAGGGTCAAACCCAAATTCCTTGCTGCTACTAGTAGCCGTGTCTAGACCGACCGAGCACGGCTCGCGCGGCAGATTTGCGGGCCAATGCCTCGGCCGGTGTGGACGTGGCTCAGGCTGCTTCGGGCATATGGCTCGCGGTCGAGCGGCGCTCGAGCTAGGCAACGTGCGCCCAAGGCAGCTCGAGCCACATCCACACCGGCTCAGCCGAGGCATTATTGGCGCGCTAGTTTGCCTCGCGAACCTTGCTCGTTCGGTCTGGATACGGCTAATGACCAAAGACAAAGAAATTGTCATGTGACTTCTTTTCCTACGATTAAATAATATCTTTCTTTACGAAGAAACCCAGGTATGGCTGCATCCATTATGCGAAACAAGAACATTTTAAAAACTTCCAACTGAGTTTTCCATAGTAGTTTTACTTTAATATTACGGTACAAAAGAAATTCTTGTTCACTTAAGAGCGTTGACTCGGTACGGCATTTCATACAAACTTTCAAGTCCTTTTTTATCGAAATGAATGAACCGATTTTAATGAAACTTCATACGCATAAGTAGGATACATGGGTCTAAAAAGTTAGTAAAGAACATTTTCTAACTGTCTTATTTAAAAAAAGATAAATGGAAATCTCTGCTTCTATGGAATATTTAAAATCGGTCTAATTTAGCTGCAACACTATTATTCGACAATGTTCTTTACTAACTTTTTAGACCTATGTATCCTACTTATGCGTATGAAGTTTCATTAAAATCGGTTCATTCATTTCGATAAAAAAGGACTTGAAAGTTTGTATGAAATGCCGTACCGAGTCAACGCTCTTAAGTCACCAGATATTATAGGATGCAAAAGTAGTTTGATGTACTAAGTGGAACATCATTTATAACGAGAAAGTAAGTTTTTGTTGAATGAGGAATGTTAAGCAAACTACTCTGAATCTTTCTTCTTTGTACTACAGAGAAGAATTATAGGAAAAGTAGTTCAAAGTTAAACTGAAATTGCATACTTACCGCTTAATAAGCGAGTTTTATTTATTTTTCACTAGCTGGGGGCTTACTATGATCTCTTAGAGCAGGGCAGAAGTGGAACGTTTCCAGTGAGAGCGAGTGACGTGCTCACGGATATCTATGGACGTGCTAATAGCTCCGTCTCTCTCTGTCACTGGAAACGTTCAACTTCTGCCCTGCTATAAGAGCTCATAGTAAGCCCTCTGTTCGTGCCCAGCGTCTTTTCCGGTGGATTTTCCAAAAAAACATATTTCATACAAAACTTGTCCTGACAATTACGAACAAAACAAAGAAAATCAGCCAAATCGGTATATCCGTTCTCAACTGATGATCTATGATGCATGAGGCAATTTATTTTTATTTAAAGCTTGTCCACCGTAAAAAGCGCGGTCACTATCGGACTGCATAGAAAAGAAAGAGAAGCGCGATGACACAACGCTTGCAAAATATGAAGTAATTACCGATTTACAAAAAATCTAGGGATTGGACTAAAAAAGTAATCACATGAAATCATTCCTTATTATTTCGTAAAGAACTGTATAAATTTATGATCACTTTTAATAAAAATATCAGGAATAAAAATATTGAGATAGCTTCTGCCCGCGACTTCGTCTGCGTGAAGTTTCTTGTTCCCCCGACCCACCCCGTCGCATCGCATTGCCTGCCCGCGCTATTACTTCGTTTTCGCTTAGCGTTCCTTCTGATTTTTTTTTTCTTTTTGCTCGGCACCTAAGAGTCCTAGTGTGATGTTAAATAACAATTGGGCTATGAAATGCAAACATAATTATTAAAGTCCGACTGGGAGTTCCAGAGATTAGCGCGTTCAAACATGTGCTCCGATGCACGACTGGAGTTTACTCCTGTTTTTTTGTGGCGTTCCGAGTTTCCGCATTTCTGTCGGGGTTCCCTTCCTCTCCCCCCTCTCCCCTGTCACCCTCCCTCTCCCTATCACAACCCTCACCACATACCCTTCCCGCTAACCTCCCCCTCTCCCTCCTCCCTCACTCCCCCTTTACCGCTTCCTCTCCTCCTCTCTAACTCCTCCCCTCCCCCTCTCCCCTTCTCCACACCCTCTTCCTCTCCCTGCCACCCGTCCTCTCCCTCTCCCTCTCACCACACCCTCCCCTTCCCCTTTTATCTCCTCACCAAACCCTCCCCTTCCCCCTTTTCTTCCGAAAAATGACAAACTTTATAATATAATTAGATAAATATTCATGCCAAGTTTCAAGTCAATTAACTCAAGGAATAACATTTTTCAAACAAACTTTTGACCCCTGTTTCACCCCCTTAGGTGTTGAATTTTGAAAAATCCTTTCTTAGTGTACCCGTAGACCTCATAAGGAACCTGCGTGCCAAACTTGGAATCTCTAGACCCAGCGGTTTTGGCTGTGCGTTGATACAAACTTTGACACCCCCCAATCCCTCCTAAAATTTTTCATTTTTAGTTTTCCTAAACTACCCCAGTTTAGGAAAACTAAAAATGAAAAATTTTATAATTTACTTAGATAAATATTCATGCCAAGTTTCAAGTCTATTAACTCAAGGAATAAGATTTTTCATACAAACTTTCATCCCTTATTTTACCCCTTTAGGGATGGAATTTCCAAAAATCCTTCCTTAGTGGATGCCTACTTTCTATAAGGTATCTATGTGCAAAATTTCAAGTCTCTTGGTTCAGCGGTTTCGGTTGTGCGTTGATATATCAGTCAGTCAGTCAGTCAATCAATCAATCAGTCAGTCAGGACTTTGAATTTAATATATACCTATAGATGATCAAAGCTCTATTCATTTAAAGTTGCCTGTCGCTATAAATTAATCTTAATGACTCCTCATTATCTTTCTTACCTACAAAACAAATATAATATTATGAGGGTTCTAAACGATCAAATTGCAATTGTCAATTTTAACGTGATTTATACACATTGATGCGCAAATTGATGTCTACTAATGCAATTAAAGCGATCGACAGTATTACTACCATTGAAATTTATTGCAATTGACCAATATATTGTTTCGGGGACCCTTTATATCAATTACTCACGTTGGTACACCCCGTTTTTGTATCTATTATCAGTTCACATTTTCATATTGAGTACAGTGACCAGACAATGCTTTTAAAAATTTTACCTGAATTCTAAGCCATATTACAACGGACAAATCCTACATAAAAACATCATATTAACAAAGATACATGACATGTACCACTCAGGCTCCTAAAATCCTGTTTATTTCAATTTTATTTGTATTTCAGCGGCCATATTCAACAAACGTGAGGCATGAATTAATTAGCTGTTACCACAGAGTAGTGAGTTAATGGAGTGACATTGTATTACAGTTGTTGTTTTATATTTTCAAACAAAAGCCAATTTGACAATTAAACACAGGAACTGAGTCTTTTGGAAGATCATAATCATTTGATTCGATAATTTTCGATTTGAGACTGGATTGGTGAAGATTTATCGGTTAGTCCCGCTATGTCGTTTTTTGTGATGATCATAGTATTTGTAAACTTCCACTTAGTATATCCAGCATTACAGCCAGAAACAATATTGTAAAAAAAAAAACATTATTATAACAAAACAGAGCAAAAGGCAGTTTTTTTTTACCACTGCACAGACTTTAGTAAAATGGCCGACATTCAAATATGAACACTCCACGCGGTCATTACTCTGTTACTGTCCCATATAACCTGAATCCTTGATGACGGACCCTGGGTAACCGTTGCAAGTTTCTAATTGACCGTTCGCTAAAATTTAAACGAAAATTCCTTTTTGTTACACTCGACCTTTTGGATCACTTATTTCATTAACTCGAAATTGCCTACTTACTAACTAATCTTTGACTTTAAGCAGTTTAGTAACTAACTTAGTTGTTGACCAAACTATGTAGGCCAAGATTGTGTTGGTACTTGTGTTTCATGTTTGTCTTTATAAGTATACCGTTATCTTTATTCTAACTTCAAGTGTTTACTTTGCAAATAGCTAAGTCTTCGAGGCTTGAAAGGCTTCAGCACGTTTACAACAAATGTGCGAGTCGATTCAATTTAATAAAGTAAACTACCAATTTTACTAAGTCACGTTGCTGGGGGCGGAGAGTTCGAACAGACTCCTAAATGTCATCTTACTGCCGTTATCCCATATTACTTGGGGTTAGTGCAACACATTTTTTTCTTCCATTCTCTTCTGTCATGCTATCAATCACTACCTTCTCTTTAATATCATTCCTCACACAATCCAACTAACTATATTAACAATAATTTGTCCACGTTTACTAACATAGTAATTAAGTTTGGGCTGGGCGTTGATGAATCAGTCAGTCAGTCAGGACTTCTCTTTTTATTTAGATAGAAGATGATTTAAACTCAGTCACTATATCTTAAACCTTTAACATAAATAGTCGGGGGCTGTTGACATACGTCTCGTTAAAAGTCAACGACAAGGCTGCGCGTCATTTATTTCGAAGCTTCTAGAACCTTCTAGAAGCTTCGACTCGACCTTATTGGACGAGCGGATTGTGGCGGGAGCGGTTAGAAAAGGGTTCGCGTTATAAACCTTATTTTACTTGGTAGGTAACTTAGGTTTAAAATATTGTGCAGTACTAAAAGTAATATTGTTTCTCAGTAGACAAACAATTCCGCTCCTGAAATATTCTTTGGGATTAGGAATCGTGGTGAATAAGTCTTACCACAAAAAACAAATAACAAAAAGACTTTTGTTCATAAAATATGAGTTTTATGCTTCGGTTTAGCGGTGCTGTAAGCTATATTCATGTTCAGGCTTAAAGCTGAACTTTACTACGTTACTACGTATTATGTAAGTTGCGATTCATACAACAAACCAAACCACAATCTCCTGCTTTAGTGTAACTAGTTCTCTAGTTAGCTGAAACCCTGTAGCTTGCCTATGTCTCAACATAAAACGGGTGCTGTGAACAGAATAATCCGATTAGCTAACATTTAGTTGGAAAATGGCACTTTTCTGACCCATTCAATAATATTTCACGCCAAAAGCCTAGCTGGAGTTTTTGTTCCATTATTTAAACATTTTGTTTTAAGTAAAATACATATTTAGGAGTAAGTATTATGTTCCAATTTTTTTGTTTCCTAACCATTTCATCAAAAAATATTTTTTCCATTATGATCGTAAAAACAATTTTTATGTTTTAGTTATTCGATCACATTGTCATGTGATATTTAAAAAAAAACTGTTGTTAGGCACATTAAGGGTATCAAAACAATATACAAAGCCTTCGGGATATAATTATAAACATTAATAAAAATACCTTTTAAACATAATAGATCCATTTTTTTTCTTTGTGGAAGGGAAATCATCAAATGACTTCTCCCGCTCTGTGCGGAGCAGGTGTCAGACTTTTACTGACTAAAACCCACCCGTGTTTTGGTACCTAACTTTTTTTCTTTGATGTTTTTATTAATTACGAAACATACATAAACAACCTTGTATGTTATGTTATTCATATCGTATAACGTTAAAGGTTGATCGCAAAGAACAGGTACTTTAAAAGCAAAAATAATCGATTTTTATTTTATTTATAAGCTCTAAAATAAGCACATAACATGTAGATTAACAACGTGTAGATAAAAGAAAGTAAAGTTAACAGGAAACTTTTAACACTTAAAATTCTGAGAAGAAGAAACCTCAACATAATTAAATACGTCTTGCCACAAAGAAGAATAAGAACGATCAAACGGAAAGGCAATCAATTTGCAACGTACATAATAAAATTCTCCTTTAGTGTTTCATAACAAAAACAGTAACTCTCCTTTTGTGAATGGTTGAAAATTATTGGATTGAAGACTCGTGTTTAATTAATTTAATATTTTTTTCTTCCCTTGAATGGTGGGAAGTCAAATGACTTCTTCCTCTCTGGGTGGAGCGGAAGGGCTTGTCAGACTTTTACTGACTAAAACCCACCCGTGTTCCTTCAGTTGCCCATGCCAGGGCCACGGTATCTCTTTCGAACAACCCGCGACCCGATGTTGCTACAAAATTCTATTCTAAAATCTGCTTCTGGAGGTAGGTGGGAAGGTTGAAATGGCCAGCGACGGCCCCCATTACCCACGTCCAATGGTCTACTTGAAGCACTGAATGCGGAAACAAATCCCAATAGCAAGACAGACATTTATCTTAAAAGAAACCAAAAGTAACTTTAGTTTTGTTAGTCAGAAACTCAAAGTAATTATTTTAATCGCTGGCACTTTTTAATTGTCAAGGAGTTAAAATGATGAAGCTAGTTGCCCATTGCAAAGCGTAGTAGGTTCCTATGAAATAGAACGGGCAAGAGACTCCATGAGCTCTTTTAGAACATAACTCAACTAACACTGGGCAGAGTGTAGTTAACAAATACATGCCGTGACTTCTTACTAACCCTCTTATTAATTATATCTTAAAAAACCGTCAAACCAACAAGTCCGCGATAGCTGAGCATTTGCTGGAGGCCGGTCCAAACCACTGGATTCAACTACACAAGCCACAGGTTCTTTCCACAGATCGTTACTATTACTCCAGAATAGTACGTGAAGCGGTTGAAATCAGGAAATATAGAAATTTCAACAGAGAGGATGGATACCGACTGCCTACAACTTGGAATCCAGTCATTAGCAAGTGCAGGCAACGCCGGTCGTCCGACGAGGTCCGCCAGTGTGTAGACGTCCTTAGTGTTGTGTGTAGAAGTACCGACAGTGACATTTATAAAAATTGTGAAGACCAAGTGAGGGTAGATGCACATACCCGCACTTTACGAAGACGTCGCTGAGCTGTCATCAGTCCTCCCGTGACCACGATCGCTGCAAGGCGGTCGAAACGTCGGGAAACAAGTAGGTACCTGTTTACCTCGTTAAAAAGAATTTCGCGATAAGACCCGTTTTCGATAGTGTTTTATAATGTGTACAAATCGCGAAAGTTTAAAAAGTTTAACGCTCTTATTCTTAAAAAAAATAAAACGTTCTATAAACCTATTTTAGCTAGAATGCATATAAATGTTTTGTCAATTTCTTAGGACATACTACGAGGGTCTCAAATATATATTTCTTATAATTTTAAATATAAATTGTTTTAAAGTTATTTAAGAAAATAGATGAAAATTTACGGTTACCTTTATCTCCGAAACTACTGAGCCTAATTTTGAAAAAAATATACAAAATAGTTCTTTACCTGAAAATTACAGAAAAACATTTTAAGACGTCTGTGGTCTTAAAATAACTTGGTAAATCTCTCAATATTGTGAGTACAAACTTACATTTACAGTTGGAATGTATGGGAGAATATGTTTTTCAACTACAATGTTACCTATAAGTTTGTTCTTGGGATAAATTCATCCCAACTACGGAAGTAAGGAACCCTTCATTGTGCATGGTCCGACACGACCTTGGCCGGTTTTTTATACATCAGATGGCCAATTCTCGTACCTAAAAACGTTCACAATCTCATGCCAGCGTCAATCAAATGTCAAAAATGTAGGTAAACGCTATACAATTTTTGACAGATTGAGACTGAGATGAGATTGCGAACGTTGTTAAAAACACGAGAATTGCCCCTCTGATGTCGCAGTGGCACCACAACGTATTTACGTGGTGTAGCTGTAACTAACCTGCGTCCGCGAAATAGTTTCCAAAAATATAAACAAACATTTACACACTTTAAAGCCATACATAAAGTTCAGTTTGCGCTACCACTTCAAACATTTTCATGACTTTTTCAGTCATTCAGAAATCAACTTAATTCACACGCACATAAGATTTATATTCGTATAGTAGCAGAAATAACATCAATTTGAAGAAAATGTTTGAGTACTTTAGTTTTTCCATCATAAATCACAAAGTAGCAGTTTTTGTATGACAAACGAGTGTCAGCTAATCTCAACCAGCTCTGTAAGGAAAAAAAATATTTCCCCTTTGCCATCCTTTAGTCGTCTTTTAAAACCCCTGCGGGAGGATACAGTTTGCCTTACAATTCCCTGAAGCTACATCTTTTTCTTCAGTTCACGCTTACCTAATCGGCTTTGTATTTGTGTCTCGCGAATCGCGGTAGAAAATCTGAAGCCAGACACAGAACTATATTCCATTTATGACTACACAAAATATTCCATACTTATAACAGATTGTCTTACTGTTGATCCTTTTGTCTACTGCACAAGGGCGACATTGCAATAGATTATATTATATTCTTGAAAACTAGATGGCAAGTTATTTTTTTAAAAAGCAAAAATATTACAGCTACAACATCAATTTAATTAATTAAGTAAATCAAGCAATTAACAAAAATAAATGACACACGAAATCTAGGCAGAAAATAAATGTCGGTCGCTACAACGACGTGTTGATGGTCCGATGGTCTCGAGCGGAAAGGGGCGCGCTGTAGAACAGCGCTCCCTTATATACGGATTGGTTTCTTCAGTACTTCTGATTCCCAACAATATTTTATACTGGCTGTTCGTTTATCTCCAGTGGTTTAGGCTGTGTTTTGTCTGTTTTCATACAAAAATAACATCCAAATTTTCGACTTAACCGGTGAATTTTCCAAAAAAAATCTGTCGTACAAAGCTTGTCCTGACCTGAAAAAAAGAATTAGCCAAATAGGTGCAACCATTTTGTAGTGATGCGCTTACATACAAACGGCAATTTATTTTTATTTTTAAAGATAGATAAATAACAGATTGTCTTACTGTTGATCCTTTTGTTCACTGTAGGTACAGGCGACATTATAATAATAAAAAAAATCAGTTTTGTCAAATAATTAAATATTTTATTGCAGTTTTTGTACCATCCATCCATTGGTAGCCTGAGACCTCGAAAACGACATAGGCTACTTTTCATCCTAGATCGCAGACAAAGTCGCAAGCAACAGCTAGTATTATTATACTGCACAAAAGTGTACCTGCTCTATAGTTTCCTGGAAATACAAGTAGGTACCCTATAATGTGTCCTAGTATGTGTCGTCTGAAAATGTAAGTAATTGGTACTGTGAGGGCTCGAACCTCAACAGTGAGTGGCTACGGAATAAAAACAGTAGTTCACAGGAGAAATGGGGCTGAAGCCCGCTATATTTTAATCATCAGAATCACTACATAGTATAAAACAGCCGCGGGCAAAAGCTAGTAAATTATAATTCACACACTACCTACGCAGAGCCCTAGCTAAAGTCTAACTGTCAATCCTTAAAGAAAAGCGAGCATCACTTTTCTTTAAGAATAATTCGATGTTTGAATGATCGAAATTTCAACAAGTAATATCTTTGCTAAGGCTTGATTACAACATAAACTTCTACAGTTTCCACAATAGTTATATCCCTCAGATGTGGTGATAGTTTTTGTGTTACGCCTATGATCAGCAATGGAGATGCGACGAAGTTTCAATAAAAAATCAAACAAAAAATAAATAAGAAGCTTGTGATATTGTATAAATAACGCAATTCCATTCCAGAAATTCCCTTTGTGTAAGTGTTTTCAGCAAACATTTTTTACCGATTTCCTTACGAAAACTTTGACCTTTTTTAAGTGTTTTGTTCTTAAACAGTTTTCCACTTACAAGCTAGTGAAAGAGACACGTCCCTGTAATAATGAGGTCACGAACATTCATGTGAATAATGTAAACGGTGAGCACTAAAAGCTCACTCATTATTAACTACCTGTTTAGTTAAGTGACGGCAAACGGAATTGGTGAAGGTGAGTTGATCTCTACTTGCTAGGAAAAGGCATCTAGATTATCCCTTTAATCAACCCTTGTTGGGTCATATAGTTGGTATTAGATTTATGATGTGACAGGTTTTGTGTAGAGCGTGGGTCACGAGTTCACGACACTTTTTGCCAGATTATGATAACTTGTTAAGTAATTTTACCGAATCGTTTGTTGAGTTGTTTTGTGAGTGTTTGTTTATACATCTATAGAGTCGCTTTTGTTTCATTTTTTATTTTATTATATTTCTTTGTGTGGTCAAAAAACAAATAATTATGTCTTTTTATTACGGCAGTAGTCAGAGAATTCGTTTTGTCGTACCTGAACTTATATGCCCATAAATAATTTTTGAATTTATTTGTATTTAGTTAAGTCAGCCCAAAAAATTGCGATCAAAAACAAAAGAGTGGTGTGCGTTCAAAGAATTCTTCTTTTTATTTGTTTAAGAATACGGATGATAACAAAATCGTGGTGTGAGTATTTACGGTGAGTCACTTTTGTTAAAGAAAAATCTGCTCATTATATTTTTTCTACAAAATATTTTTCAAGTTTTAAGTACCACACTAACACACTAACTTTTAACTTACAACAACAATATTAGGTTTCTTGAACGAAGTTGGACCCTGCAAACCTTATTATTGACGATAAAGAACCGCGTCGAAAACTTTAAATAAAGTTGATCAACCGGTCTGAATTAGTTTTTAGACTATTTGTTTACCTATGCCATAGGAGCTAATATTATATGAAGCTGTAGATTTCGAACCACGACAATATAGTTATGAAAAAAATATTGGCATAACTCACACACGTAGATTGGCAATCATAACTAAACCAATCCCCGGGGATAGCCTATTCTATCCCAGAATTCACACGTTCTCAACTTCGCATAAATATAGAAGAGCGTACAAAAGTTGAATGTAAATTTAGGGGCGTAGGAATGACGTAACAAGCGCCGTAGCTGCATCTCGTAGCACAGTAATTTTATCGTAGCACGTGTCTACAAAAGTGCTACGCCATTTCAATTGTTGAGTTTCGTAGCACAGATTTCAGTAAGTTTTGTACTCAACAAAACTTGCTTATAATAATCTAGCGGTTCATAATGTTTGTGTTGAATTGTAACGGAATGATGCCCAAAAACAAAATAAAATGCTCGGTGTTGAGTGTAATCCCGTTTGGGGACTACGGAGAGATTGGCTCGGTCCGCCTCATGAAAAAATATTGAAAGTTTATGTCCACAACGATGTTAGAGCTGAACTCCGTTTTAATAATAAAGGCTCTGTGGATATTGTACTTTTATTTGTACGGGATTTATTTTTCTGTATTTATATAGGTTACGGATTAACGTGAATGGCAAACAATGTGTTTTGAATCGGTTTTATAGCAATTTGTTTTCATTATAATTTATTGAATGAAATGGTCGGTTTTCAGGCAACTAGCCATTCTTAACTTATCAACTGCTGGAAACGTGGATTTACGCGACACACAATGCTTAAATTATTTCTGTAATTCAATCAATCAATCAACTCAGCCTATCGCAGTCCACTGCTGGACATAGGCCTCTCCCAGTCTGCGCCACAACACCCTGTCCTCCGCCTTCCGCATCCAGTCTCTCCCAGCCAACTTCTTAAGGTCGTCGGTCCCACACTACGTTTGCTGATACGCGGTCTCCACTCCAGGACTCGTCTGCTCACCTTCCGCCTGACGCAGGTCCTCACCGGACACGGTTGTTTCGGGAGGTTCCTGTTTCGCATAAGGCGGGAGGAAACGCCCGGGTGTTTCCACTGTGTGGATCGCCCGGAGGACACGGTGGAGCATACAGTGGAGGTTTGCCCGGCTTGGGCAGAGCACCGCCGTGTTCTCACGGAGGCGATAGGCGGCGGCGATCTCTCGCGTCCGAGCCTGGTCCAGGCCATGGTGCGGAGCGAGAGTGCATGGGAGGCCGTCACCTCCTTCTGCGAAGCAGTGATGCTCGCGAAGGAGGAGGCGGAACGCGTGAGGGAGAGGCAGCCTCACGCCCTCAGTCGCCGCAGGAGACGCCCTGGGCGGCGGGAATCGCGGGGCGATTTCCGGCCACCGTAGGCGCGGGCCTGCGGACGGTGAGCAGCGGGTAGCTCGCCGTCCGGTAAGGACCAGGCCCGAGTCGACGGCGCGTCGTGTTCCACGCGCGCCTCAAAGAGATGTCAGCAAGTGACGGGGCCCAATAGGGCCGACGCCGCTGGGGTCGCGGGTTGTCTGAAAGGGTTACCGCGGCCCTGGCATAGGCAACTGAAGGAACACGGGTGGGTTTTAGTCGGTAAAAGTCTGACACGCCCTCCCGCTCCACCCAGAGCGGGAGAAGTTATTTGATGATTTCCCACCCTCAAAAAAAAAAAAAAAAAAAAAAAGACTCGTCTGCTCCACCGGCCATCGGTCCTTCGACAAACATGGCCAGCCCACTGCCACTTTAGCTTGCTTATTCTGCAGGCAATGTCGGCTTTTCCAGATTTTATCCTTCAAAGAAACTCCGAGCATAGGCCATAGCCCGCTCCATATCACGAATATTATATTTCTGAAAAAGCCCACAGTAATCCCTTCTACTACTATATTATTAAATGTAGTCTTGAATCACTTCTACGATTTTTTTATGGTTAATTTGTAGTACCTACTCACATTAAGATTTCTTATAAAAAATGCTGTGTCATAAAAATTGTGAAACCGCAGCACGAAATGATGTAAAAGAAAGTTTACAACTTGTGTTGGGTGCTGTCCAAAATGGCAATACTTGTAAAAGAAACTTTGTCAAAAGAAATTCTTTTCCGTTATAAAAGTAGTTACATGATAGTTTTTTGTATCGTTGGGAGTAACAGCTTTTTGCTGCTTTTTCAACCAATCACTTATCTGCTAAATCTCTCTTTTGCATTTGTTTTCAAGAAACAGTTTCATACTGACATGTCCGCATCATAAACTGAATTGTATCTCTCTCTCTCGATATTACTTTGATTTTGTATTGGATACAAAACATTTTACAATTTCAGTACTGCAAATCTTGCAGAAAGAAGTAGTAAACTTGAAATATTGCAATATTTGATCAAATGTATTCTCTCTGTTATCGTGTTGAAACACGATAACAGAGAGAATCATTATTTGGGAGAGAATACATGTATTCGATTCGAATTATTATAGTAACATTGTTTCATAGATGTTTTTGAAAATAAAACCTTTAGTTTCTATAAAATGCCGCCCATGGACACATGACCGCCCGTATTTTTCTGAATGTTCATGAAAATTATCGAAAATTAGGCGGTCTATCTTTAATATTTTTCATGTTATTCAATTTTTTTATTTTTGAGTAGCGTTTGTGACTTTGCTTTGCTTTGCTTGCTTTTTTTGCCATATCTCCGATGTTATTGGCTCGATTTGGATGCTATTTATTATTTCTAAAAGCTTATGAGTTGAGCTTTTCGATAATTTTTCATGAATATTCAGAAAATACGGGCGATCACATGCCCCTGGGCGGCATTGTATAGTGTGGAATCCTGTTTCAATTCGACCAATATTTTAGACGAACTAACATAATGTGCATTCCTTTGCAATCTTTTTTCTGAACCTACGCGGAAAAATTGCTAAAAATGGCTTCAATTTTAGACGTTTTTTTGCATGAAGATAGTGTATATGCTGGGTTAGCACTACAGAGTAAACAGGAGTAGGTAACCCTAGTCCAGAAAGTTAGAACTTCAATGTCCCGTTTTCACTAATACTCGGAAACAACTAAATGACCGCCCAATCGTTTTGCACTGTTGAATTTTCAAAGCTCAGCTCAGCGCTGAGAGTTTTTATTTAGGCATTAATTTAGGTGTCATATAGAGTTAGTGAAAACGGACATAAACGTTTCAATTGCTAAGTACAGCTACAGCGTAATTATAATTGTAAGTGCATGCTTCTACCATAAGAGGTAACTTTATTGTAAAAATTAAATAAACTGCAAGTTTGCAAGCACAAAACACGATTTTAACACATTATTTCGTATTTTATTTAAATTTTAACACCCGCATCCGGCGTCGTGTCTACCGTGACCACCGGCACAATGTATGTTCTCATGAATGTCGTTCCATTTCAGGTGACCGCCATAATGAACGGAAAATTAAAGAAAAACAGAGTAAAATTATTTTAGTTGCTGCGTACACCCACGCTATTATGGAGCAGTAATTGGAGAAAGGAAATGGCTAGTACGTAGGTACTGTTAGGATAACTAGGTACCTATAATTTTTCAATAGCTTGAAAATACAATTAAGGCACTATATTATCGTTGTAAGAACTTCCGTATGAAATTATAACAAGGAATTTACCTCAACTATACTTCGTAATAGCCTTATTAGCCTTCGTAATTTTCAAGTATCATTTTAGTTAATAATATTAATATGTTATTAATTGTAATCCGACTGGTAGATCCAGAGATTAGGTGCGTTCAAACAAACAAACAAAAAACAAACTCTTTAGCTTTATTATTAGTAAGTATAGTACCTGGTAAAAAAACGGCTGTAACGATTTCGATTAAAGTTGCAATATATGCAACTTTAATCGAAATCGTTACAGCCGTTTTTGAGAACATGATTACAAATATATTATATTAAATATCAAGTATTGCTCAGTATAGGATAGATAAGATTTATATTGGGCTTAGTAAAGTGGTTGTTGGGTTGGCATAAAGTGTTCTTTCCATCATATATTTTACGCACAGTAAAGTAGGTAAAAGAGCATGTTAAACTTACCGAGACACCGGAAAACGATTGCAGAAAATGATATAATGATTCGATTCTCGATATAACTTTCGATAATCGATAACATTAATCGAATAATCGACAACGAGGATGATAAGCGATAACATTATTGTTTCCTTGTTATTTTTCGGTAACTTATTCGAACCTTTAGTTACGTAAGGGGAGCACCACTTATTTGATTACATGATAAATTGTTTGTCAGTTTCCCTCATTCTGTTCAACGTTTGTTCTTTGCTCAAGGGAAAATTCGATTTGTTTTTACACGGGATTAAAGTCTGTCTGTTAGGCATGTTTGTACTTCGTGACATAGAGAGGGTCTTGTTTAACTTATAAAGCGTTTAATCCGGCAGATGCTTTAATTTTTGATAATTATATATTAGCTAACGCGTGTTCTTTGTCCTCGTCGGTTTTGTTTACGTTTTAAGGCGTTTTATTTGGCGACTAGCTTTTGGCAGCGGCTTCGCCCGCGTAGATGTCGAATGTCGAAAAATATCCCACGGGAATTCCTTCCTTATTCCTTGTCTGCATTGTAAAGGGAACCTTTGTGCACAATTTCAGCTTTCTAGGGTGTGGACAGGGCGTTGATGAGTCAGTCAATCGGTCAGTCAGGAATTTTCTTTTTATTTATATAGATGTTTACAGGGACCCCAATAAGTCTACTAATTTACAAACATTGCAATGGAGACCTCCATTGTGAGTTTTGGAAAGATTCGCCACACAAAATCTGTAAGAAACTTACATGGTAACGTTTGTAAATTTGTATAATTAGGTCCCAGGTGTCTTCGGTCTACATCAGACCATAATTAGGTTTTCTTTTGTTTATTTTATATTCAGGTAGGTAAATGCAGGGTCCGTGTATTAGCCGACGTTTGCACGAACATAAAAGTATCACAGTGATTTTTTTTTCGCTCACTGGATTTTCAACGCTCTCTTAGCGTCGAGAGGTGATAATCCAACAGTGTGTTTTTTCGTCGCGCTGGGATGCACTCTTTTGTTGAGAGTTGAAAATCCAGTGCGCAATAAAATCCCGCCACGATATTTTTACGTTCGTGTGAACGTCGGCTCTTGTAATAGGAACGCACGGTTACCTACATTACATATAGACTGTTAATCTTCCTATCTTATGACGTTGACTTCCCTTCCACACGTCAATTTCCTCGACAAGTCGTCGTCGCAATTTCCCAAAAATGAGGAAAGAAAGGTCATACATGAAATGATACTTCATAGAAGAGAAAATTTCTCTCTCCCTTTGTTAATTAACGTCTTTCGTAACTTCCCTTAATTATATCCTTTTCGTGTTCCTGTAATCTTCATCGTCGGTCATTTGGAAGATTTTTATCAGTAAATTGGTACTTCTTTCTGCTATGTTACTTAATTTATTTTTTAAGGAAAGTCTTTTTTCTATAATTGGCTTATAATTGGGTATCGCATCTTATAATACAAAAAGACTTATAATGCGACGTATTTTAGGACGTGTTTTGTGTAAGTTTTATGTGTTTGAAAATTTCTCAGAATTTGTCATTAAATATCACTTTTCTCTAAAACAATCTTGATTCCAATGAATTTTTGCCTTGGCTATAGGTTAAGTGTTACACACTGGAAGGAATACTTAGAGTTACAAGTCAATCTGTATCCTTGTCCCACGCCTGATACCTAATAAACTTATCCAGTAATACTCGAGTATAAAACACTCTCTCAATGATCCAAAGTCAAAGACTTTTAATCTTGGATTGACTAACAAACAAAAAACAACTTACATGAAATTAGAAATCAAATATTCAAGCGGGTTTTACTGATCTTCGAAAAAAGGCTTTTCCTTAAGCTATATTTGGATAATATGGTAGGAGATATGAGCTCATAGCTAAGTAATAACAGCCACACGGGTCAATCGATCAGGTTAAGCTACGCTTGCCGCGGTCGGTCCGTGGATGGGTGATCATCTTTACATACCGAGACCGCGAGTGCCTCAGAAATCACGTTAAGCTGTTGGTCCCGGCAGCCATTCTTGGATCTTTATCAGTCGTTACTGGTCGTCAGAAGCCCGAAAGTCTGACAACCAGTCTTACCAAGGGGTATCGTGTTACCCAGTAACTGGTCTGTGGAGGTCAGATAGGCCGTCGCTCCATGTAAAATACTGGTATTCAGCTGCATCCTGTTAGACTGGAAGCTGACCCCAACATAGTTCGGCAAGGACTAGGCAGATGATGGTGGAAAAAAAAAAATAGTCGATACTTCTATAATTATGTTTTTGTTGATCGACATTTGGCTTGAACCAGAAGTTCCTGAAGAAAAGGGGGCTAAGGGGGATACAAGTAATATTAAACTTGAACTATATGATATTACTTGTATCCCCCTTAATCTCTATCTTAATGCGAAAGTGTAATAACACAACTTTCGCATTAAGATAGAATCTAACAGGAACTGGCCTAGTAATCCAAGGTAGTACAGTCAGTGCCATGCATAACTCGACCCCTCTCCCCTCTTCTTGTTTTGTAAAAGGGGTCATTTAATGCAGAGCACTGACCGGACCTATCTAGAAAAGGTATATCTGTTACGGTAAGTGTGATTAATTGAAAATTAACTCATGACTTGGTAAATGTGAACATAAAATTTAATTCATTACTTTTAGCAGTTGTTATTAATAATTCACTACTCTCGTCGGTAAAAGTAATAAAACAAAATAAGACTCGAAGTTATTTGTCCCGTAGTTGTTTATTTTTAGTACTCCGCACTTAAAAATACATAACTAAAATAAAAGAAACTTACATGCAGAATCGTTTATTCTTTGGTTTTGCTTAAATCAAACCAGAACAGATAAAATATAAATTATAAGTTCTCGAGGAGCTCGTGGCTAAGTATTAACAGCTACACGGGTTGATCCATCAGGTTAAGCTACGCTTGCCGGGGTTGGTCCGTGGATGGGTGACCATCTTTATGTACTGAACTCCTCCGTGCCTCGGTCGTTGATCCCGGCTGTCATTCGTGGATTTTTGACAGTCGTCACGGGTCGTCAGAAGCCCTAAAGTCTGACAACCAGTCTTACCAAGGGGTATCGTATTACCCAGTCACTGGGTTGTATAAGTCGGTTAGGCAGTCGCTCCATGTAAAATACTAGTATTCAGCTGCATCTGGTTAGACTGGAAGCCAACCCCAACATAGTTGGGAAAAGGCTATTGAAGTACAATCATATCCGTAAAATCAACATTTAAAATTAAAATCTTACTTCTATTTCTTTTTTATTGATAATACCTACCACAATTACTTTAAAGTACAGAACTAAAATACTAAATAAACTTTGAAAATTATTACATTTATCGGTCCTAAGATTACATTTTTAATAATCACCGGTAAATGTGATTAATTTCTTACTTTTACCTCGACTTTCGGTAATTATTAATAATGATAGACAATTATTAATAATTTTAAATTAATCACACTTCCTGTAACATAATTATCGAAGTCCAAATTAATATTAAGCTTCTACGTGTAAGTAAACTTAAGCACATAAGGCGCAACAAACTAGGTGTAGCTCGTTCCGCCATGAGAGGAGAAGATTGTAATTTTCCATAATCAGCCCCACGCCCGTTGCCACTGCTGGGGCACAGGCCTCCTCTCTGTGAGTGGGTTTGGGCCATAATCCACCACGCGGCCCCAGTGCGGGTTGGTGGATGTCACATGTCTTTAAATTTTTGGTTCTAGGACATCAAGTTTCCTTAAGATGTTTTCCTTCAAAGTTTTGAGAGCAGCGGTGATGAAATAAATTACACAAAGTAATGCGCCTGTCTGGCTTCGAACCCACGACCTACTCGTAAGTCGGAGCCGCTACCACAGGGCCATCACTGCTCCCATTAACCTTTTGTATGTCGTAAATTACATAACAATTAAACGAGGCAAAAGGAGTATGTAAGGGTCGTATCAGTTGGCGTTCTGTATGGTTCATGCTAACAGTTCCTTACTGTGCAGTAAAATTTGCTTTAAATCGAAGATATTTATACGGGATGAAATTTAAAACATGTTTCGAATCGAAATGGGAGATTGTGCTTATCATAATGAACAACTTTTACTATGGGACCAAACCTGAAATAGCGAAAAAAAAAATCAGCCGTTCAGTACATTAATTAATCTACATCAAACTCGTCAAAATGTACTGAACAGCTGATTTTTTTCGCGAATTCAGGTTTGGTTCCATAGTTAATTTCATCCTGTATATGTTACGAAGTTACTAAACTACTATTTAGGTAAGTATAACATTTTGTCACAAATGTACATTTAAACGAAGCGCGTTTAAATTCCGGTGTGCGTGAGAGTCTTCTATCTCACGCGTTAAACTAGACAGCCATAACGCCATTTGACTTACACACCGAGCTAAACTTCGTTTCGATATAATACAGCCAAAATCAACAAAGTGGACATTCTTATTATGACGTCATTACGAGAATTATCCTATCTGTTATAATTAATCGAAAACAACATCCAACGCAAGTTGCAACTAACAAAACATTTCTTTGACTTCTCCAATTCAACAAGAACATTGTAACAAGAACAGTGAAAGATAATAATACTACATTAGAGACTGCATTGCCTAAAAATGAAATGAAAATGATGTGGTAAAAATATATAGGTAGAGGACATCTGAAAGGACTTCTTTTAGGCCCTTAGCGCACCTCCACCGCGAAACCATAGCAGCAAAATCGCAGTAGTTTATTTCAACTGACTCGCATGATGTTCCGCTACTCGAGTAGCAGAACAGGAGCAGGTGTTTCGCTGTTTCGCGGTTTCGCGGCGGAGATGTGTTAAGGCTCCTATAGTTCTCAAAAGTAGTAACCTAAAAACTGTGTTGGTAGCACCTAGATAGTAGTACCTACCTTATTTAAAAATAATGCTGAAGAAGTGGAGAAAATTGTGTGTGTTTTTAGTAAATTTTCACTAAACTTATACGTGTTCGTGTAACTTGTACGTTTTTTGCGTTATGTTTACCGCAAATGAGCGTATTTTCTATTTTTTTTTTCTTTATTCAAGCAAACCGTCTCTTGCAGAGGAAATTGTTTTCAATGTTCACTTTACGTGCGTATGTAAAATACATTCATGTGCACACAGTGAGAATCCTAACAGAACGTTGCATAGGTACTATCCAGTTTCTCTTTTACCATACTATAATTATTTATTATTAAAAACGCAATTCATTACTAGCACTTCCCGCGCGGCTTCGACCGCGTTGATGTCGGAAAATATCCCACGGGAACGTGCTACCGGGAAATCCTTCCCTACATTATAAAGGGATCCTCTGTACAAAATTTCAGCTTTCTATAGGTTCAAGGGTTTGGGCTGGGCGTTGATGAGTCAGTCAATCAGGACTTTTTTATTTTTGTAGATTATTTTATTGTTTGTTTTTCCCAAATAAAATAAAATAAACAAATTATCGGTAACATTTCAACTGAAACCACTGATTTGTAAGAAGTGTATTCCACTGCTAGAATCAAAAACGAAAAATACTTTCAACCCTTTCAGAGGTCAATTCAACTGTTTTGTAATTAGGCAGACGGACAGTAATCTGGGAGGTAATTAGTAGCGGGAAAGAAAAACTCTTTTACCATTCCTTTACGGCTTAGAGGACTTTGTTTAATGGAGGTCAGAAACGTCCCAATGAGACTAAAAACTAGATACCTATTTCAAAATACTTGTAGCATAAAATTTCCCCATTGAGACCAAAAAGTAGACGGTTACAAATTTAGCAGTTACAGTATTTTTCCGGTACGCAAAAATAGTTTTTATTTACGCTACTTATAACATAAAACGAAGCTTCTCTCTGTCAGTCTGTGGTTTGTGAACTTTTAACTCTGAAACCACATATCCGACTAAGGAATTTATTAAACATAGAATTTTTTTTTCTAGCTAGGTGTATCTATCTATCTATCTTCTATCTATCTATCTATCTATCATATATCTATATAATATGATAATCATCATCATTGTCTGCCTTGTTCTACTTAGGTACTGAGTTTAGGCCTCCTCTCTTTTGTGCCTTGCTTCCTGGTTTATCTATGTATCATCTGCCTAGCCTTTTCCCAACTATGTTGGGGTCGGCTTCCAGTCTAACCGGATGCAGCTGAATACCAGTATTTTACATGGAGGGACTGCTTATCTGACCTCCACCATGCAGTTACTGGGTAATACGATACCCCTTGGTAAGGCTGGTTGTCAGACTTTCGGGCTGCTGACGACCCGTAACAATTACGGCTGTTATTACTTAGCCACAAGCCCCTCTCCTCTCCCCTCTCCCCTCTTTTTACGATCATCATGACCTTTCAAATAAAAGCATTTTATTCCACACTGTATTATAAATGCGAAAGTAACTCTGTATATTATCTGTTTGTCGGTCTGGTTAACTCTGAATCGATAGTTATGAAAGACAGATATAGATTACCTTTACCTTTACCTTGGACCTGTAAAAGGACATAGGCAACTATATATCCCGATAGTACGATCCCGTCGGATAATTTTCGATCTCCATTTATATTAAAAACGCGTATTTGTATTAAAGTGCGTGTCGGAAAAGTATTTATCCTAATATCAAACTTATCATTGTAATTGAAAAACATGTTCTTCCATACACTGATAGGTATACGCCACTGTCAATTTTCCAACTGTAAATAAGGTTGTAATCGAAAA
The DNA here is from genome assembly GCA_905163495.3 of Cosmia trapezina. Taxonomy (NCBI): domain Eukaryota; kingdom Metazoa; phylum Arthropoda; class Insecta; order Lepidoptera; family Noctuidae; genus Cosmia; species Cosmia trapezina. The sequence goes on from LR991033.1 coordinate 11,163,452, forward strand.
AAAATGTATGTGATAAAGCTACAAATTAACGTATTTCGGACTTTTTTTCCTTTACTTTTGCTATGAGACTTTGCTTCTTGCCAAATTTTACGATTTTAGGTCAACGGAAAGTACGGGTTTTGATTTACTTGCGAGTATCAAAATATTATGTGTGAGAAGCTTGATTTTTTTAGGACTCCGAGGGAGCTATTAGATGAAGGTAATCATTATAAGTTTCTGAGAAAACGAGTATTGACAGATTGATAGACAGTCTGAAAATAAAGTGTTCCTATAAGGGTTCCATTTTTGCTTTTGAGGTACGGAACCCTAAAAATGATGAAATATCAAATAAACGTAGAAGAAATCGCGGAAAACAGCTAGTATTTCTATATCCAAGTATCTAAAATAGCAAGTAGGTACCTATATTTAAGGGCAAGTAAGGCACTCAATAAGTTTTTAATGGCTGGCTGAACGGTCGTGGCATACTCTGCCTAACAGTTGCGTAAGACATAAAAAAGTAAAAATTAAAAAGTAACATTCAACTCGTAGGTGGTCCGTGTCTGCGTCATAAATTATTGGGAAATCCTATTTCATATTTTTAATGTGAAAGTTTGTATGTTTGTATTCAATCACACAAAAACGGCTGAACGGATTTGGATTTTTAATTTTTAATTCCGGTAATAGGAGCTTTCCAGTGGCATATTTTCCAAAATCAACGCGGGCAAAGCCGCGGGCAAAAGCTAATTAAAATTCAAAATGTATGTAATACTAGGAGTTTATTCGTCGTAATTATTTCTTGATAATTTTGAGGTTTCGTAGTTACGGGTAAAAGTTTTTCGTAAATTAACTTCGTTTGTTTTTCTTCATTTCTATACCAAGTAATGTAGCATGTGATCACTTACATGCTACATGCTTAGCAAAATTTTGCCAACTTAGTACACAGTAAAATTATGATCTTGGAATGTTTCCAAATCAAGTAAATCCATATTTCAGGGTGACTGTTTAAACAAATGGTATATATTAAAGAACAGTGGTACAGTGGACTGCTGGGCTGCATCAATTGGGTACCCCAGTATTATTCAAATTTTAATATAAGTGGGGTATCCAATTGATGCAGCCCACTGTACATAGTTAAGTAATTAATGATAAATGATAAATGATTTATTTTCTGTAAGTAGGTTTGTACAAACACTTTTACACGTCAAGCATATTTTTTTTAAAACTAGATGAGTTCGACGTTTCCTATCTGACTACTCTGAGAAGAAACGCCGAAACAAACTCAGAGGTCAGTCTCTTTTAAAGTCCAGACATAATCTTGGTTAGATCATGTGAAGACCATGTAGATTGCAGTCTGAAATGGTCTTTTGAGGAAAGAACCACACAGATTGAGTGGACCTGTCCTGTCAGTGCACGCATTTGTCAGTAATCGTGCAACTCAACTCAAAACTTAAGGAGCTTAACGATTCGACGAACAATAACAAAGAAAAGACATTTGGGTAGGCCGCATAAATTACTCAAACTGTCAGACTATGACTAAAACTAAGAAAAGGATAAAATAAATAAAAAACAGTGATCCACGTAGTCTTCACATTCACAATAATTAAAAATAGTATAAGTAATACTTTACAAAGTAAATATTCATGTCATTGTGTAGAATATGTAAAAAGGTATTTAAATCAACATTAATTGTGTAAATTTATTGGAGCAGCTCAATCCCAAGCCTTTTTGTCCTCAATATAGTCTTTGACAGTATAAAAGGCTTTCTGACAAAGTTTCCGCTTTATACAATTTTTGAATTTATTAAGGCTTAGTTCTTGAATGTGGCTAGATAGTTTATTATAAAAACGTATACAATGGCATCTAAACGAACCACTTATTTTCTTAAGCCTGGTTGTAGGAACAACAAATTTGTGTTTGTTTCTAGTATTCACATTATGGACGTCACTGTATTTTTTAAACAAATTGATATTTTTATGAGCATACAAAAGATTTTCATAGATATACTGAGAAGGCACAGTCATTATATTAATTTCTTGAAATTTATCTCTGAGGGAGTGTCTGGGACTTAATTTGTAAATTGAACGAATAGCCCTTTTTTGTAAAACAAAAATTGTCTGAATATCGGCGGCATTTCCCCACAACAGAATACTGTACGACATCACACTATGAAAATAACTAAAGTAAACTAAACGGGCTGTCTCTAAACAAGTTAAATCACGAATTTCCCTAACGGCGTATGCTGCAGCGCTAAGCTTTTTTCGACAATTTATCTATATGGGGGCCCCATTGAAGTTTGGCATCCAGAGTTATGCCCAAGAACACTGTGGTATCTTCGGGAATCAACTCTTCACCCTTTATGAGAACATTAGTTTTTACTTGTCTAACATGAGGTATAGTAAACTTAATACACTTAGTTTTTTTCTCGTTAAGAAGTAGGTTATTAACATTAAACCAGTTAACTACTTTTGCGAGGGCGTTATTTACATTGTCAGTAACCAGCTGCTGACGTTTGAGTTTAAATAAAAGTGAAGTGTCATCTGCAAACAACACTTGTAGACTCTGTACTCTTACAGATAGTCTAGTAATATGAAAAAGTAACTATTATTCAAGTTCATGGCTTTTAAAATAAGGTTTTAGAAATAATAGACACATGTTAATGTACTTACATAGTGTATTTTCCAAACACACAAAATCAAATATACTTTTACAATCACCACTAGGTATCTTAAAACCACAGCTAAAGATTAGCCCTCGTATTTTCGACGTCTTATGCTCGACTAAGTTCGTAGCAGTGGCGTCGACAACCAAGATGGCGTTTTCCCACCATTATTATTCCCGCCTTTTTGCGATACGCTGTGATTGGTTTGTCGTGCCATCTACAAACTTTGTCGGTACTAAAATATTCAATTTAATACTTTTAATATTAGAACTGATAATTTAACATAGCTAATTGTATAAAATACGATATAATTTATTAATAATAACATTATTGATAACACACTATATCATGATTATCCTGTATGAGGTAAGGCAAGTCATTCATATAAATAAGAAACAAAAACGGGCCAAGAATTGAGCCTTGGGGGACACCCATTGTTAATACGGATCCGGGTGATCTTTTCCCGTTAACATCAACTCTTTGAATCCTATCACTTATGTAAGAAGTGAGAAGATCCAGAGAGGCGTTCCGGATTCCGTAATGATGCAGTTTCCTGATTAATGTTTCATGAAGAACGCAGTCGAATGCCTTGGACAAATCACAAAAGATGCCCAAAACACCGCATTTATCCTCCCATGCATTATAAACATGACCTAAAAGTTCAACACCGGTATCAGTAGTTGAACGACCCTTTGTAAAACCAAACTGTTTGTTATGTAATAATTTATGTTTATTAAAAAATCTTTGCAGTTGATCTAAAATAACTTTTTCAAAATTTTTACTAAAGGTAGGTAGCACTGAAATAGGTCTATAATTAACGTGTGAAAGGTTTTAATTATGTCTCTACAGGTAACATATTGGAAATTAAACTCAGAATCACAAACTGGAACGTTTTCTTTAAGTAAAGACTCTGCAGCAGTGGGTGATGACCTTAGAGATTTAGTAGTTGATACGGGAATCTCAGCGACGAACTTTTCAAAGGCCGCGGCGACTTGGGAATCTGATTTAATTATGTTGTCATCAATAGCAAGGCTGTAATTGATTTTTGTTAGTAATAATTGTGTAAATATTTAAAATTGGATCCATTATTTCACCTACATATCCAATAAATACCTTTTGTAGACACTCGCATTTTTGCCTATCTGTCTTTCCAGGCAAAAATGCATTATAAAACAATCGGGTCAACGGGTCTTATCGCGATATTTCTTTTTTACGATTGTCGATTCTTTTTTTCGGTTCTCGATATTGTTTTATAATGTGTACAAGTCGCGAAAGTTTAAAAAGTTTAAAAATGAAAGTGTCTTTGAAGTATGAAGGGAAAAACGGATCGCACGGTACCTCCCGGCCTTGTCAAAGGTCATCCGCCCGTCACAGTCACCCACACTAATCAAATCTTATTAAAAAAAACATTAAGATTCTAAGCGGTTTATATTGTTTTTCTTTTTTTTATTCGTAACAATATTTGCATAAACTGAAATGTCATAGACTCCTAGATAATAGTTAAAAGCTCTTTATTCAAACCAAGTTTTCAAAACGACTGCACACAACATTATTAAATTATTTTTGGTTGTTGGCGGTTTTCTCTCTCTCTCGGAGACACTAGCAAGGCCAAGCAAATTAATTTAATAAACGTCACGTGTGTCTTTTAATTAGTTTTCAGTTGGTGGCAAAAGTGCAGCACATTATTTGGCTCGCGAAATTAATTAATGTCGTCTTGCTTCATACTTTTACTATTTTTTAACTTTATCATAATATTGTACCTAATATAACAACTGGTTTTGTCTAGTATACTTGTTAGTGGCATACTTTTTCATAAAGATTTCCTATGGAATTAGTACCTAAACCATATTTCTCTTTTTCTTAGGGCTAAACTGGGCTATAAATTTACTGAGACTTATGTGCCCATAAAACGAGCCATTTCCTAAGCAGACCTAAAGTTCATCGAGCTATTAATGACCTTAGCAGCTGTGGCCGCGTGTAATGTTTTCAATTAATTATTGGAGATGAATTACACTTTCCTTCTATTTTTTTTCCATAGGTCAAGCTATTATAAATCAGTCAAATTTTTTATCTACCTAATAATATTACATGTATCATGTAATATACGACTGTACCTACTTACATGATGTTAACTAACATGTAGGTACGTTAGTGGGGGGTAGGCAGAAACTACCGAACGCCAACAGCTACGAATGCTACGATCCTTACATACTCATTTTGCCTCGTTTACATTCATACATGACATTTCCTGAACTTTATTATTACTTACTATACTAGCGTGTATATTGTGTCACTCTCTGTTTATAAGGATTGCAATATTATCATTCCGTTTTTATCTTGTGGCCCTGAGATTAATGTTGTCAAGTACAAGTGTGATGTATGGTCAGCAACATAAGTCGATTAACACTGCTACTTTTACACATCATGTAAATTAATAGGTACAAATTATTTCATTATCTCTTTTTTTTTCAAAAATACTTAAGTCTAGTTGATCTTTAAATTAGTTTACTTCTGTTCCAATTTAATTAAATATCTTGCTCAATAATTAAGATTTAAAAAACTGAAGTGTGAATCTACTTTTATTGCTGACTGTACCTATATTCAATTCCATACTTTATTTTAACTTTATCTTGGAAATAAAATCCCTCAAATCACTTTTCAAATCTTGGTCGTTCAATTTAACTAGTTTCGGTATCTACTTTATTTTATTTGTATCTTGTTTCAAACAAGTCTTAACGAAAAAAGGAATGGCTAAAACTTCAGTACCTAGTGATTTGATTTACATCTTTCTTTGACTAAAGGAAAATTGTTTGGAATTTATTCGAACTCAATCTGATTCACGTAATCACTCTGGTTTACGTGACAAGCCGTAGTTCAGGTTATATTTGTAGTATTTTTAAGGTTCCGTTGAAATGGGAATCTCATTACGGAAGCTCTTTTGTATATCTGACTTCATTGGGAAGTGAGTCGCTTTTCCTTTCAGATAGTCCGTCCATTTGTTCATTTTCCCGTGAGTTCTCAGTATTCATTCCGTTTACCTTTGTTAGCTAGGCTGGGCCAACTTTAGTTTTACATAAGGTTTGAACGATAAATATATGTACTTAAAATATTTCTTCGACAACCTAGTAACATTTTTGTTCTGGTTTTCTAGAAGTTTGATTTTTGGAGTTAGTATCTCGGAAAATTATTATTATGTGTGATGTCAAAAAGCAACATTAAATCTACAATATTTATTATGAGATAATTATATAATGATTGTCTCAAAAAGTCGTATCCAAATTCATTGAATAAAACATCTTTTAGGGTTAGCCCTAAAAGATGTTTTATTCTCGTTTAATATTTTGATTTTTTTAGTAATTTTATATTATCTCCGAAACTATATGACCAATTGACATTCGTAAAGGCTTCATTTGACGCCGGATTACAATATATACAAGTTAACACTATTTACAGTAGGTACTAAAGTAAATGACTCACTAACTAAAATAAATACAACCACAAAAGGACACTTAGGCGTCGAAGTACTCGTCCGCATCGATGTCATCCGGAAACGTGCCCCGACTGGCAGCATTTTGTTTTTGTATTAACAGACTGAAAACATTATCTGTATGAGAAAGGACAAGGGTTCTTCAGGGTGGGAAAAAACCTTTGAGTTTTAAGAGGAAGTGTGGTCACGTGGTTTTTGGCGTTCACGGAAAAAAATAAAATATTTACTATATGATTTATCTACCACTGCAGGCGTTGTCCCTATATGTTGTTGTTTGGCGTTCTAACATACATATATTTGTCTGAAATTAACATAATTTTGTAATGTTGGACGAGTATTTTATATGAAGAATACGCTAGTATGGAAAGAACGCCAACGACCACGTGACTGCGTTTCCACATAATTGTGGTAATTAAGCAAAAGGAACATTACCATATTTTGAGTAGCAGTGTATCAAATAATGTTTGCAGTCTTCGTTTGAAATATAGCGAGACCACGAGTGTAGTTTTTAAAAGTATCAACATTCAGTAGGTACCTTGCAAAAAAGAAATATTGATACAGCCTGCAGAAAGGTTTTCCAGTGTGTTTTATATGTGAGAACTGTATTTTGTAAACGAAATCCAACGATACATAAAAAAAATCCTTGTGTAGGCAACGTTTTAAAAATATTGCGTCAATTATCCTGTCTTCGTCTTTCGAGATTTAAATGTTCACCTGTAGTAGCTCCGCTACGCCTCGACTCACTCGCACATAGTTTAGCGCCATAGGAAAGAAAGAGATAGCACTATCTCCATAGGCGCTTGATCACCCCACTACAACATTCCTCATTCGTTTCCGTGCGCGCGCGGCTACCGCACATAGTGAAGGAAGTTTTTTCGTTTTTCAGATTTTATAGTTTTAAATAGTTCTAAAACTTAAAAATGCCAAAAAGGAAGCATGAAGAAACTAAAGAAGACAAATGGCGAAGGAAATTAAAGAAATATGAACAAAGATTGTCCAAGAAAAGACGCCGTCATAGACGTGTGTCAATGCAAGGTATGTGCCTACTACCTACATAATTTTATCATTTTAGTGGTCATTGTTATAGTGCAAAATACATTCTTTGGACAATGGTACCTTAGATCTAACACGAGATGTTAGACGGTACATCAAACTTTCGAGTCAATACGAGATATTGACCGATTGTTATCTTTTTTTTTTTAGAGTCAATACGAGATATTGACCGATTGTTATCTTTTTTTAGAGTCAATACGAGATATTGACCGATTGTTATCTTTTTTTAGAGTCAATACGAGATATTGACCTAATGTATTTTATTAGAGTTAATACGAGATATTAACCAAAAAATATCGTTCCAAAATATCTGGAATCGGACAGCGGTGCGTCTAGGCCTTCGTCTCCTGACCGCTCGCCTACGCCGACGACTGCGGTGGTGGATGGCATACCTGCTGACTCAGCGAGGCCAGTGGATGAGCCAGGCACCTCTGCGCGCTCTGCGTCACCCATGCCACCCAAACTTTCGACAACGGGGGGATGTGTATCACAGCCAGCTGACCCCCAGGGTGTGACAGCCCCAGCCGATAATGCTAATACGAACGGCGATAATGTTCCTCCTATCGCAGATCCCGAGCTCTTAAGGGCTTTAGGGGATTTTGAAGCTGAAACCGCCGATTGGGGTCCAGACATTGTAGCTTTTTTATCGAAGCGATGGGATCCTATCCTTAAAGATGGCCTTAAAAAAAAAAAAAGAAAAAACTGTCCCTTAATTAAAGCTCCTCCAGTGCTAAATCCTGAAATAACTGCAATGCTAAATGAGTCCGCAAAAAGTCGTGACGTTTTGATTCAGAAGCAGCAATGATCGCAACTTGGATGCGTCCTGACTATCTTAGGAAGGACGATGTCAGGTATATTGACCAAATCCAGTGACTGCCGACATCCTTCGTCTTCTGACAGACGCGACTTCTGACTTCTGACAGATTGCTGTTATATGATTGCTGCTGCAGCTGCTGCTGTCTTGTTGTTGCTGTTATTGTTTGTTTATTGTGGTTATTTGTTGTTCTTTTGTTGTTGTTACTTGGAGACTGAGACTTGGAGAGAGAGAAGATCTCTTGTCACTCCAATGGTCGACAAGACCTTTTTAGAGCCTTTTAAAGATAGAAAGAGAGACAGTCATCTTTTTGGTGAGAAATAAGGAGAATTTATTAAATCTTCGCGTGGAATACAGGAGACAGGCAAGCTGATCCAGCCTGCAGCTCAAACGAGCACTTTAAACTACAAAGGCCCGCCGTCACGCCAGTCTTATTACCGCTACGTTCGTAGGCAGCCGAGACGCGGCGGCGGGACCAAACCAGGATCGAACTACCGCCGCCGCGGAACAATGCAGGTGATGAGCCGTGCTCCACGAGCGTCGTCCCCTCACCAGTACCCTGCATCACCTCACAAGCGGCCCTCACAACGAACGCGAAGCAGTAACTTCTCAGGTATACTCTCATGCTGGTCGCTTAAGGTATTATTATATTGAAGCTTGGCAAAAGGGTACTGATGACAAAACAATCCTTGAGACCATTTCTGGTTATAGAATTTCCTTTCATATGCATCCTGTACAACATCCGGCTATGATTCCAAAAATCATCTTTGTCGAAAGATGCCAGGTTTTATATTAAACAAGAATTGAATCGTTTGTTGCAAGCAAATGTCATACGTAAATGTAATCCTACCCGTAATCATTTTTTATCTAGTATTTTTATTATTCCTAAAAGTAATGGTGAAAAGCATTTAATTCTAAGTTTAAAGAAATAGGTTATTACACCCATTTTTGAAAAGTGTCTCAATTAGATTCTATAGTACTCATAAGCCACCAAAAAAAAAAAAAATTCAATCTTTATGTGCCATAAAAATGCATTTAAGTTTTAAATTTCGCGCGAAAACGCTGGACGCAGTGGATGCCATATTGCTCTGTGGTCATGACATCAGTTTGTCAGTAAAAAAAAAAAAAAAAAACACTTTTTGTACGCTGATCAGTTGACATTGACATTTTTAAATGTATACTACCGTAATAATGACGCAGCACTTCACGCAGCACGCAGCTACTTTCATGGTGTTAAAAAACTGAGAACTTTGAATTGAATTTTAAAATTTATATTGTTATTTTACGAACTGAAGCTAACATTTTCAGACTGCTTTTTGCCTAAGCTATCTAAATAATTATTTTTAGATTTTTTCTCCTATAAATTAAAATACCGTATTAAATAAATTTGTCGATGAAATCCATTTTAAGATGGAATGTTAGGACAGCTGTCAAAATTAATGACACATAACTGCTACTTAGGGTTAACTTGGATTAAAAAAAAAAAAAAAAAACATACTTTTTGATACCTATCCACGACGATCATGTAAAGTTTTTGAGATTTTATTTTGATAATATTTTGTAAGAATTTTTGGTTTTGCCTTTTGGATTGAGCTCAGCTCCTTAAGCTTTTACAAAACGTAAATCTTTCGCGAACGAGGTCACTAATATTGTCACATACTCCTACATACGCATTGACAATACTACGGCGATCGCTTACATAAATAGACTGGGTGGAGTGCAATACCCACATCTCAATGGGTGTGAAAAACGACAGATATTTCTTTCTGCTTCTACATAGCGTCATCCCAGAACATTGAAGCAGACACAGAGTCAAGAAACATTGACATTGAGTGGGAATTGCACTCTACAGCTTAAGATACTATTGTTTCAAGATTTGGTGAACCTGAGATGAACATTTTTGCATCGAATGCTAAACGTAAAAAAATATATATCATGGAAGCGCGATCCCCATGCATACAACGTGGACGCTTTTACTATTAAATGGAATATGTTCTTTTATGCGTTTCCACCATTTTCACTCATTTAAAAGTTCTGCAAAAGTTTGTTACTGATGAGGCAACCGGTATAATCGTAGTGCCTCATTAACCATCTCAAGCATGGTTCCCAGTATTCAGATCTCTTGCTGGAAACTCACCCTCTGCATCGCCACCTGTCCCTGGTGGCGACTATATTATCCGGGAAGCCTTCGCACGATTGCAGATCCCTCAATCAGCGCTAACTGTAATGATGTCATCTACTTCTGGAAGCACTAAGACGCAATATACTTCTAGCTTTAAACAGTGGTGGTTATACTGTCACGATAAGGGTTTAGATCGATTCCAGATCGGAGTACATGATTTGCTAGACTTTTTGTCTCAATGTTTCAGAAATGATTCCACGTATGGAACATTAAACAATCACCGTTCGGCTTTATCACTTATTTCCGGAAATAATGTGGGACAAGACAAATGTGTCAATAGATTTTTTAGGGGAGTATTTAAGTTGAAGCCTTCCTTCTCTAAGTATAATTGTACATGGAACCCCAATATCATCCTTAATTATTTTGGTGATTTATACCCCAGCAAGAATTTAAGTTTGGAGCAGTTGAGCAAAAAATTGGTTGTATTATTGGCTTTGTCAACAGGCCAAAGATGTCAGACGCTTTCATTGATTAGGTTGCCCAATATTATGATCAATCAAAACAAAGTTTTAATCACTATTCCTGATTTAATGTTAAAGGTAAATCCCAACCGATTCTTGACCTTCCTTTTTTCCGACAGCGTCCTGCAATCCACCAAAAGAAATACGTACTGTAGATAATTAATTGATTCTAACTATTAAAGAACCTCATCACGCCGCCTCTTCGCAAACTATAGGGCGATGGATAAAGCAGGTTTGGCTGCTAGTGGTATGGACACTGAAATATTCAGTGCTCATAGCACTCAGCATGCATCATCTTCTGCTGCACATCAAGCAGGAATCAGTGTCGATGTCATTAGGAGAACCGCTGGGTGGTCAGATCAATCGGCCACCTTTGCTAATTTTTATAATCGGCCAATCGCTCAAACAAATTATGAATTTGCAAACGCTGTTCTCAGTAATCAGTAAGGAAGTTTTGTTTATATAATTATAATCATTTAAGTTATCTTTTTTTTTGTGTTTATTAATTGAAATAAGACTACATGTATTATTTACCGGAATTCATTTTTCAATTTAGTCCTACCTATAACATTGCAAATGTCTATCTCTAAACATCTACAGGTGAACATTTAAATCTCGAAAGACGAAGACAGGATAATTTAATAATCAAACGAACTTACCTGAAGTGAAGTTCGATTTTAATTATCCTGTCTTCGTCGAAGAGATTTAAGGTCCCTCCCGACCCTTACTTTCAGGTGGACCTTTCATTTCCCTTAACAATGTTATAGTTCGTCCAGTAGACCGGTACTCTGAACTGAATGAGGAATGTTGTAGTGGGGTGATCAAGCGCCTATGGAGATAGTGCTATCTCTTTCTTTCCTATGGCGCTAAACTATGTGCGAGTGAGTCGAGGCGTAGCGGAGCTACTACAGGTGAACATTTAAATCTCTTCGACGAAGACAGGATAATTAAAATCGAACTTCACTTCAGGTAAGTTCGTTTGATTATTAAATTATAGGTAGTATCTCGCGTGCAAATGGCGGATAAAAAGCCATCTAAAATTCGATGTTCTGGCGATATTCATCATGGACAACAGAACTGTTGACGACGTCCAAAATGCGTACTGAAATACGATTGATGAAAAAATGTATCTCGCGTGCAAAATGGCGGATAAAAAAGCCTTCTAAAATTCGATGTACTGACGCTAATCATTATGGACAACAGAACTGATGACGACATCCAAAATTCGTGCTAAAAACCGATGCGTATTGATGAAAAAACTTTGTTACAATGTGGAATGAAATGAAACCAATTCCGGATACGCCACTGCTAAGCAACGTGTGTCAATGAAGGACAAATTCGTGAGTGAACATATATTTCTTGCGCCGATATAAACAAATTTGAGTATAACCATAAAATTCTATTTGTTCATTCAATTCAACATCAGACTTTCTCCCAAGAGAATGCTTTTGAATAAGTTGTCACGTTCAGTTTTGTTTAACCAAGTCTTTTTCTTATAAGAAAGAAACAAAGAAAATACGTTTATTTGCGGTAACGCAAAGAACAACAAAATAAAATAAATTTATAGAAAACAAGTGAAAATATGCGTCACATCTACGCAAAACGGCCATCGCTCAGCATAATGCCGCGACCCCATGCGAAACGGAGCCTCAGCGCTGGTTTTCAGCGATAGCCGGCGTTGACGCGATGACGTCGACCGGTGCAGCATGTAAAAAATAAAGCAAATAAAAATTAAATAAAAATATGTGTATAAACAAAACTTAATTGTAAAAGTACTTATAGATAAAATATACTGAAAATGACAACATTCCCGCATTCCGTTCCGCGACAGCACCGACTCCCACGCCGCAGAATGCGTTATCTGTGCGCGCAGCTGTCACCAACAAACAAACGACAAAGAACGTGAACAGAACCCACCAACTAAAAAACTACTTTATTCTAACTTCAAGCTAGTATTTCCTCTGGCAGCTTGATAAGTGAAAATTGTTCCAAATGACTTAAAATAAACTGTGGTAAGGTAATTAATTGCGACTAATTACGGTATTATGTTAGTTTTGACATAATAACAACCACTAACTTTTATAGTGCATGTTGAATTGAAAAGGAGCTCGTGGCTAAGTAATAACAGCCGCACGGGTCGATCCGTCAGGTTAAGCTAAGCTTGCCGGGGTTGGTCAGTGGATGGGTGACCATCTTTACATATCGAGATTCCTCCGTGCCTCGGAAAGCACGTTAAGCCGTTGGTCCCGGCTGTTATTCGTGGATCTTTGACAGTCGTTACGGGTCGTCAGAAGCCCGAAAGTCTGACAACCAGTCTTACCAAGGGGTATCGTATTACCCAGTTACTGGGTTGTGGAGGTCAGATAGGCAGTCGCTCCATGTAAAATACTGGTATTCAGCTGCATCCGGTTAGACTGGAAGCCGACCCCAACATAGTTGGGAAAAGGCTAGGCAGATTGATTGTTGAATTGAAAATTTACAACTATGTTAGATGTAATTTTCTTTGGCGTTTCAGTTTTTTATGCGAACTTAATTAGGTATAACTATTTATGTTGCGTCTAGGTGAATAATTTTGTATAAATAAGTGTTTTACAGGTCAATGAATAGGATTGAACTTACGAGTCGACCTCCATTTTCACTGTATGGTTATCATAATATCACGCCTGTATTCCTCGAAGGGTTAGGTTTACTTATAATTCACCCACATTTCGCCATTATTTGAAGTCCCATGTAATAAGGGGCTAGCCTAATGCCGTAACAGCCACAATCTGTATTCTCATGGGTGTCATATACCTAGTTGAAATTAAGTCAAAGGAAGCATCCTTTGACTTAATTCACTCCGTTGTTTACTCGTATCACAAGTCTCAGCACACGTAGGTAATACCTATTGATTATCTATAGAAATAAAAAGAGAAGTCCTGACTGACTGACTCATCAACGCCCAGCCCAAACCCTTAGACAGACAAGGATTTCCCGGTAGAACCCGTGGTATATTTTCTAACATCCACGTAGGCGAAGCCGCGGGCAAAAGCTAGTGTGCAATATGACGAGGGTCCATTTCAAGAGGATGAATTCACGCAGAAAACACTATGTCAGTCAGTGGAGCGGTGTATTCATGAATAAATGATGGACTGGAATGGTAGGAAATGCCTATGGCTGACGGCATTCAGTTTAATTTTATGCCGTATTGTGTTAAAATAAAAAATACCATTATTTTTCCTTTCATCATACTGCGTTTTGTGGGGACTGTCTTATGTAATTTCGACGTTCAAAAAGTGCTGATTCTCAGCCTAATTTGAATAAATGACTTTTGATTTTGATAATCTGCTTTTCAACAGTGTTTGTTGTGGCCTTAAATTCTGGATTTGCGAGATTTATATTCAGGGACGGGCAATGGCCTCACCGTAGATATGATAGGTTATTGCCGTGGCGGAGGAATGAGTAAAATGGAAAGTTTTGAGTAAGTACTTATTATTAATTATTATTAATTTATTAATTTATTCAGACAACCATAGGTCCATTACATTTACATATATATATTGTTAGTATGAACTTAAAAACTATGTTAGTACCTAATAACTAAGAGAGACTTAGTCCTCTGGGTGAGGCTCCACACCAGTGGGCTGTCCAGCTTATTGCCTATCACCTTCAGGATGCTGTTACTGCTCCCACGCAATCTGCTTAACAGTAAGGCTGTCTTTTTGCGCCAGGTGGCATCAAAGCCGTCTGTGCTCGACTCAGCGAACATTGTTGACGCACTGCAGAAGCGCGGCAGACGCAACAGCGCCCTGTAGGCATTGTTAAACTGGATGCGCAGAGAATTGTAAGCCCTTTGGGTATATCTGAACCACAGGCTCGCTGAGTCCAGAGATGTGTAATACGCTTTGAATAAAAGTACTTTCACCGCGTCTGTACATCGAGCGAACCTGCGGGCCAGCATGTTCGCCCGGACTGACAATGCCCTGCGCTCCCTCTCCATGTCTACATCATCTCCAAGGTTTTCGGTAACCACATGCCCAAGATGCTTGAATTGGTATACTCGCTACTTATGAATGTGGATGGTTATAAGAGTAGGAAGACCAAAGAAACGATGGATGGACTACGTAAAAGATAATATGACTAGAAAGGGTGTGACTACCGAGGTGACGACTTATATAGGAGTATGGAAGAAAAAAATATGTTGGTCCGTCCGACCCCAAATAAATTTGGATAAGGGCAGGAGAATGATGATGATGATGATGATGATGATGATGATGATGATGATGATGATTAGTGATCATTGCCTTAACGTGAACTTTACTTGCCAATCAAACAGACTAAATAAACAAAATACTACAATAATTTCTAGATAATATTAAATGTTTCGTCTTTTCCTTTGTACAGTATTTACTTTGTCTAAAGATATTGAGATCCTATTTCTATCATAACTTACATTTCAAACATTTTTATTTATACAAACAGCGCCGAAGTATCTTTGGAAGTGTCTTACAAGAATATCTTTTTCTTGTACTACACGTATTTTCTTTGATACGGAGTTGTAACCATATTGTTATAGTATTGCTTTTTATGTCAGTGTCGGGTTATAAGTGCTATATAATAGCGATCGGATGCCAGCTGCCGAGTAAAAACGCTCATACGAAATAAAAACGTTCAGTTTTTGTCACAAAGCCGACAGTTTTACTTCTAAAATATTAACGAAGCAAGCACGACAAACTATGTCGGGTAACTCTAAAACAAACTTTTATAGAACTACCTCTATCACCTTGGATTCCTAGAAACCACGCTGTGTGTGACAGTCACAAAAAAGTTATAAACAAACAAAAAAGTTATAAACCAAAAACTTCCAGTAAGTAAGAACGAACTAAAATAAACTTCAATCTTTTGTTACGCATCAGATTTATTATTTCCATTGTATTCCGAAGCTACTTTTGTTTGAGAAACCTCATTAGCTACATTATGATAAACGGAATAGAATTTCGTGCAGTTCAAATCAGATTATTGACCGTGATAGAACGTGTTTAAACTTCGAATAGCTGTTCCAACTTTGAAAATGGAATGCCTCTGTGAAACGATTGTATCTATGCTATTGTTTCACTTTTGAATTAAACTCTTGAATGTATACGTAAACTATGACAATCATGTATGTTGGTAGGTATTGTAGATTAATGTGTTTTATAGTTCTGTTCTGTAAATCAATTAGATGGCCGTTCGAGAAATGATGTTTCAAGATAATGGGCCTTCGTGCTGCCGATGAGTCGAGCTTATAGTTATTCGAGATTTTGATGCATCGAGGTAGTGAACTGTCGCGCTCATAATTTATTTCAAGTACCTATTTCCAATGACGTATTATAGATAGACGCATCATACACGAACATCAGTGCTTTCAAAAACAGCGTAAGCCATGATGTACCAACATACCAGTATATATTGGCCGCAAAGAAAAGGAAAGACGCATGCCGATACCTGTTGTAAGAAAGAGATGAATATACTTATTTAATTACGTCACTAGCTGCTGCATGTTCACTGGCGCGCGTGCGTGACTGATATCACGCCGGGCAATTACCCTTCATTTAATTTCCTATTTTTGAGCCCGGGTAACGCATATAAAGGTCATCATTGCCTATTTCAAGTACTATCGAGCTAACGTTTTCGAGCAAGTGTTATTCGATCACCTAAGTCAATTTGAAGTAGGTAACCAGCTTTAAAGATGTGATAAAAGAGGTAAGTGATAGCTTGACGGTTAAGAATCTACTTCTCGAGCTCGAAGTTAACGGTTTGAACCTGGTGACTACCAATATAACAGATTTCTGAAGACCCTCCAGAGTTTACCATGGACTTATATAGCCATTTTTGATTAATGCTCTTGGCATCTCTGTATGAGAAAGTGCTTTAGTGCTGCAGTGGTAATATTTTTATAGGCCAGTTTAGTGGTAAATGGTGTGCTATGTTGATGATTATGTATGGAAACAGCCATGTATTTGAATTTATATCCGCCATATCCGCTGTCAAACGCATTGTCAAATGTGCAGTATCTAGGTAATGTTAATTCAATCAATCAATCAATCTGCCTAGCCTTTTCCCAACTATGTTAGGGTCGGCTTCCAGTCTAACCGGATGCAGCTGAATACCAGTATTTTACATGGAGCGACTGCCTGTCTGACCTCCACAACCCAGTAACTGGGTAATACGATACCCCTTGGTAAGACTGGTTGTCAGACTTTCGGGCTTCTGACGACCCGTAACGACTGTCAAAGATCCACGAATGACAGCCGGGACCAACGGCTTAACGTGCTTTCCGAGGCACGGAGGAGTCTCGGTGTGTAAAGATGGTCACCCATCCACTGACCAACCCCGTTAAGCGTAGCTTAACCTGATGGATCGTCCCGTGCGGCAGTTATTACTTAGCCACGAGCTCCTCTAGCTCTAGGTAATGTTAATTATTCATCTGTTTCAAGCGTGTTTGAAATAGGCATAGCTAGGTATCGCTGTAAATAAGTTTTTGGATAAATTATTTGGCGCTAGCATTTGCGGGTGCAGTACAACAATGCTTTCAGGTTGCTGATGGGACTGCCTAGGTATTGCAGCGCATCAGCGATGTTTGCTGACGCACAAGTGGATGGCTTCCATGCCATAATCCGTAAGCGAGCGGCATCGCTGATGCGCAGGGTGAGGGACAGTTCCAACGGCTACCTGAAGGTCATTGCTGAAAGGGTAGAAAGTCCTCTATGGAGGCAGTGGATACGCATCCACGTTAGATAATAGTTCCTATTGTATATACTAACATTTATTTTTAAGTTCTTTTACATGTATTTACTAACACTATATGGACACCTTTAGTCTGAAATAAAGAAATTGAATTGAATTGAATTTGCAAACCGAACTGCTGCAGAATCTGCTGGTGAATCTGTTGCAGAATCTGCTGGTGATTCTGCTACAGAATCTGCTGCAGAATCTGCTGGTGAATCTGCTGCAGAATCTGCTGGTGAATCTGCTGCAGAATCGGCTTGTAAATCTGCTGCAGAATCTGCTTGTGCATCTGCTGCAAAATCTGCTGGTGAATCTGCTGCAGAATCTGCTGGTAAATCTGCTGGTAAATCTGCTGGTAAATCTGCTGGTAAATCTGCTGGTGAATCTGTTAAAGAATCTGCTGGTGAATCTGCTGCAGAATCTGCTGGTGAATCTGCTGCAGAATCTGTTGGTGAATCTCCTGCAGAATCTGCTGGTGAATCTGCTGCAGAATCTGCTGGTGAATCTGCTGCAGAATCTGCTGGTGAATCTGCTAAAGAATCTGCTGGTGAATCTGCTAAAGAATCTGCTGGTGAATCTGCTGGTGAATCTGCTGCAGAATCGGCTGGTAAATCTGCTGGTAAATCTGCTGGTAATTCTGCTGCAGAATCTGCTGGTGAATCTGCTGCAGAATCTGCTTGTGAATATGCTGTAGAATCTGCTGGTGAATCTGCTAAAGAATCTGCTGGTGAATCTGCTGCAGAATCTGCTGGTGAATCTGCTGGTGATTCAGCTGCAGAATCTGCTGGTGAATCTGCTGCAGAATCTGCTGGTGATTCTGCTGCAGAATCTGCTTGTGAATCTGCTGCAGAATCTGCTTGTGAATCTGCTGCAGAATCTGCTTGTGCATCTGCTGCAGAATCTGCTGGTGAATCTGCTGGTAAGTAAATCTGCTGGTAAATCTGCTGCACAATCTGCTGGTGAATCTGCTGCAGAATCTGCTGGTGAATCTGCTGCAGAATCTGCTGGTGAATCTGCTGCAGAATCTGCTGGTGAATCAGCTGCAGAATCTGCTGGTGATTCTGCTAAAGAATCTGCTGGTGAATCTGCTGCAGAATCTGCTGGTGAATCTGCTGCAGAATCTGCTGGTGAATCTGCTGCAGAATCTGCTGGTGAATCTGATGCAGAATCTGCTGGTGAATCAGCTGCAGAATCTGCTGCAGAATCTGCTGCAGAATCTGCTGCAGAATCTGCTGCAGAATCTGCTGCAGAATCTGCTGCAGAATCTGCTGCAGAATCTGCTAAAGAATCTGCTGGTGAATCTGCTGCAGAATCTGCTGGTGAATCTGCTGCAGAATCTGCTGGTGAATCTGCTACAGAATCTGCTGGTGATTCTGCTGCAGAATCTGCTGGTGAATCTGCTGCAGAATGTGCTGGTGAATCTGCTGCACATTCTGCTGGTGATTCTGCTGCAGAGTCTGCTGGTGAATCTGCTGCACAATCTGCCGGTGAATCTGCTGCAGAATCTGCCGGTGATTCTGCTAAAGAATCTGCTGGTGAATCTGCTGCAGAATCTGCTGGTGAATCTTCTGCAGAATCTGCTGGTGAATCTACTGCAGAATCTGCTGGTGAAGCTGCTGCAGAATCTGCTGGTGAATCTGCTGCAGAATCTGCTGGTGAATCTGCTGCAGAATCTGCTGGTGAATCTGCTGCAGAATCTGCTACAACAACAATACAATACAACAATACCGAACGTCCTAATTAATATTATAAATGGAAAGTGAGTTTGTTTCTTTGTTACGCTTGCACGCTAAAACGACTAAACGGATTTGGATTCAATTTGCCACATGGATAGACCATGACCGAAGAAGGGCACATGTTACTTTTCATCCTAGATTGCAGACGAAGCCGCGAGTAACAGCTAGTAGTAATATAATTTGATAACACAATATAGTTAGCGATAGTATAGCAATCGGCCAATAATAATCTGTTTAAATAAAAAGAGAAGTCCTGTGATGACTGACTGACTCATCAACGCCCAGCCCAAACCCTTGAACGTAGACAGCTGAAATTTTTCACAGAGGTTCCCTTTTCAATGTAGACAAGGAACAAGGAAGGATTTCCTGTTAGTACGTTCCCTTGGGATGTTTTCCGACATCCACGCGGGCGAAGCCGCGGGCAACAGCTGGTCGGTTAATAAACAAAACAGGAGCAAACCGAATCTCGTGCCACCAAAATAATTTGTGTTTCCGTTCCCGCTACAAATTGCAACATGTCGCTTCAGCTGTTTCGTATACATAGGTA
Organism: Cosmia trapezina; assembly: GCA_905163495.3. Lineage (NCBI taxonomy): Eukaryota > Metazoa > Arthropoda > Insecta > Lepidoptera > Noctuidae > Cosmia > Cosmia trapezina. The sequence goes on from LR991033.1 coordinate 11,183,117, forward strand.
ATATATGGACCTATATATATACACATACGTAGGTATTATTATGCCCATGTCGCATACAGGAACCGTTGTGACGCAATCTCGTTGAAGGCTTCGGAAGTTCATTATGAAGGCTTAGCAATGCCTAGCACACGCTTTTATTAATAACTAGCTGGGCCCCGCGGTGTTACCCGCAGTTTATGAGATACACTAAAACGTGTATTATTTAATCGGTGAGAAAAATATTCACATTTTCAGAGGCAAAAAATTGCTCATCCCAGGAACACTACATTTTTTCGGGATATAAAGTAACCTATGTATTAATCCAGGATGGCAGCTACTTCCACACCAAATTTCATCAAAATCGGTCGATCCGTTTGAGTTGGAAAGAGTAGCAAATATATTTGAATTCCTTGCTCATCCCACGGGAACACTACATTTTTTCCGCATAAAAAGTAGCCTATGTGTTAATCCAGAGTATAAGCTATCTATATACAAAATTTCATCCAAATCTGTCCAGCCATTTGATTGTGAAAAGTAACAAACATACAAACACACACTCAGAGACACTCACAAACTTCCGCCCTTCATAATTTTAGTGTGATGATGATTTTCACTTTATCCTTATCCTGGACCTTTAAATGTCTGTATATATATTTATGTCTATAAATAAACCCTGTTTGCTTCCGTTTAATTAAAATAAACTCAGACGTTCATTCAAGCAAAGTGAAATCCGAACACAAGATGTTTCTATCTTGATGTAACTATTCAGAACAGTCTAATTTGAGTATCAAAAATCTAATTTCTCAACAGCAACACTGCCCGCTATAATCATTCAATTATCGTCGCTCGAAGAAATCTGTAACAAAATAATTAAGCTTGCTTGTTAACATTTTCTTTTGGGACCATGATACCGACGAAGTTGTTAACACGAAACTCGCAGATTAAACAGAGAGAGGCGCAAGGGATTTAAATGAATCGTTTGATAATACAAATCCTATTGATTGGACCTCTGTTCTTGTACAAAACAATTTTAAAGTTCGCCGTTTCGCTGACCGCAATCAGAAGAATGGAGTTTGGAACTTCATGGTTGTCGGTGGCTGCTAACCTCGGGAAACTTGTCCTTATCAACGTACCTACCTCCCAGTTCCTCCGAGATAAATGAGATTCTCTCTTGTTCTTTAATCGCTTTGTCGCTATGTGTGCGGAGATTTATTTTCAAAGCGAGCACCAAAATATTAATTTGGGTTACTTCCTTAGATGTATAGAGGAAATGAGAACGCTTTGTGATGTTATTCGAGAGAAAATAATATATTCTATTTAGGCTTGCGCTAATTCTTTATTATGTATCGTGCCTGTAACCTCGATTACCTCGAGCTGTTGCTGTTGGTGTAAAAATAAATAAAATAAAATAAATAAATAAAATAAAACCAAGCAGTGTGTCTTCTATGGCCACAATTTTTCGGTATCACAATGTGGTGATGCCAATATTATAAAGATAAAGAGGTAGAGGTAGATATCACACTAGCACGCGCAAGTTGTTGCAGAAAAATTCAGACAATTGTTGTAATTTGATTTAGCCGGCTAATACCAGCGAGCGAAACAAAGCGTGTCCGTGGCGTGACAATAATATATCTAAAAAAATGCCAAGCTATGTATTTCTTTATCATACGTTCCGTATCTATCGCAATCGTAGTTGAAAACAACTATACACCCTATATGTAAGTACATTAAATTTGTAATAATAACGCAACGATATCTGAACGCAACTCAGTATGAACTTAGCGTTTCTATAGTGGGTGATGCGGTATTTTTAGCCAAATGTTTATGTTCTTTAATAATTACCTTTCGATTATTACGGTCACTAATAGCTACACTATAATTAGTAACTCATTTATGAAGTCCCTTTTTTGAAACGTACTTTTCATTAAAGGTTTTTTTCGAGATATGATTAAATTTATAAGTCACAAGTTTATCTTTCGAGCGCTGAAACTGATTTTCTTGGCAAAGCCTAACCCTATTTAAGTTTATGCAACTTGTTTTCCTTATCCAATTTCCGAGCATTTATTACATTACATCTCGCCCGTACTCCGCGAAGGATTAGGCAGAGGTGTACAGTCAGCGTCAATAATATCGGGACGAAAAGACTGTTCAAAATGATCTAAACAACTATGAAAATGAAATATTAACTCAATGACACAAGGAAGGTTTTAGAATGAAGACTGTACAGGACTACTGTCATTCTGGCTAGAACTTTATCAATTGTTATAAAGTTTAATTTTCTTAGTTCTTGAGATAATTTTGAACACTGTGTTCGTCCCGATATATTGCTCAATATTTTATTGCATTCCATAATGTGTACATAGTTTGTATGCTAAAACATCGAATCAATTATTGCTTGTACGTACCTATCCATAGTTCACATTCCGCCAGTTATGATTGAGTCCCATGTAATAGGGGGCGAGCCTATTGCCATCAACCGGGCACAAATCCTGACTCCGGCTGCTACTGAGAAATTCCAGATAGAAAAACCCAATAACACTTTGCCCGACCCGGGAATCAGTCCAAGCATTCATACAGGGTGACCTGAAATTAGTGGCGGACCCGTTAAGGGGTGATAGTAGGCATCAATTCCAGTCGATATCACTCTTAGACCTACTGTCCTAAAGTTAACCCATTTCAAGATATTCCTACTTAAAGAATTTTACAAAAAAATCCTACTTTAAATCTTTTTAAACGATACCGACATTTACGAAGATATCGCTATTAATAATTCCTTACTTATAATATCTTTGATGCAAAACAAAAAAAAAGTACCAGAAAGACCAATTTTTAGGATTTACAGCTATTTTAAGATTATAAGTAGGGTATTTTTTGTAAAATTCTTTAAGTAGGAATATCCTGAAATTGGTTAACTTTAGGACAGTAGGTCTAAGAGTGAAATCGACTGGAATTGATCCCTACTATCACCCCTTAACGGGTCCGCCACTAATTTCAGGTCACCCTGTATAGTTACTATCTTAAGTCAGTAATTCCAATCAGCGGTTTTTATATTATAGTCTTTTCAGAATACCTAGTCCATCAAAACATGCGCCATGAATAATTTTAAAGGTAACTACAAAAACAATAGAAAAATGTTTCAACCTTTTTAAAAAATGCCTTAGTTCTTTCCTGCTTAAAAGACCAATTTGTTAACCCAGCTATTTGCCCGTTAACATTACATTTTTTTAAATCTTTGTGGATGTAAAAGGCTTCCTGTATTTGAACTATTAATGTGTAAGTATATTAGACAGTATTTGTACGCCTTGCAAGGCAGCGCAAGGTAAATAAAAGAAAATCTGTAAATGTTGTTGTTTTGTTGGTGTTTGGATGGTGGTGTTGTGGTTTTGTTGTTGTGTGTGGTGGTGGATGTTCGTCCGTTTGTATTTTTTAACTGTATTTCAATACTTACTCAATAATTTATTTGCATACCATCTAAAAATATGTTATCACTATGGACCCTGTCGGGCACAGCAACAATAGATTAGATCATCATCGATGTCTTCGTCAATTTGTGGACCGACTTTGATTTTTTTTCATTTCTTGGAGGAAGCTTACTTTTTGTGTTAGCTTGAACCTGAATATTTCATGCCTCCTCTCTTCGAGAAGGAGTGGGCTATAATCTAACACGCGGGACACTGTTTATATTGAAAATATCTACGAGATTGTTGTTAACAGACGTAGGTACCTACAAAGCATAATGGTGTTATCCGTATTTCATATAAATCTAGGTACTTGCATCAAAATTATGATGAATAGGCATACCTTGTTGTAGGTACGTTAGGAGGAATCCCATAAACAATACTCAATATATTATTATAGTAACAGACAAACGATAATATCGAGATTCAGAAGCACTAACATTAATTAACTAACATTAATAAGGTAGGTAATTAATTATTATTGTCTACCTTACGTGACATAAATTATATTATTGAATGAGTGAATCAATCATTCCTTCACTTATAAAGTTATAAGAGAAATTATTTATTATGATGATTAATTTACGGTATTTGTTTAATAGATAATATTATATACCTACCTACATATCTTTATATATGTGTTTTAGATCAATAAACAAAGGATCATTAACACTGTGTCCACGAGCTACACGCTCAAGCGACACGCGTTTTAAGACAGCGACTGCGAAGAAAACAAATGAAAGAAGTTGTGTAGAACATGCCACGAGTCATCGCGACGCGACATGCGGAGCAACGAAGCGACTGGCGGAAACACGATGACACGTGCTCGTGTAGCTTGACTCAAGTCGCGTCGAAGTCGTATCGCTCGAGGCCGTGAACAACCTTGGTCGGTCGCTGTGACCAACTTTTTACGTTATAGTAACCGTAGCCGTAGCGACTATGGTCGCGGTAATGGTCGTTTGCGTGACATATAACTGGTTACTGGTTTTCTTGTACGAGTAAACGTCGAAACTTCCATAATTATTTTTTTGAAAGTGAATTTGTTTGTTAAGTTTTTCGTCTCAACTAACATTATGTAGGTTACGTATTTTCACGTAGCGCAGGGCAGAGAGTTACTTTGGTTAATACTAGGAAAAGAACTTGGATAATACGTAAAATTTATCTGAAAAACGTTTTACTTTCGAATTCGTATTATTTTCTCGGAATTTATCAAATAGATTTGTGTAATATTGGTGCCTATTTTTAGTTAAGGCCCTTACAGACAGAGGCGATATCGCGTCGCGACGTGTCGCGTAGCGGTGTTGCGACGCGATAATATGGCAATATCGCTCGCGATATCGCCTCTGTCTGTAAGAGCCTTAACTTAAGTTATCGTATAACTTAGGACTAACACCATTTTAGTGTGATCTCCAATCGATTAGTCCAGGTGCTGATTATATCAATAAATTATACACGTTGCGATCTTACGGGTAAACCCCGTGTAAGCCTAAGTCGACGTTTGCACGGACGTAAAGATATCGCGGCGATTTTGTTTCGCGCATTGGATTTTCAAAACTCAGCTTAGCGGCGAGAGTTGAAAATCCAACAGTGTGTTTTTTTGACGCGCCAGAATGCACTCTGTTGTTGTTAAGTTGGATTCTCAATGCTCGGCTCATATACGAGATTTGAAAATCCAGTGCACGATAAAATGCCGCCGCGATATCTTTATGTCCGTGTGAACGTCGCGTGGGCTAACTGTGGACGTTAAGCCCCCTTTAGACAAGCTCTGGCTGGGATAGATGTCGCCGGGCATCCGGTGGCGAATGTATGAATAAGGTCAACAGCACCGATCCGACACAGCAAATAACTTCTCATTCTCATACATTGGATTTAAAATGCTAACTTGAAACTACAGAACGCCACCTACCACGTCATCTTTACATACTGCTTTTGCTGTCATACTTTTCCATACATAAACTTTGCCCCAACCTGTCACCAAATACAAGGTGTGTGTGAAAAAGCACCTTTTTTTTTTTTGATGGTAGGAAATCATCAAATAACTTTTCCCGCTCTGGGTGGAGCGGAAGAGCGTGTCAGACCTAACACGATGACATGTCATAATTTCTTGGAATTTTTGTCAAAATGAAATAGGTAGTGTTCGCATGATCGCATTTTATTGCTTTTTTCTATCCGGTTACCGTTTGTTTACGAGCATTTTTGTGATATTGGATATTGTGTTATTTTCGTGTCTAACGAACATTAGTAAAGACTAATAAATCAGATAACGTGTAGGCATAGGAATATTCGATATTGATAAATGTTTTTGCTAGATGATTAATTTTATTTGGAAGGTAGGCGACCTATCAGGGCTCTACAAGAAATAAAAAAAGTATTCCGAATGTACGGTTCACGTACAATGTATAAAACTTAATTGATACGACACGATCTTTGTGTAAAAACGCAGGTGGAACTTCAACTTAATTGGTACTACAGAATAAAAATTGCATGCATAAAATAATTTTGACAGTATATACAAACTCCGTTTATTCTACTGTGGTGTTTAATTAATTGACTGTTGTGCTCTTATAAATAAAAAAAAATACTGGATTCTCATGTCCTGTCATCGAACAACAAACCTCCACAAAACATTTTGTTTAATTAAAAAACAAAAAAAAAAAATAACCAAAACTTTTCTATCCTTTCAGATAAAGCACGAACTTCAGTGATTACGTCACAACCAGTGCGTCGCAGTGCGTAACGGTAAATCGGACTTTCTTCGGTACGCCCGGACAAGACTGCAGCACCGATGAGGCTTGTGAACCATGAGTGCTTGGTGTTACATCGCGATCATGATGTCCACTATCAGTACCAGTGTTCTGACACCGGCTCCGCAGAAGACTGAGGCTAAGGAAGCTTATGGTAAGTTCCTACCTACCTCATCATCTGTTTAGCTTTTTCCCAACTATATTGGAGTCGGCTTCCTACCTATCTATTTTTTTGCCAAAAACTATAAATTATAATTGAAGCCGTAACAGGGCCCTAATTCACTATCAAATCAAATCAAAATTTAATTAAATTGGACAACAAACGATACACAGTGTTAGTAATATCTTATAGCTAGTGTTAGTAAGTAATATTATTATAGAAGTAAAGTTGAATTAAGTAGTGTTTGAAGCATCTTGTACAGAAGATGACCTGTTTCTCACCTGGCCACTTAACAATTCCTTAATTACTTCAAAACCACGACAATTCCTGAGCTAATCACGACATCTGCTAATAAAGTATTCTGTACGACACAATGAACGAAACCGCCTATATCTATCTTATATAGAAACTAGCTTCTGCCCGCGACTTCGTCCGCGTGAAATTTCTTGTTCACCAGTTTCACGGCCCACCCCATCGCATCGCCCACGCTATTACTTAGTTTTAGAATTTTATAGGCAAAATTTTGCTACTTTGCATTACATTATTGCAATTTTCTTAAGGATCTCTAATTTTTTCGAAAATAGATTAGAGCCTATGTTACTTCCTGATAATTTCACTTCCGACGGGTGAAAAAATTATTAAAATCGGTCCAGTAGTTTCGGAGTCTATTCGGTACAAACAAACAAACAAACACACAAACAAACAAACAAAAAAATCTTTCCTCTTTTTAATATTGGTAAAGATAGAAAAGCAGTCCTGACTGATTGACTGACTCATCAACGCCCAGCCCAAACCCTTGGACCTAGAAAGCTGAAATTTTGCACAGAGGTTCCCTTTATAATGTAGACAAGGAATAAGGAAGAAATTCCCGGTAGCAGGTTCTCTTGGGATATTTCTCGACATACACGCGGGCGAAGCCGCGGATTATAAAATAAATTTGCTTTAAATTTATTTTTCCATTTTTATTTAAATATACAATTATTACATAAGTAAGCCCAAGACGAACGAAAAGAAGAATCATCACAATCGGCTTAGAAATGCCGGAGATACACTACATTTATACATATAACTTCGTATAATATAAGAATAATTACATAATGTATTATATATTAAAACCTTCCTGAATGTATGTAGATCACGTTAGTGAAAGAATCATCAAAATTGGTTCATTCGTTTTTGAGAAAATCGCGGACATACAAATATACATAGGTACTTATAATAAATACTGGTGGAATACGGAACCCCTATTTTTGGAGTCGGTTAAAAAAGGGGTATCTATAAGACACGATATTGAAGTGGTTTTCACGTGGTAAGATAAGCGGGGAATCATACAGAATTGGGGCCCTGGAACTCAAAACTGCGACGCGCCTTTGCAAGGCTTAAAAAGTACTTAAACGTTTATGTAAGCATCGAGTGTGCTTATATAGAGATTTTGGTGATTTTGATGAACGTCGCGTCCTGCTTTTGAGTTTCGTACCTGGAGAAATTTCCAGTTCAAGCCATTGAATGGTACCAAAAAAATCTCGAAGAAATTCTTGACTCCATTGTCATTGCGATAAGCTACTGTACTGTTTTGAAGGGTTCCGTAGTTGAGAAGAATTTATTTCAAAAACAAACTTACCATTGTAATTCCAAAAAAATATTTTTTATGTGATAAAATGACCTACAAATTAACAATATTCGGACTTTTTCCTTTATTTTTGTGCTGTGAGACCTTGCTTCCTGCCAAAATTTCATGATTCTAGGTCAACGGGAAGTACCCTATAGGTTTTACTCTCGAGTATCAAAATATGTCGCATAAATGGCCGTTTTTTTTTATTGTGTTGACTTAGAAGCTTCATTTTTTAGACCTCCTACGGACCATTATCATAGACCAACGTATTTGATATTAATTTCAACTGGATACGGCGAAAAAAATGTTCTGGGACACTTGAACCGGGTTTGCGCTAGGGGCGGGAGACGCAAGTGGATATTAGCCAAATAACTATTAGCACACACACAAAAAAAGCTAAAATCAGCCCAGCATTTTAGAGTAGGTAAGTCTCATTACCATGACTAATAGGCATAAAACATTTAACTCCACATGAATAAATACGTCAAACAACCATTATTAAATAACAAGCATTTATGGCCCAAATAAACAAAATGCCTAGTTAAGCACCCAACTAAGGAATACTAAGGAAATTTAAATAATGGCATCAACGCGGCGGAAAAGACTTCCAGTTTGATTAAATACGCTCGTTTCTCATTTGGCTCGTAAAAATAATGAAGTCAGTTCACGAAATAAATATTTGATTATAATTGACTCAAGGAACGTTACTGTTGAATTGTCAAAATAAAAGGCATTCGATTTTAACTGTTGTGCATTATACCACCGTTTCCAGCTGTCGGTTCTATGTCACCTGTAGCCTTGTCACTCCCTTTTGCTTTTTTGGCTTAGGGCGTTTGTCCACTGCAGCTGACACAGTGACGTCCCGGTGACGGCAATCGTTTGTCCACCGCGACCGAAGTCAGTGGTTCAGTATGTTATATAATAGACAAAACAAACATTGCGAACAGCACCGGTGCGACTACAGTGTGTGGACAAGATCGAACATCGGCTCGTCCGGTTCTAGCGATCGTGCCTAATTACTTGAAACTTCAGCGTCCGGGATGACGGCGCTCGGGTGACGGACGTGCGGTATACACGTGGCCATTGTAAATGAACTTTGGCACCGTCACGGTGGAAAAATGCATGTTAGGTATACCCCATGTTGCTGTATATTTTACTGACGTCGTAAGTCTTCCCAATAGATTACACCAACATTAATGTATACCTACTTCCTGATCATAAACTCTTGCTTTATAAACAACCTACATAAACTTCTCTGGAGTGCTTATATGAAAGGGCTTCCTGCAATCTCGACGAAGTTATCCGACCAGTATCTACATCCAGTGTGTGCCTTTCCGACATTGATCGCTTGTTGATATGTTGGATGTCGAGAAACTTTTTCTCTACTTAAATATTTTCTTTGTGGCTGTCTTTAGTACCTATGTTGAATCTATGTAGTTAAGTTTATATAAGAATATATCTATGTATAAGTATCTATGCAGGCTACAAGACATTAATGATTTTGATAAGTACTGTAATTAGGTAGGTACATTCTGTAGCAGTGTGTGCACATGGCCCATACTAAGGCTTAAAACTCGGTGATCTTTGTTCATTTTCGATCATTAAGAGCTATGTCGGTGTAGGATTTTTTCATGACAGTTAGATACTTTATAATAATCTTTAGATCTCAAAAAGGGAATGAATTAGAATGAATATTTATCAGAGTTCCTACTTATCTCATAAAAATATTTTAGCATTTTTGAGCAGTGGTCACGGTCGTGGGATTAAACCCAGACAGGCCCTTAACTTTGTGTAAATAATTTCCCCATCACTGCTCTCTTCACGTAAAACGGTGAAGAAAACATCGTGAGGAAACTGGCATGTCCTAGAACCAAAAATTCGAAGACATGTGACATCTACCAACCTGCACTGGGCCCGCGTGGTAGACTGCAGCCCATTCCCTCTCAAAGAGAGGAGCCCTATGTCCCAGCAGTGGGAACATTATAGGCTGATTATGCTTTTGCTTATACCCACAGAACAGATATAGAGGGAACAGATAAGAGGACCTCTTTATCTGTTCTGTGCTTAGACCTATGTAATATGACAGTTTGACAGCTTTTGTATAGACAATATGTAAAACCGCAATTTTTATACTTTACATAAAAGTTATCTGCTAATTGAAAAATCGGCCATTAATTATTTATTAGATTTAAATTAGACGGAGATGTATTTCTAACTCAAAGCAAGTTAAGCACACAGGGAAAAGCTGATAAATATATTGGTCGATTTCCTAGACGGAATAGATTGGTCTCGAAAACTGTGCGGTTGAAAGTTTGCAATATTTACGTTTCCGCCAGCAAAGTGCAGTAGCCTGGCTGTAGAAGTTATATTTTATTTATAGATTGTAAACTAGCGAGCCGCCCGTGGCTTCATGCGTTTAATAGATTAAGTAAAACCTTCCTGGGAGATGGTTTTAGTGTGCTGGAAAATACTAAGGAAATTTATCAAGTTTCAATATTCTTGGAGTGTATTTTAGAATTTGCCAGATTGTTTAAAGATTATAGACGATGTTGGGCAAAAACCTCTCTCCATTTTTCTATTATTCTCATCATTTATTTTTAACACAACAGTCATTTTTGGGTTTTGGGTGGTATCCTTCCACCGCTCTCTGTCCAGAGCTGTTATGGAACAAAGCCATTACTCGTAAAAACTCTGTTCCAGCAACCAAGTTATGGTTGCTGGAACCGAGTTTTCTCGTTAACTGTATAAGGTTCAACATGAGTTAGCTATGCTAATTGGTTGCGGATAAGGACACTATGTCTGTGTGTATTTAATCCGTATTGTCCCACTGCAGCACTGCTGGGCAAATGCCTGCCTTTCCCACACAATCTGTCCACCGCCATTGCAGGCCAGTCTTTTCGGTAGGAGTCATGTTCGTCCCTCAATCTTCGTCTTGGTCTGCCGCAACGTCATCTAGCATTGAATGGGACCCAATCAGTGGTTCTTTTAGACCACAGCTCATATAACATTCAGCAGACATGACCGGCCCAATTCCACCTAAGATTGGAAGCTTCTCGGGTAACATCCGAGATTTTGTTTTTGATAAGGACATAGAAAAAAAAAACATTAATAGGAACCAATCTGAGGTGATAGAAAGTAAATAATAGTTATCTATTTTCATCAGCACAACATTATTAGGTACCTACATAAGTAAAGCAGGAGTAATTTACTCAATATAACAAAAAAAAAACGACTTCCAAAAATCACTACAAAGTGAAAAATAACTTTGATTTCGAGTGTCTTTCGTTTTTTATTTACTTTCTTTTTTTTTGCCACCGACTTCCGAAATCAAAGTTATTTTTCACTTTGTAGTGATTTTTGGAAGTCGGTTTTTTTTTTTGTTAAAAAGTTTTTATTTCTCGCTTTTTAGTGGGTCTGTTTATAATTTGTATAAGTTACAATAGTCTAATGTCAATTGCTCATCACATGTTACAAAATATTGCTTTTCTCGATGCTGGGACGTTAATTGTTGAGGAGTTCTGCTGGTAAAACCAGGAGAACTCATCAACAACCACTCACCACACGCATTGTGTGACGAGCGGAAATTGCTTAGCAACTATATTAAAGTAATCGAATCGCAACCCGAGAAATATTTATCATTGAGTAGTTCCGGTAGCCATCTGTGGTCTTCATCATCAGTTCCATTTCACCAGGTGGTGCTTTCCGAGAGCAAATGCACGAGCTACTATAAAAAATACCCAAATCGCTATAGGTGTGACTATAACATTTGAAGAGTTCCTTCGATTTCTCCAGGATCCCATCATCAGAACTGGATTTTGACAAAAATGGGACCATTTGGGAAGTATACCCTTTCCAACAAAAAAATATTTTTTCAAATCGGTTGGCAAGCGACGGAGTTATGCGCGAACAAACATAAAAAAAAAATACAAACATCCGAATTGAGAACCTCATCCTTTTTTAGAAGTCGGCTAAAAATGACATTAAAACCTCAAGAATTCTATGCTAAGCTGTTGTTAGGCGCACAATAATCTTGTTACCACATATTATTTCTAACACAGCTACTTATTTGGAAGCCTTATGTATGCCTGGTAACTGAAGACTGCTCGTACAACGACGTATGTAATTTATACAACATTGTGTTTTGTACTAAACATTTCTTTGTTATATTGAAACAAACAGGGCTATTGTATGTTTTGTTAACCTTTGTATGGGATATTCTGCTATACTCGTATTTACTTCATTCCCTCTTAGCATCTGCCCGCGACTTCGTCCGTGTGGAAATTAACTATACCATGAAACATGCCTAGGGCACTCGGAAATTGTGCAGCCCAGTGAAAGTTTTTTTGTATTCGTATCAGTGACCGGCCGAAGCTTCGTTTTCGTTTTCGTTGTCGGCCATTTTCGATCAAAAATCATGATTCGGCCATATTGGTTGTCGTTTTTTGCCGTAAACCAGCCGAAGCTTCGGCCAAGCCGAAAATCAGAAGTTCATAAATTGCCGCGGGTCATTAGGGTTCCGTACTAAAATGGTAAAAAAGGAACCCTTATGGTGTGACTCAGTCTGTCTGTCTGTCTGTCACAGCTGGATATCTCAAGAACTACTAATGCTATCAACTTGAAATTTGGAACAGTTTTAGATGACGTTTACTCAACTATTTTGCAAATAAGAAAGAAGTAAAAATATTTATATTTTTTTTGTAACAGGGACTGAAAGGGGGTCTTAAAAATTCAAAGTGGGCTACTAGGGCATGTGGGGTATCATATGAAAGAAGGCTGCTTGCACATTCTCAAACATTTTTTTATTTTTTTTAGGCCGCATAGTTTTCGACTTTTGATGAAAAATGTAAAAAAAAAAATACCGTTCCCCCCCCCCCTTATTTCCGAAGTTTGCATAGACAAAAATCTGAAATTATTCTATGTGATAGAAGTTTATGTAAAGATTACAGGAAAAATAAAACGATGTCTCTAAATAGCACACTTTTTCAGAAATCGGAACGGAACCCTCGGTATGCGAGTCCGACTCGCTCTTGACCGGTTTTTTTTACTACTTCGTAAAGCTCGGCAACATCAGGTGATGTTCGGCTAACTTCGTTGTGAATCGAGTCCGCTCGTGGTGTCACTCAGCTGATTTTGTTTAGAAGTTATGAAGCGAGGTTATGTTGTATTTTAACCGACTAAAAAAAAGAGGTTCTGTATTCGTCCTGTATGTATGTATGTCCGCAATTTTCGGTCAGTGGATACGAAACGGGGCACTATGAAAAATCAGGAGGACGACGAAGCCCCGCTTCGCGGGGCTCCTTTTTCAAAAACTAATAAACCAATTTTGATGATTCTTTCACTATCATGATCTAAATACTTTCAGGAAAGTTTTACATTAGGTAATAATTCTTGCGTACGATGCTATATATGTATATATATAACATCGTTCGCAAGAATAATTACCTAATGTATTATATACTAAAACTATAAGTACTACATTATATGCATAAATGTACTGTATCTCCGGCATTTCTCAGCGGATTTTGATGATTTTTCTTTTCGCTCGTCCTGGGCTTAAGTAATTTTTTTTTAATTTTATTTTTTTTAATCAATTTTTTTTTTGTAAAAATGGAAATTAATTTACTTTAAATAAAAGTAAAACCGGTCAAGAGCGAGTCGGACTTGCGCACAGAGGGTTCCGTACCATCATTTCTATGTAATTTTTGTTGATGATTTCTGAAAAACTGTGCTATTAAGAGACATCATTTTATTTTTCCTGTAATCTATACATAAACTTCTATCACAGAGAATAGTTTCAGATTTTTCTCTCTGCAATCTTGACAATCTCTCTTCAAACAATGACCCATAACATAAATACCTTACAAACTATCATACATATTTATAAAAACCACAAAAATAATAATAAACTATTAAAAATTAACTATAATAATATACTTGCTTATTAAATGCTATAATATATACAATATATAGATTTATAAATATACAAATCTGTTGGACACGATGCATTGACCACTAACATACACAACCTGCCAAGTTCGGTGTCCACATAACGTAGTAATGTGTTTATAATATACTTAAAATTGAAGCTGTGGTTTATACAACATCGCTTTTGACAGCTTCACCATATCATCATCATCATCAGGCTATAGCAGTCTACTGCTCGAAAAGCCACTCCAACAGCACACGCCATTTTGCTGAAACTGAAGGCGACACTTGAAAGTACTGATAGACAAACGGAGACAAATTAACTTAAGGGTGTTACTTTTAATAGGATTTTTTCGAATTCCTTCACACCCTTCGGGTGGTACGATAAAGGCAAGGCTCCACTGTTTAGTGACGTCATTCTTAAGCTATTTAATGAAGATGAATCTGGTTCCAGAGGGCATAGGCAACTCTCACATTTCAACTTATATTTTTATTTGTGAAGTGGTTTTTCATTTGGCTTTTCTTTGAATAATAATTGAGTAGGTTCTGTACTTGGTGAGCTTCTTGAGTTCTCGGTACTGAATATAATATCGTAAGCATTTTATAAAAGAGATCAAGCTGTTTTCTGATTGATGTCATTACGCGAGAAATCTCAGATGCCCCGTAGAATTAACCAATTCAAGTAAGTAATTACCTTCTCCTCTGAAGTAATTTTCTTTTTGAGAAATGTAATAACGAATGAATTTACTTAAGTATCACGGTAGATATCTATGTCACAGATGGATTATCGAATCCGTTGCTTTACATAACCGCTAGCCGTTTTACAAAACAGCTCTGTTATGTAAAACAGCTGAACGACGTTTAGAGATTTTCCAAAATTACTGAACTTTAACACACAGAATTATATAAACGTTTTGCATCATTGATAAATCAATGCAGCAGGTCAACGATTAATGGTTATTTACAACAGCGTGAAATGAAACGCCATATTGTAGATTGATTTTAGTTCTAAATTTTGACGCTCGTGGCTTTTTGTGTCATAACCTTGGTCATAACTACGTATTCATAATAACAATAATGTCGTCCGAAACAGAAATAAATAAAACGAGCATTATGAGTGAAAATGACTCAATGTAGATAACAAATGAAAACAGTGACTTTTAAGGGGTTGCTCCCAACGAATCACACAGGACAATTATTTTAATATAAAATTTTCAGAGTTTTATAAAAGTCATTCCTAAAAATACCAATTAACCAAGTAACTCTGACCAAATTGGAAGTAGTGCTCGCTCGGCGCGCGTGGTTGGTCACAGTTCTAACCTAAACCAATTGGTCAGGGTACCTTAGCCGTAATTCCTGCGATCGATTTGGCATTATAAGCCACACCAAACGCTTACTGTAACTGCAGATAAGCCATTCTGCATTTTGTCTAAATATGGTGGGTGGCAGTTTTGTTAAACGAAACGCAATGACTATGTTTTACATAACGGAGCTGTTTTTTAAAACACCTAGCGATTATGTAAAATAGCGGATCGATAATCCATCTACGATATCTACAACTCTTCTATATGTATATTCTCCTAAGCATCGCAGATATGCTGGAATAGATTTCTTTATAAATAATCATCTCCTTTGTACGTATTTTTCTGTACCTTTAATTTGTCTGAATAAATGTGTGTATCATCGCGGATATTTGCTGTGCTCTTAAATAACTAAGTATACTTTTATATTCCTTCTTTCACAGATCGCCACTACTGGTACGCGCAGGCACAGGAAACGTTGCAGAAACGACTGCAGTACGCTGCTGATAAAAATCCAGTCGCAAAGTGAGTATGAAAAGTTACCTACATATATGATTTCTAGTCATAAACATGAATCATCTTCCTGCAGGCCGTTGTCAAGTGTTACACATCTAATTCTTTGAGGTGACCTGTCGATCCCACTAGGTAGGTTATGCATTTCATAGCTAACTTATCATATTGCTTTCGTGCCGCGATTAAAAAAAAAAAGAAAAGCGAAATTTCTGTCAATGAAAAGGGCCAAGAGTAAAAAACCACATCAAAACTTATCAGTAATTCGAATTCAGAATATAGGATTTGTTCGAAATCTGAAAGCTAAATCTGCTTTGTGGCGAGTACCTAGTATTTGGGATGCCTGTATGACGCGGTCGGTTGTGTGGCATGACCGACATTTTCACAAAAGCAATACTTGCGTGGAAATCTCGGTCAAGTTCGTATATGGGCCGCATCGGGCTTAAAATTTCCAAACAGCAATGTGTTGACTTGAACGAATGTAGAAAACTTTTTTTACGATCACCACAGTTTTTTTTGGGCTTGAAGCATTGATTGTAAAGCTTATAAAAATACGGTTGTTACATTAAAATACTAGGCCATCTCTTGGCTTTCTCTGATTGGGCTGTTGTTATACAAAACAAGAACAAATAGTATTATAGGTAGGTTTTATAAATATTCAATTATCACGCACTAATATTATAAAGGCGAAAGTTTATGAGTGTGTGTGCGTTTGTATGTTTGTTACTTCTTCACGCTCAAACGGCTGCACCGATTTGAATGAAATTTGGTATGTAGATAGCTTATGCCCTGGACTAACACATAAACTACTTTTCATCCCGGTACACGCGGGTAAAACCGCGGGGCGCAGCAAGCTGTTTTATATTTCCTTTTCTTTTTATTAACCTCACATACGTCTTATTGACTATTTGACTACCTCTCTGCACCTAGGTTTAATAAATGAGTGACTTCCAAAAATTAGACCCATATGATGAACCCCTCTTTTCCTTCCTCCTCCATAAACTCCACATGTTTACTTTCTACTGGCCTCATTGCCTCACTCGCAGCGAAAGACCAACTTTCGCACTTGTTTTGTTTATAAGAACAAACATACTCGACCCCAACTGGAAGCTATGGGTTCAGACACAATACAGTACAAACAATAGGGAACTAGAGACAAATATTAGGATCCCTGTTGTACATGTAAATTGAATGTTATGTACGCGTGACTAAATATTGAGCCAGAAATCCTACACATGAAGGGTTTCTTCAGGAATTCTGTGTTTGGAAGATTATTTTTCACAAGTTATGGGAAATAAACTGTTCAAGTGTTCATACATTTATCGTTAGTTTTTAAATAAAACAACGAAAACACGCCTTTTATCGAAAAACTGTGTAACTAAGGCTCGTGGCTAAGTAATAACATTCACACGTGTCGATCGTTGGCCCGTGAATGGGCGAC
This sequence comes from Cosmia trapezina, assembly GCA_905163495.3. Taxonomy (NCBI): domain Eukaryota; kingdom Metazoa; phylum Arthropoda; class Insecta; order Lepidoptera; family Noctuidae; genus Cosmia; species Cosmia trapezina. The sequence continues at coordinate 11,200,247 of LR991033.1, forward strand.
CATCTTTTCATACCGAGACCCCTCCGTACTTTGGAAAGCACGTCAAGCCGTTGATCCCGGCTGTCATTCGTGGATCTTTGACAGTCGTTCTGGGCCGTCAGAAGCCCGAAAGTCTGACAAACAGTCTTACCAAGGGGTATCGTGTTACCCAGTAACTGGGTTGTGGCGGTCAGATAGGCAGTCGCTCCATGTAAAATACTGATAATTATTCAGCTGCATCTGGTTAGACTGGAAGCCGACCCCAACATAGTTGAGAGAAGGCTAGGCTGATTGATTTTGTAGATCAATAAAAAGTAACGTAAACGCACCTAATAACGACCCGTTAAAATCCGCGCTCATTACCGCCCTATTCAGAAAACTATCATTTTTATGTAATGTATTAATGCTATACAATTGGTTGCTTTAAAAAAAATGTAGATGTATTTGTATTGCAAATGTTCATCTCTTGTTTGTGTGCGTAACTCGACGATTTAAATAATAATTGCTCAGTTCGTCCGTGGACGCCGACCTTAGTACATTTTCCATAGTGTGGCATTCCCGATGGCGTAAGTACTCTTGTTTCTTTTTTAGCAGAAGATTATATCGTCAAGCATTTTAATGTAACTTCTAGTTCTTTTGATGCATTTTTGATCCTTTCAGGAACACAAGTAATGATTCATTTTAATGAGATACTATTTTATTTTGCTTAAAATTCAATATTAAAAATAGGCGGTAATAGGAACAAAAATCACAATTTTATTCCTATTGTCGACCCATGTCGCTGATATGTCGCTGATAAGTACTTGTCGTATTTTTTGTGTGTCATGATTTTTGTTAAAATGCATAAATTAATAGACAGGAGGCTATACTAACTCAGTTCCTTAGTATGTTAACTTATATTTGAGCTATTAACGCCATATATTCAAGAGCTTTAGTAGCCGTATACACTAACTTTGTTCTTATGTAAATATTTTGATGAATAAAGGAGGTATAATTTTTAAATAGTGTATTTTTATAGTTGAAATATCATAATTATTAAATGTTTTTAGAAACCGCACCACTTAAAATCATATACATGTAAAAAAATCACATGTATTTACACAATTGATACACATTCCCTTGGGTCGGTAATAGGTTATACGATTTCCTTTAAGAAAACCTATTACCGATCTACTTGTACATTTACGACGGACCCCATACTACATGTTTTTTTATTTGGTATTTATTTTCAAGTGAACATAAAGTTATTTAATAGACATTATAGTATTCCATAATAAACATACAGATTTAAAATAACATAAGCTTTATTATATTATAGTAATACTTAGCTAACATTTATATGTGGAAGTCATATGGTAATAAAAAAGAAAATAAACATAAAGTATTATTTATTATTAGTAAAGAGTATTAAGCAATAATAATTAATAATAATAATATATTACATAATAATAATATGTATTATAATATTATGCATAATTTATTATATACTGGGTGTAATTTTAATCACCGTTATCCTCATAAGGGGTCATTGTACTCATCATTATAAACAACTTTTACTATGAGACCAAACCTGAAATCGCGAAAAAAAAATCAGCTGTTCAGTACATTTTGACAAGAGGTTCTCTTAGAGAACCTCTTCTTCCTCCTCTTCTCTTCTTGGACGTCTTCTAAATCTTTTACAGAGGATTTAGAAGAGGTCCCGCAATTATGACATTAATAAGTACGGCAAATTTTTTTTTTTCAAATATTCCTTGCAGTTCTAGGAAGGTTCTTATGAAAAGAAAAAACCAGCCAAGTGCGATTCGGACTCACGCACGAAGGGTTCCTACCAGTATCTATAAAAATGGCAAAAAAATCACGTTTGTTGTATGGGAGCCCTTTTTGGGAGCTTGGACGCTGCTCCCGGCACCGGCGGACCACTATTTTTTATATTTTTAAATGTTTATTATTTATTTATTAAGAAATATTTAAAAATATATTTTATAAGGAAAAAATATAAATAAACGAAATAATAATTATAATTATATAATAATAATTATTTAATTATGCATTATGCATTAATTATGCATTATTTTGCCCCCATTGGTTACATATTAATAATTCATAATTCGTATAAATATGATATTTTTTATTGATTTAACGCTGTTAAGAATATACTATTATAAGAATACATATAATTGTTAAGTGTTGACAGCATTCTGTACTGTGTTGGAGCATTTATATAAACAGTGCAATATACACGAGCATTTTTATTTAACTTTAACGGTTCCATTTATTTAGTGGTCGGTATTAGGTGTCACATAAACGGTATTAGGCACACACCCGATATTTTGAGTCGGTGATAGGGACATGACCCTTTTCCTTTTATTTAATTTTTAATTTTTTAAGTAATTCTTTGATTATCTGTTCTTACACATAACTAAAAAAATCGATAATTTCAGTACTTGAAAAATTATTTTTATTGAAGCCACATATTAAGAATGTGCTTATTTTTTGGATATCAATCTGAACTCCGCTTAAACTGGCGGTAATGGGTGCGTTTACGTTATGGCAATAAGTTTAACATCACGTCTGTATTCCCCGAAGGGTAAGGCAGACGTACACCCACATTTCGCCACTTGTGTTTAAAAGTAAATACCAGGTGGCGAGCCCATTGCCATTAACCGGACGCAAATCAACAACCATCTTTAATTTTTAATTTTAGAAAAAAACCGGTTACCTTAACACCAGCCTTGATGTAATTTTAATACAAAATGGACTAAGGGAAATGAAACACCATAAACTAGAAACGGTTTTGTAATTAAATTGTTCCGTAATTTAGTTATTATAACTAGTCCCAACAGTTCCAGTAATAGGATCTTTACTTGAAATGTAATTACGTTGAAAGGTAATAATTATACCTACTAGGTTCATAGCAATTTCAAGGCTTTATTACACGAACATTATTCAGACTTTAAGTGAATTGCGGAATACAAATGTTCTAGTCATGCTAAAATAATGTTTAGGTAAGTTTTTTTGTGATAAACGTCTATAATTGTAGTATACACATGCATGCTATCATAAAAAAAACAAGTCTAGAGATATGGAACATTTTGAAATTTCCTATGCTCACATTTATAAAGATCGTTAGAGCCGTTTACAAATAATGCTCTTTTAATAGTATAGGCTAATTTCACAAAACTGCGTAAAAGTTGACGTTGCTGCAACTGGCAACCTTTCATTTTTGGACATAGGCTCCAAGCGTCGACCACATCGACCGGTCCTGTACTCGCAACCATCGGATTCCTGTGGCCTGTGGTCATCGGTCCATCTTGAGGGAGGCCCCCCAACGCTGCGTCATCCGGTAGGCGGTCACCGCTCCAGAACCTTTCGGCCCCTTCGGCCATCCGTTTTGCGGGCAATGTGCCCTGCCCACTGCCACTTAAGTCCCAACCATTAACGGAAGTCTTTTAAAAAGTTGACAGTTGAATCAACAAAAGTTTATTATTATTATTATTAAAGATATGTACTTATGTAGGTATGTGCAGCGTATAGCATAAATAATGCTCGGTACTAGGAATCGTACAAATTATTCAACTCATGTCATGGCAAAGCAAGTCATCACCAAAACGTGTCAAGTTTGCAAAATATTTTCCACAATAACAAGAAAAACTCAATTTCCCCCCAATTCCTCCACCAGGTACAAAAGATTGATGTGTAATTAATGATTTTGTTTACATACCTGTCACTCGACCCTTTTGGGGGACAAGTTGAGCCCCCAAGCCCTCACATTGGCCTACATTAGTCTTAGAGAGCGTTGACACTGATAAATGTGATATAAAAAAAATAGAAAAAAGGGGTTTGTTGTGATACGTTATTTTTATTGTGTAGGGTAATTCCAGTTTATGTGCCCCAATGGGATAGGTGCCACAGCTTTGAATACTCTATGTTAGAAATGTCTTAGGCTAAAATCGTACTACGTAATATGAAGCGTTCCCCTCGCAGACCCCAATGCCACGCCAAGCGCACGCGAGAGCGTAAGCGTTTTGCCCGTGAGTGTAAAATCTATCTTCCGTGGCGAGACCATTACAAGCGTTGAAATTATAATCGTAAGAACTTACTATCGAATATCTTTTCACTCTGTTATAAATTCAATATTTAAAAAAAATATTTGCTGATATTACAGTTTAAAGTACACGAAATATTGCTGTAAATTATAGTTTTCTTTTTAACTTTTTTTTTATTAAAAAAGACATCTATCCGGTGCTAAAAGTATAGTTGCCCCATCTGCTGTCCGGGATAGATGCCCTTAGAAGCATCTATCCTATCTCTAACAATTTCTATAAACAGGTGGAAGAAATGCCTCGAAAATATAAAAGAAAACCGGGTCTGGTCCCCCGTCACATTAGTTGTAAGTACTGAAGAAAGCTTCCAAAAGGCTTTCCAAGAAATGACCAAAAGTGAGAAAGATGTAGAAAAAAATAGCTAGAACTTACGGAAAACATTCATCGGAATTCAAGTCGTCGGACTTGAATTCCGATGAATGTTTTCCGTAAATGAATCTTAATTAGAACGACGATTTGAAAAAGATAACAAGGAACAGTTAACCTGAGGTACTTACCTATTTAAAACATTTAATGATTATTTTTTTTATAAGTAATATTAGTGTGATAAAATAGATTAATTTATTACTGATTATTGAAACTAGTATGTTTTATTTCAATTAGCATCTAATATTGAAGCATTCATACAGCGAGCCTTCTATCCCTCACGTTAGGCATCTATCTCTTGCAGCATTTTTACTACGAGTCTTCTATCCCTCACGATAGGCATCTATCCTACTTTTGAGAGGGTAAAAAAGCCACAATTTCCGCAAAATCAATGAAACTTATGTAAAAACAAAAGGAGTACCATCATAGATTAAAGATCAAAGTTACCATATGCAAAAGACGTATTGCCAATAGATCTTTAATAAATAAGTTAGGGCTCCCTATCAAAAAGTGTGACACCTATCCTGGAATTACCCTAACTGAATTCGGGAGATGGTTATGTAAATGTTATGTATTGAAGAGTAAACTAGTATCCTACAGATGCAGATGATGGAAACGAGATGAGGGCACAGTCTGTGTTCTGCCAATAGTCGATAGCCTTAATCTGAGAACTAATTAGCTGATTCTACGATACTCGACAAACGATCTGTCAACAAAATTGTTTATAATTTCCGCATTAAGGGGAAAGTATTATTTAATAATTATTTAAACTGTTCTCCTCGAGTTTTTATAAAAGCGATAACAAACTATTCTACGAAGAATTTCTCATTTTCTTCTAACAATTTCTCAATAAATGTAAAAAAGATACAAGAAAACCTAGCTTAATGCAAGAACTGAAACAATTATAGGTTTTGTTTTTTATTTCCCGTTGAAAAAGTTCTGGATCTCGGTAGAAAATTTTACTAGCTTTGAATAACAATAAGATAACAATCTTTACTATTCATTGAATGCTTTGCCGCTGACGCGACCAAAGGATTTATTTTTATTCAATCGTATTTTCGGCCAAAGAATCTGTATTGACATTCAACGAGGCAATGCCGAATTATTGTCAGCCCTTGGGGCACTTTACTCGTTTGGATGCCCTATTATTACTTTACCTTTTTTATTTTTAATATTATTATTTTAAAATTTTTGTGTATAAATTATGTTTAAATATTTCACTGTAGGTACTGTAAATAAATAAAATAAATTGTATGTAGGTATATTAAATTGTTAGGATATTATAAATCCGTTTGCAGTTTAAAACAATACACATAAGTTAAAAATACCAAAAAAATACATAATTGATAATATTTTTGCAAATACAAAATGTTTGCGTAAATAATTTCTCTATCGCCGCGCCGGCACCATGTTAAAATAAAACATAAAAACCTTTTTGTATACAGGAACGTGATCCTAGTTGTGGGGGACGGCATGAGTCTGACCACAGCCACAGCAGCCAGGATCCTCCGAGGTCAAAGACGAGGGCAATCCGGGGAGGACACAGATTTGGCCTGGGACACCTTCCCTGCAGTCGCTTTGGCAAAGGTACAGTGTGTTTTAACTATACTTACATACACTTGATTACACACGACTACATATCGATTCTATCGCTATACAATTCTAGTATAAGCTGACCTCTCATTACACGGAAATCCTAATACAATGCGAGATAAGCTTATACTGGAAATTTATAGCTTGATTGATATATGCTTCATAATCCTATGGATTGTGATCGTACACACGACTACATAGTCGTGTGTACGATCACAATCCATAGGATTTTGAAGGAAATTCATAATCCATTGCTTATATTATGTCTGAAACGTATCCTATATAACGGCTTCGGCTTCGGTTCCCTACCTATCCTTTTGCTTAGCAACTAAAACTTTTTCAACTCTAATGCCGAGATTTTTCAATTTCCATGAAATGAATTCACCAGGAATTTAAATAAATCGTGACAAAATTTTGGGAACATTTATAGCATTTTTTCGAGAATTCTCCATTAGTTTAAAACTCGACCTACCTTTCGTACCTTTTATGACGAGCTTGGTTGTAGTCAAATACGTTTTTTTTTATGGAAGAAATCATAAAAAAAATTATGACCTTAATGTTTCTGATAATGACTTTTATACTGAGATTATTTATTATTATATCAATTTGTTATAATTCCCGTTCGTTACCAAGATAGCACGTCTTCACAGACATTACCTACTGAAAACTAATTAAGTTCTTCCTGCTTACTTAACTAGAGGATGTAACAAACATGTATACGTAACGTAGTGGTATTAAGTACACTGTTATAATGAAGATTAAGTCAACAGCAGGAAGGTATTCAATTTTTAATGAATTCAAATATAGCGAGCAAGTTAAAATGCCCTGTTTAAGGGTTGTTTATAGTTGCTGTACTTACCGGTTTAATGTTTTGATGTTTTATGATAAGCCACATGACCGTATACCATGAAACCAGAAGGGCAACTGTGGTATTTTTATTAACTTTCACATTTTAATCTGTCTCAATCTGTCAAAAAAGCAATATAATTTAGGCTAGCTTAGGCAAGTACCTACAATTTTGACATTATTTTTTTGCTGAGATGAGATTACAACAAGAATGGCCTTCAGATCCTAGGAAATAAATAGCTTAGCATTTTTGAATTGTTTGAAAAATCCAATTGTTTATGTCGGAGTATAGTTGAAGCCGTGATATAGTTAAATCCCTAGGGATATATAGGAATATTGCTTTATACCGTAACATAGTTATATGAAAGTGGTTTATAATTGCCTTACTAGGAATATAACTATGATACGAGCACGATCTAGTAATTTAACTATGAGGTTAGGTTAGGTTAGAACAGTGACTAACTACGCGTGAGCTACGTTGAAACTGGTCGCAGTACCAGAATTAAGGGACTCCGGCAGTTATGAACCACTTTCATACAAGGTGTAAGGGACAGCCCTCCGCAAACTAACAGGGTGCATTCAGCTCCTCATTTTGAATCATATTCTACCGGAAATTTTCTCCGGAAAATTTTCATTTTTTCAATTTTTTTTTCAGTTATATTTTCATTATTTCAATGTAAAATTGCATTGTGTGTTCGCAGCACACCATTTATGTAAAAATGTTGAAATACTCTAACCAACGACGCGTGAAATCAGCTGTTCACTTTCTGTCTAGATACAGAGTTCATCGAACTCACCGCATACCTATCACCTACCCCTCCCAACCAGTAACAGACGCTCCGATTTGTGCACAAAAACACAAACAAATCAAGTTTATTGGATTCCCTTAACGTTCCTGAAATAATTTCATGTACCGGTCATTTTATTACGATATACTGAATTCACCCCATCAGTCTGCGGAGGGCTGTCCCTTACACCCTGTATAACTCTATTACGGTATATAGCTATATCCCTGGGATAGAACAATATAACGGCTTTAACCATGAGTGATGCATCTTACTGCGACATAATATAATTCTAAAACCGCAAAAGCATTCAACAAACCATAAGGCAACCCAATTGATAATATCATATTGTGTTATATTAAAGGAAAAAAGATCATTCCGAGTCACTTGGCACAATTTAGCCGCTCCTTGATTTCACGTAAAGTAAATATGCCAAAAGCATTGGAAGGATAATCTTCCTAATCGCATAAGACCAATAAAATCATGGTTTTCAAACATCACACGTACAATCGTATAGCCGGATTCATATAACTGTGTTGTGTGTGTCGTGTCGTTACTCCTTCTGACGCAGTGTTAGAAAATCAAAACTCATTGTGGTTTGACGTAACACTGAACAAATTCCTTTGATTGGTGTTGCCCGCGTCACGACACAATTATGTGTCGGTGGCTTAATGGTCACAACCATTCTTTGAAGCAGTCAATTAAAATAATAAGTTCGCTGTTCATTGTAATATCAGAAAATGTTGTATACACTTATTTGAATATTTCAAGATCACAAATTGGTTTAACAATTTCATACCACCAAAATTTGAATTGATCAAATTCATTCAAAGATACAATTGAAGCAATGTATAAAATCTACATGCATAATACATATCATCAGTGACAACATGCTAAACAGTGAATATAGGGTGCCATTTTATTTTATCTTTTCATGTGTCTTTTATTACCAGGTTTTGCTAATTTTTCCAGTCAATTTTCAGAGAGCAATTTTTTGTATTCTCCTTTTACGTTTAATTTTTTCCTTTAGAGAACACTCCGAAGGCTTTTGATGTTAATCTGCTTTAATTTGAGACTGAATAGCATCCACTCTTATAGTATAATTTTATTTTCTGATGGAATTTCACTAACATAACATTATCAACCCTATCCCAGTTTATTTGGAGTCGAAGTTGCATGTTTTCTTCCTAACATACAACATCTAGGGTAATTCAGGTAGAGACGCTTATACTATAAGGTATAGATGTCTACTAAATTTGAAAAATAAAATACAAAATTTGCGTGAACCGGAACGCATCCATATTATGTCAGTCGAAAGTTGATGTCAGTGTGAAGCTTTTTATTCCCAAAATAAGGATTTTAAAATAATATTTTGATATTTTATTCTTTTATTTAGAACAAGGTAAGAGCGGTTAATTAAAACGTTAGAAATAATCTTTGAATTACTTTGCAGTATTTTTTTTTTCTAAATTCTTCACGTAAATAGTATTAAATTGTTTCACAACCTAACATTGTGATCTTGTTTTGTTGACAAACCATTTTCTATTGCAAATGCTTTAATACATTCAGAGTCGATAGGCATCGCTCCCTAATGATCGGGAGAGATGCCTAATGATGTTTCAGTGTTAGATGCCCAGTAAATATGAATGGTCTTTTATCTTTTAAGATGAAGAATGAATACAGAAGAAAGCCTTTTGGCTCTAATAGAGGTACATGGAGTGAAAAAAACTTGGAAAAAGCCATTACTCTGGTAAAAGATAAATCATTGAATTTTTTTTAAGCAAGTAAAGAATACAATATTCCTTACAGAACTCTTCGCCGTCGGTTTCTCACAGGCAATATTATAAAAGGACGACATGGACCTGATTCTCTGTTTGGAAACAAATAATAGTATTAATGAAGTATTAATGATTTACGCCAGTTGGCTATTTGATTTGCTGAATTACAACATATAATTACATAAAAAAAATAGGTACATATATTTATTTTAGTATCTTACATAAATAATTAATAATGATTTTTTTTAAACTCACCATGATTTGTGGGCAGCTATCCCTGATATGTATAGGCAACTCACCCACACGCCTGGGTGAGATGACTATTTTGCATTATTTTTTAAAAATATTCTTGAATCAAAATATGGTGCACAATAGTTTCAAATTTCATCTTAATGGCATAAATAAACAATGATTCAAATGAACTATGAGTATTTAATTTAGTATCTTACATATTTAATTAATAATGATTTTTTTTAAAAACTATAGGTAACTCTCCCTGATTTACCCTACATAAATAATATATTAGTCGTCATCATGTCAATATCGGCTGTCACTGAAAACTAGAGCTGGGGTTCTGTTTCGCATAGGGTCGCAGCATTATGCTGAGCAATGGCCCTTTTGCGTGGATATGACGCATATTTTCCCCTAACTTGTTATTTTTGTGTTTGTGTTTTTTTTCGGTGTTGGTAGTCGGGTCTTCATGCACCATTTCATTGTATTGCATTTCATTTCACCTTATCTTTTACACAACCCATCTATCGTTACTTTTATCTTCTCCTACTTTTATAACCTTCCACAAGCATATCAGCCTAGACTGAATTTATTTCCTCAAAATGTATGTTGTAAAACTTACTGATATAATTAATCAATATAGTGGCAGTGTAGGGTTTAGATACGGCATTATCGGTACAAACACGCGCGCTGTTGAGGTCTTTGCGGCACACCATAAGCGCTGAATGTTTACGAGATTCTTTATATTATACAGTTACGGTGTGCAGCTTCCCACTTCACTCAACACACTAACCTACTTTCTTTTGTTTACTTATAACTCGCGCTGTGAAATAATCATCTGATGAGAATTCTCTTCTTATATTTCCTCATAAACAGTTATGCCCACGGCTTCCGGCAAGAGAATGTCCCATTGTTTTTCATGTGTGTCGTAAGCGCCGATTAAAGGATTATTTTGGGACAACAGAAACCTGTGAACAAATAACATTATATTGTGATCATCATTCCATCTGTGCGTGGTGTTATAACAATTTGGACCGCAATGTTTCGAAGAGTCCTATCTATAAATAATGCATTGTGGTTTTTAGCACTTAGAAATGGTACTTCCTTTCCAGTCTTAATGGTGACAATATTTCCAAACTGTTACAATCAGAAACGGTCCGTTTCATTGCATGACTGGAAGCTGTCGTTTTTGGGAAATTAACATTTTAGATACTAAAAATAAAACACAATTTCATCGATTATTCCAAAACCTTAGCGCGATGCACAACGGCAGAAAGAAGAGACATGGACTGGACATTGACGTGGCATAGCCATGACTTTATCAATCCATAACTAAAATTATGTACGCTCCTCGCCTCAGTGAGCATTTTGTCATGGATTAAAATGTATGGACGCGCAAGTATGAGCGTCCCTGACTTGTCCCTCTCCATTGTCTACGTTCAGTCGGATGTATGTGCATCGGGACAAATAAGTAGTTTTATGCCCCGTTCACACGGCAATGATCAGTACGATATTTTAGTATACTTTTGGGATCATTTGGCAGTTTCATACTGCACTTTTTTAACCGTATGAACAGACGTGTAATCCCAACTTTTGACCGTCAAATATCGTACCTACTGATCATCGCCGTATGAACGGAGCCTTTTATTCCTTCTAAATAGTAACTATATTTTCAAACTCAAACTATTTATTTCAATTAAAGCAATAACTGCACTTTGAAATTGTCAAAGAATCGATCAGTTAGTCAAAAAGATGAAGCTATACGTAATTGCTCATTCCAAAACGTAGATCTACAGGGTGGCCGGAACATTGACGTCCAAAAATAAAATTTCGGTCCCTCGTATCGTGGGGTATTCGAATCACCCCCATGTATGTTCCGCGACTTTTCATAGTTTTCGAGTTATGAATTTTTTTCTGAATGTTTGAAAATTTTCGACCTGACCAACCTAAAAAAATTCTAAAAAAAAAAAGTAGAGGGTTTTATCGAGTTTCTTTTTTGCAACTGAATTTTCATAAGTAGTACTTTTATGCATAAAATAATCAGCTTCGTAACTGTGATGAAAGTTATGAAAATGTTGATCTAAAGTGAAAAATTTACGTTTGGTAAAGTATGACTTAAATTTTCAACTTCAAATTAAAAATCTAAACAGGTGACTTCATGGTTCTCAAGTAGGCTTCAAGAATGCGCCAGACTCTCAGCTTTCATAATCATTAAAAAACGTAGGACTTAATGGGGCTAACTTTGGCCTTAATCGGCCTTCAAAGACTGCGAGGTGGAAAATTCTTAAAATTAGCTATCTGATTAATAATTTTTTTTTTCCATTTTCTCGCTCCTAAGGTTATTTAGTTTGCTAACCAAAAATGACTGCAGGAAAGCTAAGATTTAAACACGGAGATTTTTTTAAATGTTAGTTTAATGAATTTTGCGCGATCCGTTCTCGTGGACTATGGGTTGTAAACGAGGGTGCAACTCTTTTACCTGCAATAACAATGGACCGAGAGGAAAAGATACCGAATTATTGCTATCTCTCTCACGCAAGGCGCGCAACCGAAGCCAACGCAAAACAAGTACCTCAGTCGTACTCACATTGTGTTTACTGCTATACGCGTGTCGCCATTTTGTCTTTACCACACTCGCTTTGCCCACGGACTCCGCTGCCTACTTGTTTGACTACTTTGCTCGTTTATTGGACTGTGTTTTGCATTCTGATTTGGACTTTTTTTACGTGGAAGTGTAAAAAATGAGTTACACGTTAAGTGAATATGCAGAAATGCATTATTTTTATGGAGTTGCACAAGGAAACGGCCATGAAGCAGCGCGACTGTATCGCGAACAACTTCAACGTCGTGGTGGGCCGCAACCTGAGCGATATCCCGACCATCGCGAGCGATATCTTCATGACTGGTCGACGCGGCAGTCATGAAGGAATCCCTAGAGCTAACCCGGATCGCAGAGAAATGGTGCTGGAAGAAGTTCAGCGAAATCCGTCTACGAGTACGAGAAGTATGGCTCGTGCTCTGAACATCCCAAGGACTTCTATCCAAGACATTCTTCACGATGAAGAATACCACGCGTTCCACATCCGACGAGTCCAAGCTTTACTGCCTACAGATCACCAATTGCGCGTTGATTTTTGCCAAACCATGTTACGAAAAGAGCAAGAGGATCCTGGATTTTTCAATAAAGTTTTATCGTCAGATGAGTCACGATTTGAGCGATCCGGAATATTCAATATTCATAATTACCACACGTGGGCGAATGAAAATCCACTCGAAGTGAGAGCTTCGACATTTCAACATCGCTTCAGCGTTAACTTGTGGTCTGGTATCCTCAATGGCGAACTAATTGGTCCGTTTGAACTGCCGTCCAGACTTGATGGAGAAACATACAAAAACTTTTTGGAAAATGAACTTCCATTGTTGCTGGCAGATGTGAATCTCGAACTCAGACGAACCATGGTGTTGCAAAATGACGGCGCCCCGTGTCACTATGCAACCCAGGTCCGAAATTACTTAGATGAAACATACCCCAACAGATGGATCGGACGCAGCGGACCAATTAGGTGGCCTCCACGCTCACCTGATCTCAACCCCATCGATTTCTTTATTTGGGGCTATTACAAGGAAATAGCATACGCCCGAGACTGTTCAAGTGAACAAGAGCTGAGGCAGTTCATTGCAGAAGCTGAACGTGTTGTGAGAGAGAACAGAGACGCTTTTAGACGATTGCCAGACAATTTCTTACGTAGGTGTAGAATGTGTATTGCTGCTGGTGGTGGCCACTTTGAAAACCTTTTGTAAATGTTAAAAATAAATTAAGTACTTTTTTCACATTATCATCTGTGATTTATTCAAAACCACTTTTTACGTAAAACTTTTCTTACCCAACTCTGAAACTATTTGTTGGTTAGTTCAGTATTCTTATCATTAATTAACCTTAGGAACGAGAAAATAGCCAAAAAAAAATAATTACTCAGATGGGTAATTTTAAGAATTTTTCCACCTCGCTGTCTTTGAAGGCCGATTTTAAACAAAGTAGCCCTATTAAGTACTTCATTTTTTTTATGGTTATGAAAGCTGAGAGTCTGGCGCATTCTTGAAGCCTACTTAGGAATTATGAAATCACCTGTTAAGATTTTTAATTTAAAGTTGAAAATTTGAGTCATAATTTACCGAACGTAAATTTTTCACTTTAGATCAACATTTTCATATCTTTCATCACAGTTACGAAGCTGATTATTTTATGCATAAAAGTACTACTTATGAAAATTCAGTTGCAAAAAAAGAAACTCGATCCTCTACTTTTTTTTTTAGAATTTTTTTAGGTTGGTCAGGTCGAAAATTTTCAAACATTCAGAAAAAAATTCATAACTCGAAAACTATGAAAAGTCGCGGAACATACATGGGGGTGATTCGAATACCCCACGATACGAGGGACCGAAATTTTATTTTTGGACGTCAATGTTCCGGCCACCCTGTATATGGAGAAGATAGGACAAGAAACTCCAAGGACACTCTTTAAATCAAGATATTACGAAATCCTGGGTACATTATTCTTGTTGCTTCTATATGTGAGAACAATGTAAAAAAAAATATTAAAAACAACAAAATATAAGATTAAAAATAAGCCCTGGCAGTTAAGAGACAACCAGTCTCAACTTACGGAGCCCGTTCACGAATATGACACATGGTTTTTGTCACCAGACTTACAACATAGATGCGCAAACTGGAGAGTCTTCAGCCTGTGCAACTGCTCTTCTCTGTGGTGTGAAGGCGCGCTATGAAACCTTGGGTTTGGATGCTGGGGGCAGGTTCAACAGCTGTGCTTCTACTATCAACTCCAAAGTCACGTCTCTGGTTGACTGGGCACATGAAGCCGGTAAGCATACTATTAAAGTTTTTGTTACTTACAATTATTTTGTTCGTAACTTCTACAATTTTCGTTTAAAATTAGGGGTAATGAATATTTCTTAAGCGTTGTATAAAATAGATCGATTGATTAGGCTTAGGTAACAGATAAAGTATTAGACATGGGTCGTACTTGCAAAATCGAGTACCAGGGATTCCAAGTACGGCCACCTTTAGACACCAGCGCCAAAAACCAGGGCTCGAAATACTTTCAAGTATTTTCTAACAGCATCGAAAATTGATCCTTAAGTTCATTATAATAAGGAGTACAATCGCGTATGCAAAACAGAATACTTCCAACTTCCCAGACTTGTAGAAACAAAATTTAGAAGAAAAATACTTGCATAGAACATTGATCCGTATTACAAAATGAATAAAGAGCACAATCGCTTTTACAAAACAAATACTTGCAAACCTATATAAAGTAAAAATACTTGCATAGGAAATTGTTCCGTGCGATTAATATAAATAAGGAGCAGAATCGCGTTTACAAAAAAAAAATACTTCCAACAAAGCAAGTAAAAATACTTGCATAGAACTTTGATCCGTAATTGTAAAGAAAGA
Source organism: Cosmia trapezina (assembly GCA_905163495.3). Classification (NCBI taxonomy): domain Eukaryota; kingdom Metazoa; phylum Arthropoda; class Insecta; order Lepidoptera; family Noctuidae; genus Cosmia; species Cosmia trapezina. The sequence goes on from LR991033.1 coordinate 11,215,400, forward strand.
GCAGAATCGCGTCGAGCGTCGATGCAGCGAGTATAGTAAAATACTTTAAAGTCTTTGCGAGTATTTTGGGTCAGCACTTGGTGCACTTGCAAGTAAATACCTGGTGTAAAAACCTGGTCGCGTAAATACGCACCGTCCCTATAAAGTATCCTACAAATATTTTTTTAATATTAGGTTTAAAGGCTTATTTATTATTTCATTACTCTGTTATTGAAAGATTATGGTTCAGTCTATCCATGCTAAAATTTTTAATAAAATATATTCAAAAAAAACTAAAAATTCATCGAAATCCGAATGCCCTATACTTATTCATAAATTATTACCACGTAGATGTAATCTAAAAAAGGTTTTTAATTTCAAATTCCGTTGATAAGTTTAGTGATAGACCAACAGAAGGGTCAGTCATCCAATATAACCCTATGATGTGATAACTAGAACCACTTGTCAACAATGTCAGCAAAGATTCTGTTAAGCCCAGTTCTTAAGCTGGGGTCACGTAGTGGATAGTGGTATTATAGTATAATCTGCACGCTCCACCGGATTGGAGCGAATAAATAACGTTTAATAACGGAAAATAATGTTATTCATTTTACTTTATTTAATAACTGGCTGTTGCTTGCGTCTTCTTCTGCGTGTATCTTGTTTCGTCATGTTTTTAACACAAATATCCAGGATAAAAACTAGCCTACGCCCTTCGTCAGGTCCCAGGCTATCCACATAACTGTCAAACATAACGATTGGTTAAGTGGTTTAGGCGTGACAAGGTAACAGAAAGATAGACATAAGACCCACACACACAGTGTTACTTTCGCGGACTGATTGTTATAATATAATAACTATATATAATATAATAATAAATATATATGGACTGAATATTATAATTTATTTATTTGTCAGATAACATGATCCATTTATGGTTAGTAACAACAGGAGCTTATAAACTATGTTAGTAGGTAATTAATTTAAATTTAAATTGCAATAAAAAATAAATAACAATTAAAATATTTTATCATAAAAATTTAAATTTTCATTCAAATTGTAGGTACAAACAGATGATTGAAATATTTTTTTTAGTAATATCTTTATTTTCAAGACACAAGATTCAATACAGGCGAGTATATAAGTAGGTACGTATTCCCAATCTGACCTGTTTTCCCTCCCTAGCAACCTTGTGCCCGTCATTTATGAGTGACATCACAAAACAATGTATTATTATATCCTCCATAAGGAATTCTATGTGTCTTTTGCCTTCAGAAGGAAACTCTCCAATAACAATGAAATTTACCCAAGGGAACACAGTGTAGACGAATAGATATCATTCGTTTTATCAAGTACGTAACGTTTTCAATAATATTTGTTATATAATTTATCTCAAGGGTTTGAATCAAATTGTGTCGCTGTTATATTTATTGGGAATGTTATACAAAGGTATAGAAATAATGAATCTAAATGAAATAATACCGAATATTAAATGTTCATTATTTGTTTGTAACACAATAAATATTTCTGGAATTTCAATATAATCACAGGAATTTTAAGCACGGCCGAAGTTACTTGATTAAAAAGTCAAACCACGAAGCATGCTGATTTATTTGCACTTTTACGAGTAGAATCAGTTGAAGGTTGATACAGTTTATAATTAGATCTAGGGTTCCAATGTTACTCGATATTTAATGTAGGTAAGCATCACTTAATATATATAAAACATCGACACGGAAGATCAGTCTGTGCCCCTTTGTATTGAAATTCGATCTGTTCCAACATTCCTTATTCATTTGTTCCATTTGAACCTTGTTTCATTTGTGTGTATTGTGCCTGTTCAGCTTACGTACCAAAAGCCTTCATATTTTAAAGGGAAATATTTAACTATGAAAAGAAAAGGATTTTTTTTTGTTTTTTCTAAAATAAAAAATAAAAAAATTAACTGATCACTCTAAAAACTTTAGGCTTCCAATGATGTACACTTTTTTTAAATAGTTGAGGCTCTTTTTAACATTCTAGCCCATAACAAAAAGGGGGCAGTAGGTATATTAGTGTTCAATAATATTTTTAGGATCTCAATCATTATATTAGAATGTTCAATAATATTTTTAGGAGCGCAAAATGGGAATTATTAGAAGCTTGAACACATGCTTATTTTGAGGCAGAGAGAAACAACAAAACCTCAAACATTAAAATATCAAATCTTCAACTTGAAACGCCCTGAGTAAGACGAAATTGTCGCGTTGGTAAAATACGGGTGAAATAGAACATTTACGTCGAGTGCCATTGTGTGGTCCATTCGCTTCGATGGACTGGCACTCAATGGGCAAGCGTGTATATCGGCCATGTTAAATCTAGTTATACTATGCGCTATATTGCTATTGTGAAGTTAACGTTTCAGTTTATTACATTTCTGGTATATTATGATGTGATTTTGTGATAGTTCTTTGTGTGGGAAACATTGTTAGGCTTGTTACAAGTCAATTCAATAGCAGTGTAAAAATGTAGAGAAAAAAATGCAAAAATACCATGGTTACAAAATATTTTGTTATTTTGTTGAACTATTTTTAAGTCAATATTGTAAAAATTCTGAAACTGGATATACCTATGTACAACACTTTTTCTTTCTTTCATATTTTAACGCTATTTATTTTACCGCAAAGAAAAACGACCTAAAATATCTGACATTTTCATGCCTAAGCCCCGGTATATTTTCCGACGAAACAATTTCCATTTCGTCACGACACACCACATTCTAAGCTAAAGTCTTTAGACCATAATCATAAACCTAGAAACGACTTAAAGGTTAAGGTTAGGTTAGGGGTGTTTACTTAAACAGCATCAACCAAAAAGGCTTTTTTAAGTTCATTGTTCAAGGTTCTTAAATATTCAGTCCTTTTCTCTTTGCATTTTTGCATTTATTATTTTTGAATGGTGGAGCTTAAAATGTGCGTTATAAGAAAACTGAGAAAAGTGATGCTATTTATTTTAGACTAGCTTTTGCCCGCGGCTTCGCCCGCGTGGATGTCGGAAAATATTCCAAGGGAACCAGCTACCGGGAATTCCTTCCTTATTCCTTGTCTACATTATAAAGGGAACCTCTGTGCAAAATTTCAGCTTTCTAGGTCCAAGGGTTTGGGCTGGGCGTTGATGAGTCAGTCAATCAGTCAGTCAGTCAGTCAGGACTTCTCTTTTTATATTTATTTTAGATATTCTTTGCCATGGTCCTCTTTTAAATATTATTTTGAACTTTTAGTACTAATAAGTAGGTTCCTTGGTATTTATTTTAGTCTTTTTAATTGAACTTCCCCGCGTTACCTACTTGTTTCTAACTGAGCAGAGAGCACAATTGATTTGCAATGGTATTGTTTTATTTTAACTTATTACTATATTATCCATTCTGATCAATGTGCATAATTTGCTACTAAAACTTTCCTGTTTTATTTGTACCAAACGAGAATTTTGAACGTGAACTTTAATATAATAAATATTTTAATCACAGGTAAAATCAATCAATTGATTCTTTTTGATTTTTAAATAAAGTTTAAAATCTTTGTCCAGGTAAATCCAGTGGTATAGTCACAACAGCGCGAATAACGCACGCAACTCCTGCGGCGTTATACGCGCATGCGCCGTCCAGATACTGGGAAGACGACAGCAGAGTACCTCCCACAGTCAGGAAAGACTGCAAGGATATAGCCATGCAGCTTGTAGAGAATGAGCCGGGAAGGAGTATAAATGTGAGTATTAAACATTTCAATACAAAAAAGCTCGGTGCGGCCTGCCTGCAGTGAGTGATGGTTCATTCAAAACGTACGAAACTGAAGATTTTTGCAATTAGGCATGGCGCGCCTTAAGCCTTAGCCTTAGCCTTAGCCTTAAGGAATCATTCCAAATACTCGTAAACTGCTGATGCAACCTGAGTAGGTTCTACCAATAAGAACCTATGTCATTTTATTTACTGTAATTAGGTACAGTACGACACAACTTAGATGTAGCATCGGCAAAATTCGTAAAACCGATCACGATCCGAACTGAGTGCGCCTTCAATGTCACCAATCTTTAACATTGCTTTAGGCGGAAATGATCTTTGCGCATACGCAATAAGTTGTAAAGTCTTACAACCAAATACTGTCATAAAATTTAAATGAATGAATGCAAATTTTCAAATCTATGCTACATCTAAGTTGTGTCGTACTGTACCTACTTAGTAAAAACAAACCTAGTTAAAAGACAAAATTACCTTTTGATAGCCACTCACATAAAATCTTATCTAAGACTAAAATTTTGTGAACTATCAAAAATCTCGAAAGAAGCAAACATTTTGGCCAAGTATAAGTATGATATTTGCATCAAAATAAGCACATTTACATATCTTTTTGCATAATCTACCCGTATAATTTTCATGCAAAATGCGCACTAATTTTGTAAAGTTCATGTCCTCGAAAATGTTTTCGAAACAAAATACAGCGCAATGTTTTGTTAAATTAAAGCTTAGGGGCAGACATGGCGATGCGTCTCAAGAACAAAAGGAAGATTTTTCGCTTGAATTTTTAAAAAGTACAAAAGTAAGAATCTCTTATTTTTATTAATAGCTCTCAGGAGATGAGTTAAACTGAATCCTGAAATTGTACAAAAGCCTTTTTTGTAAATTAGTAAGTGATGTTAATTAGATACGAGTAGGTACTTAGGTTGGCGTTGGATTATCAGCGAGTTGCGCATTTTAATAATTTTAACTGTACATTATGCTGAAGTTAATGTTCTGTTGCATTTTACTGTTTGCTACAGTAATTAGGCGGTAAATATTACACGCTTGAAGAGCAAATAAAGAAACATCTATAAACATTGCAAAATATGAGGATACGGCTGATCTTTTGAATAGGGATCACGGTACCATGAGATGGACGGAAAGAATTCTGACGTAATAGTGTATCAATTATTTAGAAGTGTATGTATCTACAGAGGAAACGTATTAAGTACATTTATATGTCGGTATTTCTTCAGAAATTACTTATTGGAATTCAGTAGATGTTGTATAAAAAAGTGTCTAGCCAGGATCATCGTATATATCCTGAGTTTTACAGCGTCGAAAGACGTCAAATGACAAAATGTAGAAAACATTTTTTTCCCGAACTGCCATAGTAATATAAACCCAATAAACTCAGAAGAAATCTACATACATATAGAAATGTTAATATTATTAAATTTACTAAAATGTAAATGAAATGTGTCGCAATACAGTTTCTTGCGAAATTTAATCAAGTTTATACACTACATATAGAACAGCTTTTCTGACTGTAAGTCTGAAAAGCTGATTTGAAGAATGTAACCGCTTTTGCGCTTTTCGGAACAATCTGCACTGCTTACTTACAACATAGCGGAAAATGAACTAGAGATTTTAGAAGATTCCCCATCGTTTTGTTTGGTGTTGGCGTTACTGTGAATTAATATTTACCTGTGAATGTATAGGTGTATTATTTTGAAGAATTATTTCCAATTTCAAAAGGTTACTTATTAGAGTTTACTTACTCGTAAACAAAATTCAACGGGTCACTATCACTGCAGTGTGTTCAGGTTTCAGGATTTTCATACAGATAGCATCAACAGCTATTTGAATTTTGCTTCTTTTTGTGTACCTACTGTGCAAATATTTCGACACAAATGTATTTTTGTTATGAAATAAATAACTTGAACTTGTTATGTAAACAATCTGTTGATGTTGTTGTTGTTGATCTTGTGAAATAAAATGTTTACATGTGTGATTTGTTATAAAAAGGTTATAATGGGAGGTGGAAGAAGACATTTCCTGCCAACTGTTACCCCAGATCCAGAGCATCCAAATCGTGAAGGAAGAAGACTAGATGGTAGAAACTTAGCAGAAGATTGGGCAAGAGAAAAGAAGAGGCGGCGATTGCGAGCTCAATACATACACACAAGAGAACAACTTGCGAAGTTGGATCCAAGAACAGTGGATTATTTATTAGGTAAGTTTAACAACGACAATATTTTGAATTAATTGCAAAGTATTCATGGTCATCGTCATCGTCATTGGCAGCCTTGTCCGCCCACCTGCTGAGTATTAAAAGATATCTCTTCCCTTTTATTCCATGCATGCCTGGTCTGTATGAGTCTCATCCAGGTCACATTATACTCTCGATCATCTGAAAAGTATTGATTTCCCAGAATACATAATTTGGGCACTCAAAACAGAAGCCATTTGCATCCAAACATGAAAGAACGATCATCAAAGTATACTTATTTGAAGGCAAACATTTACATTTAAATTGTGGCTAAATTCAGTGAAGATATTTACACAGATGGACGTTGAATCCGAGAAGCGCTCGTCTATTCACAACCATTTGACCTGAAAATTCAATTTTAAGTACTGTGCAAACGTGTCTGCGTTCAATATGCATTTCAATGAGTGTGAAAATCGATTCCTAGTAAATTTCGAACGCTCGGTTAGACTGTCAACTGTTTTCGAATATATTGTCCAATCGATTTAGTAAATAAACTTAAACAGACGATTAAGCTTAACTTTGTAGACAAAACATCTGCTCCCAATAGTTCGTAATTTGTCACCGAAAACTCTGAGCTAGAAGCAGAGAGGCAAAAAATGTAAAGCCATCAAAAGATTGCTGGCTTCTGATCTTCATAATTCATGCCAAGGTCACAATGTTGGGTAAATATGACCAGAGTGTAATGGCTGGGGTAGCTGATAGCCAAGAAAAAGTCAATCATGCTGGAAAGGCCTGTTTATAAGATGTGAATGGAGATATGATATTCGATACTCGATACATTTAGGGCAAAATGTGAGACTATATAAAAAGATCGAAAGGTAACCGAAGCTCTTTCGATATTGAAAATATTATGTTCGTTTATTTTCGTTGTGCCGAACCAGTGTTAATCACTACCTATAAAGAAAAATATTGGTAGAAACTACGGCCACAATTTTGCCGGTTTTATTCAGGTAGGATAATTGTGTTTTGCCTGTATATTTTTGAAAAAATACAGCTCCATTTTACGCAAAAATGACAAAATATCAAAGGTTACCTCGCGATTATAACATCTAGATACAAAAACTTCCGCATTATTAGGGCACGGAAAATATTACTCGCACATTAAACTTTTACTTCCGGGAAAACTACCTAAAAACTCATTATTATGTCTTTAAATTATGGCTTAAACCGTCAGTTTAAGAGCCATTACTTTTATGAAACTGCGTTTTTATACAAATTTTGTAGAACGCCTCACCTACCCTCGGATTATTTAAGAAACTGGTCCCTTTTGTGTGCTTTGTTGGGTTTGTTTAAGGGTTAAAGCTTACTTAGCAATTTGACAGCCCACAAGCTTGTGTTAGGCGACTTCCGTTTTAAACCCGTATAGGTACAATGAAGGAATATAAATTAAAATGTGTAAACAAGTTAATTCTACTATCATTTGTTTTGGCGAAGTAGTGCGTAATGACACATAGGGAAAGCTAGCAGGATTGAATTTTAACAAAACGTTAATAGCAGCTCTACTTCTTTCCTTATTTTTCTAGTTCTACAACCTATAAATAGCTATAAGATTAATTAAAATATAAAGTGAACAGGATGCCTTATTCCAGAAAAAATCGATTGACGCTTAATATTTTAATTAAAATTGCACGTGACGAACATAAAGGTATTTAAATAATATCAAAATAGGATTGGTGAAGTATATAGGTAAACATAATTTATATGCCTATTCTTAAAATAATAATTAAAAGATCCACACGCAAAATAGAAGCGAAGGAACAATAGGACATCAAAAAATTTGTCCGCAATCTACTATCTATTTTAAGTTATAAAGCTTTTACAATTTGGTGCCTTTAATTTGTTTGTCCGCTTATTGTCACCTAAGTAAGCCAATTTATAATCCACTACATACCAAAATTCCTGTAAGTTTTTATTAAAAAAATTACAAAGCAATCCCGTCTTTTCAACAGCACTTAACTTTCCTGGATACGCAGAGATCAGGAAACGATAAAAGTAATGAATTTCCCGTTGAAAATTAATATAGGAGAGACAACAGGGGTGTAGAAGTCAGCATTTTGGTTTAAGAAAAGTTGTACCCAAAATGTTTCCGGTCCCTTTTGCGGAGTTTATGAAATATTTACGTTCACCCAGATTACGTTTACCGAGTTTACATTATGATCAGTGCGGTCCCGTTGTTTAATCCCATTTGAATCCTTTTTAATCTCACCCGCCCGACATAAAGTAGCATTTGCATTTCAAATATGGATTATGCTGTTACCAACATCCTTAATTCAAAAACTGTATTGTTAACCACGCTTCTTGGTATTTTAATTTATCTGTCACCTAAGTAAGTGCTCTGGATTGCAAGACCGTACTCGTTTATTGAATTAAGAGGGATTTTTCAGGGTCTAAGTAGAGTCTCCAAAAGTTTTTGCGTTTTAGCATGGCAATAATGGCTGTATGCAGAAAGCGGAGGACAGGGTGTTGTGGCGTAGCCTAGGAGAGGCTTATGTCAAAAAATGTATGTTGGTCAACAATCCGATAAATAATAATGTTAATGTTATTAGTCCGATTAATAATTGGTTGCTACAAAACCTTGAAGGTATATAATTCAATACAGTAGGTAGTACACAGTAAATATGTTCGTCACTACTGCATATACAATATTTTACAGGAGATAAACAGAGGGAAAGAAAAATTGCAAAGTAATAATATTATCGAACGTGACAATAACATCGATTCGTCAGCATCAGCGCTGCGTTGCGAATAAGATTATACATTTAACCGGTGTTCAAGCACATAATTATGTTACTGTACGGGAACGCGCTTATCGTGAATAAAAAATAAAATGACGGGAGTTTAAAAAATACTTTTCCATTTTTTAAATGCAGGTCTGTTTGAATACTCGCATATGGACTTCAATGCAGAGAGAGGGGCGGTCGCAGACGCGGAAGAGGGAGCGAGCGCGACTTCTGCTGTAAAAGCGGATGATCCGTCCTTAGCTGATATGACTAGAGCCGCCTTGTCAATTTTGACGAAGAACGACAAAGGATTTTTTCTCCTTATAGAAGGTAAGATTACTTTGTATCTCTGTTTTTTTATTTTACTCGTTAGCACATTTCATAACTATTACATGTTATTGTTATATCAAAACAGTATTAAATATAAAGATTTTTACGTTAAAATATTTTTTATCATGTTGTTTTAATTATTTTAAGTCAGGATTTTAGGTTTTTATTTCTCAGTATCTTTGTTATTTTTGTTTTAATACAAACTCTCATTGTAATGTTCTTGTTTTCATTCGTAGGTGGAAGGATAGATCACGCTCATCACTACAACAATCCATATAGAGCTCTCGACGAGACTTTGGAGTTAGAAACCGCACTGTTGGCAGCATTAGAGAGGGTTAATCCCGCTGAAACTTTGATCGTAGTCACCGCCGATCACGGTCACGTAATGACTTTTGGCGGGCAGGCGACGCCGAGAGGACACCCAGTTTTAGGTAACAAACTAAACGAAAATTAAAACACAAATTCTATTATATTATTTTAGTCTAGCCAATTTCCTATTTAATACTCAAGTTGAAATGTGGAAAATGGAAGCAAAATGTAGTATAGAAGCAAACAACATTTGGCATACACTACAAAAGTTGCTAATTGAAGTCGTGTGCCAAATGTTTTTCGTTTACATTATGTCTTTTAAACCGCATTGATGGCTATTGGCCCCGACGTAGAAATTGCAGCTTAGAGTTCTAAAAATTAATTAAAGATTGTTTTAACTTCGAGGTTTTTGCGGCTTTAGAAGTAATTTAAGTAGAGATTTGAGAGTTCTTCAGAAGTTTCAAGTGTGTTTTGTGTTTAGGTGCGGATACTGTGGTGTCTGATATTGACGGCTTGCGATATACTACTTTGCTTTACGGCACTGGGCCTGGTCATTCGGAACCCAGGGCTCTGCCGCTGAATACGACGGTCTCTGCGGCTGCTTCTGCGGATGCTGTTCATGCAGCTGCGGTTCCTAGACAGTGGGCTACTCATGGTGGAGAAGATGTGCCTATTTGGGCTCTAGGTAAAATATATTTGATTCTGGAAAATTATTAGTTGAAGTGAAACTTGTTTTCGTTATAACTATATGTGCTACTTTCTTAGGTCCAATGGCAACAATATTATTTGCGGGGGTAGTGGAGCAGAGTTACATCCCTCATGCGATAGCGTATGCGGCCTGCATCGCCCATCAGTCTCGGAGATGTCAAGAAAAAGTCAACTTGACACAACCACCGGTAAGCATTCAATGAAGACAACAAACTTTTCGCTGTTCATGAATATTTCGACTTGAGCACCAATATTTTACCATAAATAACTTTCAGACAAAAGAAAAATTAGGGAAGTGTTCAAGTTTTTATCGCATTGTGTAGAAGTTTCGTGCCTTACGTTACTATTGTTTCATAAATTACCACACTTCTTCAATAAAAAAATCTTGGAGCGCCTAATTATGTGATAACTTTATTGTCTACGAATAAATTACGGAAATAAATATCGTAGAAAGAATTTGACGGAAATTTTATTATTTGTAGCAGGAAAAGCCTCCGAACTGCGTGCCTCCGGAGGTTAGCAGCGTTTCAGCAGCGGAAGAGACCAGAAGCGATGGGTCGAGCGGGCGCCGCATCGTAGTCGCGTCGAGTGTCATGGCGGACGAGCGCGCGCCGCGTTCTTCCGCCCCACTACCCGCTACGCTTATAAGCTCACGCAACCTTATCTCAAGGCTAATCGAATACATCACCCGCCTAAGTTTTGTTTGGTTAGTCATTAAATTATAATTATTTATATGAAAATGTAAATAATTTTACAGTAACAGTCGGCCACGAAATTTTGCTGTTGGCTGTTTAAATAATAATTGAGTGTAAAATATCTCCGTGGTGATCAAAAACATTTTGTACAGGATTCGATAATTGTAAATACGCAGATCGGAATGTAAATACTATAAAATAATAGTTAATTGTAAATATTAAATTAAAATGATTGATATTTATTTAGTCTCATCATTAAATGGATTTTTAAAAGAAATGTTGTTTTTTGCCTCGTTCCTTTTATGAAAATGGTTAAACCAATACCTTTTGAAAACGACATGAAATTAAGCTTTTTTATTGAGCGATTCGTTAAGCTGGAGGATAAACTCAATCAAGTAAATTGGCTTTTCACCCCGCCTAACTCTATAAGAAACGTACCGAAGAATGAAAGAGATCCGCATTTAACACGTTGTCGGTAGTTTACTAACATTATAGGTATATATAGGTACTAGGATAGAATTTTATAAGAATGCAGGCAGTCATCGATGTACACTTTTCTTTTCGTGTTTTAACTAACAAGACCTGAAAGGAATAATTATTTGGTTGTGTAGGTCTACTTTGGATTATGAGCCTATACTTACTACTTCAAATGGCTTAGCATGATCCTCCGTTATGTCGAAAACACTGCAGCATTAATTTTGAAATAAGTATAATTATGGTAAAGTTGAGGATTAATGTTAATTTACTATGTTTGACGAAAACACGTTTCCATAAAATTTTCTCGATAGAAAAAAAATCCAAAGTTACCTCCAAAAACAAAAAATACTTTAAATAATTAGATCATGAAACTTTGCATACTAACTGAACTAACTATAATGTAGGTCTTGTTTTTTTTTTTTTCAAATTACCATTATTTTATTATCACCGTAAAAAGCAATTACCTAAACTATCGGCGCCCAGCACCCCACTGAATCTCGCTCTCACTCAGTCCGCGAGCAGTATCGTGCAAGCGAGATAAAAAGCTGAGGTAGTATGGGCTCGTAAGGCTGCAGTTTATAAAAAATCCTAAGTTATCCTAAGTTTTCGTTACTGGGGTTTTGTATATTAATTTTACTACTTACTTCGTCGGCTCGACGACTCAAAATTTGCCTTGGTCTAGGCATGCGGGAGATAAGTTACCTACTATTTTAGTGGCAAATAGACTCTGAAAACTAGAGTGAAATTAAGCAAAATAATGTGCACAACATTTAATATTCTAACGTTATCTGATTTTTGCGTGTAGGCGGGCTTCAGCCATAAGAGGAAAATGCTATAATTTTATGTGAAGGTGAAATACCTTTTTTTGGTTAGCTAAAACCACTAACCCTCCCCATTATCAGGTGGGTAACTAAAATATTAAACATTCTCTTACACATCCACCGCATACTAAATTAAACAAGATTTATCGCGAATTTACTTTCGTTTTGAGATTGCGTTTTACATTAGGTATGTTAAACATTTTTCTTTACAATCGTGTAAAGAAAAATGTTTCTTAGAGAAAAAAACATCTTTTCTGTTACATAAATGAGGTTTTAGGTAGGGTTTAGCACCGTCATACAATGAATTATAAAGTTGCTAAATGGAAGAGTACAATTGTGTCGCAGCATGATGACAACTGAAGTCACAGGTATTACGTTTAGTCGTTTAACCAGACACGTGTTTTTAGGGTTCCGTACCAAAATGGTAAAAAAGGAACCCTTATGGCGTCACTCAGTCTGTCTGTCTGTCACAGCTGGATATCTCAAGAACTACTAATGCTATCAACTTGAAATTTAGAATAGTTTTAGATGATGTTGACCCAACTATGTATTTTGCAAATAAGAAAGAAATTATAATTTTTTTTTTTTTTGCAACACTGAACGGGGGTCTTAAAAAATCAAAGTGGGGCTACTAGGGCATGTGGGGTATCTATTGAAAGAACGCTGTTTAAACATTCTCAAAACATTTTTTTTTTCTTTTTTTTGGCCGCATAGTTTTCGACTTCTGATGAAAAATACCCCCCCCCCCCCCTATCTCCGAAGTGTTTGCAAAGAGAAAAATCTGAAATTATTCTATGTGATACAAGTTTATGTAAAGATTACAGGAAAAATAAAACGACGTCTCTAAATAGCACACTTTTTTCCGACTCGCTCTTGACCGGTTTTTTTTTTTGTTTACCTTTATTTAATTGCTTAAACCAATAGAGTATAACTCATTTACAATTTATTATTCACCTAACTTGGCCACACAATGTACACGACAAAGCCTTGAATTACATCTTACACAATAATTGGTTAGGGTTGTCACTAAAAGCACGAATGCTATTGGTTGACACAAAGCGCGATAACGCAATTGTAACACCGAAATAGGCGTGACAGCTTTTGTGCCGCTTCCAGCGTGAGTCGTGTTCGCTTTGTTCCAAGATGAAACCGCTTACAAGGTGTGTTCAGCAGATTTATATCTAGGTAATAACGTGAAACCACGTTGGACTATCGCATTTATCTTGCGTGGGCCGCAGTTGGTGTAATGAATAATATGTATGTTGCATGTATGTGTGCTGTATGTTGGTGGAAGTTCTGACCGAATTTCCTGTAGTGTTCGGCGGTTTATCTTTATTTATTGATTAAATTGGCTGGCGTTGTGGGACCGAATAACCTGAATAATTCTGTAGTGAAATGATAAACTCTTCATTGGTATAATATTTATATGTTATCTTCTTGCACACATACAAACTTGGTACTGGGTATCAATATTTAACAAACTATTTAACTAGGCACTCAATAAGTATCAGTATAGACTAGATGTCTAGACAACCTTTAGGTTCCGAGGCTCCAAGAGAACTGACTGCTAAACTAGGCGCCGAACGCTCCAAATATCACGTTTTTTACATTGCGCTAAAACACCACTACTTTTGGCGGTAACAGTCAAATGAGGCACCTTTTAACTACTCGAAAATACAGATACAAAATCAACTGAGTCAAATGACATACTTTATATTTAGTATTTTACATCAACAAAACTCATTATTATTTGGAAATCATGAAACTCTCAACTACAAATGCTGGACTTTTCGATCATAAAAAAATGCAAAATTGACCACGTATAAACAGGATCGCAGAGTAAGGAGAAGGAATGTGAGTACCTTTTGTCATTGACGAGCACCCTTCAATAGCCTCAGATATTTGGGTCGACACACAACCCAAATAACGACAACAGCGCACGTGTCGTTTCCACAAAAGTTGAAAATGACAAGTGCAGCTTTTCCCTCCGTCCTGACATTCAAGTTGAATAAAAAAGCATTTGTTTTCACGTAGAAATTCATAACGTTTCACATTTTATGGTAACAGTGCAATAAAAATGTAACAACCACTTTATAAGCCGTTCTACTCAAACATCCGTTTTGCAACAAAACGTCAAGATTTGTATGAAAAATTGTCTGAAAATAAAACTCATTGTACGTTCCTATTTGTGAAATTTTTCTTTGACTATAGCACAATTTGTTGTAATGAAACATTAATCTAAATCTACATCACCGGGAAAGTCCATAAATATCAGTCTACTTTTTTATCTTTAAAATCAGAGAAGCTTCTGAGGTTGTATGAAGGTATTTTATTGAGAAGCCACACAATTGCTGCGGGTGTATTACAGTATCGTAATCCTTTCCCCCACGGTGTAGGTTAACCGCTAATGGCGTGTAACGAAGTCAACATAAGAAATAAGATAACGTTACCGTTCTATACCGTCAAAGAAAAGGAAACTATACCAAATGTATTTTTCACACGTTTCTTGAGTTTAGTAACGCTCGTAATGGCACTGAAAGGAATTGCTTGCCTCTTTACGCTGCATAACAAAGGTATTTGTACGGATTTTTAGTACAAGAAGCCTTATGTAAGAACCTTTTTCGGGGTTTTGAATATATATTTAATGTGTTTCACTCTGACGTGTGTGAATGTGTTGACAACGAAACTGTTTTTTCGAATCTTTGCGTATGTTTTATTACAATTTATGTGCCCGACTGTGAAAAGCATTAAATTACAAATAATTTTATTCGTCTTCACTCGTGTTACTTTTAAACTTTTTAAACTTTCGCGATTTGAACACATTTTATAACAACATCGAGAAAACTAACGCGATATTCCTTAACTTTTGTTTATTAATTAGTCACACTGCCTAGGTTAAGCTGTTTACAAATTCTCAAACATTTTTTTAATTTTTTAGGCCGCATAGTTTTCCGACTTTTGATGAAAAATGTAAAAAAAATACTGCGGAGAAAAATCTGAAATGATTTACTTCTCCAAATAGCACACTTTTTCATAAATCGGAACGGAACGAAAGAAAAAAAAAAAAAAACGAACCCCCCGTGCGCGAGACTGACTAGCTCTTGACCGATTTTTTTTTATGTTAACACTTCAATCTGTTATATGTTCTCCAAAAATCTGATCATTTACCTAGTTCACATGTAAGATCTTTAGATCTACCAAATAATGTTATTTATATGAAACGAAAGAGATTCATAAGTAAGGGTATTTATAACGTACCTACTCTTGAAAAAAAGCTTTTAAGTAATTTCGAATTTCGATTTCTTTGTGGAAAAATCTCAGGTATTACTTTTGAAGGATTGGTGCTTCCCTTTGTATGTAAAGCAATATCTACATATTTGACAGCCGAGTTTTATGTAGGTAGGTACAGTCAGGAAGAAAAGATTTACACGGGTTCCTACTTTTACTAAGCATTAAAATTGAAAAAAAAAGAGCAGCTAAGAAAACAGAATATTTGAGGTATTCCACTTATAGCACTGATTTGAACAGCACTTCCTCGAGCCGCACCTGAGCACTTCCACTAACAACACTGAAACTTAATAATGCTCAATAATTAGGTTTGAAAAAAATTGAAGTCTTAATAATAGACCTTTGTGGCTGAATGTAGGTACCTACTTAGATTTTTTTGTTGTTGTAGTTATCGTCAAGCATGTCTCGTTATTTACTATTATATGGAAAACCCACGTCTGAATTAAAAACCGGCCAAGTATTCTCACACAATTAAGGGTACGGAACCCCAGTTGAAAAGAATTTATACCAAAAATAAACTTATCATTGTAATCCCAAAAAAAACCCAAATCGTAGGTGGTGAAACAGGCCCCTGGACTACATATTCCATACTAGCTTTCTGCCCGCGGCTTCGCCCGCGTGGAATTCAGTTATATCGCGCCTCCAAAGCCTTTTTTCGCGATAAAATTTAGCCTATGTCCTTTCTCAAGATCTGTTCTATCTCTGTACCAAATTTCGTCAAAATCGGTTCAGCCGTTTTTACGTGAAAGCGTAACAGATAGACAGACAGACAGAGTTACTTTCGCACATTAGTATTGATTCAAATCCATAAAAATTAAAATAAAATTAAATAAATAAATTATTAATAAATAATTAAATAATTGACTGGTGACTCACGATCCGGATCGTTCCTGGTGCAAAGGCTGGCCATCGCAATCCAGCGTGGAAACGCGGCGAGTGTGATGGGCACTTTTGGGCCGGGAGCGGTCAGGGACTTTTAGTGTGTAATAGTGGATTTTTTTTTTTTTTTTTTTTTTCATTTATTGTTATAGTTTTAGTTTATTTATTAAAAATGACTTTTTTTTTAATCCTTTAAAACCATTGAATCAATAAAACAATAAATAAATGTTTCTAAATTGATTTCATTTCTACTTAAAGAAATATCAACATTATGTTCGTATACGAATTTAAATTTAAGTTGATTTCAGAATTGCACGTGCTATTGAAAAATTCATCAAAATTTTGAATTTCTAGCGCACATTCATATTTGTGTATTTTTTTTGTAAACTAAAATGAAACTGCAGTCCAGACATGAAAATGGTGGGCGAAAATGCCACACATTTTCTATTTTCTTTAACGCCCATGTTGGCACAGAAACGCTGCCTTGCATGAGGCTTACAACCATAACATGGGGCTTATAAAAATTGTTCTAGTACAAGAGTCGCCCCGGCTCGAAGCCAACGAAAACTGTGTTATCTTGTTTTACATTCTTATACGGAGATAAAAAGATTTTCGTACAATCTTACTCTTGTACAACGTAATGAAGTATCTCAGGCATAGGGTAATCAAGTTTAGTGATCGTTTCGTCGGATCGGCTGTTGATAAAAATGGGCTCTTTCTACAAGCTTTGCTGACATAAATTGCGACTAAGTGATTGTTTTCACTATTTTTAGGGTTCCGTACCTCAAAAGGAAAAAATGGAACCCTTATAGGATCACTCGTGTGTCTATCTGTCCGTCTGTCACAGCCAATTTGCTCCGAATGTAATGGACCGATTAAGTTAAAATTTGGTACACATATGGATTTCTGTGACCCAAACACGTATAGCTAACGTAAATATATGAATTTTGAATATGAGAGTCACTTTTAGGGGGAAAATAAGAAAATTTTAAAAAAAAGTTTGGAAACTGTACCCTGTGATATATCAAATGAAAGGGCTCTTACTATGAGGGTCTCATATATATTTTTATTATAATTTTAAAATATATTGTTTTAAAGTTATTTAAGAAAATAGACGAAAATTGACCATTCCCCCCCCCCTTATCTCCGAAACTACTGAGCCTAAAATTTTGAAAAAAAAAAGAGAAAAGTTAGATAGTTTTTACCTTTAGATTACAGGAAAAAATATTTTTCGTTAAGTATTTGTTTTATTTCTTCAAAAGTGTATTGAAAAACGTCGTTTAATATACGTGGACATTTGTTATTGCAGTTCTCGGCTCAAAAACAACCTCGCCTGCGGCTCGGGTGTTATTCCGCCTCGAATGCAATAACAAACGTTCTCCACTTGTATCGAAATGTACTATTCTCTGATACACGCTGTAAAATACATAATATTATCTTTCTTACGTAGCTCAAAGAGTAGCTATACTTACCTACTGCGTACTCCTAAAACGTTTTTGTACATTATCGGCGCCGAACTAAAAATTCTATTACGTTCATATATTTTTCAGCATGTTTACCTTACCGGCCGTAAGTCGGTAGTACCAATAAATAGGTCGGACGTGAGCACGTTTTGGGTTCGAACTTTGTTTCATAGGGGTTGGAAAGAAGTATGTATAGCTATAGAGCGCGTCTATTAACGCTTGCCCGCAGCTGCATTGGATCATTAAATTTATTCGATTTCAAACTCTTACGAGTTGCCTGGGTAGCTAAAACACCCAAAAATATCTTGTACCGTCAAATGGGGTTTTTTACTTTGATACTACGGGTTTACTTTGGTAACAACTTTTGACTAAGAAAAACGAATTTTATTCGGTTTGGTAATAAGGTTTTGTTGGTGTACTGGGCATTTTCAAGGTAAGAAAAATTTTGATGTCTCCAAAAATCTGTTATGAAAGTAAACCCGTAGTATCAAAGTAACCCCATTTTACCGTATGAAGAAAATACTTTGCAAAAAACCTACACAATTTAGCTTATATGTGTCAGTTTCAGATAAGAATTCATTACGTTACCCTTATCTATCATTGCAGTTTGCTGATTACAAAAAAGATTTCATCACTACAGCTTGTCTTATTCATACTCAACGTCAACATCTAGACTAGACTCGTACATTACCAACGTGATATGCCTTGTGATCCCTCTTCATTGCTTGTTATAAACTTGGTAAGTAACACTAAAGATTTTTATTACTTGCGAGTAGTTGCGAGTATCGGTGGTTACCCACGAATTACGATCCTGAGAGTCGGTAAACTGGTTAGTTTCAGGAATATAGGTACTAAGTGTAAGTATTCAGTGATTACTTTGTCCTGTCTTGTTAATCCTAGCCAGGCTTTAGTGCCGTGCTCGATTTACTTAGTGAAAGATTTTCTTGTAGCTAATTAATGCTAGGTACTCTTTTCTTTTTTTTTTCGTTTTATACAAGGTACCTATCTATTTTAATAAGTACTTCAATTTGTAATTATTTTCTACTACTTCATCTTTTCCAAACTACGTTAAGGTCGTCTATCCGCTCCGCTGTCGCGGCCATTTGGCGCGAATTCGCGCATCTATCGCCCCAATATTCTGGGTGATTAAAATGATAATATCTCTAAAGATTTATATGGGAGTTGTACATAAAACTTATGTCATTGGAATCGTTATGAAATAAGAACACACGAACTGCAATCAGCCTGTTTAGAAAAGTTTAGGTTATACTTCGACTTTTAGAAGCCCATCGATATAATTATGCCTGCCTAACAGGTAACTGTTATCATGAAATTCATTTTCATAATATGTTACCACAAAAAAAAACTGTAAGTATATTGATTGTTAATATTTTGTATTTATCACAACATTCATATTTTACAGAAGATTATGACATAATATATAAAAATACAAAAATAGTTCAGCTGAATGGTGTAGATCTATGCGTTATGTCAACTCATGTTCGTGAAGGGGTGCCGTCAGTTGGGACCGGTTAGTCCCGCTATGCTCTAGTCCCGCTATGCTCGACTCGTAAAATACCTACTAAAAAGTTTCGCTGGTGGTTATAATTAATATCTAAGTTGCCACGGTTATTTTTTTTATTTTTTATTGTTTACTATGGACGCTTTTATCGTGCACGTATTTTACATCGTTCTAACTTGTATAATTGCAATTAAAATTGATGTAACCAATATATTTTAAAAATAGTTTTTTGCCCGTTCTTCTCCATATGAACCTACTACACTTTGGAATAGAGAGGAAAGTTTCATTTTTCTGACTGATCGACTCCTTTACAATTAAAAAGTGCATATTATAATTGTTTAATTTAATTAGATACTTTGAGTTTCACACCAGATACTTTAAAAACACAGCCACATGTTTATTTAGCCTATGAAATGGTAAAAGCTTCATTTGAATAAAAGGTTATTTCGCTGGCCCTGACATAATACTTTTCCTATTATATATTATATCCTCACAGGGCTATAAGTGACAACGTATTTCCCGAACTAATATCAAAACTAATGGTAGAAAAGAAATCCCTTAGAGAATCTGCAGCAGAAACACATCATCAATGTTTATCAGTGTTATAGAGAAAATTGTTTACTTATACGTCGTAAAAACGAGGGCAAGTCCATATCGGACGGTCTTCGGGCTAGTGACGTCACCAAAATGAGCTTGATCCTCTTTTTGCGGCAAACGGTCTCGGCCCTTTGTAAAAAGGTTGTATCTCTTTATAAAGGTGACAGTTTAGTTGACGAAGATTTACGAGAAGTAAGACGGGCGTGACCAAGGAAATTGTGTAAGTGATTAACTTCTAGCCGGGTCCGACCCACTAGGTAAATAGAGGGACTGATGATGCTGCTTTGTGGAAAAATGTTTATAAATTGTAGGTACTTTATGATTTGAATTAATTCAAGCACAACATCAAAAGAAAATTTGTCGTAAAATACATAAGTATACCGAAAACATTTGATATTAGGAAGGTACTAAAATAGTTACTACTATTCTTTGACTTAGGATAAAATACATCTTGCGAGAGACAAACAATTAAATCAGTTTGTAAAAAGAAAAATTAAATAATGTAGCTAACATAGAAGACTTGAACAAATTGAAATAAGCTAGCTGCGGTTCTATGTTTAAGTTTGAACAACATACGCTAGATAGAAGGCAACGAATTTCTAAATTGGGTTTTGTTCCCGCAAACTGTGACGAAACTTTGCCAAATTTTTAGTTTAGGTTTTGTAGGTATTGCAGTGTAGGTTAGGACCTAAAGAGGACTACACGATGTGTTTTGGTCCATGTGATGATAATCCGAAAACGTTAGGAGAGTATTTTACCCTTTTGTCCTTGACTAAAACATTATCATTATCAAGTTTGTCAATTAAAACCTTATCATACTCATACAAACCTTTACCTTTACCTTCGTACAACAAAAGGTAGGATTTATTTGGGAATGGAAAAAGTAATATTTTGTTTGGTATAGGATAAAGAGTGACACACCAGAATTTACTGGGGCATTTATAATGTACCTACATTTGTTACCCAAAATATGTGTAAAGTGCTCGAAAATAATTGCTCTTCGTGTACACAACGGATCGTTTTCAGACTCAGATTAAATATTCAATTAACTTAACACACAGTTCAATTGAACAAAAACTATTCATAACTATGTAACTTTCTCGGAAACTGTTCTAGTATAAAAATAATTACATTGATGTAGTCCTTCAGAGTTCCGGTAATAATATTTTCCAAAAATTTGCCCAGATTCCAAGAATATTAATTTTGTTTGGTTAATCTTTGAATTCTCAGATTTTCATCGTCAACAAGTTATGGAATTATTAATTTCCAGTTAATAAGTTTTAAAGGACTTCCTTATGAAATTATAAATCCCTAACGCTGTCAGTAGGTATGTACTGATTAACGGCCGAACCCAATAACATATTTTCAGTAAAAGACAGTTTGTAAATTGATGATAGACAGTATAAATTCTAACTGTCCTTGAATGTCGTCTCACAGTCATCGATAAAGGCTGTCTATGTAACGAAAACGATAGATCTAAGGTATCAAAGCCAATCTACTAACCCTCAGTGTTCCTAAAACAAACTAAATTTGTTTTTCTCCTAGTAGAAGGTCTAAACCAGGCCTTAATTTTAAAATTCGAATCGACACGTGTGCGGACCACTTGGACCGGAATTGTAATTGTGAAGCCATTGAACATTTAACGTCCACAAGATACCTGGGAGTTATAGTTGACTAACTTGTGGGTGTCTAACTTGGCATCCGCATATTGAGATGGTCACGTCACGGGTGCGAAAATTTATAATGGATTTTTAAAATCTAAGACATTTGATGCCTCCAAAGACACTAAATAGCATCTAGACTGCGCTCACGCAATCGGTTATATCATACTGCTTACCAGTCTGGGGAGGAGCCACAAAAACTAAATTCCTTGAGATAGAAAGAGCCCAAAGATCACTTTTAAAAGTTATGTACTATAAACCATACAGATACCCCACAGACGATCTATATAAAATCAGTGGCTTACTTGCAGTAAGAAAACTATATTTCTTAATTTCGACCCTATACTTACATAAATCTATTCCATTTCACCAAGATAGTCATGAGAAAAGACGAAAGGATACAGTGGCTTACTCCCCTGGGGTCCTCACACATATGCAAAAAGCTAATAACTGAGTGGCTAAAAACCTTAATATACGAAGAAACTGACCAGGTTTTAGCCAGACTTGGGTAACCCCAATTAGCAGACAAAATTAGAAATTTTATTATTATCGACATTTTAAGAACTAAACAATTTCTTACTACTTCTTTATAATTTAAGTTCTCAACAAGTTTTAATCTATAATTTGTACTTCGAACGCATCGGCACTTCTAAGAAGACATACACATACATTTTTCACACACACAAACACACCCCCACACCCTCATACAAACACATACACACACACATACACATAAAACACAAACCCCGTTTAAAAATAAAATAAGAAGCACATATAATATGTTCACATAGGCATACACAAAGAGCAACTAATTAAGTCAATTACTGTAATTTTTTTGTTTCTTCCTAAACTTAATTTTTACTCACCTTTTTTATAAAATTGTCTCAATATTGTTAATAACTAAGGGAAAGAGCGAGATTGCCCCAACACAAGTATGTAAAATTACTTACTGGGGTTGTCTCATAAGTATAATGTATGTTACTGTTTTGGGACAAAATAAACATTTTTATTTATTTTTATTATTTTAAGGTACAGTACTTTTCCCTCCCGTACTTTCTGTTAGAATCAACATAGCAGTAACTTTAAAAAACATGGTGCTTTATTATAAAAGCTCCTTTTCTTCATTTTAAATAAATTACTGGATTAAGATATAATTTATATTAATTCTCTGTAAGTAGGTATACACAAGGTACATGATACCAGTTTTAACCGACTTCAAAAAAAGGAGGAGGTTATAAAACACTACAAAGTGAAAAATAACTTTAATTTAGGAAGTCGGTGGCAAAAACGAAACTAAAAATTCAAAGATACCGACTTCCTAAAGTAAAGTTATTTTTCACTTTGTAGTGTTTTTTTTTGGGAGTCCGTTGTTTTTTTTTTTGTAAAAAGTTTTTTCTATCTCCAGTATGCCAAAACTGGTGAAATAGGTTACTGGGTTCGCCCATAAATTAAAGCTTTCTTGAATGACAAATCTGCTGAGTCGAAGACTAACTAACAATCATTTTACTGATCAATAAAGTTTTGTTTCGAATTATCGAGGCTAGGTCAATTTTAGGTAAGCAACTCGGCCATTCAAGAAGCTATTCTTAGAGCATTTTACGTTCAAAATTAGAACTCATTTTCCTGCATTACAAAAACATTCACTTAAGCTAAATATTGTCTTTTCAAGGATTTCAATTTCAGTAATCTTTCTTAAGTCTTTCTCCCTCATTTATACAGATGTTATATCACCATGACAATCAGTCTTTACGTAATACCGAAGTGAAAACAACAAACTTAAGTGGGTTATTTTCTCAGCATTCCAGAAAAGCTTGAAATATGTTCTTTCATTGTTCGTCGTGTCGTTCAAACGAAATGGAATTTTCTAACAAAACACAGCGCTATTCAAGAATACTGAAGTGTGTGTTTCTAAAACGTACAACACATTGCTCCAAAGAGTTTTGCTAAGAAAATGAATAGCTAGTGCTTTGCATACGGCTTCGTCTACGTGGATTTCAAATTTTCTGATACAAACTTCGACCACTCCATTTCACCGCTTTAGGACTTATTAACTGTGACTAAGTCCTGTGTTTAGAGCATTGGTGGCCCAAGAGCAGTAGTGGCCTAGTGGTAACAGCCGTGACTTAAGAGTTGTAGGTCGAACCTGATAGGCGCTTTACATTTCATCACCACTGCTCTCAAAGCGGTGAAGGAAAACATCGTGAGGAAACCGGCATGTCCTAGAACCAAAAATGTGAAGACATGTGACATCTACCAACCTGCACTGGGCCCGCGTGGTGGATTACAGCCCGCTCCCTCTCACCGAGAGGAGGCCTGTGTCCCAGCAGTGGGATCATTATAGGCTCCAAAAGTCCAGTATTATCAAGTTTTCTTCTCAGTACCAAAATTCCAATATCGGATGTGCCTTAGGGACTGTCACTGTGGGACAGTTTTTCCAACGAAAATGATCGTAAAATTAATGCAACAAATTTGTTAAGCGCGCGTAAACTACTGCGATTGGTTGAATGATTTACCAACAGCCAATCGCAGCAGTTTACGCGCACTTGACAATTTCATAATCTGCTTAGCCTTTTCCCAACTTAGTTGGGGTCGGCTTCCACTCTAACCAGTATTTTACATAAAGCGACTGCCTATCTGGCCTCCACAACCCAGTTATTGGGTAACACGATACCCCTTGGTACCTTGGACTGGTTGTCAGACTTTCGGTCTTCTGACGACCACTAACGACTCTCAAAGATCCACGAATGACAGCCGGGACTAAAGGCTTAATGTGCTTTCCGAGGCACGGAGGGGTCCCGGTATGTAAAGATGGTCACCCATCCACGGACCAACTGCAGCAAGCACAGCTTAACCTAGTCGATCGACGTTATTACTTAGACACGAGGCCCTCCCCTTGTGAATTTGTCACATTACTCGTAATTTTCTGATAATTTTCGTTCGAGAATTTACAAACAGCTACAGACAGACAGTTATACCTACAGTGTGTTAGGTCAATGGAGCCCACAAAATTGAATTTTTTTTACGTCGAAATGACCTTGGATAAAGTAAAAATAGGTCATTCGCAAGAGCACACGTCGCGAGACTTTTAACGAAATTTTTTGTTAAGGTTGTCTGGTGTCTGAGGGACTTTCACTAGGAAATCGTGTTATGGGTTTTGAAAAACTTAATACAGGGTGTAAGTGTAAACAGTGGCAATCTTTTAAGGGGTCATTACTCAGCATTATGAACAACTTTTACTGAACAAACCTGAAATTGCGCTGAAAAATTCTGCTGTTCCCTAAATGTATGTTCGCATAACTCGTTAAAATGTAGGGAACAGCTGTTTTTTTTCGTAATTTCAGGTTTGGTCCCATAGTAAAAGTTGTTAAAAATTACTCCTTAAAATATTGCCACTGTTTACAATTACACCCTGTATAAGAAACTTAAAGTAGTAGCCGCGGAAAAAAACCTATAGTAAGCTGAAGAGTTTAAAATTGGATTGATGATAAACCTTGTAGATGATTGTTAAAAAAAATTGAATATCACTAAAAACGTGCAAAAAGCACTGCCGTATTTTGATAACTTTGGCGTAAATAAAAAGGCACCTACTTTCTGTAACCACCTGTTATTTCTGGTCTAGACTGATGAAACTCTTGAGCTAGCTTTTTCGTGGCTACTCCTTTATTTTACTAAACTTATCTAAAACCCATAACACGATTTCCTAGTGATGAGCAACAGTGTGTTTTATATAAGTATACTAAAAATAAAGCTAAGTGTTGATTTGAAAAAATATTTTGGCATTTGATAGCCCAATTCTTTAGGAAGGCTAAAGACCAATTCAGTTTCTTTCAAATTATTTTTTTTTAGGAATTCTTTAGGAAGGGTAAAAGCCGCGCAGAAGAAAAAAAAAGTCTGAAAGAACGCTAAGTAAAAACGAAGTATTAGCGCGGGCAGGCGATGCGATGCGACGGGGTTGGTTGGGGGAGCAAAAAATTTCACGCGGACGCGCACGCAAATACTGAACCATTTTGTTACTTTTATGGAGAATTGGCGGCCTTTGGAAAGGATCATATGAAGCGGTTTCTCTACATTGATTTATGGGCACTTCCTTTGGACGGAAAGCTGTCACACGACGTAAGGGCTTATGCAGATAGAAGTTTATTTAGTATCAGATTATTAAAAAAAAAAAAACCCCACTGCAAATAAACAAAACACATAACTGAAAAGAGAAAAACAAGTATTAAAATCTGAAGAATTCAGGTATTGGAGGCAATACTAAAATTAAATAGATTATAATGCTGTTTTTCTCTTTTCTATAATATGTCCTTAATTTGCAGTCGGATTTTTTGTTTTTTTAAATAATTTGTTTTTTCTCAAACATGCATGGAAATGTTGTCATTATTTTCGAATAAAGAACACGCGAAGTATCGAATTTACGGTCAAAGAAAATCAAATCCATTGCAGGAGCGTTTTTTTAATTTGGAACATTACACCGCTCCAGCAATGTTGTATGAAACGGCGTGCTGGGGTTATTAGATACTCTTTCATTGGATCTCTTTTATCATTCTTGGCATACCAAAGGCAGTCTCTTTGCTTAGTATAAATTGCGTTCACGTGGCTGTATAGATAGCCACAAATGCCTTTGGGCACAGATGTTAGATAGAAAATTGGCGGCAAAGCTGAAAATTCATCTTGATTTGAAAATTTATATTTAAGTATTATGTATGTAAATAACAAATTTACATTCATAGTAAATATAAAGTGAAATGAAGATTGATTGTAGGTACTCCACCAGATTTAAGATCAGAAGCCAAATTGGCAATAGAAAACCTGCTTCCAGCGAAGTCAAAAGAAAAATACATGAAACTAGGTATATGAAAATTTTATGATTTGGAAAAACGAGAAGAAAGTAAACATTTTCTCTAAAACAGTATTTTTGGCGTATTTGAATGAGATTGCTAAAACTAAAAACCCATCTACATTATGGACAATTTATTCCATGCTGAAATGTACAGTTCATATTAAAAACGGCATAAACTTGAAAAATTATGGAAACTTAACAACTTTTATTTCCCTGCATTCTTTTGAGAAAAGCACTATATAATTATGCCTCGGCGGAAATAGCAATTGCCTGTCTCGTATTAGTGAAGTCCTCGCCTACGGCTCGGCCTTCAAACTCATACTCGACCTGCAATTGCCTATTTCACGGCCTTTGCAATAATGTACTATTATTCAAGCTTTTTAGTTTTATTATTACACTAGCTTTTGCCCGCGACTTCGTCCGCGTTTCCGTCGTTTTTCGTAAAAAAGTACCATATGGAAGGACCTCACGGTTCAGTGGTTTTGATGTAACAGACAGATTAACTTTCGTATTTTAGTAGGGAAATATAATACGTCAATCCACAATACTGTTGAAAAATATCGCAATAAGGAACCGCAGTAAACAAATATAATCAGAAAGCTCCGAACTGCTAAGCTATCGGGAGTTACACGTGTTATTGTGAGTCAACCATAAAAGATAGACATATGCTGTTGTGGGATATTTTTTGATAATTTTATGTAGAACATTTCCGTCATAAATGATTTCTATGTAGCTGTAACCATTAAGGCTGCACACGCGACGGAAGCTTAAAAAATGGAGCAACTTCTCCCGTTTTCCCAACATTTCCCTTCACTGCTCTGCTCCTATTGATTGTAGCGTAATGAAAAGTATACTATAACCTCCCCAGGAGTATGAAAAATAATTGTACCAAGTTTCGTTAAAATCCGTCGAGTAGTTTTTGTTTCTATAAGGAACATACAGACAGACAGACAGACAGACAAAAATTTTACAGATTGCATTTTTGGCATCAGTATCGATCACTAATTACCCCCTGATAGTTATTTTGAAAATATATATCATGTACAGAATTGACCTCTCTACAGATTTATTATAAGTATAGATTATGTCACTGTATAATTATGAACTTCGTTAGTTTATAATGTAACTTGTGAGATTATGAACTGTCGATAAATTTCGACTAATACCTACCATACTGATGCTTACAATAGAGTATTAATTTTCAATAGTTTATAAAATATGGTAAGTATTTAAATAAAATATAAAATAATTATAAAGTCTATCGATTCGTATTCTAAAAAATCTCAACCATCTGTTTGTTTATATTCGGCAAAATACGAACGGGTAGGACTTTAACATCCATCGATTTAAAGTGCGGAGCCCTCCCCTTTTTAGAGTTCCGTACCAAAATGGTAAAAAAGTAACCCTATGGTGTCACTCAGTCTGTCTGTCTGTCTGCCTGTCTGTATGTCTGTCACAGTTGGATATCTCAAGAACTACTAATGCTATCAACTTGAAATTTAGAATAGTTTTAGATGACGTTTACCCAAATATTTTTCAAATAATAAAGAAATTAAAATATTTATATTTTTTTTTTTTTGCAAATCCAACGTGAATTGTCTTTCAGCGACAAGGTCATCCTGATAGTGACCCACTAAAAGGGGGTCTTAAAAAATCAAAGTGGGGCTACTAGGGCATGTGGGGTATCATATTAAAGAGCGCTGTTTGCACATTCTCAAACATTTTTTTTCTTTTTTTTAGGCCGCATAGTTTTCGACTTCTGATGAAAAATGTAAAAAAAATACCGTCCCCCCCCCCTTATCTCCGAAGTTTGCAAAGAGAAAAATCTGAAATTATTCTATGTGATAGAAGTTTATGTAAAGATTACAGGAAAATTAAAACGCTGTCTCTAAATAGACCACTTTTTCAGAATTCGGAACGGAACCCTCGGTGCGCGAGTCCGACTCGCTCTTGACCGGTTTTTAAGATATGATTTTTTTAATATTCTAACTTAACTTTCGAATTTTCTTGTATTGACATTGATTTAAACGTCGGAAGAGGGGGGCTGACGAATAAAATGAACGGGGAAACAGCAGCTCCGTTTCCCTCTCGAATCCGACAAAGGATTTTCAAGAAAAAAAACAGTAGCCTTCATCATACTTTCCCAGAAGGACATTATATTATCTGAGTCCTAAATGGACCTTGACACTTGCTGGCCGAAAAAAAAAACTCAAGTGTGTTGCAGCCCTTACACAATCCTGTCGTAGTAAAGGCTTCCCACAAGGGCGTCAAGGTCGCTTATCGCCTTTGTGATCTCCGAGGTTACCTTTATTTAATGGCCACTTGATTTCAGGCCTATCGGTTATTCATAAAGGACGTATTTCCAACGAACTTTGGTCTGAATGAACGTTCTGATGATATGAAGCAGTCTATATACTGTCATAGAATAAGAAAAAGTATAACATAGAAGCGACTTTCAATACGGTCAGATTTACACGATAGGCGATACGTCAGTGGTAACAAAACCAGTATAAGCTGACCTCTTATTCTATCGAAACTTCATACTGGCCAACTCAAGGTCAAAGTGTTATCACAGAGGTGCGGCCGAAACCGATTTCAGGTCAAACTACTGTAGTTTGTCCTAGGCCAAACCGGTTTATCCTAAAGGTTCGATCCTATACACAACATGCCGTGCGGGTATGCGCCCTTTGTTTAAAAAGCCTGCCAGCTCAAATACCCGCCCGGGAATGCCGCCGGGCTTATTGGTAGCATGCCCGCCGGCTGTGGCCACCGACTGTGCCGCCGGCATTGTGTGTAGGAGCCTTAAGCGTGATGTCGCAGGCTACTAGCTTAATTAGCCGTTTAGTTAATAGCCTAAACTTTGGAAAAAGCGCTTGCTCGGCTCGCGCGGGGTCGGTCAAAATTCTAACCTAAGACAAAGACGCTGGATTAATGCTGTGTATGTGTTTAGTTGATAAGCCTTATAAATAAATAACATGGCCATGGCCGACTGTACGTGTTACCGGCCGAACCCGATTTCTGGTCAAACTTCTGTAGTTTGGCCTGGGACAAACTGGTTTGGCTTGAAATCGAGTTTGGCCGGTTACATGTACAGTCGACCGCACCTCTGTGGTAAAACTTTGACCTTGAGCTGGCCAGTACGAAGTTTCAATCGAATTAGAGGTCAGCTTATACTGGTTTGTTACCACTGACGTGTCGCCTTACCGTATAAAGGCTCCTACAAACAGTCGCCACACGTAACATACATGGTATTCATTTTCGGCATTCATTGAACACCATACGCATACGCATTGGCATATGGTTGAAGACCACCTGGACCTTGAGGGTGGAGAAGTTGGAGGCCCGCCATAACACCAATTTCAAGTCGTTTGTGGTGCGCGTTCCGACTCACCATTTGCTGACCTTCCTCAAGGAAGAGTTTTGGCCGGAAGTGTGCTGTATCGGCGTTTCCGCGGCCAGCTACGCGACACCTCGCTGCGTAACACGACGGCGTCACTTCGTGTGCAGTAGTTTTTAAGTTTGTTAATGTTTTTAATATTTATTACTTTATTATTTTGTAATTTGTGTATTTTATCTATGGGCCTTAGTTGCCTGACAATAAAGGAATTATTATTATTATTTTTTGTCTTTGACGTATCTCGGGACCCTGGGGTCCCGGACCTTTGGAAGGCGTACGAGGGGCGAAGCCAACTCGCAGAGGCCCCTTAGATAATTTAAAATGACGAGGCGGCACCAGCCGACGATTATTCCTGTATACACTATGCAAGTGCACCCAAGGACAACCCCCGGTTGGTGCAGGACTATTGCAGAACATGGAAATAAAACATATCGGACAATGGGTTTGAGTGGCTATAGTGGATTGGGTACCTTGAACTATGGAAGGACTATGTCCCCTGCCTGACCAATGTTATATAATACACACAGATAAATGGCAGGCGGTGACTTGCACACTCAATAATGGGCCCCCGAAAACGGTCGCTAGCACATAGTGTCGTAGCGGCAAGGGGGCAACATGTCCTGAGGCGCTTGTGAGGAGTGGAGAGGTATTCCACGGTTCTCAGAATAATCCTAGAGCCCGGAAGATGGTCAAGATCACTACAAACACTTACTGGAATACTTCCTTCCTCCGAGCATGTTTGCTCTTGCGAATCTCCACTCAAGCCGGCCAATAAAGGCAAGAATGAGGTGAGAGCTCTGTTCCTCATCAGTGCTCACTCCAGCCGGCCAATAAAGGCAAGCCAGAGGTGAGGAACAAGACTTCTCCCGGGAGATAGGGTCCGTGGGGTCGCTACTGCCCAACAGCTCGCCACATGCTGCCCTGCGGGTTTATGTATCTCTCTTGGTCTGGCTCTTTACCCTAGACCTGTTTTGGCAAAGTAAACTCTACCGGCACATACCTAGAGTTCGGAGCGCGCAAGCCCCACCACGACGTCAACTTAGAGATACGGAGGTGGGGTATTATCATTATTTTTTATACCCTTACATATCTCGGGACCCAGGGGTCCCGGACCTTTGGAAGGCATACGAGGGGCCGAAGCCAACTCGCAGAGGCCCCTTAGACAACTTTAAATTATGGGGAGGCACTAACCGACAATTATCCCTGTATGCACTATGCACGCAAGGACAACGCCCGGTTGGTGCAGGACTATTGCAGAACATGGAAACAAAACATATTGGGCTATGGATTTGGGTGGTTGTATACTAGTTACCTAGAACTATGAAAACACTATGGCCCCTGCCTGACTAATGTTTGATATACAATACACAGATAAAATGGCAGGGGTGACTTGCACACTCAATAATGGGTCCCCGAAAACGGTCGCTAGCACATAGTGTCGTAGCGGCAAGGGGGCAACATGTCCTGAGGTGCTTGTGAGGAGTGGAGAGGTATCCCACGGTTCTCAGAACAATCCCAGAGCCCGGAAGATGGTCAAGATCCCTACAAACACTTACTGGAATACTTCCTTCCTCCGAGCACGTTTGCTCTTACGAATCTCCACTCAAGCCAGCCAATAAAGGCAAGAAAGAGGTGGGAGCACTGTTCCTCGTCATTATTCACTCCAGCTGGCTAATAAAGGCAAGCCAGAGGTGAAGAACAAGACTTCTCCCGGGAGATAGGGTCCGTGGGGTCGCTACTGCCCAACAGCTCGCCACATGCTGCCCTGCGGGTTTTTGTATCTCTCTTGGCCAGACCAAGAGAGATACAAAAACCGGCAAAGTAAAATCTACCGACACAGACCTAAAATTTGGAGCGCGCAAGCCCCACCACGACGTCAACGTAAAGATACTGCGATGGGGTTATTATTATTATTAGAATATTATCATAGTTATTACTTGGATAGGATTTGATCTTGTAGTAAAAACTGTCGACGTTTGGCAGCTGATTTAATTTTCTATCGATTGGTGACAATGATCCACGTTATAGTTGAATTGATGTGGTAATACTCTTACGCGTTCTGCACTCGACCTTCTCTTCAAAATTTATTTATTTATTTAAATGCCTAAAATTAACAGTAACTATTACTCCATTTATTATACACTAGCTTTTTCCCGCGGCTTCGCCCGCGTGAATGTCGGAAAATATCCCATGGGAACGTTCATGTGGAAAACATAGGGCCGTCCGATATAACTGTGCAAACTCAAATCGCTACGATATATCGTTACCGTGTATAGTAGGTATAAAGCTACCAGTCGGCATGTTTTTTTCCGACATCTTCAACAGTCGTCGTCATATTTCAGCCAGTTTACACAAAACCATAATGAATTACACTGAATCACTCCGTTCATTGGAGAAAACCGTATGAAAATCCGTTCAGTCCTTTTTGACATTATCGCATTCAAACAGACAGACTTACGCGGCGGGGGGACTTTGTTAATTACTTAAAATTTATTATGCCAGTCACGCTCTAATAACAAATAACTTTTTTCCGAGCGTCCACCCGTTCAAATAATTTCCTCGTAAAAACGTCGAATAAAATAAAGACTAAATGTTACCTCAAGATTCGAACTATGACTACATTTCCAATCCCTTAAATCTCTTAAAAAGAGGTAGGTACACAAACATTTGTCAACTCCTATTGAACCCCCTCAAAAACGCTGTACCATATATTTCTTTATTTCCTTCCAAAAGCATAAATTTGAATTTTCATATCTCTAACTTAAGTGGTTCTGGGTTTCCCATACAAACTTTCATCCCTTATATCACCCCTTGTAGGATTATGTTTTAAGACAAAAAGTAGCCCATGTACTTTCCCAGGTGCTATCTGTAGCCTTGCAAAATTTTATCGAATTCCGTGCTATTTTGTAAATTTTAAAATAAACCCCTATTTTACCCACTTAGGGGATGATTTTTAAAAAACGCTGAACCGCATGTTTCTTAATTTCCTACCAATAGCATAAATTTGTTACCCCTAACTTAAGAAATACTGGGTTTCCCTTACAAACTTTCATCCCCTATATCACCACCTGTAGTATTATTTTTGAAAAAATTGTATCCTATGTCCTTTCCCAGGATGCTACATCAAGCCTTGCCAAATTTTGTCGAACTCCGTGCAGTTTTGTAAATTTTAAAATCAACCCCTATTTTACACCCTTAGGGGATGATTTTTCAAAATCGCTGAAACGCATATTTCTTTATTTCCTATCAAAAGCATACATTTTAATTTTCACATCCCTAACTTAAGAAATAGTGAGTTTCCCATACAAACTTTCATCCCCTATATCACCCCCTGTAGGATTCTTTTTGAAAAAAAAAGTAGCCTATGTCCGTCCCCAGGATACCATCTATAGCCTTGCCAAATTTTATCGAAATCCGTGCAGTTTTGTAAATTTTAAAATCAACCCCTATTTTACCCCCTTAGGGGATGATTTTTGGAAAACGCTGAACCGCATATTTCTTTATTTCCTATCAAAAGCATACATTTTAATTTTCACATCCCTAACTTAAGAAATACTGAGTTTCCCATACAAACTTTCATCCCCTATATCACCCCCCGTAGGATTATTTTTGGAAAAAAAAGTAGTCTATGTCCGTCCCCAGGATACCATCTATAGCCTTGCCAAATTTTATCGAAATCCGTTCAGTGGTTAAGGCGTGAAAAGGTAACAGACAGACAGACAGACAGACAGAGTTACTTTCGAATTTATAATATTGTATAGTATGGATAATCAGCCTATAATGTTCCTATAATGTTCCCACTGCTGGGACACAGGCCTCCTCTCGGTGAGATGGAGTGGGCCGTAATCCACCACTCGGGCCCAGTGCGGGTTGGTAGATGTCACATCTCTTCGAATTTTTGGTTCTAGGACATGCCGGTTTCCTCACGATGTTTTCCTTCACCGTTTTGAGAGCAGCGGTGATGAAATAATTTACACAAAGTAAAGCGCCTGCCGGGGTTCGAACCTACGACCTACAACTCGTAAGTCGCGGCCAATACCACTGGGCCACCACTGCTCATGCCATTTATTACAACATTAGAAAAATGTGAGAGAGACCTGATCAACTCCCGGAGAGAGGTGGGCTGGTTGGAATAACCACCGAACAATGACTCACGCACAATGGGTAACAATGGTCCACTTGAAGGACTAAGTGCGGAAACCAAACCTTCGAACATAGAACATTAAAAAAAGTAATGGTTGTCAGCGGTTCGTTATTTCGATATAATAAACGTATAATAAACTCCGTTATTTCACGATAAATGCAAAGCACTATAATCTATTTACCATTTATGTTAAAAAAATAACTCTAAAGTGGAGTAACTTGAACAATTTAGCAATAAATAACAATTTTATAATAATTATAACAATAACTTTCGTAAAGGGAAGTGCCCATCAGCCACACAAAAAAATGCTTGAAATGGACAACAATGAAATATACGCCAAATTGCTCTACAAATCGTAGGGAATCCATTACAAATTCAATAATTATCAAAAAACTAGGTAGAAGCCAGTTCCAATCATTTTTTCTAAAATATAGATTAAGTCAAGGTTAAGGATTAATATGCAATAATTATACAACAAAACAGCATTTAAATGTTTTAATCATCATTAAAAACCACTAATATATCATAAAGAAACTGTGCAGGAGGATAGATATTGGATTGGTACCGGGCCCCATCTAAGTACCATATTATTGACATAGTATGAGCACAGGTACCAACTGTTCGCCGTCCCACTAGGCAGTTACAATAACGATGCTACATATGCCTACTTGTCGACTATCCGGTCGACTGGTTCCTGGTGTCTCGGTGATAGTTTGAATTGCTAATCTTAGACATGCATCACAAACAACACTGTTTTGTTCGACCTGTGAAAAAGAACAAAACATAATGTACCTACTCATTGTTGTATGTCAGTGAGTTCAACATAAATAGGCAAGACACCTAGGGAATCTCAGTACTTACAGCTTGTGGTGTTATCCATGCCTGTATTAAACGACGTACTTCATCATTTTGCACTGATATAAGATTACGTTACTCATCGATGCAATATCGAGATAGCAATTAACACAGTGTACATTTCTATCCATTTTTAAATAAACACGGCACAAGTCCGAAATAATAGCAGCATCGTATAATATAGAGCAGGTTCAGGTCCGTCGTCAAAAAGCCGAGTTAACGTTTCGGCGGGTCCAATCTAAGCCCGTGTTCAAAAATGGGTAACGTGTACAGAAGTAAAATCAAAATCCTTAAAAAATGGCCAAAGTTGTCGTTAAATATCCTAAAAAGTAATATACTAGTAACTCAAGTCGCAAACGCAAAACCGTGAATCGATCGAATCAACAATCGAAAAAATTAAATGCAGTAATGTCAAAGTGTCAGTAAGGCAAAGGACATTATGATGCATACAGCCTACGACACGTTTTCTATTTTGAAAATAATTTGATTTTAATTAATATTGACATGCATATTTATTTTAATTAGATTTACGGTATAAATAGGTCGAATTATATTAAATGAATGATAACTTTGCAATAATAATTCTATAAAATAGTTCGTTAAAGATTATTTGACGATTCCTGTTTGGCTGAATGTCGATTACTCATGTCAAATAAACACTGACCTCCATGATAAAATAAGAAGGAATTAGACGGATATCAAGTTAAATATTTTAAAGATCGTTATATTTTCACCCTAGGTGTACAAACTTGAGAATTATTTCATTATACCTAATTTATTCTAAATAGAATTAAGGACTGTAAGTAGTTTCTGTCTATTTCAAGCATTTTTCAGGCATTCCCCTTTGCCCTTATTTTTCTGATGATATTATAATAAATGCAGTGAAGGTAGGTAGGTTTTACCTTGGGCGCAGAAACAAGAGGACCATGAATTCCCATCTATTAGGATTTCTTCTTCTATGGTCCTATGTACTAGATCACGAGCACAGATAGCCGGCGACCGTAACATGACAAATTAAATCTCACTTCGGCTTACGTACATCAATATTAGATACCTACGGCTCAAGGATTTTATGTAGGCTCAACAATGTCTGAGTAGGGTCTTCCTTTGTAATTGAAAATTTGATCTATTATTTCATTTAATTGCTTCGTTTGCGAAAGTTTACGAGACAGAGAGTTCTGTTTGGGAAGTTTCGGACTTTTTTATAGTTGTTAGAATTTTAATTTGCTATAAAGATCAGTTTCTGGAACAAAACATACGGCGATTGAGACATTGTGTTACAACTTATAAATCAATAGTTCGATAAGAGCAATTGAGCTTTTCAAATATTGCTTACGCGTAAGGCTGTAAAATTTCCTTTGCAACCAAAGGGATTTAAGATACTATAGAGAAGTCATCAGAATAAATGTTATATAGAAAAACTGTGATAGACCCATGTCTCTCAGTGACGCCAAAATATAAAAATTATTGCAAAATTATATAACAGTCAAGTTTGACACGATACACTTTTACCAACACCAACCTTTGATTACCAACCAAGTTTGACATATTTTGCAAAGTTATTTAGTTCATCTAAATACTCGGTAAATTATAAAATAGGTACTAACCTATGTATATCGTAGTTAAGTCCAGTAATTTTACCGCAAAGTAGGTACAATTCAATATTAACTCAGTATCGGCAGGATATTACGAGAATTTATATACTGTTTGCGACCGCGCGCCGAGTTTGATGATGATATTACAATACATTGAAGAGGGATATAATTCTGAGTGATTGTAACTCTCTCAGCGATTATGAAACAATTTGATTTGTAACTATCGCATAGTTTTTGAGGTTATAACAGCTGTCAAACCTTATCTGACAGCTGTTATAACCTCAAAAACTTATTTACATAATAGCATTTCTCCCTGTACTCTAAATGAAAAGATGATAAGTTATTATGTTATTAAAAACAATAATTATTTTTATACAACACTAGTTATGGGTGGACGCGACCTGTAAAACGAATCAAGTGACAGATCAGTCAATTTATGGAAGGTGGCCATGATTATTTTAATTAACTTAGTGTAGTAATGGAGATACTTGCTCAATAAAACAAGCCCCTAACTATAATTTAGCATGTTTTTGAGTACTTCCTGGATAAACGTTTAACGATAGAAGCATGTTACTGCAACATACAATGTAACACTGTCTCATTCCCGTTGCAAGCAACGTTACATTGCAAGAACAGCAAAACAGGCAACTGATGCCAGAAACACGTGAGCGGAAACTTAGCGTGTTAGATAAAGTTGTGAGTCGAGGATGCTCGCGTCGTTCCGCTTAACAGTCATCGTAACTCGCTTCGGCACATCTGCGGCTCGCCACTCAGTGTGGCGGCGATGTGGCATGTGTTCTAGGCATCAGTTAGAGAAGGTTTTTAAAAAGTTGGTTGGTTGGTTCGTTTATTAGAATTCTAGATGTCTTTATTCAGCTCTGAGTAGCTATGAAACTTTTCAAGTGATGTTTACAAAAAAATCTCAGACAGGTATTATGTAAACGCAGTCTCCGTCGGCCCTGCTTATTTGTCCTGCGAAAGACACGTGCAAAGTCAAAGTCAAATTAGCTATTTCAAATCTATACAGGGTGGAAGGGCCATCGACGCGCAAACGGTTACCACGTATTCAGTACATCATTCTGAGCCCCCCTATATAGACATTTTTCATCAGTTATTGGAAAAAAAATCTGCTCTTCCATACATACATACCTACACGGTCAAAATGTATGGAAGAGCAGATTTTATTGTAGGAAACAGATTTTTTTTTCAATAACCGATGAAAAATTTCAATATAGGGGGCTCAGAATGATGTACTGAATACGTGGTAACCGTTTGCGGTTCGATGTTCCTTCCACCCTGTATAGATAAAACAAAGTTGGGTTATTTATTTACACTATTTATAACTCAAGAACGGCTAGATCAACTTTTACGATCTTTGATTTGTTGGATTTGTCTCTGCCCCGAATAGCATAATAAATATTAAAAAACCGGAAAAATCACAAACATAAAAAAATATAAAGAAAATTAACTGTCTCATACATGAAATTTGGACAGGACAACGTCTGTCGGGTCAGCTAGTATTAGGCACACAAAAGGCACTTTTGAACATCAAAATTAACAAAAAAAATTAATTGACTGTAGTTTTTGTCTCTGCATAAAAAAGAAATGTGTTTTTAATAATTAGGTACTTATTCAATTAATACTATGTACTAGTTCGCTAATTGATTACATTTTTCAAAAAAGCATCTTTTCATTTAACAATCTTAAAACTTGGTCCCATGTGAGCGAGAGAGGTAATAAAATGCGATAGCCCTCTTTAGTAGATTGTCGACTTCAGTTATTACCTTTTGTACCCCGTTCATACATAGATAGTTATGTTTGCGTATCCATGATCGGCGTACTCTAAATTATAAAAAAAAAGTTTAGCTAAAGAAGACTGTTGATAATTTTTTTTAACCTATTTTGTATCCCACTGCTGGGCACAAAAAAGTTGATCAATAACAACAATAAAAATATAATGTAGAACAAAGTAGGTACCGAGTTGTAGTGCATAATAATAATAGCATAATACTTGTCTCATTTCACATAACCTTGTTGTTTCCCAAAACGAGGACATTTTCATAGGATAAAGAAATAAAGCAGCGGAAAGCAAGAGTCGATGAGAAATGTACAAAAATATAAGGATTTACGACCCGACGTGCGACGTAAGCAATAAGGAAAGAACTGCCAAAATAAGCAAAAAAAATGCAGTGACATATCACATATTAAGACGAAATATCGCGGATGAGGGATCTAGAGGTAACAATATAGACCGAGTTATAAAATATCGCGGATGAGGGATCTAGAGGTAATAATATAGACCGAGTTATAAAATAACGCGGATGAGGGATCTAGAGGTAACAATACAAACCGAGTTATAAAATATCGCGGATGAGGGATCTAGAGGTAATAACATAGACCGAGTTATAAAATATCGCGGATGAGGGATCTAGAGGTAATAACATAGACCGAGTTATAAAATAACGCGGATGAGGGATCTAGAGGTAACAATATAGACCGAGTTATAAAATATCGCGGATGAGGGATCTAGAGGTAATAATATAGACCGAGTTATAAAATAACGCGGATGAGGGATCTAGAGGTAACAATACAAACCGAGTTATAAAATATCGCGGATGAGGGATCTAGAGGTAATAATATAGACCGAGTTATAAAATAACGCGGATGAGGGATCTAGAGGTAACAATATAGACCGAGTCATAAAATATCGCGGATGAGGGATCTAGAGGTAACAATATAGACCGAGTTATAAAATATCGCGGATGAGGGATCTAGAGGTAATAATATAGACCGAGTTATAAAATAACGCGGATGAGGGATCTAGAGGTAACAATATAGACCGAGTTATAAAATATCGCGGATGAGGGATCTAGAGGTAATAATATAGACCGAGTTATAAAATAACGCGGATGAGGGATCTAGAGGTAACAATACAGACCGAGTTATAAAATATCGCGGATGAGGGATCTAGAGGTAATAATATAGACCGAGTTATAAAAATGATAGTAACAGACTTGACATCTCTAAAGTTTTCTTAAACTATGGAATGCCAATCAATCTGTCAGCCTTTTCCCAATTAAGTTGGGGTCGGCTTCCTGTCTAACCGGATGTAGCTGAATACCATTATTTTACATGGAGTGACTGCTTATCTGACCTCACTAGTTACTGGGTAACATGGCACCTACCCCTTGGTAAGACTGGTTATCAGGCTTTTTTGAGCTTCTGACTACCGTAACGGCTGTCAAAAACATACGAATGACAGCCGGGACCAACGGCTTAACGTGCTTTCCGAGGCACGGAGGAGTGATATGTTGTAATGGATGGTCACACATCAACAAACTAAATTATGGA
This sequence comes from Cosmia trapezina, assembly GCA_905163495.3. Taxonomy (NCBI): domain Eukaryota; kingdom Metazoa; phylum Arthropoda; class Insecta; order Lepidoptera; family Noctuidae; genus Cosmia; species Cosmia trapezina. Next base: position 11,255,054 of record LR991033.1, read on the forward strand.
GAGCCTATGTGTTTACTTACGTATTTAAGGTTTCACCCGCGTAAGTCGACGTTCGCACGGACGTAATAAAATCGCGGCGGGATTTTATTGCGCACTGGAGTTTCAATTCTCTGCTTAGCGCCGGGAGTTGAAAATTCAACAGTGTGTTTTTCGTCGCGCTGGGATGCACTCTGTTTTTGTTAGGTTGTATTCTCAAAGCTCGGCTCAACAACGAGAGTTGAAAATCCAGTGCGCGATAAAATCCCGCCGTGATTTTATTACGCTCGTGTGAACGCCGACTTAGTCTTGAACCCGTAGGAATTTTGGGATAAAAAGTAGGTATTACCTACACCAAACAAAAACTTGTTTTAGGTGGGTAGAACGTTGAAATGAAAAAAATATCAAAGCAGTATTGGATTTCCCGGAAGAAAACACAGTCTTAGGACAGCATTAAGTCCAATATTATTATTATTTTTTTTAATTAAAAAAAAGTATCACCTTGGAAAATTGTCCCTTCAGTTGGAATTAAATGGAAAATTGTCCCTTCAGTTGGAATTAAAACTACAACCAACATTTATATTAGGTTATATAAGGCTAAATTAAATAATAATAAACATTTTATTTCATGCTACAATTATCTTTATGCCTAGGATATACCCTACGAACTAACATTTTATTAACCAAGTTATTTTTTATTTCAATTTCTTACCCGTCATAAAATACGTTAGTCTGTTTTAGTTTATTTTAGTTTTAGTTATATTCAATTCCAGGGCCGCAAGATATTGTAATCAATATCTGCCGTATTTGTCATGTACATTAGTCCTTTGGTTAATAAACTTGAAAACCTAAAAAAACTTTTTCACAAAAAAATACAACCGACTTCCAAAAAAAAAACTGCAAAGTGAAAAATAACTTTAATTTCGGAAGTCTGTGTTTTTGGATCTGTATTTTAGTTTTTAGCCACCGACTTCCGAAATTAAAGTTATTTTTCACTTTGCAGTTTTTTTTTTGGAAGTCGGTTGTATTTTTTTGTAAAAAAGTTATTATTTTAAATTTTTAGTGGGTCAGTTTGTAATTTACCTAAGTTACAATAGCCTAATGTCAACTACTCATCATCTTTTACAAAATATTGCTTTTCCCGATGCTGGGACGTTAATTGTTGAGGAGTTCTCCTAGTAAGAACCAGGAGAACTGGAGCTGATGGTTAAGTTACCATCAGCTCCCTTTCCCCATAATTATGCATTGTGACGGACGAGCATAAATTGCTAATCGAATCGCAACCCGTAAAATACTTATTATAGTTCCGATGGCCATATGTGGTCTTCATCATCAGTTCCACCTCAACAAATGGTGCTTTTCAAGAGCAAATGCACAAGTTACTATAAAAAATACCCAAATCTTATAGTGTGCCTATAAAATTTGAGAGTTTCCCTCGATTTCCATGGAATCCCCTCATCAGATTCTGACTTGGTGACAATGGGACCACCTCGAGACCATACCCTATCAATAAATATTCTATCAATTAATATCTATTTTTATTTTATTTTTTTCATTTTATTTAACTAATATTCTTCCCTACAATAAATGTGAAATAATTATCATTAAGTAATAACCAATTGTATCTAATATTCATGAATGCTTAATCTTGACATGTAATTTTTATTTATTTTTTTCTCAAATTTAATCACTTAATTATCTATTGTTATTTCTGTTTATACCTCAATACCTCATTGTTAGACCTAGTTATATGTGCATGCTATGGTCTCCTATAATTGAAGGAGCACACTTGAAAGAAACTTTCTAATTATTGTAATTAATATTGTATATGTGTATCCTTTGTTGGAGATCCCCAAATAAATAAATAAATAAAAAATAATTTTTAAAATCGGTCTATAATTGACGGAGAAATCGGTGTACAAACATAAAAAAAATATATATATACGCGACGAATTGATAACCTCCTCTGTTTTTTGAAAAGTCAGTTAAAAATACAAAACATTAAAAAATTAACTCTAACCGTATTACTAATAAACACAGAATAAAGTTATTCCAAGTTTAAACATATGAAAATGTATGGTTATTCCTTTGTAATTCCTGATATAACTTTATTCCGTGTTTTATTTGTAAGAGGGTTAAACTTTAAAGGAGTGCTTTAGATCATCGAACTGATTTACTTTACTATGGGACCAACATTGAAATCGCGAGAGTCTAAAAAATTTGCTGTTCCGTACATTTTGACGAGTTATGCGAACATAGATTACAATCTTATTTATTGTAAGTTCCTATATTTTTTTTACCAAATATGTCACTCTACGTACCACAAGTGTTGGATCGAGGTAGCTCTAGAAAAGAATTGCTGGCAGTATTGAGGGTGGCCTTTGCTCAGCTGTGGGACAGTGAAGCCTAACTAAAATAATTTAAAAAAATGGCAGTCATGGGGACTACAGACAGACGTGAAAACGACGATGATGACGAGGTGACGCGGTGACGCAAACCCGTAAAATTTCCCCCTACCAAAAATCGTTTAACGCGCCTAAACAAGTATTCACTTCAAAAATACCACGCTGAACAAAAATTATTTGTTTACGCCTATTGTCCCACGGGAGCAGAATTAGTCCCATAACATAATGTTTCGTGGCCATGCCTGTAAATGGAATACAGCCACATAATATCATCTTACTATTAATAAAGGAGAACATACAGCACTAACTATCCAATATTGAATTACAGTAAAGGTAGTTAAGGCACTGAGCGAACTTAATCGGTCCAATTCTCCGGAGAGTATGTTATTGCTCAGCGTTTAGCTAGTTTAGCGCTGGAGGCCAATTCCGGTGGCATGGAAATTATCTCCATGGTCGAAATATCAGTCGAGAAACTGCTTATCTCCGTCGAAAACGAAAAAATGCTATTCTAACGATCTCCATTTATAAATTTTTCGATCGCAAACCAGCGAGATATCACGGCTGGTCCTAAGGTATGGAGATATGAAATCTCCGTTGGAAAATCTGTCAAAATTTACATTCGTAGGTTTATAATCGTATTTTTTTTTTTTGGTACCTATATGTAGAGGTTTAGGGGTTTATGAGTTTCATAAAGGGGGGCCAATTTTTCATTATTTTTGCGATAGGACACACCGTTTTCGAGATATAAGCAAAAGAAAAAAAAATACAGTACTGTTTTTGCACTTGAAGTCAAGGTGTTGGTGTGAATGTGTTCATGACAACTAATTTTATTCCACACCTTTTTAATCGCGATTAAAAATAGTTTTATTTAGTTTGAAAATTAAAACCTACCTACGTCAGAAAAAGGACACAAATCACAGAGCACTATATAATACTACACAAATCATGCGAAATGCGTTTCGGATCACGCTACTTTGCAATTACTATTTTCAGTAAGTAATTATAAAAAAAAAAACACAGTTATAGAAACACAATATACTAAAATTATCTTTTATAATGTGTTTGCTTGGATTTCATAAATTAAACATACGTTATTAATACTAAAAAAAGAAAAACGTAGCATAATCGATTATAATCAAAGTGAATCGATAAAAATGGAACGTCTTTTAGACGAGATTATTTTCTCCGTTGTAAATCTTTCTCCATGGTCTACCAGAATAAGGTTTTTTGATAGTATCGAGATTTGGACCGGACATTGATGCGGAGATTTGAAACAGAGATTTATCTCCATGGTCATGATATCTAGCTCGAGCCCGGAATTGGGTCCCTGGTGGGCTACACAATACTTCGTTAAACATTATTGGATGGACTTGTAATGTTATATGGAATGAATTTAGAAAATATTTTCATAATATTCTGTTTATAATAATTATTGTTATTATTATTGTTTTTCTATCTATAATATGTATGTATTTACAAAAAAAAAAAAATGTATTTAAGTAGTTCATCAGCCATCTCGTTACCATAATACAAGCATTAGGTTGCTTAGCTTGGGACTAGATGGCGTTGTGTGAAATGTCCAAGGATATTATTATATTATTATTTATTATTATCAATAGCCTGCTTATGCCTGCCTCTGTCTTAAGATAAGGGGTAGCATTTTGGGGCAATTACAGTGAAAGATAAAGGGTATTCAGACACCAAAAATATTGCATAAGATCAATAATCGGTATTAATTCAACAGACAGCTGTATTCCTATGTTTAAATCCCTAACCTTTCCCTAAAATTACTAACCTTTCCATCACTGTATATTCTGGAGGTAGCATTATTTGCTAAAACGACCCTAAATCTTTTTGAAACAAGGATAAATATGTCATCACGACCGGCTCTACTGAGATCCCAATAAAGAGGTCTAGTACATTTATGTAGTTTTAAAACAGAATTATTAAGAAAGAATAATTATTATGCATGTGGGACCAGTTATTAATAAAATACCTAATGAGATTAAAAATGAAGCAACGAATTTTTTCAAGAATAAATTAGTAATTTAGTTAATTTATTCTTGAAAAAATGTCTAAAAATTCTACTACGCCGCCAGTGAATTTTTAAATGATAGTACCATATTATGACCACTTTATCTGTTCTGTGCATATGACATTGCACAATACGATTTCAATGAATTAATTTTGTTTAATCTTATTTTATAATAAACATACAAACATTATTTCAAGTTATTAATTTTATTTTATTCTATATACATACATGATTATGGTTGTTCCGATGACTGTGATTTTTTAAAGTATTTGACATGTGATTACTTAACAATAATTATTTATATATATAGATTTGAAGTACCTACATATGATTATTATAATGCTTATATTTTGCATGCCATACGGTAGAATGTACTGGTTTCAATTGTTTTACGCCAACAACACCATGATTTGTTACCTACATTATTTGCAAATAAATGATTTCTGATTCTGATTTTACCATTGCAGGGCAAAAGGTTTATTTGGGACCAGTATTTATGGAAGGAGTCCATCCAGCTCATACCGCCATCCCCGTCTAGATCTGCTGCAATTTCGCCTGCCATGTATAGGGACATAGAGGGTATGGAGTTTGGCCCGTTGTTTGCATGACATGCGACGGATTTGTCCAGCCCAATTCCATTTTAGCATGGCAGCTTTCCGAGTGACTTCATTCTGTTTACGGGTGAAAACAAAGATGGACAATATGTCATGACAGGTGTCAGGAGCATTCTCGACGGCCGGACTGTAGACTATGAAAGACTGATTAGTTGATTGCTCCTTTGTAAGTGCGAGCGGACACTAGAGAGTCAATCTGTGAGATTGAATTTGCTTTTCAGATACCAAATGTGCACTGTGGGAACCAAAAGGCTTTTTTGATGGAGTAGGATCCATGCCTGCCATTACTGCTTCTTTAGTCTAGTGTTCGCAAGCGCTACTGCTGACCATGAGGTCCTGGGTCCGATTCCCAGGTCGGGCAAAGTAGAGATGTCGGCAGAGTGGGGTCCGATAGGGCCGATGCCGCCAGTTTCGCGGGTTGTTCGAAAGAGATACCGTGGCCCTGGCACAGGCAACTGAAGGAACACGAGTGGGTTTTAGTCAGTAACAGTCTGACACGCCCTCCCGATCCGCCCAGAGTGGGAGTAGTCATTTGATGATTTTCCTTCCACAAAAAAAATGGTCCGGCAAAGTGTTATTGGGTTTTTTCTTGTGGAATTTCTCAGTATTAGCCCCGAGCCTGGATTTGTGCCCGGTTGATGGCAATAGGCTCGTCACTTATTACATAGGACATACACATAATTGGTGAAATGTGGGTGTACATAGGTACACCTCTGCCTAACCATTAGGGTAATAAAGGCGTGGTGTTATGTTATGATCCATCGTTTATAGTGACTATGATTAAAAGTGTTGTAACTGGGTTATATAAGTGCATTTAAATAACAACTATACAATGTGTAACAAAAACCCTATTCGATCCGATAAGGGGTCGAAATCGCGAAAAAATAAATCATCTATTCCCTACATTTATGTTCACATAATTTGTCAAAATGTAGGGAACAGCTGATTTTTTTTCAAGTTTGGAACCATAGTAAAAGTTGTTCATAATGATGAGAACAATGAACTATCGGATCGAACAGAGTTTTTTTACACATTGTATAATAACTGTCTATCATTCACTGCCTTTTCAACCAAATGAATATCAAATAACTTTTGTCTAGTTCATATTTCACTGTGGCGCGCCATAATTCATTCATAGACTCATTTTAATGGATTCTCATTTACAAATTAACACATTGTTCAGTTAAAATAGCTGTAATTTATTCTAGTTTAATAGAAATTAAAATGAGTTATAATCCGAACGAATGTTTAACAAAACTTAGACTGAGTTTCATGTAATGTTATACGGGCGGTTTCAACGCGCAGTGAGCAAACGTTCTTTTGTAAAGGCCTTTGCTCTGCCGTGAGGCATGCTCACTTTACCACTTAATATACTTTTTATAAACAGCTTATGGCGAAAGCGCTAAGGTATCCTGCAAAATTCAAATTTTCTTACGTTTTTTTGCAATTTGCAAGTCAGTGTTAGGTTGTTTGATCAAAATATGATTCGCGACCGTAACCAGTATGTATTTACAGAATTAAACAATATACAAATTAACACTATACTAGTACTAAAGTAAATGACTAACTAACTATACAAATAAATACAAAAACAAAAGGACACTTAGGCGTCGAAGTACTCGTCCGCATCGATGTCATCCGGAAACGTGCCCAGAAGACTGGCAGCAGAATTATAATTATTAAAGTCATCAATACAACTCTACATAGACATACTATTGAATTACTATTTCATGAAATCTTGACATTTGAAGATGATACTAACTTAAGGAGTTGTATTACTGATTCTAATATTATTATTTTTTTTAAATATATAAATACATATTTGTTCCTGTCGTGAATCATACTTTAAACTTTTTAAACTTTCGCGATTTGTACACATTATAAAACAATATCGAGAACGGGTCTTATCGCGATCTTCCTTTTTTTACGAGGTAAACAGGTACCTACTAAGACTCGCGATAGTCTTATCGCGAGTCTTAGTAGGTACCTGATTTTTTACCTGACCCGTTCTCGATATTGTTTTATAATCATACTTTAATCAACATGCAACTTAATACTCACATGCAAATTGTAATTAACGTAAGAAAAACATCTCTTCTCGTCTCTTCTTCGGACATCTCCGCACATTTCCGTTTTGGTGGAGTCCGGGCCTATGCGCGCATAGCTTTAGGACAGTAATGTAAAAGAATTGATTACTCAACACACTTACACAATTTTTTTTAAGTAGTTGCAAGCTTGTTCAACTGTACATTCAAATACGGCACTGTGAAGACCCGGACTTCACAGGTCCTCACAGGGGGTTCGTAACTAGCTAAAAAAACCGGTCAAGAGCGAGTTGTTCTCGCGCACCGAGGGTTCCGTTCCGATTTCTGAAAAAGTGTGCTATTTAGAGACATTTTTCCTGTAATCTTTACATAAACTTCTATCAGATAGAATAATTTCAGATTTTTCGCTTTGCAAACTTCGGAGATAAGGGGGGGAACGGTATTTTTTTTTACATTTTTCATCAAAAGTCGAAAACTGTGCGGCCTTAAAAAAAAAAAAAAAATGTTTGAGAATGTGCAAACAGCGCTCTTTCATATGATACCCCACATGCCCTAGTAGCCCCTTTTTGAATTTTTAAGACCCCCTTTCAGTACCTGTTGCAAAAAAAAAAAAAATATTTTATTTCTTTCTTATTTGCAAAATAGTTGGGTAAACGTTATCTAAAACTGTTCCAAATTTCAAGTTGATAGCATTAGTAGTTCTTGAGATATCCAGCTGTGACAGACAGACAGACAGACGGACAGACAGACAGACAGACTGAGTCACGCCATAAGGGTTCTTTTTTTACCATTTTGGTACGGAACCCTAAAAAGTAAGTACGCGGGTAGAATGGTGCTGAAACCCGCTATAGTGATAATCAGAATCGGACTTAAAATTAACACTGTCTACGCGGAGCCCTAGCTTAAAATCAGTGTGTCACTCAAGCTTCACTTTTCTTCAAGAGTAATTCGATGATTGAATGATCTAAGGTCCGTATTACAGAACATCACTCAATACTCAAGCATTATTTAAAACTAGATTCAAGCCATTTGATTGGTTATAACTAGTTTTAAACTAGATTCAAACAAAGATCAGTGCTTGAGTTTCCTTCTGTAATACTTTACGGTTTGACTATAGTATTAAACCTCTATAGTACCTACCTACCTAACTTTTAATCCCATATCATTTTCGTAGGCTTGTAACTCCCACGTGCTACATTGGATATCTCCAACTTTTCCTCATAATTTCCTTTTATTTTATCTAACATCTTTAACGTGATGTAGCCAGGAATTTATGAGCCTTTTACCTCCTCCGAAGCGTTTCGCTTCTTGCGGTTTTTCTTCCGGGTCATCTTGCCCCTTCTTCCAATAAGGAAGCCATTCGCACGCTTTTACATTTTTTATGAAACAATCTAAAAGGTTGAGAACCAAATGTTGTGTTGTTTCTCGCTAGGTTTTGTGTGTTTGTTGATTATCAGGTCATTACCGAAAAGCAGGTTTTGTGTGCGTTTGTTAATCGCGTGACAATCTAAAAACAATGACTATATTTCTATAAATTTAAATTCTTTATTTCAGACATGAGTCCATAGTGATAATATAACAAAATTACTTTAAAAAAAACCGGTCAAGAGCGAGTCGGACTCGCGCACCGATGGTTCCGTACTATCATTTATATGTAAGTTTTGTTGATGATTTCTGAAAATCTGTGCTATTTAGAGACATCGTTTTATTTTTTCTGTAATCTTTACATAAACTTCTATGACATAGAATAATTTCAGATTTTTCGTTTTGCAAACTTCGGAGATAAGGGGGGGGGAACGGTATTTTTTTTAAATTTTTCATCAAAAGTCGAAAACTATGCGGCCTAAAAAAAATAAAAAAAATGTTTGAGAATGTGCAAACAGCGTTCTTTTATATGATATCCCACATGTCCTAGTAGCCCCACTTTGAATTTTTAAGACCCGCTTTCAGTCCCTGTTGCAAAAGAAGTGAAAATATTTTTATTTCTTTCTCATATGCAAAATAGTTGGGTAAACGTCATCTAAAACTGTTCCAAATTTCAAGTTGATAGCATTAGTAGTTCTTGAGATATCCAGCTGTGACAGACAGATAGACGGACAGACTGAGTCACACCATAAGGGTTCCTTTTTTACCATTTTGGTACGGAACCCTAAAACTAGTGTTAGTAATCTATTAAAAAATAATAATAATAAAAAAGGTACACATCCTCAACTGGTGTGTATCCTTACCCAATGGCGCAGCAAAGAGGAGTCTCACCGATCTCGAAACACACTCAGGATACTTACTATTAGTGGCGGTGCGCAGCCGGCCGGCCATGGAAAGTAAAGTACCTAGTCCTATTAAGTCTCTAAATGTTTTCAAAATGTTTTCAAAAAGCAGGTTGCAAATGTCGCAAACTTTTACTTTTTATGCAGGTAAGTCATCATCATCTGCCTAGCCTTTTCCCAACTATGTTGGGATCAGCTTCCAGTCTAACCGGATGCAGCTGCATATCAGTATTTTACATGTAGCGACTGCCTATCTGACCTCCACAACCCAGTAACTGCGTAATACGATACCCCTTGTTAAGACTGGTTGTCAGACTTTCGGGCTTCTGACGACCCGTAACGACTGTCAAAGATTCACGAATGACAGCCGGGACCAACGGCTTAACGTGTTTTCCGAGGCACGGAGGGCTCTTGGTATGTAAAGAGGCCATCTTTACATAACAAGACCCCTCCGTGCCACCCATCCACGGACCAGCCCCGGCAAGCAAAGCTTAACCTGATGGATCGACCCGTACGGCTGTTATTAGCTTAGCCACAAGCCCCTCCGTAAGTAATTAATTTGTAAGACACTCTTTTAAAAGAAATACTTCATAATTATAATTTTTTCTGCCTATTTTGAAGTGCATTCATGATAAAGGATCCCCGAAACGATCAGTTACTATTGTAGTAATATTAATTTTATTGCCGTCAATTTCTATTGTAGTAATATTTTCAATCGCATTTTTGGTAGACGATCAATTTGCGCATCAATATGTATCAATCACGTAAAAATTGACAATTGCAATTGATCCATTCCCATGAATTTCTATTATTATACAATTGTCAATCGCTTCAATTGCATTTGGTTGATGATCAATTTGCGCATCAATGTGTATCAATCATGTAAAAATTGCAATTAATCGTTTCGGGGACCCAGACACAGTTAAAAAGCCATTGTGTCTCGCGTGGATCCACGTTCCGGCGGCATACGAAAGGTTAAGCAATGATGCAAACAGATTAATTACACACCAATAGCAAAACTAATAAAACTCGAAATGGGCCCTAATTAATTAATATTACACCAATTAATTTCAATAATAAGAACACAAAGGAAAAATAAAACGAAGGCGAACAATTTTTCTCAACTTATGCCGTCGGGAGCTGTACATAATTTTGATATATTTACGGGTGGATCAGGCCCATTCATTGTGGTTCTATTGTTAGTGAGATTGTTCGGGTATCATACCGGCAAATTGGATGTGCCAAGAGCCAAGGATGGGGTATGACGGAGGCGGCATATTTACCGCTTATTCCTATTGGTATTTCTATGATTTACAACTTCGACCTTAGCATTATGTTAGTGCTCTCCGAAAATGATTGAAGATCGAGCTTTAGTGTTCGCAATTTTATTGTATAATGGCGAAGTGATTTCGAACTCAAAAGATGTTTAGGTTGAATTCTGATTTGATTTGACTTGAGCTATGTTTTTACTTAAGACAGTTTCAATAAGGCATTTTTTCCATTGTGACTTGACTGTAATCTGTACAGTATATTAGCGTAAATTGTTTTTCCGTTTACAGCCATTTGCAGAAACGAACTTTAGTTTATTGGATACTTTAAATTCATGCCATCCCATAAATTATGTATCAGAAAGAAAGTGACAGCATCAATTTAAAGTTCGTTTCTGCAACTCACCGTTAAAAGGATAAATCTATGTCACCGTATAACCATGTCAGCCAGCAATCTACATTGCTGGGTACTATTTTAACACCCGCCACAGTAAGCAATAACACATAAGCAATTTATAATTACTTTTGAGCCAACGTTGTGCGAAATCTTTTTTGTATCAAAAAGTAGTGCCGTACCATTATTATTCTTTACTGCATGTGATGATAAAATACATACGTCATAGATTAGATAATATACGAGTTTACTCTCACCCACATTTCTCCTATCGTAAAACCAATGATTTTAGTGAATGCGCCTCGGAAATCAGACATGGTTCGTGGGTGAAATTATCTCGCATGCTCGTCCGGATTATATTTAATCCATTGTCATGGCGGTAATTAATTCAGGACTTATTCACAATCGGTTGTACCTTTGTGAAACGTGACACTTTACGGTATCAGATAATACGTATTAGACCGCTCTTTTTTTGTTTGTGACGTCATTTTATAATGCTCTTATTTTGTAATACATTTTTTGTAACTCAAAAATCAAATTTTAAATGAAAACTTGTTAAAACAAGGCAGAGGAATTTAAGAGCGTTGGCTCCGTACGGCATTTCATACAAACTTTCAAGTCCTTTTTTATCGAAATGAATCAACCGATTTTAGTGAAACTTCATACGCATAAGCAGGATACATAGGTCTAAAAAGTTAATTAAGAACATTTTCGAAATTGTTTTATTTAAAAAAGGATGATTGGAAATCTCTGTTTCTGTGGATTAATTAAAATCAATCGAATTTAGCTGCAGCACTATTTTTCGAAAATGTTCTTAACTTACTTTTTAGACCTATGTATCCTGCTTGTGCGTATGAAGTTTCCTTAAAATCGGTTCATTCATTTCGATAAAAAAGGACTTGAAAGTTTGTATGAAATGCCGTACGGAGCCAACGCTCTTAAATACGTGGGTGACGATATATATTTTCTTAACGAATTGACGTGCGTTTTGTTGTGTCTATGGCCCCCGTTCAGGGCTTTGAGCGATGCGACTTGCGACGCGACTTGCGTCAAGCGACACACGCTCACTTCACTCGTTTCCGTCCGTCACGCTGCAAGTCGCATTGCGGTGACTCGTGGGATGTTCTAAACAACTTCTTTCATGTTGTCCTCTCCTCTGTTGCAAGATACGTGTCGCATGAGCTCGTGGCTATGGGTAACCACCCACGGGGGTGGTGCGTACCCTGGGCAGTTTAGTCCCACTATCAATCTCGCTGACTGGCTAAGTTGACCTAATAGGCTAGGCTATTTTTAACCGACTAAGTGTAAACAGTGGCAATCTTATAAGGGGTCATTGACTCATTATTATGAACAACTTCGAATTATGTGAACATAAATGTACTGAACACCTGATTTTTCTTTCACGATTTCTGGATTAGTTCCATAGTAAAAGTGTTCATAATGACGAGTCACCTAGTCTATGTGGATGATGTTATTTACATAGCATGTAACGGTAAACGAATTGGTGTGGAGTATGTAGGAAAAAAATAAAAACTTTTTTACAAAAAAAAAAAAACAACTGACTTCAAAAAAAAAACAGTACAAAGTGAAAAATAACTTTAACACAGATCCAAAGGCACCAACTTCCGAAATTAAAGTTATTTTTTACTTTGAAGTCGGTTGTTTTTTTTGTAAAAAAGATTTTTAATACATTTATTTTGTGCCTGGCATGCTGTTTGTTTTTTACAGAAAACTATGCAATGTTCAATGACACAGACTTTTTAATTTGCAATGCAAAAATACGAAATGTCCTCCGGTTATATAGAATTAATTGGTAACATACAGAGTTGTGAATATTTTTACTTATGAAATTAAATTTAAAATAGCAGGCACACCTACTCTCCGAAGGGTTAGCCAGAGATGTACTATATTACCCAGTTATATTTAAGCCTCATATAATAGGATGAAATATTATGTAAAAAAATGTGTTTCGGTGTGGATGTCATGACCCTACCTCCATATCGAACGGATACGTGACGTTTATTGGAACACGTTGGACACGTTGTTGGTAACTTGATGGATGGTGCAATATCAAAAATACCAACATTATAACAAGGTTGAATCTCCTTAAAAACCTTCACATTTTTCAGTCATTTCGTCGCTAATCTAACTAAGTGACGTAACTGATTTGAAGAAAATTTTACAGGGCAAGCTATTTTTCTTTTAGGGTTCCGTACCTACCTCAAAAGGAAAAAACGGAACCCTTATAGGATCACTCGTATGTCTGTCTGTCTGTCTGTCCGTCTGTCCGTCTGTCACAGCCAATTTGCTCCGAATCTAATGAACCGATTAAGTTGAAACTTGGTACACATAATTATGTATTTTGGTAACCCAAATACGGACATCTAACGTAAATAAATGAATTTTGAATATGGGGTCCCTTTTGGGGGGAAAATAAGTACAATTAAAAAAAAAAGTTTTGCAAACTGTACCGTGTGACATATCAAATAAAAGGTCTTACTGTGAGGGTCTCAAATATGTTGCCGGTGGAACTTCGTGGAGCATTTCCGACGTTTGGCTCCCAGACTGGCACGGGCTGGGGCTGCCTTGAGGCGGCTCCTGCCCAATCTGGGGGGTCCAAACGCCTCCTGCCGGAGGCTCTACGCGGGGGTCGTGCGGTCCATGGCCCTTTACGGAGCACCGGTGTGGGCGCGTTCCCTAAGGCTGGGACCAGCCGGCAGGTTGAACGCGTCCCAGAGGGTCATGGCCATCCGGCTAGTCCGGGGATACCGCACGGTCTCCCGGGAGGCGGCGAGCCTCCTTGCCGGATTGCCGCCGTGGGATCTGGAGGCAAAGGTCCTCGCGCACGTGTGGGAGTGGCGCGAGGAGGCGAAACGCCGGGGCGTAACTCCGCTGCCGCGAGAAATCACGGTACAGCGGACAGAGCTCCGGCGGGATCTCATGGCGGCATGGAGAGCGCGACTGTCGCAACCCAGCGCTGGGCACGCCACAATAGCGGCGATAAGTCCCCTCTTTGAGGAGTGGTTAGAGAGGCGCCACGGCGTCCTCACCTTCCGCCTGACGCAGGTCCTCACCGGACACGGTTGTTTCGGGAGGTTCCTGTTTCGCATAAGGCGGGAGGAAACGCCCGGGTGTTTCCATTGTGTGGATCGCCCGGAGGACACGGTGGAGCATACAGTGGAGGTCTGCCCGGCTTGGGCAGAGCACCGCCGTGTTCTCACGGAGGCGATCGGCGGCGGCGATCTCTCGCGTCCGAGCCTGGTCCAGGCCATGGTTCGGAGCGAGAGTGCATGGGAGGCCGTCACCTCCTTCTGCGAAGCAGTGATGCTCGCGAAGGAGGAGGCGGAACGCGTGAGGGAGAGGCAGCCTCACGCCCTCAGTCGCCGCAGGAGACGCCCTGGGCGGCGGGAATCGCGGGGCGATTTCCGGCCACCGTAGGCGCGGGCCTGCGGACGGTGAGCAGCGGGTAGCTCGCCGTCCGGTAAGGACCAGGCCCGAGTCGACGGCGCGTCGTGTTCCACGCGCGCCTCAAAGAGATGTCAGCAAGTGACGGGGCCCAATAGGGCCGACGCCGCTGGGGTCGCGGGTTGTCTGAAAGGGTTACCGCGGCCCTGGCATAGGCAACTGAAGGAACACGGGTGGGTTTTAGTCAGTAAAAGTCTGACACGCCCTCCCGCTCCACCCAGAGCGGGAGAAGTTATTTGATGATTTCCCACCCTCAAAAAAAAAAAAAAAAAAAAGGGTCTCAAATATATATTTTTTATAATTTTAAAATAAATTATTTTGAAGTTATTTCAGAAAATAGACGAAAATTGACCATTCCCCCCCCCCCCCCCTTATCTCCGAAACTAATGAGCCTAAAATTTTGAAAAAAATACAGAAAATAGTTCTTTACCTATAGATTACAGGAAAACCTATGAGAAGTTTATGGTCTTGTAAATCTATTCTTAGAGGATTTGACAGCTGAGAGGGCGGGGCCATCACGTCGCTGCGATGACGCTGTCAGTGGAGGGGGTGACACGCCATGAGCCGCCTGCTGACTCGCCTCGGTCACTTTTGCTGCGGAGCTCGGATGGGACGGACGCGTATTAGTGATCATATTGAATTATTTTCTTGTAACGATTTTTCTAAATTTAAATAAATAGTTGTAGGTTGTTTTGTGGTTTCTTTTTAAAAAATTAGTTAGGCTTCTGATCCTTAAGACTATATATATAAAATTCAAAGTCCTGACTGACTCATTGACTGATAATAATCAATGCACAGTCCAAACCACTGGACCTAGAGATATGAAATTTTGCACATATATACCTACTACCTATACCTTATATAGTGTAAACATCCATTAAGGAAGAATTTTTGGAAATTCCATCCCTAAGGGAATAAAATAGGGGATGAAAGTTTGTGTGAAAAATCTTATCTCGTTGAGTTATTAGACTTGAAACTTAGCACGAATATACATCTAAGTTAATTATAAAATTAATCATTTTCAGTTTTCCTAAACTACCTACCCCCTTTTTTTGTGGATGGGAAATCATCAAATGACTTCTCCCGCTCTGGGTGGAGCGGAAGGGCGTGTCATACTTTTACTGACTAAAACCCACCCGTGTTCCTTCAGTTGCCTATGGCAGGGCCACGGTATCTCTTTCGAACAACTCGCGACCGCAGAAGACAGGATTGGTGGGTGTCAAAGTTTGTATGGAGGAATTTTAACACGCGGTCCGATTTACTCAAAACTCAGTTTTTGTACTTGAGACCAAAAATTAAGACGAATAACTAACGTGTATTAGGGTTTTCCAAAAATCTACCACTAAGGGGTGAAAAGGGGTTTCATTTCATTTCATTTCATTTCATTTCATTTCATTTCATTTCATTTCAAAGGGGTAGTAAATTTTACAGCGGAGGATTTTATTGGGGATTGATTAACTCGAAAATTGGTGTAAATAATGTTTGAGCCAAGTTATAGAAACATCCCAGACGATTTTTGAAATTCTACCCCTGTGGGCGTGAAAACAGGGATACTTACAGTTTATATGAAAAATCTGATTAATTTGGTTAATGAACTTGAAACTTAGCACTTGCTTATGTAAGTAATAGAGTTTGTCATTATTGGTTTTTCAAAACTACCCCTCAAAAGGGATTCAGGGATGTTGTGTTTGTATTGAAGAATTTTAAAGCGCAGTCCGATTAACTTGAAACTCAGTATTTATACTTTTGATGTAAAATAAACAATAATAAGAAAATTAAAACCCATGAAATCAGACATCCACACGGGCGAAGCCGCGGGCAGTCTAGCTAGTATCTCAATATTGTGCGTACAAACTTACTAAGTCTCCGCTGTTCGTCCGTCCATCCGTCTGTCACAGGGCTGTATCTCATGAACCGTTAAAATTTTCACATATTGTGTATTTCTATTACGACTATAACAACAAATAATAAAAATAAAGTAAAGTTAAAATTAAAGGGGGCGGTCTCCATACAAAAATGTTTTCATTTTGAAAAAAAAAAATAACCTGTGTGTGGGGTGTTAATTGTGTAGAACTCATCGAGTAGAGTACAAAGATATTTTTTTTTTTGTCTTCTAAAATGAAGAAATAGGGGCCGTAAAAGTTGTCAATTTTATACCATTTTTGTACGAGCTCTATTATATAATGTACCTTATACTGTACCTAATCAAGACATACTAAAAACGGCGAATCATAAGGTATTTTGTTTAATTAAGGGCGATTTTCTGCAACTGCAAAAAACACCCTTGTAATTCACAGTATCATTATGAAATACAAAGTTATCTTTGCGATTGTTAAACATATAATATGGTACGGAACCCTTTGTGTGCGAGTCCGTCTCGCACTTGGCCGGTTTTTTTTTCTTGTAAACTGTGGATATATCGCTCTCGATTTTTGCATTATCATGTATCAAATTACTATAGTTAGGTCGGCTATCGGCTTAGTCCAAAATGTCAGATACGTCAGTTAGTTAAATTAGCGACGATTTGTCACGTTCCTTCGACTGTTTTTAAATAAAACGTATTTTGTTGTTTAAATTAAAGCACATACTACACATAATAATACTCGTACCTACATTTACTCAAGTCTTTTGCCATAGGAACTACAGATCGCCAATAACACAAAAAAAAAACAAGTATTTCAAAATCTATTGTCGCACAGATTGGTATTGATATTTCATGTATGTTTGTTTGTATTTATTTCTACGAATATATTTCCGGTTTGTGTTAGTATCACTATGTGGCTAATATTTCGTACACACACTTTTAACCAAGTACACAACGATTTTTTAGAAATAAAATTAAACACAACGATCCTTTAGAAATATATATTTTTTTTTTTAAATAGGTGCACCATTTCAGCATATCTTCTGTGTGTTGGCAACCCAATGTGTCACTTGTTTTAGGTATCATAGATTAAGGAAAAGCTTTGTTTCCTTAGTTCCATAAACTTTAGATTTTTCATGTAGTATTTGTAATCTGAAGTTGTTTGTCACAAATATCCCTTATCTACTAAAATACTCTACCAACGTGCCTAAAATGAAGAAAGTCTTTTATTAGCATCGTTATATAAAATATTAAGCAATAACTCTAACAGGCTATAACATTTTTCAAACGCAACTAGAGCTTGGCAAACAATACTATAAATATTAAAACGTATGATTTAAGGGCAAAGGTCAAAGTACACTGGAATGAAGGTCACCTTTTGTGTGGAATCATTTATAGCGTCATTAAGCAAATTGAACGGGTTTACTTAGCTTAATCTCATGATAAGGGAGAGCTAGATAGTACTTACGAGAAATCAGCTCTTACCTACGTCTTGAAATTGCTAGTGAGGTTTATTCTCTAAATTATTAGTATACTAGCGACCCACCCCTGCTTCGCACGGTATTTACGACTTGCCAAACATTGAGATTTTTTATTATATATTATTATGTATCAATGTTTTACATACATAAACCTTCCTGAATAAATTCTCTAAATCATAGTGAAAAACGTATCAAAATCTGGCGTAGTTTAGATGAGCAACGCGTTCACAAAGACAGCCACGAATAGCAACTTTAATTTATAATACTCCACATGAAGAGAGTATATAAATGAACATAACATAAAGATATAATATTTAAGATTACTAGCTGTTGCCCGCAACTTCATCTGCGTGTATTCTGTAAGTAGCCTTTGTCCTTTTTCATGTCCCAAGCTACCTACCTGTCCATAATGATCGGTTCATTGGTTTAGGCATGGTGGTAACAGACAGATAGAGTTACCTTTCACGTATATACTATAAGTACGAATAAAGTATGAATTCTGATTAAATAAGATATCGAAGAGCTATTTTTAACTGACTTCTAAAAAATGAGGAGGTTCTCAATTCGGATGTTTGTATTATTTTTTTTTTTTTATGTTTGTTCGCGCATAACTCCTTCGCTTGCCAACCGATTTGAAAAATTATTTTTTTTGTTGGAAAGGGTATACTTTCCAAATGGTCCAATCTTTGTCAAAATCCAGTTCTGATGATGGGATCCTGGAGAAATCGAAGGAAATCTTTAAATATTAAAGGCACACCTATAGCGATTTGGGTATTTTTTATAGTAGCTCGTGCATTTGCTCTCGGAAAGCACCACTTGGTGAAGTGGAACTGATGATGAAGACCACAGATGGCTACCGGAACTACTCAATGATAAATATTTCACGGGTTGCGATTCGATTACTTTAATATGGTTGCAAAGCAATTTCCGCTCGTCACACAATGCGTGTGGTGAGTGGTTGTTGAGGAGTTTTCCTGGTTCTTACCAGCAGAACTCCTCAACAATTAACGTCCCAGCATCGGAAAAAGCAATATTTTGTAACATGTGATGAGCATTTGACATTAGACTATTGTAACTTATACAAATTATAAACAGACCCACTAAAAAGCGAGAAATAAAAACTTTTTAACAAAAAAAAAAAACCGACTTCCAAAACTCACTACAAAGTGAAAAATAACTTTGATTTCGGAAGTCTCGCTAGCAAAATTATGTGTCACTCAGAGTCGGACAGCTCGTTGTACGTATAGGCCGACACGCACACATTCACACTTAGCCGGCCATTACTCTCGTGAATGTCAACACTCACACATAAATATTCACACATAAACGGGACTCAGTTGTCTTAGTGGGAGTTCCGTCCGAATTTTTTGTTCGTACATGTGACAGATCATAAAAATCTGTGGTCCATGCTACATGTAAACAGCCAATAAACTTACAAAATGCTTGTACCTTAATTTTGATTTACATTATTATTAGTGACATAAAAATATTTCCTTGACATTAAATTCATTAACAATTTCACGTGTAAGCTTCTAATGTCATGAATTCATGATGCATGCATTAATTTCATGAAATCTAAATACTTTCGTGCCAAGCGCGATTTTTGATAAAAAAAAATGTTGCTCAACTAATTTCACTATCAAATAATATAATAATAATAATATCCTTGGACATTTCACACAACGCCATCTAGTCCCAAGCTAAGCAACCTAATGCTTGTATTATTAAATGCAACGTGAAAGCGTGTAACGAGTGTCACGAAAGCACAAAATGAATCTACCAAGCCTTTTCCCAACTGTGTTGGGGTCGGCTTCCAGTCTAACCAAATGAATCTGAATACCAATATTTTACATGGAGCGACTGCCTGTCGGACCTCCATAACCCAGTAACTGGGTAATACGATACCCCTTCGTAAGACTGGTTGTCAGAATATCGGGCCTTCTGGCGACACGTAATGAATGTCAAAGATCCACAAATGACAGCCGGGACCAACGGCATAACGTGCTTTTCCAGGCACGGAGGGAGTCTCAGTATATAAAGATGGTCACACACCCACGGACCAAACCCGGCAAGCGTCGCTTAACCTGATGGATCGACCCGTGCGGCTGTTCATAATTATCCGAAACAAGTTGCACTGTATTGAAACTAGTTTAGTGAAATTAATTTTACCATGCAAGCAATTAATGTTGTTAATGTAAATCCCACTTTATACATGGTTCGAGTCAAAACATTTTATTTGGAAACGCTGGCACTCGATCTGTAGTGGTGAAAATTCAGATAGAAGTTTCAGGCAAAATTCAGATGAACATCGCTAATTACAAACTTTTTGGTCTCTACGAAAAAATCCCACGCATGCGTGTTGAGTCATTTCGAAAATTTTCGAACAGTCTTCCTCTAGTTAATAATAACAGTTAATTAACTGCGGCTTCGGATTATCGCGAAATATCGCCCGGCTCGATTTATTCATTAATTTCCATCAGATTATTGCTCGGGAGCTTTTACTTCTTTTTTAGTCTAGGTTTTACGGAAGTATACAGGAACTTTTTCCATAAAATGGTTTGCTTTATCTTGTTCCTAAAAAGCTCCAATTTAGTATCCTGATGTCATTAAAAAATCACGTTAAGATAGTAATTGGGAGCTTTAAGGCCCCCGACACACCTTCCATGAAATTTTAAAAGAAATGGTCCTACAAGAGTCGCGTCGCACCTGTCTCTACATCATACTCATTTTGCCTCGTTTACGTTACGTACACACACAGACACACCCTCACCCTCACATACCACACACACACTTACACTTTATACTTTCTTACTTACCTACTTACTTTAGCTATAGTTACTGATCAAAGGAACATCAGGAACAAGGAATAAGATCAGTAGAGAGCATTTCCTGTAAGTACAGACAATTTTATCGTTTAGAAGCAAGTAGGTAAGTAATAATATCATGACATACATAAAGTCACGCCTTCTTCCCATGGGGTAAGGCAGAAACTACAGATTGCCACCTGCTACTATCTTTATAATACTCCTTTTGCCTCGTTTACGTTACGTACACACACAGACACACCCTCACCCTCACATACCACACACACACTTACACTTTATACTTTCTTACTTACCTACTTACTTTAGCTATAGTTACTGATCAAAGGAACATCAGGAACAAGGAATAAGATCAGTAGAGAGCATTTCCTGTAAGTACAGACAATTTTATCGTTTAGAAGCAAGTAGGTAAGTAATAATATCATGACATACATAAAGTCATGCCTTCTTCCCATGGGGTTAGGCAGAAACTACAGATTGCCACCTGCTACTATCTTTATAATACTCCTTTTGCCTCGTCTGCGTTCAACACCTGACCTTTCTGAAGAACATCACCAATAAGGTCACTATTATGTCTTCAGTCCCCTTTTTTTTTTTTTTTTTTTTTTTTTTTTTGAGGGTGGGAAATCATCAAATAACTTCTCCCGCTCTGGGTGGAGCGGGAGGGCGTGTCAGACTTTTACTGACTAAAACCCACCCGTGTTCCTTCAGTTGCCTATGCCAGGGCCGCGGTAACCCTTTCAGACAACCCGCGACCCCAGCGGCGTCGGCCCTATTGGGCCCCGTCACTTGCTGACATCTCTTTGAGGCGCGCGTGGAACACAACGCGCCGTCGACTCGGGCCTGGTCCTTACCGGACGGCGAGCTACCCGCTGCTCACCGTCCGCAGGCCCGCGCCTACGGTGGCCGGAAATCGCCCCGCGATTCCCGCCGCCCAGGGCGTCTCCTGCGGCGACTGAGGGCGTGAGGCTGCCTCTCCCTCACGCGTTCCGCCTCCTCCTTCGCTAGCATCACTGCTTCGCAGAAGGAGGTGACGGCCTCCCATGCACTCTCGCTCCGCACCATGGCCTGGACCAGGCTCGGACGCGAGAGATCGCCGCCGCCGATCGCCTCCGTGAGAACACGGCGGTGCTCTGCCCAAGCCGGGCAGACCTCCACTGTATGCTCCACCGTGTCCTTCGGGCGATCCACACAGTGGAAACACCCGGGCGTTTCCTCCCGCCTTATGCGAAACAGGAACCTCCCGAAACAACCGTGTCCGGTGAGGACCTGCGTCAGGCGGAAGGTGAGGACGCCGTGGTGCCTCTCTAGCCACTCCTCAAAGAGGGGACTTATCGCCGCTATTGTGGCGTGCCCAGCGCTGGGCTGCGACAGTCGCGCTCTCCATGCCGCCATGAGATCCCGCCGGAGCTCTGTCCGCTGTACCGTGATTTCTCGCGGCAGCGGAGTTACGCCCCGGCGTTTCGCCTCCTCGCGCCACTCCCACACGTGCGCGAGGACCTTTGCCTCCAGATCCCACGGCGGCAATCCGGCAAGGAGGCTCGCCGCCTCCCGGGAGACCGTGCGGTATCCCCGGACTAGCCGGATGGCCATGACCCTCTGGGACGCGTTCAACCTGCCGGCTGGTCCCAGCCTTAGGGAACGCGCCCACACCGGTGCTCCGTAAAGGGCCATGGACCGCACGACCCCCGCGTAGAGCCTCCGGCAGGAGGCGTTTGGACCCCCCAGATTGGGCAGGAGCCGCCTCAAGGCAGCCCCAGCCCGTGCCAGTCTGGGAGCCAAACGTCGAAAGTGCTCCACGAAGTTCCACCGGCTGTCGAGGACGAGTCCCAGGTACTTCATCGTCGACCCGACTCCGATGTGAACCCCTCCCACCGTTATTTCGGAACCCGACGGTGGCGCATTCCGAGGACCATGAAAACACATGGCCTCGGACTTGTGCAAGGCCACCTCGAGTCCCAACTGCCGGATCCTCTCCACGACTATCGCAACCCCGCGTGTCGCTAAGTCCGCCGCCGCCTGGTGCGACCTCCCTTGCGCCAGGAGTCTTCAGTCCCCTGCCGGCGTTTCCACTCACATCTGCCCTGTATTAGTCACCTTTCATTCATCCTCTCTGTTATTATGTTACTCTATAGTACGGCATACGTACTTATGGTCACTCGTGCAAATCAATTGTTTGTATATTATGGAAAAACCAATAAAATCCTGCATTGTAAATAAACAAAAAGTAACGCAAAAAATCTGAGTCTCACGGTGCGCGGTGTATGCTAATGTACAAGCTGTGACCACAGCGTTTCATCGTTATTCATTCAAAAACGCGTTGCAAAAACGTATGGCCTGAATATTGTGCTTTTGTGCTCAGTGCTAAAAGATGCAGGTCCGGAAATAGTTACTGTTGCACAAATTAAATGTGTTGTGTTTCGTATACAAATGCATTGTGTGTATAATAGTACATTATGATATAAGTGCGGTAAGTTGAAAATTACAACCGAGGCGATATTGCTAGCCCGAGCCGTAGGCGAGGGCTACAAGAAAGCAGAGGCTGTAATTATCAAAGCGCACGTATGTCATACGACGTTTTATAACATATTTGCGAGGAAATAAATAAAACTCGGACTTTCTTAAACGAATAAATCTTTAAAAACACACTTTCTGAAAATGAATTCGGTTCTTTGCTTGTTTTCCATAAGATGAAATTTTAATACGCTTGTAAGTATCTATCGGTCGATTTTTCAGGTAAGAGGCTTAGAGTAGCCTTTTTCGCTGCCTCTGAGACTTCTGGCGGTGTCGAATTAATAAATTCATCATTACTTGACGACATTTTCAAATAAAAACAATACAGCGAAAAGAAAAAGCGCGCGGAAATGGCGCGGAATAATTTTTACTTGTTCACAAATTAGCGATGCGCGGGCATCAGCACTTTTTTTTTTAAAGCAAAGGCACAAAACCAGCCCGTATTATTAATAAAGTAAATTAATATTTTTTTGTTTTTGTTTGTTGTTGTTGCAATTTATTGTCAAAATTAACTAAATTAAAGAATGAATTCTTTAATTTAATTAATGTTTATTTTTTATATTTTATCTCCCAAAGTTAATTTTATTCATAATGTTGACCACTTTTCTGACACAAACTCTTTGCTAAGATTTAAAAAGTACCGTTCGTTTTATACGGAGCATCTTGATAAACCTTACGTTTTACCTTATTAAAAAGAAACCCGTGCGTTTTACATTACAATTACGCACAAGTACGTAATGACATACATTACGATATTGAAATTCGTGAAATAAGAGACCCTTTACGAGCAAATGTGTTATAAAATGTATTTTCCGTTAAATTAGGAAAAAAATTAAAAACGCTAAAACGTTAAATGCAGCATTTGCATTTTTTTTTTTTTTATGTTTCTTTAAAATACATGTATGCAATGCATTAAATACATAGTTAGACAGGGAAAAATTTGAGCGGATTGTCATGTCATTCTTTTGACCGTTGCAGCGTTGGATGAAATGACTATAACACGGCAAATTTAAATAGGGTGTCAATTTGCTAGGCAATTAATTTCTCTAAACGTTTATAACATTATCTTGTATTCTCCCAAGAGTAAGGCGAGGTGTATATTTCACTCTTATTAATGCTGAAAACCCAAATAGTAGAGGATGAGCCTTAAATGCCTCTATTTAATTGTTTTTGGTAGATATATCGCAGTAATATGGTTGTAGCCATGTCATAGCTATATCCCTAGAGATATAACTATATGAAAACTATTGGAGTGCCCTGATTATGTTACTGCGACCAATTTTGAAGGAGCGCTCACTCGCCGCGCACGTGGTTGGTCACAGTTCTATCCAAACCTAATCCTAGTTTGGTCGGAGTGCCCTTACACTTATATTACTAGATTATGCTCGTATCATAATTATATTCCTAGTAAGATAGTTATGAACCGCTTTTAAATAACTTATTACTATACAGGGTGTTTCTTTTAAGGTGTCAAGACAGTATACCATACCTATCGATTTAAACCCCCAGTATGTTTTACGATTTTTTGTAGTTTTCCAGTTATTTTGGATACCTCATTTCATATCAATAGTAGTGGTTAAGGATAGTAGTAGGTATAAAAATTATGTATTTATTATCAACTGAGCTCTGCTTAAACGTAGAGGAATAGTAAATATCAGGATTGACAAAAATATGCAAAGATAATAATAAATTATAAAATTAAATATGAAAATCACAAGATTTCAGATACACCACTTTCAACGACAGATTTCAGCAAATAATACCCTATTTAGTACATTCTTGTTCAAAGTTGACCCAATAAAAAGTTGTAATTTTTTAAAGCAATCATCTCGTTGGATCAGGAAAAATATCGAAAAACAATTATAATTATTACTCAAAAACTACAAAAAATTGTAGAACATACATGGGGGTTAAATCGATAAGTATGGTACTCTGCTATCAGCTCGCACTGGCTTGACACCTTAAAAGAAACACCCTGTATATAGCTATATCCCCAGATATCCCCAGGAATTAACTATATCACGACTACACACATCTTACTGCGTCCATTTAATTGTTTATTCACAAGTCTTCAGCTGCATGTAGGTAACTGATAATAGGGTTCTAAGACAGCAAGGTAACCAATTACTGTTGTCTGTTTTCAACTATTGTTGTATTCCGTTTGACGGCATCGGTGAGAATCAAAATACCAGCATATCTGTGGAACTTTATGTGTAGGTGCATCTACTGCTTCTCCTTTACACAGGTTTCCATAACCTAGC
The DNA here is from genome assembly GCA_905163495.3 of Cosmia trapezina. Lineage (NCBI taxonomy): Eukaryota > Metazoa > Arthropoda > Insecta > Lepidoptera > Noctuidae > Cosmia > Cosmia trapezina. The sequence continues at coordinate 11,280,465 of LR991033.1, forward strand.
TAGGAGAGCAGTGCTCACCCACACGTTTGTAGAAATAGTTCAGTACAGTAGTACCCAAGTAATATGGCTTATCGATGTACCTGCGCAGAAGATGAATTTTCAAAGCCCGGGAATTGCTATTGACCAATCGGCGCGCTCCACGCTTTTTCCTGTACCGCTATTGGTCAGTAGCTGCCGCCATGTTAGCGGGCGCCGCTTGACTGCCGCCATACTTGCGAGTGAGACGGAACTAACAGCTGCAGTGTATTATGAACCTTATAGTAGTGATCTAAGGTTGATTGTAAGTTTTAAGCAATCTCGTTAATCTTCGGGGCCATACTTTCTTTTCTGTGCGAACGAAGATTCACGACGCGCCTTATCAGTTGAGTACTACTGTACCATCCTTTGTTTTCCGTAAATAAATAAATCTATGTGGGATTCCTTATTCTGTTACGTTGAGCATTTATACTAAAACTAGCTTTTGCCCGCAGCTTCGCCCGCGTGGATGATATCCCACGGAAACAAAAACCCTTCCTTATTTCTTGTCTACATTATAAAGGGGACTTCTGTGCAAAATTTCAGGTTTATAGGTCCAAGGGTTTGGGCTGGGCGTTGATTGCAGTCAGTCAGGACTTTTCTTTTTATTATATTGAGATTAGCCCGTTCAAAAAAACAAAAAAAATAGTGTATCAGCTCCGACGCACGACTGGAGTTTACTCCTGTTTTTATGCCGTTCCGAGTTTCTGACTTTCTATTTTTCGGTCATTCCTGTCAGGCTGGGTTTCTTCAATGAATCAGTGCTATACAGATAGCAACTTTAAGGTGTAAAGGCACTCGTCTCCCCGTCTCTTTCTTACTCTTCTCCACTCACTATAACCCCCCCCCCCTCACCCTTCCTACCATTCCCACTCCTCTCACCCTCCCCTATCATCCCCCTCACTGCTCCCTCTTACCCCCTCACCCTTCCCAACCCCTCTCCCTCTCACACTGACTGAAAGATCATTTACACCAATTTTCGATTTAATCAAGCCACGCAGTAAAACCTGCCCTGTAAAATTGACTACTGACTACGCCTATTCACTCCTTTAGGGGTATATTTTCGAAAAACCCTGATACACATTATTCTTCATTTTTGGTCTCAAGTATATATACTGAGTTTCGAGTTATTCTGAACGCCCGTTAAAATTCCTCCATACAAACTTTGACATCCCCCAATCCCTCCTGAGGGGGTAGTTTAAGAAAACTAAAAATGACAAACTTTATAATTTACTTAGATAAATATTCATGCCAAGTTTCAAGTCTATTAAGTCAAGGAATAAGAATTTTCATACAAATTTTCATCCCCTATTTGTCCCTCTTAGGGATGGAATTTCCAAAAATCCTTCCTTAGTGAATGCCTACACTGTATAAGGTATCATTGTGCAAAATTTCAAGTCTCTAGGTCCAGCGGTTTGGGCTGTGCGTTGATATATCAGTCAGTCAATCAATCAGTCAGTCAGTCAGTCAGGACTTTGAATTTTATATTTATACTAAAATAAATAAAGCATTATTAATAAATTAAGGTCGTGACTTCAGTGGACTAACAATAGTACATTTCCGCCGAGGCATATATAGTGCTTTTCTCAAAAGAATGCAGGGAAATAAAAGTAATTAAGTTTCCATAATTTTTCAAGTTAATGCCGTTTTTAATATGAACTGTACATTTTAGCATGGAATAAATTGTCCATAATGTAGATGGGTTTTTAGTTTTAGCAATCTCATTAAAATTCGCCAAAAATACTGTTTCAGAGAAAATGTTCACTTTTTTCTCGTTTTTCCAAATCATAAAATTTTCATATACTTACCTAGTTTCATGTATTTTTCTTTTGACTTCGCTGGAAAGTTTTCCATTGCCAATTTGGCTTCTGATCTTAAATCTGGTGGAGTACCCACAATCAATCTTCATTTCACTTTATATTTATTATGAATGTAAATTTGTTATTTACATACATAATACTTAAATATAAATTTTCAAATCAAGATGAATTTTCAGCTTTGCCGCCAATTTTCTATCTAACATCTGTGCCGAAAGGCATTTGTGGCTATTTATACAGCCACGTGAACGCAATTTATACTAAGCAAAGAGACTGCCATTGGTATGCCAAGAATGATAAAAGAGATCCAATGAATAGAGTATTTAATAACCCTAGCACGCCGTTTCATACAACATTGCTGGAGCGCTGTAATGTTCCAAATTAAAAAAACGCTTCTGCAATGGATTTGATTTTCTTTGACCGTAAATGTAAATTCGATACTTCGCGTGTTCTTTATTCGAAAATAATGACAACATTTCCATGCATGTTTGAGAAAAAATATATTATTAATTAGCTTCTGTCCGTGACTTCCTCCGTGTGAAATTTCCTGTCCCCCGGCCCACCTCGTCGCGTTGCGTCGTGAAATTTATTGTCCTCCCGATCCACCACATCGCATCGCATCGCTTGCTATGGCGATATTGCTTCTTTTGCGCGTAGCGTACTTTCTGACTTTTTTCTTTTAAGATGATGATGAGGCGTGATGTTAAAATAGCCTATAGCCTTCTTGAAAGCTTTCAAGAATTGGGCTATAAAATGCAAAAAGATTTTTTCAAATCTAACTGGTACCTAGTTCCAGAGACTAGCGCGTTCAAACATACAAACAAACAAAAAAACAAACTCTTTGTTTATTTATTTAACTAGCTTTGGCCCGCGGCTTCGCCAGCGTTTATTATACATATAAACCTTCCTCTTGAATCACTCTATCTATTAAAAAAACCGCATCAAAATCCGTTGCGTAGTTTTAAAGATCTAAGCATACATAGGGACAGACAGCGGGAAGCGACTTTGTTTTATACTGTACTAGCTTATGCCCGCGGCTTCGCCCGCGTATACATATAAACCTTCCCATTGAATCACTCTATCTATTAAAAAAAACAGCATCAAAATCCGTTGCGTAGTTTTAAAGATTAGGGACAGACAGACAGCGGGAAGCGACTTTGTTTTATACTACGTAGTGATACTTCAGATGCACAGATGTACAGAGGCGGACTTAATGCCTAGGCATTTTCTCAGTCAACCCGAACCTATCCTATCCACCCACACTACACCTACACACCTACACCCCACTACCTACACTTACGAACGTTTTATACATAATAATATAAAAAGGGAATATTAAATGGAAGTAAATAATACGTATCACCTCAAAATAAATACAATTTCCAGCTATTTTACTTTATTCAGGCTTCGAAATAAACAACAACACAATATCAAAAGTTAATGAGAAATAATTATTAAAGTTACCAACTGGCATTACCCTTGGAATCCATTCTGTCTGTCAAATATTAGTCTGACAAAACCGAATTCGGACCTCAGTGCGTCATTGGGAAAATTTTAGACCTTTTCCAGCGAAATTTTGTAGACCCTGCCCGGATTACGCGACCCTTGTTAAGGATACTTGACCAGTGAATACAGAGCAAATCCGAAAATTTAAATGTTAAAGTACTCTTCAGATTGGTTCAATTTGATTTAAAGGACATTTAAATATGTTAAGATTTTATGTATTTGTCATACCTAATATTTATCACTTGTATGTTATTATTGTAGCTCTAATGTAGGACGGTTGGCAACATTATCATCGCTATACCATCATACATGTACACTGCTCTGTGTCGCTCGATTTTAGGGAATTGCCATCTTTATAATTATCATTATTACTGTTTTAATAATCTTTCCTGCTTGCGACATTCATAATCAGTATTAAGAAAGGAGAAAAAAGAACATACATTTATTTAGCACAAACTAAAAGGCTCACAATTATAATAAAAAAAATATAATAATAACTGTTAGAAAACAAGTGTATTATTATTTTTTAAAATCAAGCTTTTATTGCATTGTCACTGATTTTACATATTTACATATGCCAAATTTCAGCTCAATCTAATACTGGAAAGTGGGTGAAATTTAACTTGCAAAATTCCAGGAAATACATAAAAGCTTTTAAAAATAAAAATCAAATAAAAAGTGTAAAGTGCTATGTAAAAAATTAGCAGGAAAGTGTGCCTCACGGCTACGACAAAAAGGCCCAGTTCAGCAAAAATGCCAGACTACTAGTGCCTGACGCTGGTATTCAAAATACATTCGTTCCACACCACAAATTCCAAGTCCACACTCACTGACAAACAACCAAAAAATCCAAATTCGCCTACGCTTTAGGTAGACGTATATCCTAATTTAATGTTGAGCTGTCCAGCGGGTACCTCCACAACGACATACTCGAACAAGTTGCGAAGCCTGCTGACGCGACGTGAACGTGTTAAAGGACTTTGTGCTGAAAAACGTGGTGACTGGAGTGGACTCGGCACGTAGAACGACCATTGTTTTCCGAATAGTGACGCCTGTCTATTCAAAATTGCGTGTTTTTAGCAGAATAAGGCTGGATTCAAAGGTAGGGCTTTGTGGTTTTATTAGAAAGGACCGTTCCTTGTAACGTCACAGAGATGCTCATGTGTTTTGACAAAGGAGTATTTTATTTGGTGGCTACATTTGTGATGATGTTCCTATACATTCTTTTCAGCAAAGCCCACACAGGGCACAGGGCTCTTAATGTTACAGGCTAGATGTAGATAGATATCTGAAAACCAAATTTTTTGCTGAGCTAAATAAATTCTTGCTGATTTCAACTAACAAAGTGTATTGACGGGTCTTTCTAACCTTGTTACTAAAATCGCACTGAAAATTAATTATGGATAGCATGACATGAAATTTCCTACTTCTCAGTTAGGTATGTTTTTCCATACCATGATGGTGTTAGTTTATTCCTCTTTTGCAACGCAGTTAATAGGCTTAATTAAGTTAAAGGTTCTCCTCGAGATAACAAGGTGGTGACTCAAGTTGAGGGGACTTGGGACGTGGAACGGCCATTGTGTTACGAATGACGTCTGTCTATTCAAAGTTGCGTTGCATTTTACCCGACTGCGGTGAGGCGGAATGTGGGTTTGCAGTGTTTTGCTCAATATATGTTTGTACTTATATACTCTGTCTCAAGTACATGAATTACTGGAGGAATATGAAATATAGATAGACATTAAAAACTTCTGGAAATTAAAAAAATCTTTTAGAAAGCGTGTAAGCCAAGCTTACGTTTTTGATCAAGCAGATATCCCTTATCAAGTCTTATAACAAAAAACCGCTACACATAAGCTGGCCCTTTTAACCAAGCAGACATCCCTTATCAAGCCTAATAACAAACAGCTACACCTCCGCTCCGGTAACCTGGCTTTACAAGACCAGCCCCACAAAATAAATGGCCTACTTAACACCACAATAATTTAATCAGCAGATGGTTTAATCTCCGTAGTCAGGGAAGTTGACTCCGTATTGTAGTTATATCGCTTAATCCATACGCCAGTGCATGCAAGACCACGAACAATGAGCGTATACCTATTGTCTGCCGCACTGGATTCTTCGCTTTGATATTATGAACACAAAATAGATAGGTACAGAAGGTTAAGGGGGAAGTGCATGCACATATACCAAAAATCTGCAGTGTCTGTCGGGTTCCGTAGTTGAAAAGAATTTATCCCAATAACAAACTTAACATTGTAGTTGAAAAACATGTTCTCCCATAATTTATCAATGTTTTCTTATGTGATATAATTACAAATTAACGATTTTCGGACTTTTTCCTTTACTTGTGCTGTGGGACCTTACTTCTTGCCAAATTTCATAATTCTAGGTCAATGGTACCATATAGGTTTTGATGACTTAGAAGCTTGATTTTTTTAGAGCTCTAAGGGACCATAGACTTACGTATTTCATATTAATTTCAACTTGATACCTCTACGCATTCCTGAGAAAAACAGACAGCCAGACAGACTGACAACGAAGTGATCCTATAAAGGTTCCGTTTTTTTCCTTTTGAGGTACGGAACCCTAAAAAACTAGACTAACTATCTAAATAAACAATGCCAGTCGTGAGTGCGTTTGCAGCTTGCACTCTCGGTACGTATACGCGTGTATTTGTGTGCGTTTTTTTCGCTAGTTATATGGAGCAGACCTTCTGTTACATCTAGTCTGTGTTATGAAGCCGCGTGAGCTGTTTTTAAAGCTTAACAACGTTGTCTACTACATTCGTCGTATTAAGAGTAGAAACAACTGAGGATCGTGGGATACGATTGTTGAAGACGCAAGGGAAATTACATTTGATTAAGTTTAAAATGTGTCCGGTTCTTGTCGAGAACGGAATTAAACTTTCCTTAGTTCTAGACGAAAATAAATCCTCACAGCTGTTTGAAGTTTCACTTAAGTACTGTTTAATGTTGGGCTGGAAATTGTATCACGGTAACTGTCACTTCTCTCGGAGAAAAGGCAGAAGCACTGATCATGAGATAGTGTACCTACTTAGCGACTTACGAGTTGTAGATCCTAACAGCTTAGACAGGCGCTTTACTTTGTGTAAATTATTTCATCACCGCTGCATTCGAAAAATTGAAGGAAAATATCGTGAGGAATTGGCATGTCCTAGAACCAAGAATTCGGAGACACTACTAACCTGCATTGGGCCCGCGTGGTGGATTAAGGCCACTTCCTCTCTAAGAGAGGAGGCCTTTATACCAACAGTGGTAACAATAAATTATAGGCTTATTATGTATATATGTATGTATGTACGTACTTATATCTAAATATAAGTAAATACTTATATCTAAATATAAGTAAATAAAGAAAAAACATTGGATCGTGCAACATGCACGTTCCAATGTTTTTTCTTTATTTGCAATTCTATAATAAACTTCAGGTTTGTTCACGTGTTTTCCTCTACCTACCTTTTACTTTTACCTACCTGACATCCCAAATCTGATTACAAAAGATAAACGAAGTCACAGTGCTACTTACCTTAGTTACAATAAAACAAGACACAATTTCCTGTAAAGTCATAAATATCAGGCCATAAAAATGATCTCTCATAAACGCGGAGACAGCGAATCACATCGGAGGCATGATGTAATTTGCAAGGTTGTCGGATTATTTTTTGATCTCAGTATCGCACAGTGTGTTTTATATCCGAAAAAGTGGCATCCACTTTTTATTGAATAATTCTACTGGGCTTTTCACTACAAATGCACGAGTAGAACACCGATGTGTCAATTTTTTATGTGTCAATTCAATGAAAAAAAGGATGTCATTTTTTTGGGGATTAAAACACGTGTATTAAACATTGCTTGCTGTACAAAACTACTAGGTATTAAATGATGCAACGATTGTGAATTACATAACTGATACCTATTACTTAACTTTTTGACATCCTTTTGATCCTTTTTTTTTTTTTTTTTGACCCTTTCATTTATTTTAATTTTATAAATATTTTGTATCTAGGTATATCTACTAGTGACAACCCCCTTCATATTTGCTAACAATTCAACCAGAAATAACACCAGTTATATTTCCATTACACTAATGCTTTTGTAAACTTTATAATATCTACTTAGTTTCTCATTATAACTTATAACTCCTAGTAATCTCTTCCTCCATTTGTTGCGTAAGACCGAAGGATTGTTATTGATTTATCCTTGTCAGCATCTGAGTAAACTATTCCAACTTGCAAAACGTCAGATAAACAGCTTAGTGGAACTGATTTACGTCACAACTATATTCCTTGTTTACATTCTGGCTTTTAGGGTTATGCGTACATTGCTTTGATTCATCTGAAAGCCAGCTCCTTCGTATAAAGTTCATAAAAGTAACGTATAGGTAACCTAGTTTCTATCAATCAGAAATAGGTAAATTGTCCTATTATAAGGCAAAGGCTTCATGGCTTTCGTTACGGTAGAAGTACTAGCATTAATCGACCAGGCTTTCAAATTACGTGCTCAAGAAAAAAACTGGCCAAGTGCATGTCGGACCACGCACAATGAAGGGTTCCGTAGTTGAAAATAATTTATCCCAAAAACAAACAACATTGTAGTTGAAAAACTAGAAATACCAAAAAAAAATATTTTTATGCGATGAAATTACAAATTAACGATTTTCGGACTTTTCCTGTACTTGTGGGGTGAGACCTCATTTCATGATTCTAGGTCAACGGGAAGTACCCTATAGGTTTTGATTTACTTGGGAGTATCAAAATATGTCGCATAAATGGCCGTATTTTTTTATTGCGTTGACTTAGAAGCTTGATTTTCTAGAACTCCAAGGGACCTTAGACACTACGTATTTGATATTAATTTCAACTCGATACCTCCACGCGTTTCTGAAAAAAAGGGTCTTGATCGACTAACAGACAGACAGACGGATAGCGAAGTGATCCTATAAGGGTTCTTTCCTTTGTTTTTTCCTTTTGAGGTACGGAACCCTAAACACTGCTCCACAAGACACCTTGTCCAAATTAGTCAGAATAATATAATTTATGAATTAGGACATTTTTTGTGTGTAAGTGTGTAAGTTTTGCGTCTGTGTGTTAATTATCACTTCAATTCAACAATCACATACACTGCTACGTCACGAGCAAAAGTTATGGGTAGATCTCGGTAGAAGGGACAAGTTGTGTCCAAGTCCTGGCCGAGTTGCATACAGGCAGTGTCCACGTCGTGTCCAAGTTGTATCACAATATCTAGCTACCTCTTTAGCTAGTCTGTACATCTGGCTGTACAAACTGTGTGTCTGTGTGAATTGGCATTGCCTTTGTTACTCCAGTGTTGTACAAGGTGGTACAGTCAGCAACAAACGTCGATTAACACTTCAGTAACTATGATAAGATTTGGTTGTTTCAAAGCCAACAATAACTTCAATGTTTTATTTAATTTCAACATAATACTAAATTCAAAAGCGACGAATTCATCCGAACACCGAATGAAATTAAATGAACAAAGGCAAAAGTTTTAAAGTTATGCGGGCCCTAACACAAGGCTCTTGGGTGCATATGGTGCAGTAAACCGGGCGCATGCCGATAACGACTTCCATTATATCATTTACGTTTAATAAAGTCTGACGGGTTTTTTGGTGGGAAGTGAAGTCGCCGGCTTAGCCACCTTCATTAAGGCTATAGAGAGCTTTGACGAATGAATAGGCAAAATACTTTAAATATAATTTAGAATCGCCGGGGTCGCGGGTTGTTCGAAAGAGATACCGTGGCCCTGGCACAAGCAACTGAAGGAACACGGGTGGGTTTTAGTCAGTAAAAGTCTGACATGCCTTTCCGCTCCACCCAGAGCGGGAGAAGTCATTTGATGATTTCCCATCCACAAAAAAAAGAGTCCTTACATGATTTTTCTAAGTTACAAAATTCATAAAAATTCTGTGACTCGGGAAATCATGTAAGTAGGTACTTACAGCGAATGTTTAGTGGTTTAAAATTTGTCCTTGCATTTTCGTATTTGTAGGCAAAAATCGATATACCTGCAGCACACACTAACACAGGATGACCCTATTTCCACTATGAAGTAAAATTTTAACTCTCTTATCAAGAAATTTCGTAACTGAAAATTCAATTACCTACCTGAAGTAATAACTCAGGCTCCCGTTATATAAATATCAATATTTACAAAGACAAACTATGTAAATATTGTAGGACTCGGAAACTCAATTTCGGCGCTGAAATTTGAATTGGGTTGAATTTATATGCTTGTGCAAGTAATGTAAAAGAATTTGCAGGATAGACTTTTAAGGTAAAGACAAGATCCTAAATGGTCCTTCTTGCACATCATAAAACAATGGAATGTTAGGAATTCAAATGAAACGACATCTAAAATATGATTTTAAATTAGAATCACGGCTTTAAGTATTCAAATAATCGAATCAAATCACTCAATTTGTTAGGGGCAATACAAATTGGCATCTACAAGTAGGTACGTATTCTGATCCATTTTTTAAAAAATAATTTTAGACCATACACATATTACAAATGTTTATCTATCTACACTTACAGGCATTCTAACTTCAACAAAAACCACTAAAGCTAATAAAAAAATAAATCATACTCTAATCATCATAAAAGCAACACGAACCTACGAACTGATATATGTATGTACTATGTAATACAAAAAAACATTTAATACTAAAAGATGAACACAGCGAGACCAACTTTATCAAAACGTTTTACTCCGAAAGGGTAAACATAATATATTTTACGACGATACCATATTTTGGTGGCGGTAATTTAGTATTCAATCGTTGTGCAAACGCTGGGTGGAAACGCGTAAAATCTTCTAAGGAGCTTACGTTCAATGCAACTACGCGTATTTTATCCGCGGAAACGAGTTAAACCGAGAGCTTAGAAACAATGGAGATGGTATGAGAGAAAGTACCTTAAGTGCCTTAAGTGGCATAGGTCTCACTTAAGTGACGTCACACCACTTGGGTCCTCCTCCCACATCAAGATCAATTTCGTGGTGACAGTCCAGATAGAATACCAGCCTATTACTGTCCCACTGGTAAAGGTCTCTTCTCATACAGAGAAGGTACGAGCATTGATCACCACGCTTGCTCAAGGCGGGTTGGCGATTTCAGACTTATATATGGTCCAAATAAAATAGATGGACAAACTTTTACAAATAATTCAGACCACGAAAATAAGGGCAATGGTAAAAAAAATAAGAAAACCGCACTAGATACTTAAAAAAAAAACAGCTGACGAAAGTAAATTAAAAATGTTGGTTACCCAATGCATAAACACATCCGTCTTTGTTATCTCATAATTCTGACACTTACTACAAATGTGCAGGCGCTTGTGTGTGACCACGTCACCGTCCGCGCCTTCTGCGTTTTTTTTTTAATTATTATTTTAGGTCAAAATTGAATCACTTTAATCAATGTTTTTTTATTTTTATTTGGTTAGATGTACTGAACGCTGTGTTATTTGTCCATCTATTTTAATGGTACCTTATATTAACAGGGTCCGGATATCTTCACGATGTTTTTCACAGTCCAGATCCTAGGCTTGGCTTGGCTTGTAAGGATGGAAAAGAAATACAACCGACTTCTCGTGTCAGATCTTGAGGGTCCCCGAAACGATCAATTGCCTTCAATTTTTTTCTTTTTAGTAATAGTCAATTACTTCCATTTTCATTTGATATACGATCATTTTGCGCATCAGTGTGTATCAATCATAAAATTGACAAATTGCAACTGATTGATCCCTTTTAGTCACTCGTGGAAAACTTTTCAATCGGCTTAACATTTTATTTAAGCAATCTAATCCAATTTGATATAAAATTTAACACAATATAGTATCACGCCTGTTTTTCCCCAAAGGGTTAAGCAGAGGTGTAACTTTAGTACACCCACATTTCGTCACTTATGTTTAAGTCCCATGTAATAGGAGGCGAGTCTATTGATCAACCGGGCACAAATCCAGACACCAAACTGCTCCTAAGAAATTTCAGATGGCTCGACTGGCTTGTCTCGACCCGGGAATCGAACCCAAGACCTCATGCTCAGTAGTAGTGCTTGCGTGCTTGCACCAACGACCAGCCTCGACATCTATAGACAACGAGCCGGGGGGCCTACTCCCTAAGTCCGTTCGTCCGTCCGCCCGGCCGTTCGTCCGTCATAACAATACAAGTGTAATAGTTAAATTTTTCGGATGGGTAAAAGCACATCAGGAGTAGGGACAACTGTCAAATCGTGTTGTCATTCATACTTCGTTCGGGCCCCGAACCAATCATACATCCGTAGGTGATACGGAGTAGGAAACGCCCGAAGGCCGAAACTGCGGACTTCGTGCTTAGGGAGTAGACCCCCAGGATACAACATTTTAACAGGATTAAATTAGTGAACGTGAACGTGATGAGTAGGTTTAAATCGATATCTCATCATGATTATAAAAAAACCGTTTTAATAACCAATCATTTTTTTTCTTTTAAAAAAATCAATCTATCATATTTGTTATCAATGATTAGCAATGTCACGTGTGTGAAGTTTCACCAGACAATTAAAATAGAATATCCTTTCTTTCCACGTTCCACGGAAACAACACCTAGGAATGGAAATAGCTGAGTTTCGATAAACGTTTGTCTAGATTACTGGAATACCTGTCGTGTTGCGAAGGTCGTGAGTTTAAGTCTTCGGCAAGTGAACACGTTCATTTTGCGGTTGGTTTTATGTTTTAACGTTGAAATTGTTACAGATTTTTATTATGATAAGGATTGTATATTGTTAGATTTCGTGCAGATTCCTCAAACGAACGAAATATAACGAATCTGCACGAAATGTAACTTAGAGAGATGTATTGATGATTTTTATGGTTAAAATTATATAAATACATATTTTTAGGGTTCACAGGTTCACTTATAGGATCACTCGTGTGTCTGTCTGTCTGTCTGTCTGTCTGTCCGTCTGTCACAGCCAATTTGCTCCGAATCTTATGGACCAATTAAGTTCAAATTTGGTACACATATGGATTTCTGTGACCCAAACACGTACAGCTAAAGTAAATATATGAATTTTGAATATGAAAGTCACTTTTAGGGGGAAAATAAGAAAATTAAAAAAAAAAGTTTTGTAAACTGTACCGTGTGACATATCAAATGAAAGGGCTTACTATGAGGGTCTCAAATATATTTTTTTATAATTTTAAATAAATTGTTTTAAAGTTATTTAAGAAAATTGACGAAAATTTACCATTCCCCCCTCCTTATCTCCGAAACTACTGAGCCTAAAATTTTGAAAAAATATAGAAAATAGTTCTATACCTGTAGATTACAGGAAAACCTTTAAGAAGTCTGTGGTCTTAAAATAACATGGTAAATCTATAAAAAAATATAAAAAAATAAAATATATTATATTTTTTATATATGGTATATATAAAAAATCAAAGTCCTGACTGAGTCACTGACTAATATATCAACGCACAGCCCAAACCAATGGACCTAGAGACTTGAAATTTTGCACATAGATACCTTATATAGTGTAAACATCCGCTAAGGAAGAATTTTTGGAAATTCCATCCCTAATGGGGTAAAATGGGGATGAAAGTTTGTATGAAAAATCCTATCCCTTGAGTTAATAGACTTGAAACTTAGCACGAATATTCATCTAAGTAAATTATAAAGTTTATCATTTTTAGTTTTCTTAAACTACCCCCTAAGGAGGGACTGGGGGTGTCAAAGTTTGTATGGAGGAACTTAACACGCGGTCCGATTAACTCAAAACTCAGTTTTTATACTTGAGATCAAAAATTAAGACTAACGTGTATCAGGGTTTTCCAAAAATCTACTTAACTTAAAATCTACTTTACTTTAAATTAACTTTACCCCTAATGGGTGAAAAGTTAATTTTATAGCGCAGGATTTTATTGCGGGCTTGATTAACTCTAAAATTGGTGTAAATAATGTTTGAGTCAAGTTATGGAAACATACCAGACGATTTTTGAAATTCTTTATCTGTGTTCGTGAAAACAAAATCTTATTAATTTGGTTAATGAACTTGAAACTTAGCACAAATACTTGCATAAGTAAGTCATAATGTTTGTCATTATTAGTTTTTCAAAACTACGCCTCAAATGAGGTTTAGGGATGTTAAAGTTTGTATAGAAGAATTTTAAAGCGCAGTCCGATTAAAAAAATGGTACTTTGAGTCAAGTTCGGAAACTTGCCAAACGAATTTTCACTGATTTTGACGGCATATAGCTGATGTTTTAAGGAGTAACTTAGGCTATTTATATTTTAGAAAAATAATTAGGGTTCCGCGCAAGAAAATTAAAATCCATGAAATCAGACAACCATGTACAGTCCAGTACAACTTACTAAGCCTCCGCTGTCTACTACGGCTATAACAACAAATAATAAAAATAAAGCAAAATATAAGGGGTCGGTCCCCATACAATAAACTTTTCATTTTGAAAAAAAAAAAATAAAAATTTTAATCTAGCATGTGGGGTGTCATCGTCTAGAACTCATTGAGTAGATTACGAACATATTTTTTTTTTATCTTTTAAAATTAAGAAATAGGGGGCCGCAAAAGTTGTAAATTTTAGACCATTTTTGTACGAGCTCTAGCGCAACAATTCAACAAATTAGGAATTTGAAACTTCTTTATACCATGTAGGTACCATGAATACTGTATTTAATCAACAATACTGAAAACGGCGATTCATAAGGTATTTTGTTTAAACATGGGTGATTTTCTGCAACTGCAAAAAAAAACCTAGTAATTCACAGTATCATTATACAATAAGTAAAAAGTTATCTTTGCGATTGTTAAACATATAACAACGGAACCCTTCATGCGCGAGTTCGACTCGCGCTTGACCGGTTTTTTATAGTCGCGTATTATACTTTGATCAACATACAACCTGACACGGACCTGCAAATTGCAAAAAACTCAAAAAAAAAAGTTTCTTGGGCTACCACTGCGCATTATCCTTAAGCAAGATTTCTTCTTTAACTGAGTGATGATATGAAACAAGATATATGTATAATCGCACTATTGAATATATACAAACTCGGGTAAAAAAATGATACAGGAAGTAATGAGTTCATCAAGAAGATAACGCTAAACTGTCAGACGAATGACAAATGTAATCGACTATTGTAATCGTTGATGAATTCCATTTTCAAATACAGCATTCCGGGAGGGGCTTTTGTTTTTGTGGATAAGAAATCAAATGACTTCTCCCGCTCTGGGCCAAGCAGGAGGGCGTATCAAACTTATACTGACTAAAACCCACCTGTGTTCCTTCAGTTGCCTGTGCCAGGGCCACGGTATCTCTTCGAACAACCCTCGACCCCACTGTTCTTTAGAAAATACTGGCCTCTGCCAAAAAGATGAAATGAAAATAATGCATCGGCACTACCTGGTGACCAAGACTGCAGTGTTACATAAGTATCTCGTGTAAGTACCTACTTATTGCCTCGCAGGTAACATAGTGACCTATATCTTGAAAACACTTCGACAACTTGTCTGTTGTGATAACGAGTCAATACAGTGTATTTTTTGGAGCTCGTGGCTAAGTAAAAACAGCCTCACGGGTCGATACATCAGGTTAAGCTACGCTTGCCGTGGTTGGTCCGTGGATGGGTGACCATCTTTAAATACCGAGACTCCTCCGTGCCTCGGAGAGCACGTTAAGCCGTTGGTCCCGGCTGTCATCGTTCGTGGATTTTTGACAGTCGTTACGGGTCGTCAGAAGCCCGAAAGTCTGACAACCAGTCTTACCAAGGGGTATCGTATTACCCAGTTACTGGGTTGTGGAGGTCAGATAGGCAGACGCTCCATGTAAAATACTGATATTCAGCTGCATCTGGTTAGACTGGAAGCCGTCCCCAACTTAGTTGGGAAAAGACTAGGCAGGTTGATTGATTTTGAGTGTATTTTGTGTGTGGTTTTCTTTGAAATTCTTTTGTTAAAATACTTGACATACTTTCTATTGCTGAGCATGATATCCTGGGTTCGATTTCCAAGTCAGACAAAGTGTTATTGGATTTTTCCATAAGGATTTTCTCAGTAGTAGCCCGGAGTCTGGATTTGTGCTCGGTTGATGGTAATAGGCGCACTCCTTATTACATGGGGCTTAGAAAAACTCACTGGTTACACCGCTGCCTGACCATTTGGGGATTACAGGCGTACTGTTAAGTTAATTTTTAAACTTTTCTTGTACTAAAGATCTGCTTTAGATAACAGTATTGTCTATCATCATAACGATTTTATTCCAAATCAATATTTGAAGTTATGAGCGCGGCTGGCAACGTCGCATTTCTAGAGGTTTTCGTTATTATTTCATTAAATTTAAAGCAAAGGACAATTTCCTCTGACAAATTCTTAGATCGTTGGTATTTATTATGTATGCTATTTTTTGAGAGTTATTTTGGTAATTACTCTTAGAAAATAAAAAAAATATTGACAATATGTAATTTTTTAAGAGTAAATTCCAAATTACCTGTAAAAAAATAGCATACATACATATAAATACAAACGATCTAAGATTTTATCAGAATAAATTTTCCTTTAATTTAAATTTAATGAAATAATCATGAAAATTCTCTAGAAATGCGACGAACCAGCCCGCGCACGATCAACCCTCTTAATATTTATAATAGTTGGAAGAAACTCCACTAAAATTCGAGACGACAACATCATAATAAGCAAGAAACTCTTACCATAAATGCTTACTTTTCCCATAATCTTGCGAGTAAACACAACGGCACTTCGATTTAAGTCTAATTCCTTTGCACAAAATGTATGCGTCGTCTGCTTCTCTCTTAGATATAATTTACGCAAAGTGCTTCATAGGTACTTTCTCCAATGCATGGTAATCTTAATAATGCTTTTAAAGTAACGCAGTCATTTACAGAATACATCTTACCAAATGTGTACAATTCAATCTTGAGATCAAATTGGATATTTCCTACGACTAAATATGTATGAGGCAGCATAATATATACCGGAGATGTTAAGATAAAGTAAAGCTGCTTAGCTCAAGTCATCTCGGATCCAAGACTAATAGGAGTCTAATTAAACGCAGCCTTCCCGGTACTTCGGAGAAATTGTATTACGTATTTGGTAGGTATTGAACATCGTATGATCCTCAGTTTCGTCCTATATTAATAGTAAGTAGTTGATTCTAAACAAAGTCGCGAATGATTACATACATTGATAAACTCACGCCTTCTTTCCATGGGGGTAGGCAGAAACTATAGAACGCTGTACCAGCTACGATCCTTACATACTTCTTTTACTTCATTTACCTTCATACATCAGCACCTTAATTGCGTAACATGCCATCAAACGGAACCTAAATAATTTTGAAGCAAATTGCTAATCCATTGACAACAATCCATTAATATGTTCGAAAAATTTGTCTGCTCGACAACGTAAATAACGCAATGAATGTTGTTGAACTGTCAAAATGAAACTTATTCCGATTGATAGTGTGTTACACAACTAGAGTGCAGCAGGTCATACACGCACGCCAGTTGCGAGTACTACGCACATGACCTTTCTGAAGAATAAACCAATACATAATATCCTTCTAGGATATCCTGTTCTGGCGTTACCACTCCCATCTGCCTTGTAAATACCTTTTGATAATCATCCTCTTAACATGACCAAACCATCTAAGCATACTCTTTTACATTTTTGTCAATACTACATCTTCTTATAAACCGCACCGTTGCCTTATCATACCATTCCTCAGCCTTATTATTCGTTGTCACACCACACATGCTTCGCAAGGAATGCATTTCTACAGCATAATTATAATCTACTTTCATGCTTCTTTTAATCATACCATTCCTCAGCCTTATTATTCGTTGTCACACCACACATGCTTCGCAAGGAATGCATTTCTACAGCATAATTATAATCTACTTTCATGCTTCTTTTAATCATACCATTCCTCAGCCTTATTATTCGTTGTCACACCACACATGCTTCGCAAGGAATGCATTTCTACAGCATAATTATAATCTACTTTCATGCTTCTTTTAATCATACAATTCCTCAGCCTTATTATTCGTTGTCACACCACACATGCTTCGCAAGGAATGCATTTCTACAGCATAATTATAATCTACTTTCATGCTTCTTTTAATCATACAATTCCTCAGCCTTATTATTCGTTGTCACACCACACATGCTTCGCAAGGAATGCATTTCTACAGCATAATTATAATCTACTTTCATGCTTCTTTTAATCATACAATTCCTCAGCCTTATTATTCGTTGTCACACCACACATGCTTCGCAAGGAATGCATTTCTACAGCATAATTATAATCTACTTTCATGCTTCTTTTAATCATACCATTCCTCAGCCTTATTATTCGTTGTCACACCACACATGCTTCGCAAGGAATGCATTTCTACAGCATAATTATAATCTACTTTCATGCTTCTTTTAATCATACCATTCCTCAGCCTTATTATTCGTTGTCACACCACACATGCTTCGCAAGGAATGCATTTCTACAGCATAATTATAATCTACTTTCATGCTTCTTTTGCCACACTTAACATTCACTTCCATACATAAGCGTAGCGAAATTACAGCAAACGACGTGAAAGAACAATACGGAATCCCGGTGAAGGACGATTGAAAAGATTACTAACTATATCTAATTCGAATATAGCATTATGTCAAAGTATTCGAGCCCTCAAATTCTAGTTTGTAATATAAGTCAAAGTAAATGCTTTATATTGATAGGGTTCATCTTGTACTAAACACTGCTCAAAGTTCGTTTCGTTCGTCCAAGTTACGCTTCAAAGATGACTAACTAAGTCTTTGTTAATTATTAGTTTTGTGTAATAATACCATTGATCGATAAATAATTATGTTTTTTTTTTGTTGGCCTATATTGTGTCCCACTGCTTTTTCCTTCCAAATATCTCATGCGATCTGTAGCCATGTTGGCCCTGCAAATATTATAAGATCGTCACCGTCACCATCTCCGCCGTGGTCTATCTCTACGTTAACATCTTAGAAAAGACCCCAGCCAACCTCACCTTGGGGTTTACTATGAGCTCTTATAGCAGGGCAGAAGTTGAACGGTTCCAATGTGAGAGCGAGACGGAGCTACTTATATACGACGTATAGCACCATCCTTTTTTCTCAACGGATCTATGATGTTTTTTTACGTCATAGCAGCTACTGCCCGTGGTGCGCCCTGCTGTCTAACGAACGAGCCTCTGGCGTAACGTCCACCAATCCGCACTGGACTGGCGTGGTAGACTATAATCCAAATCCTTCTTTGCAAACTTCCAATCCATTACAGGAGCCAATGCTAATTGACGATCCCGTAACAGAATTTAATATTTCACACAACTATTCAGAAATCACATAAACAATTTCGTTGCAACGCTTTACAATTCAAATGTCTTGTAAAGAGAGTTAACGTGACCTTAAATTTGTTTAAGTTAGCTGAGAAACTCTATGCAAAGTGGCATTAAACAACTTAAGTGTTACTACATTTTCTACTTAAGTTTACTCGCGTAATGAATGTTGGGATTGTCGAATCAATTGTTTATGATAAGTACTTGCTTGATCAGCAGTATGTATTAAGTAGACTTCATTGAAAAGATTGTTTTTCTCCATAAATAAGGAGAAAAAATCTAATTGGATTCATAGGCAGTCGGGATAATTGATTAGTATTTTATATTTTATCAATGTCACTTTCAGCAGTACTTCATTAGGTAATTAATTAGCTTTTCAACCCAGTGTTTTTTGTTTGATACTAATAGCTTCTTAAGGTACCTACCTACATCTCTCTAAGTTAGATTTGTTCTCTTTTGATCTGATTTCGGAAATCATGACATTTTATTATATCTACAAATCTAACTTGCGATGTATTGATGTTTCTTATATTATAATTATGCAAATACATATTTGTAATATTCGCGAATCATATTTTGATCAAGATACAAACTGACACTGACCTGCAAATCACAAAAAACACAAGTAAATTTGAGTGTTGCGGGCCACTGTTGCGAATCCACCTTAAAGATATTATTTCCAAAAATAAACAGTTGAAGCTCAAAAAATTCAGAGTAAATTGACCAAAATCACGCAAAATAAAGAGTTTAGAAAGACTAATGAGACAGACGAAACAAAGCCCTATCTCCCTATTAATAAGTGTCTTCGTCATAATGGCAACTCCTAAAGGCTCGTTTCCCTCTTTTTAAATGTCCAAACGGACTTTAGGTCATTAAACAATTCCTTATTTACATCGCGAATTCCCGCAAATGAAGTTCTTTTAAATGCCGTTGTCGCTACAGACGTTTCAAATGGAAATTCCACTTTACCAAACGGTTTATTCTATTTTCCTTTGTCCATTTTACGGTGTCTGAGTAAATTTTGTTCAAAATATATTTCTTTTGGCTCCATAATTGCTTCAACTAAAACGTCCATATTAAAGAAATTATCGCGTTTTAAATAATTTTAAATTTTGAAAAAGTTCCGCGTTCAGTCGTCGTAAACTAAGGTGCGCATTTTAATTTCAGAAAATGAAGCCAACATTTTTAAACGCTGAATATGGTAACACTCAACCGACGGCTTTTATATAAAAAAAACGTATTTTTACGTAACTCTCCATACTCCGCAACACAAATCGTGGGCGACCGCAATTGTCTGTAAAATGTTGATTTTTTTTAAACGACTATAGAAATGTCAAGTTAAAAGTGCGTCGAAAGCGTTTATGAATAGTATTATCCTTCACATACCTCACCACGCCTGTAATCCACGAAGGCATAGGCAGAGATGTAACTTTAATAGGTAGGTAGTACACCTACATTTTGCCAGTTATGTTTAAGTCCCATGGAATAGGAGGCGAGCCGTTTGCCATCAACCGGGGTACAAATCCAGACTGCTACTGGAATATTCCGAAGATTTGGAAAAACCCAATAACACTTTGCCCGACCCGAGAATCGAACTCAGGAGCTCATGCTTAGCGGTAGCGCCTTCATCTATCTATCTATCTATATAAAAACCAATTTCTGTTCGTTTGTCTGGCTAAAACTCGAGAACGGCTAGGTCGATTTAGCTGATTTTGGTTTTGAAGTGTTTGTCCAGGGAAGGTTTAAACGCTGAAAAAAATTGGGAAAGTTGCCGGGAAAATTGGATAATTCGGGAAAACTGAAAGTGGATTTTCTTTTAAATTAGGAAAGGACGTCTGTCAGGTCAGCTAGTCCTTTAATATAATTATTTTACTCGTCGAACAATTTCAAAATTTCAACACTTTCAAAATACTCTATGACGTAACTAAAAAACGTATGACATACAAATAACCGTGTGAAGTCCACATGAGAATAATTTCAGTTGCACAAGAGCAATTAAAGAAAATTTTATCCATACAGTGCACTTCTTGACGTACTTAAGTACGTTCGTCTACTAATAAAGGGAATGGGAATCTCGCACGCTCGTTTTCTCTTATGGGGTACAAGTTATGATGTCGTACAGAACTAAATGTAGCAAGTAAATTGGTTACAATAATCGTTGAGAACCCATCGTAGACCACATAGCGAAAAGTTAACTACTTAGTACTGTTTATACTTATTAACAATGTTTGGCATATAAACCGGCAACATCTTCTTCCTTTTTAGGGTTCCGTACTCTCATTCACCCGTGTTAGCTATCACTTTATCATCCAAAGTACCTTAAATAGCAAAATCAGCCTTTAACGTTCGTTCCCACTGCTGGAACAAATGCCTCTCTCTGAGAGGGAGTGGGCCATAATATACCACACGGGCCCAGTACCTACCTTCGGGTTGGTACAGTCAGCGTCACGATGTGGGTACCCCCCTTGGAAGCACCGCGGCACCTGACTGTTATGTACCTTACTTAAGATAAATGAACGTATAGAAAACCAATGTACAAAACCAACAATAAGAGCCTATTTCACGATGTCCGAATACTCGTAGCCACTAATACCGAATAAATTCAAAAATAGAACATATTTTTATGAAATTATCTGCCAAGTAAGTTAATAGCTTAATCGTAGGTAAACAGTGTCAGAACAAACAAAAGCAAATGAAATAAATAGTTCATAGATTTAATTACGTTTTCACATTAATATTATTTGTACGCAGTCATTGCATTTGCATTGCAAAAATTGCAAATTCGTTGTCGTGTTGGGCATAGCCTCATATGGGCACGGCCCTGAATGGACGTGTCGTTTAGGGAACTCTGTGCGGGATTATGTTCTCTCTGTTCTTATAATATAATAGCGTATGTTAATGAATGTTAAATTATGATTTTGCACATTTGTCTCTTTACGTGTGATCCTCGATCCGTGCCTGCTAGTCAAGGAGTCAGTCTGGGTAATGTGTTTTGGTAGGTACCTATCGGTCTAACACACAAATACATTTTTGTATTTTGGTATATATTGTAGTTAGCTACTCATATCAGTACAAATTTTACATTATTTTATAAAACCTCATTTTTAAACCTATTAACATTCAATGCAAGTATTATTTACAACTTTCAATGTATATGTATTATATGTAAGTTCAATATTAATGCATTATCAGTATTATCACATAAAACTTTAATAATAAATTTTCTAAATGATGATGAAAACCGCATCAAAATCCGTTGCGTAGTTTAGAAGAGCAACGCGGTCACTCAGTCCGGGTAAAATTTTTTGTTCCCCCGACCACAGAATCTGTGCCCCGACCCACCCCGTCGGCGTCGCACCGCATCGCCTGCCCGCGGTATTACTTCGTTTTTGCTTGGCGTTCTTTCTAACTTTTTCTTTTTGCTCGGCTCCTAAGGATCCTAGCGTGATGTTAAATAGCCTATAGCCTTCCTCAAGAATTGGGCTATCAAATAATTTTTCAAGAAGAATTTTTCAAATCCGACTGGTACTCGTAGTTCCAGAGATTAGCACGTTCACAAACAAAAAAACAAACTCTTTATTAGTATACAGGGCATATCATAAAGGTGTGGTAAAATTTAAGGGTATGGTAGAGACCATCAAACTGAACAGCTTTCTCAATGGGACCACCGTCGTAATCGAGAAAAAAATATCAGCTGTCCCGTACAATGCTTCAATACCTACTCGACCCATAATGTATGGGACGCTTGATAATTTTTTCTCGATTACGATGTTGATCCCATGGAGAAAGTCGTTCAATTTGATGGTGTGTACCACACCCTCAACTTTCTAATACACCCTGTGATAGATATGTACTGAAGATATTTATTATGTAGATATAGAAGATACGTAAGTACTAGGTAACCAAATTGTGAAACTTTTGCGAATTTCAACGACTCGTGTAAAGTATTGGGAGAGATCTCCTTCAAAATATTTCCCAGGAGGTGATAAATATTTTTGAATACTTTCGATAAATTGAATGTTTGCAATATATTCAATATTTTCATAATGCTCCCGAGGTGCACACGGTGTCACCTCTCTGTGGACATTGTAAAATTGAAAAAATATTTGCGTTTTACACTGTATGAAGTTTTTGTGGTACCTAAGTAATTGTGTGTGATTTGTTTTTGTGATTGATTTATTGACACACGTAGGTTTATGATAAAGATAATAATTTTACATTTGAGTTATTTGGTATTTAAGATTTCGATTTCAAACATTTTATGTTTTCTAAATCCTGGTTTCATCGGGACGATTTTCTTCCTCATTTTCACCTTTTTTGTAGGCATCGATTTTCCGAAAAAGACGTAATATTCCTACTGTTTCTCGTTTTTATAAATAAATAGCTTCCGCCCGCGGCTTCGCCCGCATGGTATGTAGATTAAAAGTAGCCTATGTTACCAGGGTTCAAAGTATCTCCATACCAAATTTCGTCAAAACCGGTTCAGCTGTTTAGCCATGAAAGCGTAATAAAGAAACATACAAAAAATCAAATTATTTCTCTTTTTTTATTAGGTATTTGTAAAAGCAGCTTAAAAGTACAGCAGACGTCTTTAGAGAATTGGACATACTTACAGATATACATTTACTGCTCCCTAGAGTTCTCACCCCCAGTGTAACTTTTTCAGCGAGTTGAATTTAAGTCGTAGTTAAGAAACGTAGGCATTTTAATATTATCACTTAATTTTTTGTGTTCTTACATAATTACGTATTTATTCCTATTATGTACAATCTATATTATAAAGACTCCTACAAACTGGCGCGACACGCGACGCGAATCGCGCACGACGCAAAGGCACCGTGTTTATTTTTCGTTTGATTTTCAACTCACGTCTTGATACTAAGAAAGTAAGGCCGTAAATGTGCAGGCTACCGTGACTAACAAAAATATTTAGCAAAAAAAAACTACACAATTTAAATACCCAACTGGGTATTTTTAATGAAGGCTTGTTTTAACAGAACCCTTCTTTATCATACTTTAGTACAAAGTGACCATTAAAAATTCTTAACAGAATAAACATTTTTAAGCTTCAAATGAGGGTACACGGAAAGCGATTTTGGATTCAGCACAATACTTTTCCAAGGCCTTCGGGCCCGCTTATCAAATTCTTCGTAGGATTGAGAAAAAAGAATGATTATTTCGGCCCTGTGGCAAGGGGCAGAGATAAAAGGGACCGGAGCCTTAGGGCAAGTCAGTGGAAAATGATAAATCGGAGGCATATCCCCATTTAACTACTGAGCAGTTTATTGTGATGAAATATTACGTGTCTGATGTACATATGTGTATTCACGGAGATATTTTAAAGAACGTTGTAACTTTTTTCAGGGGGGACTAGTGGCCTATTATAGTTATCGACTTTTGCACTGCGGATCACGGATTTTATTGTGATAGTTTTTCGTGATCTAGGTACCTACTACTTATTTATAATTATTTATTTTCTTTGCAAGTGTGAGTTGTTTGCCTATAAATGCGATACGATTTCAAAAACAGAGTTTTTCTTGAATGAAACTCCACTTTTCTCAAATCATAAAAGATAAAAAAATTAAATATGTTAATAGTAAAAAAAAAGGAGCTACGTCTGCCAACAAACTGTTTTGCAGTTTGGCGGAGGTAAATATAATGTGTAAAAATTGTTTCTGTGAATAAACACTTTTTCATTTTTTCATTTTTTTTTCATTTTTGTACTTACATCTACTTTCGTGGATGGATAGGCTGTGATCATGAACGAATTAACCACTGTACCCGACATAAAATACAAATGTATGAAAACTCGTTCAACCACATTATATTTGATTAAATTTTGTGATAAATGACAGTAAATGTAATAAAATAATGTACTTACAAGTGAAAAAAATAGCGCTGCTTCCGCCGCTATAGTTTTTACATAATTTAACTGAACATTTAGTCATTTTCGGGGATGTTTTGTTGAGAAGTATGTGCTTGAGACTGTCGCAAAAAAAACGACCAGGGCTAGAATTTCCTGGTTACTGACAAGACCTGTAAAGGTACGTCCGCTTATATGTCGGGTCCAGTGGTTAATTCCTTCATGGTTGTGATGTAGGCTGAGGTCGGATTTTAAAAACAGTTAACAGTAGTCTGGGTATCAATAAAATGCAACCTAGAACCCAAGATGAAATTATTTCGGCAAGCAACGAAGAAAGAAGAGCCCACTACCTCAAATGGGTTAGCATGATCCTCCGTTATGTCGACCAGACTGCAGCATTAATTTTGAAATAAATATATGGTGAAGTTGAGGATTAATTTTACTATGTTTGACGAAAACCGATTCCATAAAATTTTCTCGATCCAAAAAAAATCCAAAGTTACCTCCACCGCCTCCACGCCGAACAATATTATGGTATTCAAAAAATACTTCAAATTAGATACTGAAACTTTGCATACTAACTATAGTAGGTCTTATGTTTTTTATTTTTTTTCAAATTACCATTATTTTCACCGTAAAAAGCAATTACCTAAACTATCGGCGCCCAGTACCGCAATCAATCTCTCTCTCACTTAGTCCGCGAGCAGTATCGTACGTGCGACATAAAAAGCTGAGGTAGTATGGGCTCTTAAATACAAATACTCCATCCTTTCACCCCGTATTATAACTTATGGATTATATCAAGACGAATGGGTAGTACCCATCTGTATGATTGTGTACTCGCTTCATCTTGCTACGGTCAGTAATCTGGTAGATATGCGCCTTGATTACAGTTTAATCTCCATGGGATCGTCACTCTAAGTACCTAGTGTCCGGGTTGGGTCATGTAAAGCAGTGGCCATTAACGGGTTAGTATAATGGGACACTATTGAACCCACTCTATTGTCAGCACTTGAGTCACATTGAATCATTACCCCGTAGCCACGAGCTACAGGCTCAATCGACACGCGTCTTGCGACACCGACTTTGGAGAAACAAATGAAAAAAATTGTTTTGAGCATTCCACAAGTCGTCGCAACGTGACTTGCGGAGAACTGCGGCGGACGAAAATAACTGTCACGCGCGCGTGTCGCTTGACGCGTCACGTCGTAAATCGCATACCCTTCGAAGCCGTGAATGGGGCATTAAAAAGCTAAAGATAATAGACCAACGGTCAAGGTCTGGACTCCGACTGGTCCAGCTGTTAGCACTATTGTCACACACTCATAGCACAATAATAGTTGGAGGGTGAGAGGAAACATTGCTAGTATAGTACGAACTGTTAACACACAACACACACATAATCAAGCTTGAGAACAAATTCGGCTATAGATAGCATCCTGTCTGAAACAAATAATTAAACTAACAGTATCTCAGTCTCTTTTACAAGACCTTGATGAACCATCATTTTATAAAGCCATAATAATAACGCCTGTGTAAAATAACCAGCAAAACACTGATCAATTCTAGACAAAACTGGTTAAGTGCTAGTCGGACTCGCACACGAAGAGTTCTGCAGTGCGATTCTGTAACCATCTAACCGTGAAAACTTAGGTGAAGTGAGCGTGGAGTGAGCTGTCAATAGTGTCAATTCCTAGCAAAAACAAACTTACTTCACCTAATTTTACACGGTGAGATTTTTACAGAATCGACCGGCTGTACCACAATACAACATTTTTAACACTACATAAAAAATACTTCAGTTTTAAAAAACACGTTTCTTGTATGAGGATTTAATTTTTAACTTTATTTTATTTTTTGTTGTTTTAAAGTGAAAATTTCAACTGTCTACCTATTACGGTTCATGAGATACAGCCCGCTGACAGACAGACGATCGGACGGACGGACGGACAGCGGAGGCTTAGTATTAAAGTTCCGTTAGGCACCTTTCGGCTTCGGAATCCTAAAAAGCTAAAAGTTTCTCAGACCGAAAAGTTTTCCGACCTAAAATATTTTTACCTCACAATCAGCTAACGAAGCGAACTTTTAACCCTCAAGTATCGGACGCACCTTGTTTACAACGAACCATCATTATTACTTTGATTGTTCAGAGTTTGACACCGGCTTTGCATTCGTAATATCACAGTGGTAACGGGGTCTCGTGGACCCAAGTTAATTAGGGGCAGAATCCCAAGGGTTAAATGTTGCCAGTGTCCGTTGCATTATTGATGGGAGCGGCTATAAAACAACGAGGTGTTTTTGACACTGAAATTTAAACTTTATGCCGAATTTTCAGGGTTGATTTTGATTTTGAGTGGCGCCATTTTGCGGTTTATTTGTATTTTAGATGTATAGTCAGTCCAAATAATAAAGGTGGATATGTAAACTTGCCAAAAATCTACATAATATGGAAAATTTATACATACATACAAATTGTCATGAATAATGTATAATTTTATTTTTATTTAAAAGCTCTGTCAACCCTGACTGGCACTTTTTCTCTACAGTTTTTAATTTTCTAGCGTCATATAAAGGTGAAATATGGAGGTAGTTTGATTAAAAGTAAAGTTCTTCTCTAGACTGCATGATGCAAAAGTGAAAAACTCCATATACTATGCTAAACAGTTTTACCGAAAAGTTATAATATCATCTGATTACGGGTAGACATGTAAAAATCTTACTTACATATGCTTAGTTCTACGACTTATTTCGCTGGAGTTTTTCCTGCTCTGTGCCTACTATCACATTATTTTCGTATAAAAAGTAGGTACAAGCCGATGAAAGCAACTGAAAATTGTAAATATAATTTCCCCTTTACAGAAAATAGAGCATACAACCTATATAGTTACATAAAGCTTCGAATTAAATATTTCATGAAATCGCTCATGTTTTTGTGATTTAAACAAAAGAAGACAGAAAAAAGAAAAGTGGGTCGAATACGAGGCCTTTGGATACTTTGAATTATTATATTATTTGTTCACAATAAACATTTTTATTTCTTAAGGGAATTTTATCTGGCATTCTCTTTCCATACGTTTCTTCAGAACTGAACTGAACTTAAAAATCTTAGTTAATATTCAAAACAAGACCTGCCATTGTTTGATACAAAGACATAAGGATTCGGGCCTTTGAAAAAAAAAAATGCTTTGGCAGCCCTATGGGAAATATGTGTGCACATAAATAAAAGAGAACGTTTCCCTTTCGGCTTCAGAGTAATCAAGATAAGGAAGATCGATACTACTGCAGATGTCTTTGATAAAGTTGGAATCAGACTGATCGGGGCATGACGTCATGTCGCAAATTATTGCCTACTCTGTGACTTCATTCTTCGTTGGCACGTTGAGCACGATTCCTGGGTTTAATTCCCAGGTTAGGCAAGGTCTAGGTTTTTCATTTCTCCGTAGCAGTTTGAATTCTGGATCTGTGGGGCTCGCCCCCCACAAGGTACTTAAACATAACTGGCGAAATGTGGAACACACACACAAACACACCCCAACACACACACACTTCTGCTTAACCCTTCGGGGAATATAAGCGTGATCTTATGTTTGTTATGTGACTTGTTTGAGACATAACTTCTCTTTTGTTAGTACGTATCAGGTTTTCTAGTAAAAACATACGATTTGTTAGCTTAAAAATGTTGTCAATGTCCCTTGTCAATTTCTGGCTTTGTATATTTATTGTTAACATGCAATCTCGTTCGCTTGCGGATTACTCAACGTTTAATTGATAAAGGGTCGATTGTATGCGAGACAATATCAATAACCAACATGTTACACACATACACACTGACCTTCAGTTGTGCAAATAAGGAATAACAATATTTGATGAACAGTTGAAAGCAGTTGCGAGTTGAGATGACAGTAAAGCTCCATTTACACGGGGCAAGTTTCTGGAACGTTCAAGACCAATAATTGCATGCCATAAAGCACGTTCAAGTTTTTTGACATTCAAGAATTGCAAACTCAAACTCAAACTCAAACTCAAAGCATTTATTTCAATTAAACCAATTACAGGCACTTTTGAATTGTCAAAGAGTCGGTCAGTAGGTAAGTCAGAAAGTTGAAGCTAGTTGCCCATTCCAAAACGTAGATCTATGGAGAAGAACGGGCAAGAAACTCCACGGACACTCTTTTAAATCAAAATATAGTTACAAAATATTGGTTACATCATTCATGTTGAAATTATACATGTGAGAACGATGAACGTTAAAAGCGTCCGTAATAAAAAAATAAAAAAAAAAACAATTCAAAATTAAAATTAAAATAAGCCGTGGCAGCTAAGGTATGACCAGCCTCCACCAACAGCGCCCGTTCACAAACCTGATGTATGGACCTGATGCATGAAGTGTTTACACGCGTGCGATTCCGTAAAATTGCATATAATAATTGAAAGCAAGTTTTGCAATTCAATAAAATCGCATGCGACTCCTACACCAGGCAATAACATTTGACAGGTGATTATTGCATGAAAGGATGTTAAATGTCTTTGCATGAAAGTTTTGCCTAGAAATGATATTTCATTTTTATTGAACGTCTTCTCAAGATATTTTTAAGTTGTATCGTTCGTGTGTTTCCAAGCACTTTCTGGCATGCGATTGAGCAGAAACTTGGCATACCAATGGCATACAGACCTGTGTTACCTGTATAACTTCGATGACAATGCAATAATTTGTAACATGGAGCTGGTCTGATCACGCAGCCAAATCCTTGACTGTGACTGTGACCGAAGTCCTACTTCGGTCACAGTCAGTCTTCTTTTCCTTCGGTAGTAAAAAAGAAAACAAACAAATAAATAAATAAACTAGCAATAAATTGGCGCCGTGTAAATGGAGCTTAAAGCTCCATTCATAAGGTGCAAGTTTACTGCCTTAAAAATCTGCCTAGCCTTTTCCCAAATATGTTGGGGTCGGCTTCCAGACTAACCGGATACAGCTGGATACCAGTATCTTTCATGGAGTTTTTATCTGATCTGCACAACCCAGATACTCGATAACACGATGTTGCTTGGCAAGACTGGGTGTCAGACTTTCGGCTTCTGACTGAGTAGTCATGACTGGCAAAGATCTACGTATGACAGCCGGGGCTAACTGCTTAACGTGCTTTCCGAGGCACGGAGGGGTCTTGGTATGTTATGAATGGTCACCCATCCATGTACCATCCTCGGCAAGCGTTACTAAACCTTAAAGATCGGTCCGTGCCCCTGCAGCTATTATTATTTAGCCACGAGCGAAAATTTAAGCAACAAATGACTTCCATTGTCTAGACAATATTTAGATGGTGCAACTTTAATATGACACAGGCAATTAAATTGCACCGTGTTCATGAGGCTTCTTCATTATTTCAAAAAGATTTTAACACTGCAGCGGAGCGCAAACTCCTAAGCAAATAGTCGTACAATTAGCAATTCTCTTTGCTCGTTCCCAAGAGATTTTGCTCTAAAATTGATAACTTCACCACATTGTTTTAACAAGCTGCTTACAAGCACCTTGAAGATTAACAAGGAGTGACGTCAATGCATCGTTAGGAATGCATAGTAGCGTGTCGCAAAGAGACTGAGAAGCATATCTCTCGGGATGTAGCGAGATGTTTATCTATTTTGTATTCATGTATTGTATGCATCTTTGCGTACCTACTTCTTCTTCGTCTTGTAAAATGTTGTATGGGTTTATTGTACCTACATGGGTAATTTAGCAGTCAGCGAGTAACTTAGTCATGGCGATAAAACATTGATGATTATTGAATTAATAATGGGTGCATTTAAGTGGGAAAGTGGTCAACTGTGCTATGGCTTTCGTGGGTTGCAGCTGAATATCAGCAATAGGTGGTACGCCTTGTTTTCATCTGACAATATGCTGAGCTGAAGCCCTTTTGGCATTACAATCATTGTTTTATGTTTGAGGTGTATTTATTTTTTGCTGTACTGCGAATTAATAGTACATTATTGCAAAGGCCGTGAAATAGGCAATTGCAGGTCGAGTATGAGTTTGAAGGCCGAGCCGTAGGCGAGGACTTCACTAATACGAGACAGGCAATTGCCATTTCCGCCGAGGCATATATAGTGCTTTTCTCAAAAGAATGCAGGGAAATAAAATTTCCGTAATTTTTCAAGTTAATGCCGTTTTTATGGAGGATGGATGGAGTAGCATGTATGAACATATCCTGGCTAACATAATAGTGGACTATGAATTATTTAATAATCAAGACAATCCACAAGAAAGTTCCATGGCACATAGAATTGATGATACTGATACTAGTTCTATAAATAGTAACGTACGTGACGTAAACAAAGAAAAGTTAACAAATTTTTTTCGTGACTAACAAAGTCTGTGTTATGCATCAGAATATCGCCGGGTTACTAAACAAATCCGACATGGTTACAGTATGTTTAGATGAATTATCAGAAAAGGGTTTAAACGTGGATATATTGTGTGTAACCGAACACTTCATTATGGCAGGATATGAATCATATTTAACTATACCAAATTATCAACTAGCGGCGTCTTACTGCAGAAAAGAAAGCAAGAGAGGTGGAGCATGCATCTTGGTAAAGAACGGACATCACTTCATCGAATTAAAGAAGATAGCCAACATATCAGAACCCGGAGTATTTGAATGTTGCGCGATAGAGTTACCTAACTTTAACACTGTCCTAGCTTGTGTTTATAGAGTTCCCAAGTTAAATAAATTGACCATATGTATGGATAAATTAGAAATTCTCCTAAAAGAGCTAACTAAGAAGAGCAATCATAATATTGCCATTGTAGGGGATTTTAATATCGATATTTTAAAAAGGAACTTCCAAACTATTGAATTTGAGTGCCTTTTACTCAATTATAATTTAAAATTAGCAGTGAATCAGCCTACACGCCTTACAAGTAAAACTTGCATTGACAATATTGCTCATAATTTTCGCAAAGCATGTAAGGTCGAAGTCTTAGAACTAGCTCTGTCGGACCACACAGCACAGCTTATGATATTCCCAGTGCAAAAAAAATGTAACATTAAGTACTGGCATGTAAAAAGACGTGACTACTGCAATGAGAATATGACAAAATTTAAAAATTGTATAAATAATCTATCATTTTCTGACATTTATAAAACTAATAATCCTAACGTAGCGTACAAATATTTTCTTGACATATTTTCGTTATTTTATAAGTTATGCTTTCCCGAAAAGAATGTTAGAATAAATACCATGAGAAAGCCGAAATGGGTATCACGTGGTATTAAACTATGTAGTAAAAAGAAAAGACAGTTTTTATGGCAATACAGACTTAAACCAAACCAGATTAATAAAAGCAAACTTACTAATTACTCTAAACTATTGAAAAGAATTGTAAAACTCACTCAGAGGGCACAAAACAACTACACAATAAATACTTCAGATAATAAATCCAAAGCTACTTGGAAAATAATAAATAACTCTAAATTCAACATTCCTAAAAATTGTATTGACAAAATTCGTGTGAACAATGACGTTATCACTGACCCAAAAGACATTGCAGATGCTTTCAATAATTATTTCGTTGACAAAATTAATCCTATAGCAGGATCTGGAAAAAAAGCTACGTCATTGATACAAACAAGAAAAGATTCTTTTTTCCTGGCTCCATGTCTGGCAATTGACGTATTTAAAATTATAAAAACATTAAAAAATACAAATAGTGTAGGATACGATGGTCTATCAACAAAAGTTATAAAATCAGTAGCAGGAGAAATATCAATGCATCTAAGCCATATAATTAATCTTTGCACAGAGACTGGTATTTTTCCTGATGCACTCAAAATAAGTACTGTTAAACCACTATTTAAAAAGGAAAATAAAGAGTTAATGCAATTCTATAGGCCCATATCCCTTATTAGTATAATATCAAAAATATTTGAAAAGTATTTATATAAAGAGTTGTATAGTTATCTCGAAAAAGAAAATATATTCGCAAATGAACAGAAAGGGTTCAGATATGGTAAAACAATTAACTTGGCAATATATGATTTTTTACTGAATGTCATGCCGAAAGTAGATGCGAATATACCTGTATGTACGATATTTTGTGACATGACACAGGCATTCGACCATGTGCGTCACGATATACTGATTGAGAAATTAGAAGCATATGGGATTAGAGGGAATGTCTCAAGCCTTGTTCAATCCTACCTAAGCAACAGAAGACAATTTACAGAAATTTCGGCTGTAAATAAAAACAATAAACATGAAGTGATTCATAAATCAAAAGAGCGTATAGTTAAATTTGGCGTACCGCAAGGTACTGTCGTAGGCCCACTATTTTTTATACTGTATATTAATGACCTACCCAAAATTATCGACCACCCAATGACACTATTTGCCGATGACAGTACAATTACAATTGCCTGTAAAAATAGAGACACATACGAAGCTGACATTAACAATTCTATAGAATCAATGATAAAATGGTTAGAAAACAATAATCTTAAGATAAATCTTGGAAAAACTAATATTATGCATTTTGCCCAAAGATCAATCATTCCAAATATTAATGTACACTATTGTGATAATAACATAGACAAAGTTGACACCACAAAATTTCTTGGAGTAACTATAGACAGTAAATTAGATTGGAAAGCACATACGGAAGCCTTAAGCAAAAAAATTAGTAATTCCACATATGCACTGTACAAATTAGCCCCAATATTAAATGTTGATGCGCTGCTAACTGCTTATCATGGCTTGGTGTCCTCTAACTTAAGATACGGAGTAATTTTTTGGGGCAATTCAACAAATAAGCCTGTAATTTTTAAAACCCAAAAAAGGTGCCTCAGAACTATGTTTGGGCTTCATGTTACTGAGAGCTGCAAACCATTTTTCAAAAAATATAAAATATTGACCCTTCCATCCATGTACATTTTAGAGACCATTATGTTTGCCAAATCGAACACACACCTTTTCCCCCTATTGTCAGAAAAAGTAATTAGAAATAGACGCGACAATAGCAAACTGTGCATTCCTAGATCCAGGACAGCTCTAATGCGGAAAAGTGTGTTATGTATGGCGCCCATCCTTTATAATACGTTGCCAAAATATTGGAGGGAATTTACAACGGAAATGTTAAGAAGAAAGTTAAAAAGCCTTCTTTTAGAAAAGGCATATTACAGCATTGACGAATTTGTGAACGATAAAATAATCTAATTTTGTTTATTGACATATAATTTTTTATTTTTTACTTTGACATTCAATTGACTAATTTTATTATATGTATTATGAGTTGATGACACTGTTTTGTAGGACATTTTAATTTTTAAATTGTAATTTGAAGTGTTAATTTTTGAATAATGGATTAATGAATAATAATTATTTGATGTATGTACCTATGTAATAAATAACTTACCTACTTATATTTGTACGCCGATGAGGCAAAACATGACAGATATATATATATTTTTTTAACATCTTGCATGCCATGTGTGTATACTCATGTTTTGGACAAATAAAATCTTATCTTATCTTATCTTATCTTATCTTTTAATATGAACTGTACATTTCAGCATATAATAAATTGCCCACAATGTAGATGGATTTTTAGTTTTAGCAATCTCATTAAAATACGCCAAAAACTTGTTTCGGAGAAAATGTTCACTTTTTTCTCGTTTTTCCAAATCATTAAATTTTCACATACTTTGTACCTATGTATTTTTCTTTTGAATTCGCTGGAAGCAGGTTTTCCATTGCCAATTTGGCTTCTGATCTTAATCTGGTGGAAGTACAATCAATCTCCATTTCACTCTCTGAACCGTCGGAACTCATTTTAATTATTAAATTTATATTTATTATGTATGTAACTCCTATGTAAATAACAAATCAAGACGAATTTTCAGCTTTGCCGCCCATTTTTTATTTATCATCTGTGCCGAAAGGCAAACGTATTTATGGTTATACAGCCACGTGAACGTTTGTAATAAGCAAAGAAATAGGTACTTACTTTGGAATGCCAAGAATGATAAGAGATCCAATCAAAGAGTATTTAATAACCCCAGCACGCCGTTTCATACAACATTGCTGGAGCGTTGTAATGTTCCAAATTCAAAAAACGCTCCTGCAATGGATTTGATTTTCTTTGACCGTAAATTCGATACTTCGCGTGTTCTTTTTTCGAAAATAATGACAATATTTCCATACATGTTTGAGGAAACGTATTTTTCTTTCTTTCAGCTAATGCGAGACTATCAAATCCTACATATACATAAAGAATTTAAAAAAATTTGGCTGCCTGTGGTTTAAGGGGCAATTCCTGTATTTAGAAAGTTTTCTTTCTAATCTCAGTCACATCAATCTATCAAAATTCCTCTAAATTACCCTAAATTACGCATATGTTTGACTATTTTTGGCATTGTTTATCACTGACATAAGAGAAAGACTGAGATGAGATTGCGATTTTTTATACATGGTCAATTTAAATTAGTAAGTGAAACTCCGCAAACGTGACAAAATAAAAATAAAAAAGATCTGATAATTTTTTTTAAGTCAACGACTGCTTGTAGTTTTGTTACTTGAAGTAGGTGGTGAAAAAAACTGTTTTTTTTTTTTCGTTTTATCATGTTTAGATATCGATATACCCATCACGTCAATGAAGATAACACAGATAAAACTGATTTTAAAACTGATATTTCAAGTGAATACACCATAGCTATAAGAAAGAAGGAGATGCCCAGTATGTAAAATGTATCGGAACCCTGCCATGTGTCTCCAGTTTTCCCTTTGTCACTTTCATGATTTTAAAGACAAATACGGTATAGTACTTGTACTTACACATGGAAAGTGATTCCACGATTTACATGGCTTCGGCTTTTACAAGAAACCACTGAAAAACACGGCATTTTTATAAATTGTCACGGTCACAACCGAAAGCGCACTAGTTCGCGGAGACGGAATTTGTACTATGAACGGTTCATACTGAGTATGAACCGTTCATAGTACTTGCCACTTCTACTGTTTTGTATATTTCTATGGATTACACACTACTACCACTGAGACTGTAATTTGTGGAGATAAATAGACATAATTTTATTTTTATTTTATTTATTTTTAAATCTAATCAAATTAATTTCTTTTTCGTTTTATCATTATTTAGATATCGATACCCATCACGTCTGCGGAGTTTCGCTAGCTAAGTTAATTTGACCTTGTATACGAGACTACGCTGTCTGGTCTAGAATCAGAATCAGAACTTTATTTGCTATGAATGTAGGTACAGTAAGATGTTGTACATAAATTAAAGAGATCGGCTACAGTCTACCTTACGGCGGCGTGCAAATTATTACATAGGTAAGTACTTACTTTTTTTCCATTTAATTTTTTTATATCATACATAACATCCATATGTATCATGGTGTATCTCTGTCGAAGGACCGATGGCCGATGGAGCAGACGAGTCCTGGAGTGGAGACCGCGAATCGGTTAGCGTAGTGTGGGACGCCCCCAGCTAGATGGACCGACGACCTGAAGAAAGTGGCTGGGACAGACTGGATGCGGAAGGTAGAGGACTAGATGTTGTGGCGCAGCCTGGGAAAGGCCTATGTCCAGCAGTGGACTGCGATATGCTGAGTTGATTAGTTGTTGTTGGTTGGTTTAGTCCGTAATAGAAAGGTTATGTATTGTAAAGTAGAGATAAACTACGATAACATGGCGCGCCCCTCCAAATTACTGTTTCAATGTTTGTAGTGACGTGACTAGTCGAGCAACAAATCCGTGGATTTGTTTTACTTTGACGGCCGTCTCATTACGCACACATGCGTTGTGAATCTTGGTGGTGCATTGTAAATACTTTCACAAATACTTTTAAACGTTTTGAATTTTGGAGGGGCGCGCCATGTTATCGTAGTTTATCTCTAACATGGTTTACCTGTTCCTGTTTCTATCTTCCACAAAATCTGAGCATTTTCGAATAGAAACTTTATTGATACCGCAAAGAATCTTACTTACCTACGGTGACGTGCTTTTCCTCTTTGAAAGTGTAGAGATCTACATCCGATGGATCCGCAGAATGTATCTCGACTCGACCCGCTTTGATATATTTTTCTGTTAGAATAAGGTAACACGATGTTGAGAGAATGTTTATGCATTGAATGATCTATTTCAAGGGGTTTAGACAAGGGTCTTTTGTTTATAAGAAAAAACCTGCCAAGTGAGTGTCGGGCCACCGCGCAGTAATAATGTTCCGTAGTGCATGCCGCCACCCGTCGTTATTCGAGGGTAAATATTATTAATTTAGAAATCATTATTTATAAGAATGTTATGATTTTATTTTTGTATATTTTTACATGGTTCATAAACTTATATTAACTACCTGTTTTACACTACTAATAACGTTACATAAGTAATTTTTAATTGTATTTGTACGAAATTTTTACTGTTCCAAGTACATTTTACAAGTTGGTTGACTATTAAGGCTCTTACAGACAGAGGCGATATCGCGAGCGATATTGCGATATTATCGCGTCGCAACACCGCTACGCGACACGTCGCGGCGCGATATCGCCTCTGTCTGTAAGAGCCTTTACTCGTAAACTTGAAACTTAGCTGTGATAGTTTCCTTTTAACTTTGTTTTGGTATAAGTACTACTACCGTGATTTTTTCACCCATCCAAAACTAACAGTTTTGGATGGCCGGGTGGGGAGGGGCACTTGACTCTAACAAAAATTAGCACTTTAAAGTTTAATATTTCAGAAACGGATCCCTAAATCGAAGAACTGAGGGGCAATTCTCGTATTTTTAACAACGTTCGCAATCTCATCTCAGTCTCAATCTGTCAAAAATTGTATAACGTTTACCTACATTTTTGACGTTCGATTGACGCTGGCATGAGATTGTGAACGTTTTTAGGTACGAGAATTGGCCATCTGTTTTCACAATCTCGTGATATTTTTAAAAACTTTTTTACAAACACAAAAACCGACTTCCAAAAAAAACACTACAAAGTGAAAAATAACTTTAATTTCGGAAGTCGGTGTCTTTGGATCTGTATTTTAGTTTTTTGCCACCGACTTCCGAAATTAAAGTTATTTTTCACTTTGTAGTGTTTTTTTTGGAAGTCGGTTTTTGTTTTTGTAAAAAAGTTTTTATTTTTCACTTTTTAGTGGTTCAGTTTGTAATTTATCTAAGTTACAATAACCTAATGTCAGCTGCTCATCACGTTTTACAAAATGTTGCTTTTCCCGATGCAGGACCGTTAATTTTTGAGGAGTTCTCCTAGTAAGAACCAGGAGAAATGGAACTCATGGTGAAGTCACCATTACCATTATTTTGACGAGCATAAACCATATTAAAGTAATCGAATCGCAACCTGTTATATACTTAGATATAATTGAGTATTTCCGATGGCCCTCTGTGGTCTTCATCATCAGTTCCAGCTCACCGAATGGTACTTTTCAAGAGCAAATGCACGAGTTACTATAAAAAATACCGAAATCGATATAGGTGTGCCTATAAAATTTGAGGGTTTCCCTCGATTTCCATGGGATCCCATCATCAGATCCTGACTTGATGATCATGGGACCACTTGGGACGTATACCCTTTCGAACAAAAAAAGAAAAATCCAAATCGGTCTAGCCATTTTCGAGTAATCGGGGAACCGACGAATTGAGAACCTCCTCCTTTTGGAAGTCGGTTAAAAAGACAACAACACCCCACACCATAGGTAGTTTTTAATGATTTTATTTTACCACTTTGACGGCGCGGCGTGATGAATATGTATATCCATGCCAAATTATAGCTTTCTAGTACTAACAGCCTCTGGGCTAAGCTGCGGACGGACGGACAGACAGATAGACAGACAGACAGATGGACGGACATAGCGAAACTATAAGGGTTCCTTGTTGACTACGGAACCCTAAAAACAATGTTTTGTTGGTTAGGTAGAAACTTTTTGTTCCCAGTTGATGAATTAGCATCCTACATGAACACGAACAGGAACACACTAGTATAACAAACACATACATATTTGTTATTTATTTTAAATTGGCTAGCTAAATTCAGATTGGTATATCATAATACATTATAATCTATTATAATTACGATACAATAAAAAAGATTTAACGTTTTTTGTATCGGTGATCCCACAAAGTCCCGTCAAAATGCCCGCTTTGACTGTCCTTTCCAAAATAAGTGGATTAGGACACCCATTAGGCATCAGTTAGGTATAGGTACTAACAATACTAGCACAATATTTTAGGTACAATTTTGTTGCTAACACACGAACATTTTAGGATTTTATGTACTTTGGTTCTTTTGTTATTTATGTAACCAATATGGAGTTTTACCTCTGAAATATATAAAATATAATTTATAATATATTAGTTTTAAGTTTACTTTACTAACTCACTACTATGGATTCTCTGTATTCTGAATATTATGAGTATTATTAATAAGATATTCAAACTAAACGCAACAACAACAAAACACGTAACAAAACAACGTAACATAATCAGCGAAATGTGTGTGTATTGTGGGTTATTACAATGAACTTCTGCGTATTAGACTGGAGTTTTAATTAATGAAATAGAATACCTACATGAACTTTAAGATATAACTACGTTAGTACTATTATTTATTCTGTGATATAACATAATAAGCTAAATATGACTCAGTTTACCAATTAGGGAAATACAGGCATACACTAAAACCGAAGCTAAGTTCGTTTAGCTTCGCTCATGTAGCTACCGCGTGTTTGCAAACTTCGGTTCGCACCTGTGGTTCGCACTGTGAACCGAAAGTATGCCAACATTGTGGCCTGCACTTTATAGTCAAGCTCGTAGGTAATTACTACATCAGCCTAAGGTTGAATGTCACTTCCACGTCATAAAACGATATGCTCTATATTCAATCAACCAATCAACTCAGCCTATCGCAGTCCACTGCTGGACATAGGCCTCTTCCAGTCTGCGCCACAACACCCTGTCCTCCGCCTTCCGCATCCAGTCTGTCCCAGCCACTTTCTTCAGGTCGTCGGTCCATCTAGCTGGGGGCGTCCCACACTACGCTTACCGATACGCGGTCTCCACTCCAGGACTCGTCTGCTCCACCGGCCATCAGTCCTTCGACAAACATGGCCAGCCCACTACCACTTCAGTTTTCTTATTCTGCAAGCTATGTCGGACTAAACAAAAATAATCAGCATTATCGTCTCTGCCTAGCCTTTTCCCAACTATATTGGGGTCGGCTTCCAGTCCCGTACCGTAACCGTAAGCAGCTGATTACCAGTATTTTACATGGAATGACCGAGTCTCTTGCCTATCTGACCTCCACAACCCAGTAAGGATTGTGGAGGTCAGATAGGTAAGGAACTCCATTGGCAGCTCAATGAAAGTAAAAAACACTTAGCGCCATCTACGTGGAACTAATTAAACAGTTTTCTTCCCCATTTAATGGGAATTGTTGTCAAAAGTGGCAATTACAAGGTCAGCTATACCTACCTATCCTATCTACAATCTACATACCTAAATGACTTTAGGTATAACATGAAGTAATCCACTTACCTCGAAGCAAACTTTCTAGTTCAATGGTTTATGAACAAACCAAAACCCATGTTCAGCACTTCACGTATCCATTTTATTACTTAGTTTGAGATCTTAATCAACAAAATTAACTATTGGTTCAAACTTGACGAGGTAATATCGACAAAATAGTTTACATGGCATCGTAAAGTAACAGTTGGATATCACGTTCGATTAAATATTTTATAGTTTAATGGTGTCGCTGGAAGTATTAATTGACATTACAATGTAGCACTATGTCTGCTTCGGTATCGGTTACATGGATGAAATAGGTAGGTAACAGAATTTCGAAGGAGGGGTACAAAGTACATTGTGCGTCCGTTAAGGCGAAAGCGCCACGGAAGCTCGCAAAATTATTATTTTTTTACGTTTTTCCAATTTGCAGGTAGAGATTTCTATTGATGATGTTAGTGATTATTATTCTGTAAAAACCTACAGGGTTACTGGTAACTCGATCACTTCCTTGCAGGATGTCATAGTAGGGTTAAAATGCAAAAAATTAAGCGACCAAATGTTCTACCGAAATTCAGTAGTTTTTGAGTTACTTCTATTTTTAGTTTTTATATGAAAAATCCAATTCAAAAATGATTTACGGCGCCACTATAGGTACTGGAATTTAAGTTAGTAATATAGCTGATGCAGCAGCAGTTCTTTGCTAATAATTAAAAGTTCAAAAATGCCTAAAACTTTGGCAAAGATCATTAATTAAACGTTTTATTTTCGTAATTTTTGTCGGACAAAAATAAAAATAACGAAAAAATAAACTGAATTTCGGTAGAACATTTGGTGGCTTATTTTTTTGCATTTTAACCCTACTATGACATCCTGCAAGGAAGTGGTCGAGTTACCAGTAACCCTGTATAGGTATATGGACAAAACTGAAGAGTTAAATCGAGAAGATATAATAACATAAGAGCGGAAATCGGTTGTCATGGTATGGGCATGTGATGCGGAGGTACGAGGAAAATGTCCGTCCGTCAGGAAAGTTTTGAGTATGAATGTGGATACGAGTATGGAATGACAAAAGAAACGATGGATGATCTGTGTGAAAGATGATAATGGCTCGAAAGGGGGTGACTACCGAGATGACGACTAATAGAGAATGGAAGAAAAGATATTTTGCGCCGACCTCAAATAAATTGGGATAAGGACTGGAAAATGATGAAATACATATAAGTACATAACATACAACCTGACACAACTGCAAATTGCAAAAAACTTAAGATCATTTGAACTTCGCGGGCAACCTTAGCGCATATTCGGGTTGTAGAGCGTCGTCTTTGTCAATCATAGATGCGGAACTGTCTCGTCTCTTTCTAACTTGATGTGCCTTACTGATGCCTGGGATATGCCTGCACCCTATTGCGTAACACACTTTCAATCACAATCTAGAGAAGGATATTGCTCAACCTTTTGAAAAAATCGTCAGCTCAACAACATGGGAGAGTTGTCAAAATGAAACCCGTTGCGTGCGATCAATTGTCATTTTATACCCCGCAGGCCACATAACTTATCATTTCCAGATTTTATGCATTTGTGACTGTTCGCAGAGAAATATTATTTTTTGTTGTGACGAATAAATTGAAAATGACAAAAAAAAACAGTAGGATATCGTAAAAAATCCTAACGCAGAATTGAAACATGGCAGTTTTGTTAAGTGATTTTTTTGAAATTTTTCACGTAGGTGAAAACAGAACAGTTATTTTGATGCGAATTTTTGCATACGAAAAAAAAGCAGTTCTGTTTGTGTTTATTTACTTCAAAATATTCGTTTCTGTTTTCCTCTTTGTGTTTCGTGTGTGAAGAAGAGGAAGTGTTTACTTACACATATCTGTCTCGTGAGTCGACGAGGCATCTCTTTGACCGCCTACTCTCTGTAAAACTGAGAGACTCTCGTACTACGTGATGCTCGGATTTTTGAGTTTATTTCTTCCCAATGTTTCTTTTTTGGACATTTTTTCCGTCCCATCATTTTTCATATTTTATTTTCGGAGGGTTTGACTAAGCCTCGTAGTTTTTTCCACTTAATACTTTTTCTACTTAATTTCTCACGAATTCAGAGATTATAGCTAAAGTGGCAACAACCCAAAGTAAATCATCAATCATACCTACAAAAAAAAAAACCGGTCAAGTGCGAGTCGGACTCGCGCACGAAGGGTTCCGTACCATATTATATGGTTAACAATCGCAAAGATAACTTTTTACTTATTTTATAATGATACTGTGAATTACATGGTTATTTTTTGCAGTTTTTGCAGTGCAGAAAATCACCCATGTTTAAACAAAATACCTTATGAATCGCCGTTTTCAGTATTGTTGCTTAAATACAGTATTTATGGTACCTACATGGTATAAAGAAGTTTCAAATTCCTAATTTGTTGAATTGTTGCGCTAGAGTTCGTACAAAAATGGTCTAAAATTTCTTAATTTTAGAAGATAAAAAAAATGTGTTTGTACTCTACTCAATGAGTTCTAGACGATGACACCCCACATGCTAGATTATTATTTTTTTTTCAAAATGAAAAGTTTATTGTTTGGGGACTGACCCCTTAAACTTTTAACTTTGCTTTATTTTTATTATTTGTTGTTATAACCGTAATAGATAGCGGAGGCTTAGCAAGTTTGTACTGGACTGTACGTGGTTGTCTGATTTCATGGATTTTAATTTTCTTGCGCGGAATCCTAATTATTTTTCTAAAATAAAAATAGCCTTAGTTACTCCTTAAAACATCAGCTATATGCCGTCAAAATTGGTGAAAATTCGTTTGGCAAGTACCATTTTTTTAATCGGACGGCGCTTTAAAATTCTTCTATACAAACTTTAACATCCCTAAACCTCATTTGAGGCGTAGTTTTGAAAAACTAATAATGACAAACATTATTACTTACTTATGCAAGTATTTGTGCTAAGTTTCAAGTTCATTAACCAAATTAATAAGATTTTTCATATAAACTGTATCTCTGTTTTCACGAAAACAGATAAAGAATTTCAAAAATCGTCTGGTCTGTTTCCATAATTGACTCAAACATTATTTACACCAATTTCAGAGTTAATCAAGCCCCCAATAAAATCCTCCGCTATAAAATTAACTTTTCACCCCTTAGGGGTAGATTTTTGGAAAACCCTGATACACGTTGTTGGTGACTACATTATAATTATTACTTACACAAAATAGCACAATCGATTGTAGTCTTCATTTTTGGTCTCAAGTATAAAAACTGAGTTTTGAGTTAATCGGACCGCGTGTTAAAATTCCTCCATAGAAACTTTGACACGCCCAATCCCTACTTAGGGGGTAGTTTAGGAAAACTCAAAATGTTTAACTTTATAATTTACTTAGATGAATATTCGTGCTAAGTTTCAAGTCTATTAACTCAAGGGATTTTTCATACAAACCTTCATCCCCTATTTTACACCCTTAGGGATAGAATTTCCAAAAATCCTTCCTTAGTGGATGTTTACACTATATAAGGTATCTATGTGCAAAATTTCAACTCTCTAGGTTCATTGGTTTGGGCTGTGCGTTGATATATTAGTCAGTGACTCAGTCAGGACTTTGATTTTTTTATATATATAGATTTACCATGTTATTTTAAGA
Source organism: Cosmia trapezina (assembly GCA_905163495.3). NCBI lineage: Eukaryota > Metazoa > Arthropoda > Insecta > Lepidoptera > Noctuidae > Cosmia > Cosmia trapezina. Next base: position 11,324,249 of record LR991033.1, read on the forward strand.
CCACAGACTTCTTATAGGTTTTCCTGTAATCTACAGGTATAGAACTATTTTCTATTTTTTTTTCAAAATTTTAGGCTCAGTAGTTTCGGAGATAAGGGGGGGGGGGAATGGTCAATTTTCGTCTATTTTCTTAAATAACTTTAAAACAATATATTTTAAAATTATAAAAAAAATATATTTGAGATTCTCATAGTAAGCCCTTTCATTTGATATGTCACACGGTACAGTTTACAAAACTTTTTTTTTACATTTTCTTATTTTCCCCCTAAAAGTGACTCTCATATTCAAAATTCATATATTTACTTTAGCTGTACGTGTTTGGGTCACAGAAATCCATATGTGTACCAAATTTTAGCTTAATCGGTTTATTAGATTCGGAGCAAATTGGCTGTGACAGACGGACAGACGGACAGACAGACAGACAGACAGACAGACACACGAGTGATCCTATAAGGGTTCCGTTTTTCCTTTTGATGTACGGAACCCTAAAAACCGGACAAGTGCGTGTTGGACTACGCACAATGAAGGTTCCGTAGTTGGGATGAATTTATTCCAAGAACAAACTTAACATTATAGTTGAAAAACATGTTCTCCCATACATTCCAACAGTAAATGTAAGTTTGTACTCACAATATTACTATGAGATTTACTATGTTATTTTAAGACCACAAACTTCTTATAAGTTTTCCTGTAATCTACAGCTAAAGAACTATTATCTGTGTTTTTTTTTCAAAATTTTAGGCTCAGTAGTTTTGGAGATAAGGGCGGGGGAATGGTCAATTTTCGTCTATTTTCTTAAATAACTTAAAACCATTTATTTTAAAATTACAGAAAAAATATATTTGAGACCCTCATAGTAAGCCCTTTCATTTGATATATCACACGGTACAGTTAGCATAACTTTTTCTTTTTATTTTCGGTCCATTAGATTCGGAGCAAATTGGCTGTGACAGACGGACACACAGACAGACACACGAGTGATCCTATAAGGTTTCCGTTTTTTCCTTTTGAGGTACGGGACCCTAAAAAACAATGATATTAGAAATTGATTGGAATTTATAGCTATGTAATAAATAATATTGAATTAGCTAATATGAACATGTAATGTGAGGGTGAACGAACGATAAAATATTGCTTAACGATAGCAAAATAGCGGTAGGTATTTCAGTCACCACGAGTTTAATGTTTCGATTAATATAATATTAGTCCGAATCGCAAAAGGTTGTACTCTCTCTTTTTTGACCCCATTTAGGTGTGCTGAAAGCTGTAGATAAATAAAATAAAATTGCTTTTCGTGGTTTATCTCAATTATAAAATATACAAATACCTACTAGCTTTTGCCCGTGGCTTCGCCTGCGTGGAGGTTTTAAATTATCCCACGGGAACGTACTACCGGGATAAATAAAAAGTATCTTAGGTCCTAACCTAAGTCATGGTCTACCCATGTGCCACATTTCAACCAAATCCGTTCAGCCGTTTTAGCGTTAAAGCGTAACAAACAAAGTTAGTTAGTTAGTTAGGATTAGGATTATGTTTGGCGTTGTAGAGAATTTACTTTTAAAGAAATGGTAGGTAGAGTGAGAACTTGAAACTAGTCTCGATGGTATCATTTTATTTTGCACCACGAACATTTTCCTTTTTCTCGCGGACTTTTTGGCAATTTAGAATGGATAGATAAATTATAAAACCAGCCAAGTGCGTGTTGGACCGCACACAATGAAGGGTTCCGTAGTCTACAGGGTGGCCGGAACATTGACGTCCAAAAATAAAATTTCGGTCCCTCGTATCGTGGGGTATTCGAATCACCCCCATGTATGTTCCGCGACTTTTCATAGTTTTCGAGTTATGAATTTTTTTCTGAATGTTTGAAAATTTTCGACCTGACCAACCTAAAAAAATTTTTAAAAAAAAGTAGAGGGTTTTATCGAGTTTCTTTTTATGCAACTGAATTTTCATAAGTAGTACTTTTATGCATAAAATAATCAGCTTCGTAACTGTGATGAAAGTTATGAAAATGTTGATCTAAAGTGAAAAATTTACGTTCGGTAAATTATGACTTAAATTTTCAACTTCAAATTAAAAATCTAAACAGGTGACTTCATGGTTCTCAAGTAGGCTTCAAGAATGCGCCAGACTCTCAGCTTTCATAATCATTAAAAAACGTAGGACTTAATGGGGCTAACTTTGGCCTTAATCGGCCTTCAAAGACTGCGAGGTGGAAAATTCTTAAAATTAGCTATCTGATTAATATTTTTTTTTTCCATTTTCTCGCTCCTAAGGTTATTTAGTTTGCTAACCAAAAATGACTGCAGGAAAGCTAAGATTTAAACGCGGAGATTTTTTTAAATGTTAGTTAAATGAATTTTGCGCGATCCGTTCTCGTGGACTATGGGTTGTAAACGAGGGTGCAACTCTTTTACCTGCAATAACAATGGACCGAGAGGAAAAGAGACAGAATTATTGCTATCTCTCTCTGACGCAAGGCGCGCAACCGAAGCCAACGCAAAACAAGTACCTCAGTCGTACTCACATTGTGTTTACTGCTATACGCGTGTCGCCATTTTGAAAACTATTTGTTGGTTAGTTTTCAGTATTCTTATCATTAATTAACCTTAGGAACGAGAAAATAGCCAAAAAAAAATAATTACTCAGATGGGTAATTTTAAGAATTTTTCCACCTCGCTGTCTTTGAAGGCCGATTTTAAACAAAGTAGCCCTATTAAGTACTTCATTTTTTTTATGATTATGAAAGCTGAGAGTCTGGCGCATTCTTGAAGCCTACTTAGGAATTATGAAGTCACCTGTTAAGATTTTTAATTTAAAGTTGAAAATTTGAGTCATAATTTACCGAACGTAAATTTTTCACTTTAGATCAACATTTTCATAACTTTCATCACAGTAACGAAGCTGATTATTTTATGCATAAAAGTACTACTTATGAAAATTCAGTTGCAAAAAAAGAAACTCGATAAAACCCTCTACTTTTTTTTTTAGAATTTTTTTAGGTTGGTCAGGTCGAAAATTTTCAAACATTCAGAAAAAAATTCATAACTCGAAAACTATGAAAAGTCGCGGAACATACATGGGGGTGATTCGAATAACCCACGATACGAGGGACCGAAATTTTATTTTTGGACGTCAATGTTCCGGCCACCCTGTATAAGAATTTATCCCAAAAACAAACTTAACAATTGTAATAAAAAAACTAAAAATCCCAATAAAAAAAAAATTTAAGCGATAAAATTTCAAATGATCGATTTTCGAACTTTTCCTTTAGGTACTTGTGCTTTGAGATCTTACTTCTTGCCAAATTTCATTTTTCTAGGTCAACGGTAAGTACCAGGTTGTGTTTTACTTGCGAGTATCAAAATATGTCGCATAAATGAACATATTTTTTGCTGCGTTGACTTAGAAGCTTGATTTTTTATAGCTCCAAGGAACCATATACCTATGAATTTGATATTAATTTCAACTTAATACCTCCACGAGTTCTTGAGTAAAAGGGTCTTGACAGACTGACAGACAGACAGACGGACAACGAAGTGGTCCGTTGGATAAGGTTTCCGTTTTTACCCGACTGCGCCAGAAGGAGGGTTATGTTTTTCGAGATTATGTATGTATGTACCTATAATTGTTTGGCACGCTCTACAGCCGGAACGGCTCGATGGATTTTAGCTTGAGAGGTGTTGTTAGATTCGTATTTACTGTGAGAGTGACACTGGGTATATCAAAATAAAAAAAAAACAAAATGGCGGATTTTTGGCACCAAATTATGTCTTAAATTTTTTTTCCTCAAAACCTGTCGATTTGGGTATCAAAATAAAGGGGTTTAAAAGGTGATTACAAAAATATATACAACTTATATGGTTAAAAGTACCTCGAAGTGACAAATCGTAAAAAACACGTACAATAAAAACATCTGCGAAATCTTTCACAGATTATGTAAACTAAAAAGCTGGAAATAAAAAATGTAATTAAAAAAAATAAAAAACCCGACTGCGTTTGCGACTGAAGTTTAAAAAAACTGAAAAGCTAAAAAGAAGACCAATTTAAATTAAATAAAAGTTGGAAGCAGGCGGGACCCATTCTATTTTTATATTTTAAAACTCAAGGCTCTTACAGACAGAGGCGATATCGCGTCGCGACGCGATATTTTTCTACGAATATTATATCGAAATATCGCGTCGCGACCGCGATATCGCCTCTGTCTGTAAGAGCCTTTAAATGGGTCCTGCCTGCTTCCAGCTTTTATTTAATTTAAATTGGTCTTGTTTTTAGCTTTTCAGTTTTTTTTTGAACTTCAGTCGCAAACGCAGTCGGGTTTTTTAATTTTTTTAATTACATTTTTTTTTCCTTTTGAGGTACGGTACCCTAAAAAGTAGCCAAGTGCGCCTTGGACTCGCACGCGTTATTTTAGCGGCCATAGTAGACGCTCTGGAAGATTTCAGGTATTACGGTCACAGATTAATACAGATGGGACACTCCGCAGTTCAGGTATGAAGCTACAAGTACGCGGTGGGCCCCTCTCACGGTGCTAATTCAGTAGGTCAGAAGGTATAAGAGTTACGCGATAGAAAGAGAGGCAACTTGCAGTTGAATATAACTGTAGGTAATAAGCGTTGTGCGACCTGAATTGCACTTTATTGTGTCGTAGCAAGAGTCGCTTTTTATTTAAATGATTTTGCGGAGTGTCCCATCTGTATTAATCTGTATTACGGTTCAAAAGATACAGCTCCGTGACAGACGAACGGACAGCGGAGCCTTAGTAATAGGGTCCCGTTGGCACCCCTTGGGTACAGAACCCTAAAAAAGACTCATCATACTCTTCACACGATGATGCAAAAAAGGAATTATCGCACAAATCACCTACCTACAGTTTTTCTCCGCCGTAAGTACACGTGAACCTGCCAGCACCCTCCACACAATAAATTAATTTCCCGGCACTTATGAGAAGTGTTAATGATGACGTCATTAGTCTCGGGTCATATAAGGTCTTAGTGCCGACCTGCCGACCTTATCTCATAGGCAGTAATGGCGACTATTACGTGCTAAATGGTAATGAGTTTTTATTAGCACCATCAGTGTGATTGTGCTGAGATAATAATAATATGGGCTATGTATGTATCTTTTGTTTGAAGGTTTTGTCATATAAGGTGCTTAGCTCAGGGCTTCATTAATATTCACCACACTTAAGCTTACGCCTTTATCCAGGAGAAGGGTCTCCTAAGTGTATAACCAAAAAGGCAGAAACCTTTTTGGTCATACACTTCCTGATTTTCTGATAATAATAAATCATTGTTTTCATATAATTTTCGTGAGACTTCTTTTCTCTAGATGATGTGGTTTTTAACCGACTTCCAAAAGGAGGAGGTTCTCAATTCGTCGGAACCTTTTTTTTTTTATTTTTTTTTTTTTTATTTTTTTTTTTTATGTATGTTCCCCGATTACTCGAAAATGGTTAGACCGATTTGGATTTTTCTTTTTTTGTTCGAAAGGGTATACGTCCCAAATGGTCCCATGATCATCAAATCAGGATCTGATGATGGGATCCCATGGAAATCGAGGGAAACCCTCAAATTTTATGGGCACACCTATATCGATTTCGGTATTTTTTATAGTAACTCGTGCATTTGCTCTCGGAAAGTACCATTCGGTGAACTGGAACTGATGATGAAGACATCGGAAATACTCAATTATATCTAAGTATATAACAGGTTAGGTTGCGATTCGATTACTTTAATATGGTTTATGCTCGTCAAAATAATGGTAATGGTGACTTCACGAGCTCCATTTCTCCATTTCTCCTGGTTCTTACTAGGAGAACTCCTCAACAATTAACGTCCCTGCATCGGGAAAAGCAACATTTTGTAAAACGTGATGAGCAGTTGACATTGGGTTATTGTAACTTAGATAAATTACAAACTGAACCACTAAAAAGTGAAAAATAAAAACTTTTTTACAAAAACAAAAACCGACTTCCAAAAAAAACACTACAAAGTGAAAAATAATTTTAATTTCGGAAGTCGGTGGCAAAAAACTAAATACAGATTCAAAGACACCGACTTCCGAAATTAAAATTATTTTTCACTTTGTAGTGTTTTTTTTGGAAGTCGGTTTTTGTTTTTGTAAAAAAGTTTTTTTAATTGCCTGGTGAGCTTGTTATGTTGCAGGTTTCACTGGTTGTACCAGCGTGTAGCGGCGATTGATCCCGCATAAGGTCGAGCATGCTACAGCTGCAATGCCAATGGTTCATTCCGTCAAATGTGAATTTATGTCAGTCATTCTGAGTACTCATTCTATCTAAGGCCGTGCGCTGCGTTAGGCGTGCGCACGGCGCGGGCGCCCGCGTGGCGTGCTGTTTTCATGTAATCTCATAGATCAGCGCAGCGCAGCACACATGAAACAGTACGCCACGCGGGCGCCCGCGCCGTGCGCACGCCTGAAGGCTCAGACAGAGGCGATATCGCGTCGCGATAACACTAACACTCTACGGATATAATATCGCAATATCGCGTCGCGACGCGATATCGCCTCTGTCTGTAAGAGGCTTAACGCAGCGCACGGCCTAAGTAGTTATTCTGTGTAGTAATTCTATGTAGTCATCTGTGTAGTCCATAGTCATTGAATTCAAGTCTGAAACTTCTAATTAGAAAAACCGGCCAAGTGCGTGTCGGGCCACGCGCAATAATAGAGCTCCGTAGTTCCACAATAATGCAGACTAAGAAGAGGGCTTTTTGTTGTTTCATTAATATTTAAACGGTTTCAACGGCTTTCAAGTCACAACGTCTACTAAACCTTTACTTGGAAAAGTAAAAGTACATATTTATAAGTTAGTTGACTATTACTCGTAAACTCGAAAGCCTACTTAGCTGTAATAGTTTTCCTTTCAACTTCGTTATATATGTATACTACTACCATGATTTTTTTCATCCATCCAAAACTAACCGTTTAGCTGGCAGGGGGGGAGCGGCACTTGACCCTAACAAAAATTAGCACTTTAAAGCTTAATATTTCAGAAACGGATCCCTAAATCGAAAAATTGTTTTGACAACAATATTTTTGAAAGACCCATCCAACAACACCCCACACCATGGGGTAGACGGTACCCTAAATTTTTTTTTTCATGATTTTACTTTACCACTTTGTCGGCGTGATGAATAATTATGTCTGTTGTTACATAAGATTTTGTCCCTCTAGTGTAAAGGAACAAAAGCCCTGATGTAAGGTGTGTTGGTATCAGAAGAAAAGAAAACAACAAACTGTCTCAAACAATGTGTATATTTTTACAACATAAAGTAAACACTAAATTCAGTAGGTGACAATAACGGTAACCTAAAGTATGCCAGCCAGCTTAAATTTCAGTTGGTAAGAACTGGGTTCGTGGGGGGTTGGAGATTAGCCGAGTACTGTTCCGTGTAAACATTTAAATTAAATATTAAGAATAAATATGAATTACAAGGTATAACCTACCTGATAATATAATAAGTGTTATAATTTAATAAATGGGCGCCAGGGACCATGGGCCCCGGAATCCGGAAGCCAACGAAGATGTCCAATAAACTTCCTGATGAACGCAGGTGTCGGACCCGGGGTCCTTAATTTAAATTTTGTTGAAGACTGGTTTCCACGTTGAAAACCAGACAGGTAATAAACCGGTTTTTATATAAACCGTATGTAAATAACAAAAATATAGGAGAAAAAAAAACCGTCCCGCTAGCGCTAGCGCTAGCCGGTCTCTGCCAGCCGCACAGTCGTCTCCACCGGAGGTGTCGAGCTGACTCAAGTAACGGGTCTCACGTCCAGGCCCCAGACACTACTCTAGATCCTGGCGGTGAGACGAAACTCTCGAGGGGCCTCTCCTGGAATTGACAATACGGAGACCCAATTAGGCTCCACTGTACTATCACACCCGCGCGTCCGAAACTTCACATTGGTGAATCATTTGGGTTATGTTAGAATAGTGACCATTACTTCTATTGCTGGTGAATCATTTGGGTTCGAGCGTAGCGAGCGGTGCTGCGGCAGCGGCCGCCGAGCGCCATATCCCCTCTATTTTTGGTGAATCATTTGGGTTAGATGAGGCGGTGAATGTCTCGTATATTAGACGATGAAAGCCTCAGGGTCATTGACCTTGATTTCAAGGTCAATGGTACTCGTGCTGTAATTTTTTTTTTCGGCGTATATTATTTTGCGCACTTTGTTGTTTTCACACTACACACACACACACACACACTAGAAAGAGTCTATTGTACTCAAAAAAAAATAGCTAGTATATAAAAATAATCTATTTTCCTTGAGGTCAAGAGAGGTGACCAGGCTTGGAAATCAAAACATTAGCCGTCATGGCCTTTTGCAAATATAATCTAATGTGCTACGACTTCCGACTATTCCTGAGTGGTGGGACAATAGGAATGAGGATTACCCACGTGGCGTCTTGTATTGTAATTCAATAGCGTGATCAACACTGAGGAATTTTTCATGGCAAATTGTCCACGGATCAAATACTCACGGTTGCAATAATGGTGAAGGCACGTGACTGTAACAACTTCGACCGGCTGGATGCGCTGCTTGAAATCCTGTAATAATTATCCACGGGTTACCAAAATATCCTTTGAGCAATCAGGGCGAGCGCAAATACCACTTCCAAGCACTAATTCACCAAAATTCTTACCTTTAGACATGAAATACAATTTGTTGCATCAGTAAAGGCTCTTACAGATAGAGGCGATATCGCGTCGCGACGTGTCGCGTAGCGGTGTTGCGACGCGGTATTATCGCAATATCACTCGCGATATCGCCTCTGTCTGTAAGAGCCTTAACGCGTGCTCGTCGGCAAATCTCGAATGTCCGAAAAAAACTACAACGCCATGTCACTGATTAAATATCGATTTCGCTGACATGATCTTTCTAGAAGGTGGAACATAATAAAAAAATAATCTACTAACGCTTTGGGCAAATTTGTTTATTATGTATTTTTACCAAAAGCTGAAAGTAATTAAGGATTGGTCTATACGATATTATTTCGATGATTACTAATCAATATTTAAATGCTCTAAGTGATAAAATTAAATAATATCGATTAAAACTACAGTTGTAAATCGACAACCCAAAGAGGTCGCCTCAATCTGTCAAAAAGTGACGTTATACTACGAGTATATGACAGTTAAATGTCAACCCTTGCTACATAATTACAAGATTTATTCTAATTTATTTTGTAAACCAGTTTAAAAGAGTTTGGAAAAGTGATTTATCGTCAGAAAATGTTATCAAAGAGTCTAGTGACGAAATACATTGAAAGGAATGAATCCTTCTATCGCCTGCAGGCAAAAGTTCACTGTACTTACTACAATGAAATATTTTACTTGGAAACAACATTAAGTTCAGGTAAACGCTATTTTATATAATTGAGATGCAGCTGTGACATACCAACCAGTGATAGGTTCAAAAAATACAACGTAACACTATCCATGCCAAATTATAGCTTTCCAGTACTAGATCGTAACTTAGCTCAGAGACTAAGAGTCTTTGAGCTAAGCTGCGGACGGACAGACGGACGGACATAGCGAAACTATGGTGTAAGGATTCCTTGTTGACTACGTAACCCTAACTAAAAAAGACATCCATGTGTCCACTTTTTCACTCTCTATTTAAGTCGTACTTTATATCAATACATAGTTTCCTTAAAAATTGTGGCCCGTCCCGTCGCATCGCATCGCCCGCCCGCGCTATTACTCGTTTTCGCTTAGCGTACTTTCTGACTTTTTATCATTTTGCACGGCTCCTAAAGGTCTTAGCGTGATGTGAAATAGCATAATAACCTTCCTCAAGAATTTCGGCTAACAAATGCAAAAACATTTTTCCAAATCTGACTAGCTAGACGGATTTCAAGAATTCTTTTTTTTTTAATGAATGATTAGCGCGTTCAAACAAACTCTTTGGCTTTATTATATTAGTATAGATTTAAACCGATTGAATGAACTTTATTGGATGTTTTTGTTAAAGTAAACGTTTTTTTCACAAATGACGACGTCCCCGCACTTTTGTCTTCCTTTTGTGTCTAGTTTTATTTTCCTTCATTTTATCATGACACCATTCTAGTGTAAACTTATTATTTTTAATGGCCAAACACAAAAGGAAAACACTTAGATTCGTTTTCTTGCTAACATTGTACGAGAATCAAATAAGTAAGGAAAGATTCTTTGGAAAAATATGAAATGGAAATAGGATACACAAACATACACGCCACATAGACTTGATTCCATTATTGTTTCGTATTCCTATCCAATTTACATGGATCTCTATAAATAGGCATCTACTTTTGTGAAGAGAGATATGGAAATCTGTGATTCTTATCTTGTTGAGGTTGTACGTGGCATTGTTTTATTCTAATATTGCATATTTGGATCTAAAGATGAAACAAATCTTGAATAGGTCACTGACACTTTAATGTAAGCTTCGATAAAATCTTTACTTAGGTATATTGGTAAATATGTTCATATTTATAACCCGCGCTCTAAAAAAGGTATTAATCACTTTTCCAAATAATTAATAACATTAGTAGTAGTACTTATATAATTATAACTGAGTCTATCATTATTTATTGTTGTATGATAAATGAAACCCTAGTTGTCTGGTAATAAATAACTTTAAATGGCAATACCCACATCCGTTAACAAAAATAAAGTGATAAAAACACTTTTATCGGCAAGCATGCGTAGGTGCTGTATGTTGTCTAGAATATGACACGAATTGTTTTCAATTGAAAACTCACAATATTCCATCACCCAAATTTCATTACGAGCTGATCCACGAAGCGTTGTTGAATAACAAACAAGTAAACAGGTCCTCAATGGATTAGTTTATTATGAAATTGTAAAATCACTGAAAAGGTAGGTATACCAAACCGGTTGATCGATGGACATTCTAGGGGACATGATATTTATGCTGTCATTCTAACAAAAAATATATATATCGCAAAGAAATCCTTGGTAAAATTAATTAGGAGTTGTAATTAAGATTCGTTCAAGTTTGGTTAGTAAGCAAAGGATAGGATTATAGCATTCATAGTGAAGGCGGCTGCAACGGGTGATAGGGCGCACTCCGCATTTTAGGTACCTATGAAGCTAAAAGTACGCGGCGGGCTCGAGTTGTCGGGCAGTGTGGGCTGCCGCACACCGGCCGTTTCGCACGTTAGTTCGATACTCAGTCACACCCCGCGTCGTAGAAGGCGACAACCCTAACATTTCAGGAGAGATAAGAATTACGCGATGGAAAGAGAGGCAACTTCTAGGTGACTATAACTGGTAGGTAATTAGCGCTGTGTGACCTGAATTCCACTTTATTGTGTTGTAGCAAGATTCGCTATTTATTTAAATAATTTTTCGGAGTGAATCTTCTGTACTTGTACTATTATGTGTTCTGTGGTTAAGACGACGATAACCAATTTTTAATGATTTTAAACTAAAGATCACGTCTAAACGAATATCTAGTGTTAATTTTTTGTAAAAAAAATAAGCATGTTAATGAGAGCATCTTCTTAAACATAATCTAAAATATTATAATAATATGTTATATTATGTTTATATTACATAGAATTTGTAAGTCTAACGCGGTTAAAAAACTGAGAATCACCCAAAAACTATCAAGCGTATTTTTTTTATGAAACCATCTTCATTAAAAGATAATTTAATTACTTATCATTTAGTATTCGTGTTTTAATATAGGTAATGCCTTTTGTTTTATGTTTAAATTAATAATGAGTCTAATTTGGGACAGCGCTCCTTGATGGGAAAGTCCCTGAGTGGACGTACGACGCGTTGCGTGAGCTCAGCACAGAACACGCAAGCTAATCGCTAGGCCGTTGGCATATGTCTGCGTCTTAATTGGAATGACCTTTGATGATGCAGGGAAGACTGATCCAAAGGTAGATAAGCATTACTTCAGCGATTGTTGAATTTTATTGGACAATTACTTAGATCAAAATATTAAGATCATAATATTATGTCAAAAACAAACGGCGGAATCCGAAGTATATTCTTCTACAATGAAAAGAAAGCAAAAAATTTGGAATGAAAATGGAATACTAAATACACTAGATATCAATGATTATGTCCGAAGTTTATCCAGTCAGCCTGTATAAGTACAGACCTACTGAGTAGGTACATTACGTAAATCCTCTAAACAGTCTGGATTAAGTCAAATACATCAGCCTAAGTCAATCATAATTTTGCTTAGAAACACAGACGAATATATTAGGACTCCTTCGTAACTTCGGCGTATAAATTACATGAAACATGAATTTAAATTTCAATCAAGCTATGACACATTATCTTGCTTCTAATTGTGATGTAGTGGTTAACAAAAAGGGGCGCAGACCTGCTAAATGCATTTAAGTTTTAGTTTTGAGGTTCAGGATTAAATAATTGAAATGGGTTTCATTAAGTAAAATGCTTTATCTACTCTTAACTCAGATGTCGTATGATTGAAATGAATTATGTTGGTGAGCAAATCACTGTCATAGCAAATGATTATGTTATTGCATTAAGAAAAGTTTTGAAACTGATATTTAAAAATAAATAACTCGACACTCAAAATTAATCACAAAAACTGAAAAGCTGAAGTATTAACTGTATAGGCTTGTAAATAGTTTGCCGCGAATAACCTCACTATTACTTTTGTATTGATAGCTGTAAGCCACCCAAACAATATCAAATAAAAATTAAGTAAAGTTTGTTTTACAATTGTTACTCTATCCTTGTATGTTTGGTCTGTCAGTTTTATCTATACGGCCATTGACCTCAAACATTAATTTGAATTCCCTGTAAGAGTCTGTGTTTCTTGATAGCTAAAACCTGGGAGTCCAGGTCATGAATGAATCGTATACTACCATCGTCGATTTGTTTCTGTGAATTATGAAAAACAGTTTTTCTTTCTTTCAATATCGTTTTAATTTACTTTGAACCACAGATAGTGGTCAAACGGAAGCCTATAATTAAAGAAAAAAACTTCTTTAATTTGTAACTAAATATTTGCTTACTAACTAAATAACGGTTAATGTTTATGTTACGGCTGATAATCTCTAAAAACTACATGCGGGTTATCCAAAATTAACATTGGATATTAATAAAATTGTACACGTTCTGAACTGTTCAAATATTAATGCTATTTTAGTCCCTAACTGATGCAAATATTCAATTAAGCCAAACAATTTATGTGCGGTTATTTTAGATCCAAAAATATCTGACTAACCTTTCACGCAGAGGCTTATGTTCACATGACTGTGTAGAATCCAAACTAAGGAAGGTGACATCAAGAGAGCGACCGGGCTACTGTTCAGTAGCAATGTGGTGGCGCCCTATTCTCCAGAAACTCAGCTCTGGAAAGTAAATAACCAGCGCCTGCGGATGGTCTCACCTTCCCCACCATTCGTTTTGATGGGATCGGCGTCCGCAAAATTTCTAGTGGCTTCTACTGTAGTTCTTGTCCTCGGCACATCACCGAAAAGTTAACCGCAAAAATAATAACACCTTCTCAGGTTGACTCTGAAGTGCCGTGTTTGTCCGATGCGATGAACGCTTATAAGGTGGTTTGTCCGGATACGATGCAGCCCGAGAACTCGTCTTCCTAACAACATTGGGATGAGCTGCTCTGCAGGAATAACTTCATTAATACGTCCAACAATACTAATGAGTGTGCCCGCCTGCTGGTTGTGGGAGGATGGCAGTCGAGCCTTTGGCTTCAGGCGCTACCATCACCAAACATAGGCACTATGCTGGGTGGCACCACTTTCCGGCTCGCAACAAGTCTTCGTCTGGGCGCTGCTTGCGGGGCTCCTCATTTCTGTCAGTGCGGTGAAGCAGTTGACTGCCTCGGAGACCATGGCCTTTCCTGCAGCAAGAGCACTGGTTGGTTGGCACGGCACGCCAGCATTAATGACATCATCCGTTGGGCTCTTGTCACAATGGTTGCCAGCTATTTTAGAACCCAATGGCTTACCACGCGACGGTGGGAAGAGGCCACACGGAATGAGCATAATGCCTTAAAAGTTGGGTAGGCCTTTGGTGTGGGATGCAACCTGTGTCAATCCTTGTGGGATGCATCCTTAATGGGAGATATTATGTTTGAGCCGTTTGGGGTTGAAATCTAGGGCCGTGGGGTCCGAGTGCTCATCAAGTATTTCAGGACATCACCAAGTGGTTGGTCGACTCTTTACGTGACCAAAGGGCTGCCTAATTTTTAGGTCAAAAATCAGCGTTGCCATCCAACGTGGTATTATTATTCTGCCAGCCTTTTGGGCACTTTTCCCACTGATAGTGGTGCGGAGGAATTTTTACCTTTTTTTTCCTTTTTATACTTGAACATAATATATTTATATATTTTAGTATTAGATTGTATCAGCTACTAAATTGCGCCCTCAAATAGTTTTATTTATATGGGGTTAAACTAAAATTATTAGAGTTGGAGGCTTTTTGGCTACATGCAGCCCATGGATATTTTTTTATCGAATTCATAATAATATTAGGAGTCAAGTTCGTCCGTCCATCTTTGCCTGGCCTTCATTGACAGTGGATAGACGTGTGTGGAAAAGGGCTAGTTAGATAAATATATAAAATTCAAAGTCCTGACTGACTGATTGATTGACTGACTGATATATCAACGCACAGCCCAAACCACTGGACCTAGAGACTTGGAATTTTGAACATAGATACTTTATACAGTGTAGGCATCCACTAAGGAAGGATTTTTGGAAATTCCATCCCTAAGAGGGACAAATAGGGGATGAAAATTTGTATGAAAATTCTTATTCCTTGAGTTAATAGACTTGAAACTTGGCATGAATATTTATCTAAATAAATTATAAAGTTTGTCATTTTTAGTTTTCTTAAACTACCCCCTCAGGAGGGATTGGGGGGTGTCAAAGTTTGTATGGAGGAATTTAAACCCGCGTTCAGAATAACTCAAAACTAAGTATATATAATTGAGACCGAAAATGAAGAACAACGTGCATCAGGGTTTTTCGAAAATCTACCCCTAAAGGAGTGAATAGGGGTAGTCAGTAGTCAATTTAACAGGTCAGGTTTTACTGCGTGGCTTGATTAAATCGAAAATTGGTGTAAATGATCTTTCAGTCAAGTTACGGAAATATCCCAAACGTTTTTTTTTTAATTCCATCCCTGTGGGGGTGAAAACAGGGAATAATATGGGGGGATGATAGGGGAGGGTGAGAGAAGTGGGAAGGGTAGGAGGGTAAGAGGGGGGTTACAGTGAGTGGAGAAGGGTAAGAGGGAGACGGGGAAACGAGTTCCTTTACACCTTAAAGTTGCTATCTGTATAGCACCGATTCATTGAAGAAACCCCGCCTGACAGGAATGACCGAAAAATAGAAAGTCAGAAACTCGGAACGGCACAAAAACAGGAGTACACTCCAGTCGTGTGTCGGAGCTGACACACTCTTTTTTTTTGTTTTTTTGAACGCGCTAATCTCAATATAATAAAAAGAAAAGTCCTGACTGACTGCAATCAACGCCCAGCCCAAACCCTTACACCTATAAAGCTGAAATTTTGCACAGAAGTCCCCTTTATAATGTAGACAAGAAATAAGGAAGGGTTTTTGTTTCCGTGGGATATTTTCCGACATCCACGCGGGCGAAGCCGCGGGCAAAAGCTAGTTAGATAAATAAACAAGTAGGCAGAGTCATCAGACTCTGTCAAAAATGACTACAATGATTACGTTTTGGACGACAAATGACAGCGTAGTGTTACACGTGACGTGTGCTATGCCCCAGAACAGCGTAGGTTACAGGTAGTTCTATATCTATTGGCACACAACTGCCTAAAAACATTAAAATACCTAATATTTGATATTGAGCAACAGACGTATCTATCTTTCCATATCTATATAGAAAGGTCTTCAGTGAAGTCTTATAACCAAAGCTTACAGAGATTTGGGCAATTAATTGAATAAGTATCCAGTTGAGCAAAATCTTATTCAGTTCAATTTTATCAATGTTTCATCGGTCATCAAAGGGCAATAAAAAGGTCGTATAGTTTATGTGAAAGCGCCAGGCTGTTGCTAAAATGAGATTTAAATTAAATTAATCTATGTAAATTGTATATAATAAAATAGTAACAAAGAATTTGGTCCGTTTGTTTGTTTGTCTGTCTGGATATATGTTCCGGATAGGGACAAAAAGGGCTTTGATTTGGAGATTTGGATAAAATTTGTCACACAATTTTTTTTAAAATTTACACGGGAAAAAGCTGTTACCTATAAATTAATGCTTAAAATCCTTATGTTAATGCGTTGAAACGTGGCAAAAGTCACAATAGCCTAGTCACAAAGAAGGGGTCAATCGGTATAAGAGATAATAAGCTGGAAACTCGTATATACCTTCATTTTGGCGTTATAAAAGTTGTCTCAAAAGTCTCATAAAATCTCGTGTCTGCGTCGTAAGTTATTCAAGGTTAAATGTCACAAAAATTGGAGCTATTTGGAGTTTGAGCTATAGAAACCGAGATAATCACGAACAACCGATTAATGTGACATTTGACCTTAAATAACTTACGACGCAGACACGAGATTTTATGAGACTTTTGAGACAACTTTTACAACGCTTAAATGAAAGTGTATGTCCAGATTTCAGCTTATTATCTCTCATTCCGATGTTGACCCCTAATTTGACGGGGCTAAAAAAAATATACAGTTTCAATCAAATTGTTTATATGGATTCAAATTAAAGGAATCCAATTAATTAAAAATAATACCTGTCCATAATAAGTATTTATGAGTTTGGAGATTATCCAGGATTAATATTCGTCATTTAATAAAAAAATATAAAATGAAAAATCTGCCTGGTCAAGAATGCCCATTTTCAACTTAAAATTAAAGTATTTCTTACATGAAGATAGTGTTAACCTAAGAAAAACTTATTTATGAGTAGCTTTGAGACTTCGAGTTAGCAAAAAAGTCTCGAAAAGCAACGTAGGTCTTTAATGAGGCGAAAAAAGCTAAACTCGGCAAAGAAAAGTGAATCGCCAGGAAAAGTTAAGCTCAAGAAGTGAGGTATGCGGAGTAAATTTGCTGTAACGAATATTTAAACGACGAACTCTAGTTTTTCTTTTTTTGTTTTAGTATTTCTTCACTGGGTGACTTATTATAATAGGTGGCTTTTATGAAAGGTTTGAATAATCCTTTGCGTTTTTTTTTTCTTTATTTGATTTAACAACTCGTTAGCATCGAATGTTGAATGTTAGCCTTCAGAAACTTATAAAAACATTTTCACGTAGAAATATGTTTATGTTTAAAATGTACGAGTATAACTCCGCTTCATAAACATTGATATTGTTGTAATATTAACTGTTGATATAGACTTAAAAAAAAATCCTATGACTAAACTCAAAAGTTCAAAACTGAAATTTCCATATTAACGAATACATTTTATATTTATCACAAAAAAAATATTTATTTCATCACACTTCATTTATTAAGGCACATCATTAAATATTCTATACACCACACACATTTCACATCGCTTTACGATCAAGCAAAACCTTTTATAGGTATTTTTACAACCTGTTTAAAGCGTTAAGGCTCTTACAGACAGAGGCGATATCGCGAGCGATATTGCGATATTATCGCGTCGCAACACCGCTACGCGACACGTCGCGACGCGATATCGCCTCTGTCTGTAAGAGCCTTTATTCTTTATGTAAAATAAAAAAGAAAAAATGCAACTCTTTTGTTTTATGATCTCGAATATTTTGCTGAGGGTTGTTCGCGGGGCATACAAAGCAGACTGAGGCGGGGGAGTGTATTTACAAAGCAAACGGGTTTCCACATAGGTACACATGCTCGTACTATAAGCGCTTCGCCTTAATTAAGTGCTCCGCGAACCACTTTGGCAACGTTGCCTCAAATGAATATCAGTGAATACATTGGTGCTGTTCGTTTGACGGTTAGTGGTGTTAAAATATGGCTGATTTTGAAAAATATCTTGTCATAGAAGAAATTTTCCACTTTAACACCCACGGCGCCAGATCCAAAAATTCAAAACTCTCTACCTTTTTTGAAAAATAATTCCCAGATAAGCAGCAAAAATGTATAGAAAACGTGTGCCTAAAAGATACACGGTGCTTTTACCAAGTAGAAAGATGTATACTTTTGGATACACAATGTTCAGACAATGTGTGACAAAAAGATACACGTAGCGCCGAAAGTGTTAAGGACTGGATATTTTCCTGATTGTTTTGATCAATTTGGTTTTCTTCTTACATAGCAGGTAAAGGAAAATCACCTCTATGTATTTAAAGCCACCTCTTTTACGTGTAGAATAGCGGGGTAATTGAAAGAAAGAAAGAAAGAAAAATAAGTTTATTTGTCACAGAACCACGTGCATACAAAAAAAGATAGTATAGCTCGAGTAATACAGTAGAGAGCAGCCGGTCGATTCAGTAAAAATCTCACCGTGAAAACTTAGGTGAAGTGAGTTTGTTTTTGCTAGGAATTGACACTATTGACAGCTCACTCCACGCTCACTTCACCTAAGTTTTCACGGTGAGATGGTTACAGAATTGCACTTCAGTGGTGGCCTAGTGGTAACGGCCGTGACTTACGAGTTGCAGGTCGTAGGTTCGAACCCCAATAGGTGCTTTATTTTGTGTAAATTATTTCATCACCACTGCTCTCAAAAATGTGAAGGAAAACATCGTGAGAAAATTGATTTATTTTCGTTGGATCCCAGTTTTGAATCCCAATTTAATATTTTTGGCGGTGGATCCCACATAATATTATTATGTATTTCCGTTCGATCCCAAATTTTAAAAATGCAAGAGAATTACGTTTTATTGTCGTTGAATCCCAAAAACTATTTCCGTTGGATCCCAAATGCTTAAAAAAATCTGAATGCTGGAACTTTCAACAACAAAATTGTTTACAATAAAATGAGGGAATATTGACTGACCACTTGACTGGCGTCTTGGCTGAGCACTTCGGGCCTACGGCTTCGTCCGTTCTAAAATTGGGTGATATCGTTTTCTATGCGTTAAAATGTTGATACATTTTAACATTGGAAATGTTTTTTCGATTTTTCTGGTATGGTCCCTATTTTAATGAAAAGTGTGACATATACAGAATGGTCCAAATAGTGACGTCAAAAAGAAAAATATGAATTCCTCATACCCATGTATGTTCCGCGGTTTTTTTTGTAGTTTTCGAGTTAAGTATTTTTATGTTTTTGTAATTATTTAGAGTTTTCTGCTGGTAGAGCTTCAACAATTCATATAAGTTTTCATGTTTTCGTGTTTTTTTCATACAAACTTTCATCCCCTATTTTATTCCCTTAGGGATGGAATTTCCAAAAATTCTTCCTTAGTGGATGTTTACACTATATAAGGTTTATATGTTCAAAATTTCATGTCTCTAGGTCCAGAGGAGAGGAGGACTGTGCGTTGATTATTATCAGTCAATGAGTCAGTCAGGACTTTGAATTTTATATATATAGATTTACAAGACCATAAACTTCTTATAGGTTTTCCTGTAATCTATAGGTATAGAACTATTTTCTGTATTTTTTTCTAAATTTTAGGCTCAGTAGTTTCGGAGATAAGGAGGGGGAATGGTCAATTTTCATCTATTTTCTTAAATAACTTCACAACAATTTATTTTAAAATTATAAAAAATATATATTTGAGACCCTCACAGTAAGACCTTTCATTTGATATGTCACACGGTACAGTTTGCAATTTTTTTTTTTAATTGTACTTATTTTCCCCCCCAAAGGGACCCCTATATTCAAAATTAATTTATTTACGTTACATGTTCGTGTTTGGGTTACCAAAACACATATGTGTTCCAAGTTTCAAATTAATCGGTTCATTAGATTCGGAGCAAATTGGCTGTGACAGACGGACAGACGGACAAACAAGTGATCCTATAAGGGTTCCGTTTTTCCTGTTGAGGTACGGAACCCTAAAAAGAAATCTCTGTAGGACTGTGTTTAGAAAAGCTTCGAATTTAGTGTATGACCTCTGTCTGAGTGCAAATAAAGTATTCATTCATTCATGTTTCTTCTGTCGTTCATTCATTAAGGCATTTGATAGTCGGTGGGCCGAACACACGCTGTTCTTTAAATAAAAGTATTTTAAGTAAATCACTTTTCTTCTGAAAAGTACACATGTTGTTGGGATTCAATGGAAATAGCAAATGGGACCCATCGTTCATACCTAAAATCTGGTGTTCAAAACTGGGATACAACGAAAATAAATGAGAAAATTGCCATGTCCTAGAGCCAAAAATTCGAAGACATGTGACATCTACCAACCTGCCCTGGGCCCGCGTAGTGAATTACGGCCCGTTCCCTCTCACCGAGAGGAGGCCTGTGTCCCAGCAGTGGGAACATTATAGGCTGATTATGAATACAGTAACAGAAAAATAAAATAGATCTACATACATATAATTATAATCACGAGCACAAAAGAAAACAAAAATAGTCAGCAGCTGCACGTCATGACTGTGACAAGAAGGCTTCCACTCAGCATGATGCTGTGCTATGGGGGACCCACAGCATAACGCTAATGTTCAGTGGTCAATTGCGTGTAACAATTACAATAGCAAAGCCTTTCATTTTGACAGTTCAACAACATTCATTGCGGTATTTACGTTGTTGAGCAGACGATTTTTTAAACATATGAATCAATGGATTAGCAATTTCCTTCAAAATCCTTTAAAATGTGCTTGAAAGTGTTTTACGCTTAAAGGGGGCTGGTCAGAAGAACTTAAAGTACCACCGTGTGGTTTTTATCACAGCTAAGGGTTTTGAGAAACCCCAAAATGTCCATGATGATTAGTCAGTAAGTTTTCTAGGTAGACCAGTCACTTAGAACAGCCAAAACAATGTGGACATAATTAGGTCGCTCAGGCATGTGCAATTATGCATGTAATCTAATTAGGCATACACTCTTGACTATTTACACAGTATAATAATGTTACAGTAGTTTACCTTCATAGAAAACGGCCAAAACGACACGCTTCGAAATCTCAGTACGTACCAGTACAACTCAGATAAACTACTGTAGCTTTGTTATTCTGTGATATTATAGTTGCAACTCCAATAGGTACCTACATACATTATTAAGTTACCGACTATATGCATTGTTACATTGTTAGTAAAATTGCGATAGATTCAGTCACCACCAAACGTACCTCGCGGATCCTCGAGCACTTTTTAAATTTCACTGAATTAATTCAATGACATTTAAAAAATTTTCGAGCATCCACAAGTTTACATACTTCGGCCTGGGTTCACCAACATTCAAACTACTTGGTTAGGTATTTAAACAGTTAGTTTATGTCAAATTTCCTTCTAAATTAGAATGGTTTGAATGTTGGTGAACACAGCTCTTATAATTTTATTTATTTATTTATTACAATCAACTTTGGATCATAGGTACAATTAAAATGGAATTTAAAAAAAAAATGTAAAATCAACAACAACAACAACTACATAATTAAACACAACACCACAATTAAAATTAAAATCACAAATCAAATTAAATTCAACATCATAAATAAAATTAAAATTATTATACAATTAAATCAAAATTAAAATCCAATTAAAACAATAGTACATGAACCATGCAGCAGTGGTTCACGTAGTGACAGTCGAAACGTTCAGCAAAAGCCATCAGGATACTGTTGCAGCTGGCCCGCACCCTGCGCACCAGGGATGTGCACCGCTTGCGCAATATAATGGCAATGCCTTTTATTTTGAAAAACATTCATTGCGTCATTAACGTTGTCGAGCAGATGATTTTTTTAATCATGAAGCATTATCATCATTACTTTTGAAAAAAATCCTTCAGATTTTTGTTGAAATTACGCGATTGGGGTAAATATTTTTTATTATTTTGATAAAGGATAACTAGGATTTGAAACAACTAACCACATAAACCCAAGCTTACATCCAATATTTCAGTAAAACACACCCTAATCAAGATCAGGAACTATTTAAAGACGAGATCGGTATTAAAAACAACGTAAGAGAAGTTTATACTCCAAAGTTGAGCTCGAAACTTGCTTAAGATTCACAGCGAGCGATTATGCCGATGATTAGAGAACCCCGGATACTCCTAAAACTATTCCAACTTGGGGCAATAAAAACAAGTCCAGGAGTTTCTGACTAGTGCCTATATAGGAAGTGAAGATTTCAAGTTCCGTGGCTTCTTGTTCCAGTGACGTAATAAGGAATGTTTAGTTTGTAGGTAAGATGCTCAGACGAAATGAAAATCTGGCTAAGTGCGAGCAGGACTCGCAAACGAAGGGTTCCGTACCATATATGTTTAACTTTCTATTTCATAATGATACTGCGAATTACAAGGTTATCTTTTGCAGTTGCAGAGAATCACCCTTATCAAAACAAAATACCTATGAATCGGCGTTTTTAGTATTTGTTGATGGGAAATTATAAGTGCAGCATCAAAAGTTTTCTTTAGCAACTGCAACCTAAAGTCTTTTTTTTGTATGTAAGCAACGAGTTAATAGAACAGCTTCTATTATATGTATTAATTCATTATCTTTACTATTCCAACAGAATATCAAAAGACCAGCGTCAATTTACGAACGTCAATTAATATGACTCAGCGCTACCTATAAATATATTTACTTCTGAATTAATAACTCAGCGATTAATGTTGTAAGTGGGCTACTTTAAATATTTTAGAGATTCAACATCTATCTGCTAATAAAATTAAATACCAGCCTCAAAATAACCCATCAAACTTTTTTATTCAACAACTAAATTAATTAATGGTATTCATAATTCATGAAAAGTAGCAACAACACAAGCGCGGGAGTGGACCTAACGCTCGCTGGGAATGAGCTCGTGAGCTGGTGGCTAAGTAATAACAGCCGCACGGGTCGATCC
This sequence comes from Cosmia trapezina, assembly GCA_905163495.3. Taxonomy (NCBI): domain Eukaryota; kingdom Metazoa; phylum Arthropoda; class Insecta; order Lepidoptera; family Noctuidae; genus Cosmia; species Cosmia trapezina. The sequence goes on from LR991033.1 coordinate 11,347,168, forward strand.
GTCAGGTTAAGCTACGCTTTCCGGGGTTGGTCAGTGGATGGCTGACCATCTCTACATACCGAGACTCCTCCGTGCCTCGGAAAACACGCTAACCCGTTGGTCCCGGCTGTCATTCGTGGATCTTTGACAGTCGTTACGGGTCGTCGGAAGCCCGAAAATCTGACACCCGTCTTACCAAGGGTATCGTATTACCTATAGTTACTGGTTTGTGGAGGTCAGATAGGCAGTCGCTCCATGTAAAATAAAGATATTCAGCTGCATCCGGTTAGACTGGAAGCCGACTCCAACATAGTTGGGAAAAGGCTAGGCAGATTGATTGTGTGTCCAAATACAAACAAACACATAGCAGATGATTGTTTTTGTTTTTGTTTTTGATAATTTTTGTATGTTCAATTCAATTCGGTAGGTAATAATACTTATTCGAGTCATCAATTACTTATGATTAAATTATAAACAGACGGTGTCTACATGAAATTAGAGCTTTCATTGACCATTATTTTATGACAAAAATAAGGAAATTTTATGTTCAATTATAGTAGATTCACTCATCAATTATGTATGCTAACGTATAAAAATATTTATTTATTTATTATTTATTTATTAGCACCCTTTGTAGATTAAGTACAGTATTATAGTACAATGATAAATTCAGAAGTTTCAAAGTTTCCTTGTTTAATTTTTGCGATAGAGCTCGTACAAAAATGGTCTAAAATTGTCAACTTTTACGGCCACTTATTTCTTCATTTTTGAAGATAAAAAAAAATAAAATATATTTGTACTCTACTCGATGAGTTCTAGACAGTGACTGACAGCCACATGCTGGTGTATTTTTTTTTTTAATGATCAAATCAAATCAAAGTTTATTTGTGATATAGGTAGATAAAAGGTCTTTAAAATATAAATTTTAGCGTCCCTCGTATCGTGGGGTATTCGAATCACCCCCATGTATGTTCCGCGACTTTTCATAGTTTTCGAGTTATGAATTTTTTTCTGAATGTTTGAAAATTTTCGACCTGACCAACCTAAAAAAATTCTAAAAAAAAAGTAGAGGGTTTTATCGAGTTTCTTTTTTTGCAACTGAATTTTCATAAGTAGTACTTTTATGCATAAAATAATCAGCTTCGTAACTGTGATGAAAGTTATGAAAATGTTGATCTAAAGTGAAAAATTTACGTTCGGTAAATTATGACTTAAATTTTCAACTTCAAATTAAAAATCTAAACAGGTGACTTCATGGTTCTCAAGTAGGCTTCAAGAATGCGCCAGACTCTCAGCTTTCATAATCATTAAAAAACGTAGGACTTAATGAGGCTAACTTTGGCCTTAATCGGCCTTCAAAGACTGCGAGGTGGAAAATTCTTAAAATTGAGCTATCTGATTAATAATTTTTTTTTTCCATTTTCTCGCTCCTAAGGTTATTTAGTTTGCTAACCAAAAATGACTGCAGGAAAGCTAAGATTTAAACACGGAGATTTTTTTAAATGTTAGTTTAATGAATTTTGCGCGATCCGTTCTCGTGGACTATGGGTTGTAAACGAGGGTGCAACTCTTTTACCTGCAATAACAATGGACCGAGAGGAAAAGAGACCGAATTATTGCTATCTCTCTCACGCAAGGCGCGCAACCGAAGCCAACGCAAAACAAGTACCTCAGTCGTACTCACATTGTGTTTACTGCTATACGCGTGTCGCCATTTTGTCTTTACCACACTCGCTTTGCCCACGGACTCCGCTTTTTTTTTTTTTTTTTCTTTTTTTTTTTTTTTTTTTTTTTTTTTGAGGGTGGGAAATCTTCAAATAACTTCTCCCGCTCTGGGTGGAGCGGAAGGGCGTGTCAGACTTTTACTGACTAAAACCCACCCGTGTTCCTTCAGTTGCCTATGCCAGGGCCGCGGTAACCCCTTCAGACAACCCGCGACCCCAGCGGCACGGACTCCGCTGCCTACTTGTTTGACTACTTTGCTCGTTTATTGGACTGTGTTTTGCATTCTGATTTGGACTTTTTTTACGTGGAAGTGTAAAAAATGAGTTACACGCTAAGTGAATATGCAGAAATGCATTATTTTTATGGAGTTGCACAAGGAAACGGCCATGAAGCAGCGCGACTGTATCGCGAACAACTTCAACGTCGCGTCGTGGTGGGCCGCAACCTGAGCGATATCCCGACCATCGTGTTTTTATTAACACGCACAACACTTTGATGGCAGGCCGCATTCCTGGTCGACGCGGCAGTCATGAAGGAATCCCTAGAGCTAACCCGGATCGCAGAGAAATGGTGCTGGAAGAAGTTCAGCGAAATCCGTCTACGAGTACGAGAAGTATGGCTCGTGCTCTGAACATCCCAAGGACTTCTATCCAAGACATTCTTCACGATGAAGAATACCACGCGTTCCACATCCGACGAGTCCAAGCTTTACTGCCTACAGATCACCAATTGCGCGTTGATTTTTGCCAAACCATGTTACGAAAAGAGCAAGAGGATCCTGGATTTTTCAATAAAGTTTTATGGTCAGATGAGTCACGAGCGATCCGGAATATTCAATATTCATAATTACCACACGTGGGCGAATGAAAATCCACTTGAAGTGAGAGCTTCGACATTTCAACATCGCTTCAGCGTTAACTTGTGGTCTGGTATCCTCAATGGCGAACTAATTGGTCCGTTTGAACTGCCGTCCAGACTTGATGGAGAAACATACAAAAACTTTTTGGAAAATGAACTTCCATTGTTGCTGGCAGATGTGAATCTCGAACTCAGACGAACCATGGTGTTGCAAAATGACGGCGCCCCGTGTCACTATGCAACCCAGGTCCGAAATTACTTAGATGAAACATACCCCAACAGATGGATCGGACGCAGCGGACCAATTAGGTGGCCTCCACGCTCACCTGATCTCAACCCCATCGATTTCTTTATTTGGGGCTATTACAAGGAAATAGCATACGCCCGAGACTGTTCAAGTGAACAAGAGCTGAGGCAGTTGATTGCAGAAGCTGAACGTGTTGTGAGAGAGAACAGAGACGCTTTTAGACGATTGCCAGACAATTTCTTACGTAGGTGTAGAATGTGTATTGCTGCTGGTGGTGGCCACTTTGAAAACCTTTTGTAAATGTTAAAAATAAATTAAGTACTTTTTTCACATTATCATCTGTGTTTTATTCAAAACCACTTTTTACGTAAAACTTTTCTTACCCAACTCTGAAATTATTTGTTGGTTAGTTTTCAGTATTCTTATCATTAATTAACCTTAGGAACGAGAAAATAGCCAAAAAAAAATAATTACTCAGATGGGTAATTTTAAGAATTTTTCCACCTCGCTGTCTTTGAAGGCCGATTTTAAACAAAGTAGCCCTATGAAGTACTTAATTTTTTTTATGATTATGAAAGCTGAGAGTCTGGCGCATTCTTGAAGCCTACTTAGGAATTATGAAGTCACCTGTTATGATTTTTAATTTAAAGTTGAAAATTTGAGTCATAATTTACCGAACGTAAATTTTTCACTTTAGATCAACATTTTCATAACTTTCATCACAGTTACGAAGCTGATTATTTTATGCATAAAAGTACTACTTATGAAAATTCAGTTGCAAAAAAAGAAACTCGATAAAACCCTATACTTTTTTTTTTAGAATTTTTTTAGGTTGGTCAGGTCGAAAATTTTCAAACATTCAGAAAAAAATTCATAACTCGAAAACTATGAAAAGTCGCGGAACATACATGGGGGTGATTCGAATACCCCACAATACGAGGGACCGAAATTTTATTTTTGGACGTCAATGTTCCGGCCACCCTGTATATGATAAGTTTATCGTATGGGGTACCTACCCCCTTTAATTTTTAACTTTATTTTATTTTTATTGTTTGTTGTTATAGCCGTAATAGAAATACACAATCTCTGAAAATTTCAACTATCTACCTATTACGGTTCATGAGATACAGCCCTGTAAATGTGACAGACAGAAGGACGGACCGATGGACAGTGGAGGCTTAGTAATAGGGTTCCGTTTGGTACACTTCAAGTACGGAACCCTAAAAACCAAAATATAGCGTTGACAATAGTGACGTGAGGCCGGTTTCGTAAACATGTGTAATAAGTGAGGTGTAGTTTAGTTGTAGCTTGGTGTAAATGTGGTCGTGTGAGCGTGTATGCACAGAGCGAGGTGTAGTTTTGCGCATGTTACACTGTATTATTCGCAGCGCTATGTCTTGATTTTTATTTGGTCTGAGATAAGATGTGGTGCTTAATTAGTTTGAGCATAGGTCCTCTAGTTATATGTCCTTTAACGTTGCAGGATAGCCTTTACCAGAAGTGGTCATCGTATTAGTGGTTCAGTAGCTTCAATATTATCAGGATTGTACCGGAATATCATCGTGAACGTGGTACGATAGCGGCTCCCCTGACATCAGAACATCATCTATCATCAGAAGAGAGCCTGCCTAGGGTATTAGTGTTCTGTGAGACAGGCACCACTGTACTATCGATGCGACGCTCTGTTTCATAGTAACAGTAATCAGCCAGTGTCACCCTTATCGTACCTCTTCGGTGGTCCAGTGACTTAGTAATAAAACCAGATGGTGCCACTTGCTACGCCGCGCCGTCATACATAAAAGGAAAATTGCCAATCATTTTGAATGTGGACTGTAAAAACCAGACAACCACCGCTTCTGGTTTTAAGAATCGAAAATCACGGCTAAAGACTAATTATGGATGATAATGGTGCATGGTATCGCTCCATGCACCATCATACTGGTATTCAGCTGCATCCGGTTAGACTGAAAGTTGACCCCAACATAGTTGGGAAAAGGCTAGGCAGAATGAATGGTGCTGGGGAAATAATGGCTTTGATAGACAAAGTATATGACGTTTATATGCTTTCAGCTCTAGCCAAACTGAAGCTTGCTCGCTTTTTTTTTTGGCCGCAGGGATACGGGACAAAACTGCGCGCTTCGATTGTTTTAATGATTAGGAGTAACGCTACTATTCGCGGCAGTTTGATAACTTCCTTATAAGTTAGTTGACACAACCGGCCTAGCGAATTTCGCCCCACATTCTGCTCGCTTACTCACTATTTTTTTTTTTCGTAGCGTGCGAGATACCATCGCAGATCAACTTGAGGTTGTCGGCTGCTTAACCGGGTTTGCCTGTGGGTGCCTCAATATGTTAAGGCCTCCAGGCAGGTCACAAAAAACTACTCGATAAGGGCACCCCCCGTGGGGTACGGGCCTCGGCTTAGGGCGTCGCTGGGGGAGGATAGCAAGGGACAGACTGGATCGGATCAAACTCGCTGACTTCAGTTCTGCCTCACTTGGTGATGGGGTCAGCACTTACAGTTTTTCGACAGCCATTTACTTCACTTAAAAAGATCCTACGACATACCACTGCTTGTATCACACGATCCTTCTAAATAAATTGGTATCAGCCACAAGAACGATCTATCTAAAGATCAGAAAATACTTTCAAATCAACGAAGAGGGTTTCTTAAGTGCAAATAAGCTAGGCAGTAAACTCAATTTCTTCCGCACTGCAGACAGTACTCACTACTTCAACTATCTCTAGAAGGAAACCAATCTTGATTGAAAATCTAACAAACAAGAGCAACAAAGTAGTAGATACCAGTGGCCTACTTTCAATACCTTCGCCTAATGATAGAATATTTAGCAGAATGATTTGGGCAGGCCTTGATAAATAAATAATAAATGTGTAGGTATTATCTAAAGGGTTAGCAAAGTACTTATTATTATTTTTGTGAATAGAAAAATGTATTCGGTCAGCCAAAACGGCTAATTAGTAACTGTGGTTAGAAAACATTTCTATATCAGTCAGCAATGAATGTCATACTGGACTGCTCTAAATTATTTTGGTTATTAAATTAAATATAAAGCTGGATTGAGCGACCCACGTATAATCAAATTTTAGTAAGCAACCAGCGGGTAAGAAAAATATTAAATTTTGCTCATCAAATAAAAATAGCAATATAACCAAAATAAGTTCTAGTTTTCTTGTCTTAAAGAGCGTTTCAAGTTCCTTCATGACACACATAATAGATATCTGAGGTCATCGGAAAACTTGAAGCTAGAGATGCCGCTACATTCCACCAGTTTTTATGACAGATCATTCACTGTTCAAGCAGTACGATTGTGGAATGACTTGCCCGTGTCGATAAGGCGTGCACAATCTTTGTCAACTTTTAAAATTTTGGTGCAAAAACATTTCCTCTCTCTTTAAATATCGTCATTACGTGTATAGTTCCTTGCTCTTTTTTAAGTAGTATATATAAGTATCTGTATTTATGTATGTATGTATAAATTGTATGTATATATGGTACACCACAGACTACCTACAGTATTCTCTCCTTTCTCCCCAAAATCCATCCTAAGATTGTCTGTAAAAGATCGCTTTTAGCGATAAGACCGCCCATTGTGTCACCCTATGTAAAATTTCAACATTTATATCTGTAATTTTTATGGTGTGCATAATAAAGAGTATTCTATCTATCTATCTATCTATCTAGTTTACAAATTATTATTTTTTTCAATACTCATACAAAATGTATAGTAAATTTGATTTGTGTCGACCCTCATATCATTATAACTTAAGCCATTTTTATCACGTCACGTTTTTTAAATATACAATAAAAATGTTTTATACGGATTTATACTTCGTGTCTAGTTTGCCACTATAATATTGTAAGATTAAAGTAATTGTTGAAAGTGATTTCCTTTTAAATATGTCTTTAAGACAGTGTAAATTAAGGCCGAATAGTTTTTGTTATGTTTGCGGTAAATTTATCATAACAAAAAACCGGCCAAGTGCGTATCAGACCACGCACAATGAAGGGTTCCGTAGTTGAAAAGAATTTATCCCAAAAACAAACTTAACATTGGATCCCAAATTTTTTTTTTTATGTCAAAAAATTACAAATTCACAATTTTCGGACTTTCCTTTATTTGTGGTGGAAAACCTTGCTTCTTGTCAAATTTCAATATTCTAGGTCAACGGGAAGTACCCTATAGGTTTTGATTTATTGCAACAGTTGCGAGTATCAAAATGTGTCGCAAAATGGCCGTATTTTTTTATTGCGGTGACTTAGACGCTTGATTTTTTTAGAACTATATGGTACAATAGACTTACGTATTTAAGATTAATTTCAACTTGATATCTCCACGCGTCCTTGACTAAAAGGGTCTTGACCGACTGACAGACTTGAACATTTTTTTTATGTGATAGAATTACAAATTAACAATTTTCGGACTTTTTCCTTTATTTTTGTTGTATGAACTTGCTTCTTACCAAATTTCATGATTCTAGAATAACGGGAAGTACCCTATAGGTTTTGATTTACTTGCGAGTATCAAAATATGTCACATAAATGACCGTATGTTTTTATTGCATTGACTTAGATACTTGAATTTTTTAGGACTTCAAGAGACCACAGACTCACGTATTTGATATTAATTTCAACTTGATACCTCCACGCGTTCCTGAGAAAAACGGTCTTGACAGACTGACAGACAGACAGACGGACAAACAAGTGATCCTATAAGGGTTCCGTTTTTTCCTTTTAAGGTACGGAACCCTAAAAAGAAGAGAAATATTGCAGAAGTGGTAAAACGAGCCTACTTCCAATACTTCCAAATTCCTGTATCAAATCTTGATAAAAAATGGGTACCTGGAGTAGAGTGTGATAATTGTAGAAGTGTGCTTACGAACTCAGCTGCAGGAAAAAAATTATATTTAACATTTGGCATTTCTTAGGTAACCACAAAGCAGAAAATTATAAATAAATTATTTCCAATTTCCACAAAATCTATACTTATAATAAATCTGTAGAGAGGTCAATTCTGTACATGATATATATTTTCAAAATAACTATCAGGGGGTAATTAGTGATCGATACTGATGCCAAAAATGCAATCAGTAAAATTTTTGTCTGTCTGTCTGTCTGTCTGTATGTTCCTTATAGAAACAAAAACTACTCGACGGATTTTAATGAAACTTGGTACAATTATTCTTCATACTCCTAGGGAGGTTATAGTATACTTTTCGTCACGCTACAGTCAATAGGAGCAGAGCAGTGAAGGGAAACGTCGGGAAAACTGGAGAAGTTGCTCCATTTTTTAAGCTTCCGTCGCGTGTGCAGCCTTAATGGTTAAAGCTACATAGAAATCATTTATGACGGAAATGTTTTACATAAAATTATCTAAAAAATATCCCACAACAGCATATGTCTATCTTTTATGGTTGACTCACAATAACACGTGTAACTCCCGATGGCTTAGCAGTCCAATACATTAACTTAATAACATACAAGGAGTTACACGCTGACGGAGTCGCGGGCACAGCTATTAATAATAATATTCTACGGTTCCTTATTGCGATATTTTTCAACAGTATTGTGGATTTACATATTATATTTCCCTACTAAAATACGAAAGTTAATCTGTCTGTTACATCAAAACCACTGAACCTTGAGGAAGGACATATGGTACTTTTTTACGAAAAACGACGGAAACGCGGACGAAGTCGCGGGCAAAAGCTAGTAAATAAATAAATTTGAACAAAATTACCACAAAATGGGAGTGCATATGTCCCTTAAAATCCACTTTTTGCACTCACACTTAGATTTTTTTCCCGAAAACCTAGGGAAGCGTAAGTGACGAGCATGGCGAACGTTTCCATCAATATTTAAAGTCATTTGAAGAGAGGTATCAAGGTTTTTGGGACAAAAATATGTTAGCTGATTACTGCTGGCCTATCTTGAGAGAAACTGACCCCGACCAGTATATAAGAAGAAGTAGTTTGAGCAATTTTTAGGGTTCCATACCTCAAAAGGAAAAAAACGGAACCCTTATAGGATCACTTGTTTGTCCGTCTGTCTGTCTGTCTGTCTGTCTGTCAGTCTGTCAAGACCGTTTTTCTCAGGAACGCGTTGGGGTATCAAGTTGAAATTAATATCACATACGTAGATCTGTGGTCCCTTGGAGTCCTAAAAAACTCAAGCTTCTAAGTCAATGCAATAAAAACATACGGCCATTTATTTACGGCCGACATATTTTGATACTCGCAAGTAAATCAAAACCTATAGGGTACTTCCCGTTGTTGTTGTTGGCAAGAAGCAAGGTCTCCCAGCACAGTAAAGGAAAAAGTCCGAAAATAGTGAATTTGTAATTTTATGACATCAAAAATTTTTTTTTGGGATCCAATGTTATGTTTGTTTTGGGAATAAATTCTTTTCAACTACGGAACCCTTTATTGTGCGTGGTCCGACACGCACTTGGCCGGTTTTTAATGTTTTTATTGTATAACTAAGCAAAAAATTTGCAATTTTTTTAAAATAAATATTTTCTAAATGTGACGTGCTAATTTTTTTTTACTTCAGTATCGAACTAAGGATGTTTTATTGTAAAGATACACATCACTTTCATGCGTGGGTATTTTTGTTGTAAACTAGTGTAATTAACAATCAATACTGACAGACACTTCCCGTCGGCGGTTTCTTCCGCCAGACGCTTTAAAGCTCGCAAAAAATTACGTCATTTTACTTATTTATTTATTTATTTATTTATAACTATGGATGACTTACAGCTAAACCAAACGGAATAAAAAATAATGTGTGAGACTGACAGCCAATTAAAAGTCATCACTTCTAAAAACAGATTGGAAAAAAAGAGTGTGAACAACACAACACAGCTACCGAAAAAAAAGGGAAGAAATAACATTCAAGCTTAAACTAAATTTACATGTCACATCAATACAAGAATAAAAACCTGAGCATACAAATTCTTATTTAAAAAAGCTAAGGCTCATAGTTTGAGTCTTAATTTTTATTGTAATTAAATACTCAAGAAACTATTTCAATACTATTTGTATGCAGCCAGACCAATAGTAATGGTCAAATATCCCCCAGATACTGGGTAATTGTCAGACTTTCGAGTTTCTAAAGACCCGTAACGACTGTCAAGGATCCACGAATGACAGTTGGGATCAACGGCTTAACGTGCTTTTCGAGGGACGGTGGGGTCTATATAAGTATTGAAGTATATACAGTAGTACTAGTAGTAGTAGTTCTATATTGTAGTATTTGTTTTATATATTTAATTAGGTATAATGGTTAAATAAATAAATAAAAGTTTACTAGAAATACGTAATCGAGATTTGAAGTAGGAGGCTTAGGGAATCGGAATCCAAAAGTTTTTAGTACAGTATTCTAGAGAATTTGTGCCTAACCATGTTTTTTTTTTCACCGTGCAAATAATATTATCATTGCTCCAAATAAACATTTAAATTATTAAAGCATGCTACAACCCAATGTATACACTGTGTACCGGTAATAAATCCAATTTGAAACACCAATAAAAGTCTATAACGTCATAAAAGTCATTCAGCAAAAATTTACATTTTAAATTCATGTGCCAGGTCGATAATAATTGGTTATTTTCACCTTTATCGACATTTGGTGTACGATTCGATAGTACTCGATTTCGTCAGCAACTGATACGTACTGGTTATAAGTTCAATAAAGACTCTTCGTTTACTTGATACTATCGAGATATCTTTGAAAATAGCTATCGAATGTAAGCTTTACTGGTTTATCAATAAATGTAAATGAGGCATAACAGAATATGTTGTACTTGTGAGCTTAAATTGGACTATAAACTTGTATTATGTTTTGTTATGCTTAGCATAAAGGCATTACATTCAATACTGATAGTTTTATACGTCCACTGTTCAGTGCAGAACTTTGTTTTACTGAACACCCATGTTCGTCGACTCGTTGAGCTCCTTAAGTTCTGAGTTGAGCTGCACGATTACTGACAAATACGTGCACTGAATGGACAGGTCCACTCAATCCGTGTGGTTCTTTCCTCAAAATACCATTTTAGACACCAATCTACATAGTCTTCCGACATCTGACCAAGATTATGTCTGGACTTTAAAAGAGACTGTTTCCTCTGAGTTTGTTTCGGCCTTTCTTTTCAGAGTAGTCAGATAGGAAACGCCGACCTCATCTAGTTTTTAAAAATATGATGACGTCTGAAAGCATTTCTACAAACCTACTTATAGAAATAAAATCACTGATCATTTATCCCGTTAGATTAGGTTTCCATACACTAACAATGACAACAATGACATAACACATGACAATGTATGTCATTGTCATGTGTTATGTCATTGTTGTCAATGTAGGCTCGATTGCATGACATCTAACTCAATATAATTAGCGCTAAACATAATTAAAACACCAATACTCGACAGTTACACTTCATAAATTACCTTTAAATATACCAAAAGCTAAGATCAATTAAAACAAATCATGGCGTCAAACTCATAACATAACATACAAATATGACAAAATTTAAAATTAATTAAACCTCAGCCAATAATTGCCAACCCCTGTCTTTTTCCAGCATTAGCTAACAAGACTGGTTGAAATGTTAATAGACTCCACACGGCTACGACGACACGACGAGGATATTCGTCTTAGAACAAACAGAGAGACTCCTGACACGGAATAGATAGGTGGATACAGAAGGTCAGCTCAATACAAAGCTCGAAAACGTGCGCACACATAGACACGAAGCACGTGCAGCGAATGAAAGCACATTCGCGACTGGCATTCGGCATAGGATCAGACTCCACCAAAGTAAAAAATCCTCGCGGATGCTCGAGCGCTTTTCAAATTTCACAGAATAAGTAACTGTATAGAAGAGACTTAACGATTTTAAACTAAAGATCACGTCTAAATGATTTGGAAAAATATATTGTTCAAATAACATTTTCTCGTTGTATGGAGCAGATCTTCTGTATCCACCTACATGTATTCTCCTTCTGTTCTATTTGTGCTCCTGCCGTCGTCTGCGAAATGTAATTAAACGCTCCGAAGACGTTGATTCCATTCACACAAACCCTTCCAAGGTTCAGGAGTGACATAGATTTTACTTATGTATTTAACATTTTCAGTAATAACGTCTGATTTTGAATTTCGGAAGTGTAAAAGAAAACTTATTGGTATTTTATTTTAAGTATGAAACGGTGTTTGTAAAATTTTCCGAGGACATGAATAAAAAATACTTTCGGCTCACTTACAACTTCAATCAGAGTTGAAAAGCCTTGCAGCATTTCCTGGAAATGTAATGATAGATACAAGATATAGACATAGATATTATTTATTACTAGCTTTTGCTATTATACATATAAACTTTCCTCTTGAATCACTCTATCTATTAAAAAAAAACCGCATCAAAATCCGTTGCGTAGTTTTAAAGATCTAAGTAGGTATACATAGGGACAGACAGACAGCGGGACGCGACTTTATTTTAAACTATGTAGTGATAGTGATTATTTATTTATTTATTATTTCTAAAACACTTAAGCTAATACAATTTTGTTTTAGCCACACACGAAAACCTCTCAGGGCTTATCTGTGTGCTGGCAATCCGTTCATTTAACAAAGATGTTACTAAACTACCATGATACATAAAATATTTTTGTAATGATCATAACAAATTATTGGTATTATAGATTTGATTTGATATAGATTTTGATATTTTGAAAGGGACATACTGCTGTAGTGTGTAAGAAAGAACCCTCACATTTTCTTAAGTCTTGAAAAAGTTTAAGGGTGCTAATTAATGCAGCTTCTTTAAAATGTCATTCTCGTCTTCAAATATATTTAGTTGTCTAATGAATTAATAGGTCAGCGACTAATCTTTTGCGTCTAATAAATGCTTTTCAAGTGACCATATATTGTAAAACAAGCTACTGTTAATATGACTCAGCATGGAGATAATTATTATGCAACTAAATTTGTGATATGTCTACGCATTGACAGCTTCTAATAAGAGTATCTACTGCATCTATAAAATAATTTCAACGGACTCTAATTTGATAAAGTCACCTTTAATTTTATACGTTAGCATACATAATTGATGATTGAATCTAATATAGTTGAACATAAAATTACCTTATTATTGTCATCAAATAATGGTCAATGAAAGCTCTAATTTCATGTATACACCTATCTATTTATAATTTTATCATAAGTAACTAATTGATGACTCGAATATTACCGAACCTACCGAATTGAATTGAACATACAAAAAATATTGTCATCAAAAACAAACATAGCTGCAACCCTGTGTTTGTTTGAATTTAGACAAACAATCAATCTGCCTAGCCTTTTCCCAACTATGTTGGGGTCGGCTTCCAGTATAAGCGGATGCAGCTGAATATCTGTATTTTAGATGGAGCAACTGCCTATCTGACCTCCACAACCCAGTAACTGGGTAATACGATACCCTTGGTAAGACTGGGTGTCAGACTTTCAGGCCTCTGACGACCCGTAACGACTGTCAAAGATCCACGAATGACAGCCGAGACCAACGGCTTAACGTGCTTTCCGAGGCACGGAGGAGTCTTGGTATGTAGAGATGGTCACCCATTCTTTGGACCAACCCCGGCAAGCGTAGCTTAACCTGACGGATCGACTCGTGCGACTGTTATTACTTAGCCACGAGCTTACGAGCTCACAAGCTCACTAGCCACGACCTTGCCGAGCACACACCTTAGGGAAAATTAAAACCAAACACGCGTTTTTGTTGCTACTTTTCGTGAATTATGAATATCATTAAATAATTTAGTTGTTGAATAAAACATTTTGATGGCTTATTTTGATGCTGGAATTTGATTGTATTAGCAGACAGATATTGAATCTCTAAAATATATAAAGTAGCCCACTTACAACATTAGTCGCTGAGTTATTAATTCAGAAGTCAATATATTTATAGGTAGCGCTGAGTCATATTAATTTACGTTGGTAATTTGAGGCTGGTCTTTTGATATTCTGTTGGAATAGTAAAGATGATGAATTAATATAATAGAAGCTGTTCTATTAACTCGTTGCTTACATACAAAAAAAGACGCTAGGTTGCAGGTGCTAAAGAAAACTTTTGATGCTGCACTTATAATTTCCCAAAGTTTAATAGTACAGTGTAATATAAGGATAAAAAATATTTTGTTCAATATTGTTGGTTGCTCTTGAGTGTAAACATACACAGAGGATCCACAAGATTTCGTGACGGTGCGATTCTATATTGTGAAGAAAATTAATGATCTAAGATCGGATATGTAGAGCAGCTGTGGTACAGAATGACCTTGTGCATCTTCTATAAGAGATAATGTCTCAAATATCCCGGAAGAAATTACTCTATCTCTAAAGCCATTAATCATCGAGCAATTGTGTTGTGATCGACGGAACGAAACGTTTGATCCCGACTACGCTCGTATGATCTTCAAGGATTATCTTATAGCTTTTACCCATGGCACAGAATACTGATAAAGTCCCGTAGGATCACTCGCGTTGAATCTTGAAACTAGTTAAGTATCTGTTTATCCGATATAAAGAGGGTGAGTGAGTTGCCTGTCAAATGCCTTCTCTACGCAGTTGCAAGAAATGGTGACTGACAGTGATGGATGAATCATGTAAGATGGAAGGCATTAATGTGAATAAGACAATGGAAGATCATGATGTTTTGAAAGAGAAGAGGATGTATCAGTGTGAGATGTGAAAATACATAATAAGAGTGTGGAGCAAGTAAGTGTGTTTGTATATTTGGGGAGTCTGTTTACAAGGGAAGGAAAGATTGATGAAGATGTGGAAAGGAGAGTAAATGCGATAAATAAAGTGAATGATGCTACAAGTACCTACAGGCAATTGTGACCAACCAGTTGATGCCCAAAAGGGCACGACTGATTATTCACAATGATGTGCTGGTGCAAACCCTTATGTATGGAAGGGAATGTTGGGTGTGGCATGAAAAATGCGTTCCTTGCAAAGCATGTGTGGTGTGACTATGAATGAAGAATGATGTGAACGGTGCGGTGCAAAAGAAGATGTAGTGAAAAAAACCGGCCAAGTGCGTGTCGGACCACGCACAATGAAGGGTTCCGTAGTTGGGATGAATTTATCCAAAGAACAAACTTAACATCGTATTTGAAAAACATGTTCTCCCATACATTCAAACTGCATAATGTAAGTTTGTACGCATAAAAGGTACTGAGAGGTTTAAGTACCACATTATTTTACTTTCCTGTAATCTATAAAAATAGAAATATTTTTTGTATTTTTTTCAAAATTTTAGGCTCAGTAGTTTCAGGGATAAGTGGGGAATATGGTCAATTTTATTTTTTATTTTATTTTATTAAAACTTTATGCACAAGTAAAAAAATACTGTACAAAGGCATTCTTAATGCCTGAGGCGTTTTCTACCAGTCAACCTTAATTTTCGTTTAATTTCCATAAATAACTTTAAACAATTTATTTTAAAATTATAAAAAATGTATATTTGAAACCCTCACTAAGCCCTTTCATTTGTTAGGTCACACGCAATTAAAAAAAAGTTTTGTTACAGTTTGCAAAACTTTTTTTTTAATTTTCTTTTTTGCCCCCAAAAGTGACCCCCCTATTCAAAATTAATTAATTTACGTTACATGTCGATGTGATATGTGTAAAGTAAACGAGGCAAAACGAGTATGGACGGATCATAGCAGGTGGCGTTCTGTAATTTCTGCCTACCCCCATGGGAAGAAGGCGTGAGTTTATTATTATAATCTAAGTAAGAAGTTTAAGTATAAATATAATAATGATATAGATCCAAGCGACGATTGGATTGAGTTGAACTTTTCATATTGATTTAATAACTTGAGTGAGCCTAATTATTGCAATTATTAAAATTATTTTCTTGTTTTTTTTTATTTATTATGGAAATAGTCACAGACAAAACTAAACTGCAAATGAGTGTTTCATTCCTGCAATCTTGACTCTAAATAAAAGCTTGTAAAAGGGAGATACATGCTGATGTCATCCAGATAAAGGAGGAAGCTGCTGCTCACGGAAACAAGACAAATGGTACTAATGTTAAAATGAGTTGTTGAAATCAGACAAATGAGAGGAAATTGTTGATTCTTCGAAAAACAAAGTAAGTTGATTCGAAATTTGTGTTCAACAAAGTTCAGTGTCAAACTCAGAAAAATTAAATCTTATTTAATTACTTAAATAAGATTTCAACTTTCTGATTTTTCAGATTCAAGAGGCTACTTAAAATAAAATGTAAGCTATATTACAGTTAGGTTACATATTTATGGCATCAGGATTTATCTTAAAATAGAGACAGTAAAAACAGTTCTAACGAAAATTTACTTCAATATATAAAAAGCCTAATCTCTGCATAAATCATTTATTATAACATCAAAACGATAAACTTTTCTCACCGTAATCTGAGTACTAAGTAGATGTTGGTGAATGAACTAAGGCTGAACCAATCATCTTTGAGTGAGAGATTCTAGCTTAGCGCGTAACAAATTGCGAATGATAAATCGAGAAAGGTCTACATATTTTCTAAAAAAACGGCTGAAGAAACTGAAGTGCAGATTATATATGACATCAATCTTGTTGTACAGTCAGCGACCAAAAGCGATTAAGAGTTCTGTTTTTCAATCTTGATTATTGAGCTAAATAGATATTTAAGTAAATTTGGAACACAAGTAAAATTACAAGAATATTAATTCCTAGCTATTATATAAATGCTGAACTACAATGTTTCGAACAATTGTGGTTCAGGAGACAAAATGGAACAGATCACCTAATGTTAATCTACTTTTGTCACTGATCGTCCCTAATGTGTGACAAAAAAGTTGAGTTGAAGAAAATCTTAACTGCTGCAAAAAGGGATATTTTTTAGGGTTCCGTAACTCAAAAGGAAAAATACGGAACCCTTATAGGATCACTCGTGTGTCTGTCTGTCTATCTGTCCGTCTGTCACAGTCAATTTGCTCCGAATCTAATGGACCAATAAAATTAAAATTTGGTACACATATAAATTTCTGTAACCCAAACACGGGCGGGTAAATTAAATAAATGCATTTTGAATATTATATCACTTTTGGGGGGCAAATAAGTAAATTAAAAAAAAAATGCAAAGTACCGTGTGACATATGAAATGAAAGAGCTTACTATGAGAGTCTCAAATATATTTTCTTTATAATTTTAAAATAAATTGTTTTGAAGTTATTTAAGAAAATAGACGAAAATTTACCATTCCCCCCTCCCCCCTTTTATCTCCGAAATTAGGTACTGAGCCTAACATTTTGAAAAAAAAAAAAAAAACAGAAAATAGTTCTTTACCTGTAGATTACAGGAAAATCTATGAGAAGTCTGTGGTTTTAAAATAACATGCTAAATCTCTCAATACTGTGAGTACAAACTTACTTACAGTTGGAATGTATGGGAGAACATGTTTTTCAACTACAACGTTAAGTTTGTTCTTGGGATAAATTTATCCCAACTACGGAATCCTTCATTGTGCGCGGTCCGACATGCACTTGGCCGTTCTTTTTTCTGAGGTTTTAGGTAAACTAAGCGAAATAAATAGTGACTTACCTAGTGCCTTTTTAATCAGACGGATTGTCATTAATATATTGAGGATAATTTTATTGCAATGAGAGCACAATCAATGCTAAAAACTCATTAAATCCTATTGAAAAATGCTTATAATAGAAATCCAAAGTAATCTTACGAGATTGCAAGATTTTTTCTCTCAGATCACTGGAAGTTCTCATTTAAATAATTATAAAACGATTTACAACAGTTCGGTAAATCGCTAAACTAATCCTTCACTATTTTTGATGCAGGTTTTAGGATTTTGGTCTATCAAATCAAATCATTTTATTATCAGACAACTAGGCCCATCGATAAAATACATAAAATTATATTAAACAATAATAAACTAATACATAATAAATCTAATTAAAACTATAACTATACACGTAACGTCGGCGTCCGCGTCGTGTTCCGCTGCGTGTGTCGCGTAACCGCGCGTAATGTTACAAACTAGCAAAATGTGAATGGACAAATTTTATGTGAATGTGAGAATGTTGTTGGCCTTGTGGACTTAAGATTTATTGCCCATTTTCTATTTTGTTAAGTACTTACCTAGTACTTGTTGGCAGGACTATTATACCATTCTACCATACCTATCAACTATGTAATTAAAACGCATTGTAAAAGCCAATTATTTCTAAACTAGCAACCTGGCCCTGCTTCGCACGGTTTTTATGACTTGACAAAACATGAAGGTTTCTATATTATGTATAAGTTGATATATGAATGTATTATACATACAAACCTTTCGGAATAAATTGTCTAGTTGATAGAGAATACCACATCAAAATCCGTTGCGTAGTTTAGAAGAACAACGCGGCCACACAGATACAGACACGAATGACTTTATTTTATAATATGTATAGAAGAGTAGTCTTGCTGGCTTTTCTCCATAGGAAACGACCAATTGGAACCGTGCACCTAGCTTCTGACATTTTATAAGTGTCCATGTGAAATAAATTAAAAACTTAAGGCATAGAAAAGAAAGAAGCGCGATGACATAACGCTTGCAAAATATGAAGTAATTACCGATTTACAAAAAATCTAGGGATCGGACTAAAAAGTAATCACATGAAATCATTCCTTATTATTTTGTAAAGAACTGTAAGTATATATATGTAAGTATATGTAGTGTATGTATTTATGAACACTTTTAATGAAAACTGTAGGAGTAATATGTTAAAAACTCTAAAAAATAGACAGAAATAGACCTGGGTTTAGCCTTTTTTTTTCTTTACAAACTAAAATAAATTTCAGGACACATGAAATCACTTCTTATGTGTTCTAGATTATTGTGTATTTTTCTATCAAAAAGGTACTACAGTTACTGTAAAAAATGGAAATAAAGTTACTTATTTTCGCCGTATTTTAGGGAAGACAAGCCCTAAATTACATTTTTGATTTTAAAGGTACATCTCTGCCTAACTCTTATGTATTACAGGCGTGATTTCATTACTGAATTAGCTGTCGAAAACGATCACACTACTACGTACGAATAACAACAGGGTGAAAAGCTCACGTAATCCATTAGATAGGACGATGATACCCACACAATCCCGTCAAGAAAAATGTCTGAGAAAAAATAGCTTAACGGAATAATGTTTTATTTATCGTAAACTTTATTACACAGTAACTTTAAAGGGTATTTAGATCCAAAGAGTTTCGTTTCACTTAAAGCCAAGTCACACATAAGTCTTTGTTATACTGACAATTTGAATCCGTGGGTTAAATCAAAAGGATTTGGATGAAACTAATAGTACCCTGCGGACACATACGACGTTAGTGTCCGCAAATAAATGTAAGTGGAAAATAAACGGAGTTTTGTAAATTCTGACTGTCACTCTGCTAAATAGTCGGTTAGAGAATTCACGTGAATGCTACGTTTCAAGAATACAATGTTGGTTTATATAAATAAGATTATTATTATTTTAATCCTGGCTATTCATTATATTGTTTTTTTTTGTATATTTGATGCTTTTATTTAAAAACCCTTTAACGTAACATGCACAATATTCTACGGTGAACAAGAATAAACAAAACAAACATACACATAGGTACGTTGCACATCTTGAAAACTTCAAGAACTCTTCATAAAATACCATAGTTTTACTTTCAGGAACAACATTATATTTTAAACTTCTAGTGCCTTCCATGTAAACAGGTAGAATACCAACATCACTTCATAGTGATGCATAATAAAATCCACCACTATTCTGTCAAATCTGCACCCTAAGTGTTAGGATATTAGATTAAAGTTTGTTTCAAGTTGAGTTAGGATCCTCACTATTGGCTTTTTTAATAACTACAACTCAAGTTAACAATTTTCAACTTTATCTTCTAAAGCTTACAGTGTTCAGCGGCTGCAGCAGTAAAATTGCAGTCTTGATGTGCTAGCTTTAAACCCGGGTTATAAGGAAAGTAAGTAGCATTTTAGAGCAAAGAATCGATTACTGAGATTTTGATGGTTATCTGGAATTTTGCTAGAGAGCACTAAATACTTTATTGGGAAGCCACTCACTTCAAAGTTTAGCTGCTGATCGGAATATAGTCGGTAATACTTCAACTAGTAACTGAGCGGTAAGGAGTAAGGAGGAGCTCGTGGCTAAGTAATAACAGCCGCACGGGTCGATCCAGGTACGCCTACGTCTGCCGGGGTTGTCCGTGGATGAGTGACCATCTTTACATAACGAGACTCCTCCTTGTCTTGGAAAGCACGTTATGCCTTTGGTCCCGGCTGTCATTCGTGGATCTTTAACAGTCGTTACGGGTCGTCAGAAGCCCGAAAGTCTGACAATCAGTAACTGCGTTGTGAGGTCAGATAGGCAGTCGCTCGATGTAAAATACTGGTATTCAGCTGCATCCAGTTAGACTGGAAGCCGACCCCAACGTAGTTGGCAAAAGACCAATATCGTAATCGCGAAAAAAATTCAACTTACCATGGAAAACTTCAATACCTACTCGACGCAAATGTATGGGACGGCTGATTATTTCTTGATGTTGGTGCCAAGGAAAAAGTTGTTCGGTTTGATGGTCTATGCCACACCCTTAAATTTGACGAGGGTGCAAATTAAGCGACACGTTGTAGGTATTGATTGAGCCAGTAGGTGGTCACATTTTTCGCGGCATCCGTTGCATTCTACCTTTTTGATACACGCTGTATAATACAGGATCACACAGTTTTAACAAGAGAGTGAAGAAACAAATGGTTAAATCCATAACTCGTCTGATTGTCTCTACTCTAAGAAAATCACCTAGGACTTTCATACAACAACACCATTATAATATATGTGCTAGAACTATGACAACTAGAACTATAACTGAAAAAATAAACTTAGAAAGAGGAATAATATCACGCTATAATTTCCAACAATTGTGTGCTAACTAACGTCATCAACTCCCCTTGTTTAAACGAAATAAGGAAAGGTTACCGATAACAAATGAACTCATCCCTTATCACACTCGACCCGTCCCGTGGGAGGCGATTAAGAGATTATACCCTTATGAACCGGAAAGATAATAAAACCAACTATAACACCAGACTCTAAATTAAATAAACATGGTTACCTGTAAATCGAATAATAAATGGGCAGCCTGTATTATTAAACAGAGGACGTTTACGTGTTACGTAGGTAAAAAAGAGGTCGTGCTAAGCTGTATTTTCTCGCCTCTATTTGTATTTTTTTAGGCTAAGAAATAATATTTATGTATGTCAATGTAACATTAAATATTTAACTTAGGTACTTGCATCCTACACATTGCAGTAAGAATTATACTGTAAGTAATTTGCCGAAACATACCCCGACTTAAGTATCGTGGGTTTGAACCCCCGACAGGCACATTATTTTGTGTAAATTATTTCATCACCGCTGCTCTCAAAACGGTGAAGGAAAACATCGTGAGGAAACCATCATGTCCTAGAACCAAAAACTGGAAGATATGTGACATCCTTATCCCGCACTGGGGCCGCGGGATTATGACCCGCTTCCCTCTCACAGAGAGGAGGCCTGTGTCCCAGCAGCTTTTAATATTAGCTTTTAATATTTACCCAGACATAATTAGTATGTCGAAGTCATCTTTAATTAGCACCACAGTTAGTAATAGTACTAATGTTAAGGTGGTTATTAATTTATACTAGTTTGTAAGACAACAGAAAGTACCACTAACAGTATAGTTACACTTAATAACAAAAAGGTATTTTCTAGCTCTAAAATAGTTAACTGTAGAAAAGGGGCTAAGCAGAAATCCTTGAAATTATTTCATCAAAATATTCAAGGTTTTTCATCCAAACAATTGGAAATTGAATTGTTTTTAGAAAAAACAATGTTTGACATTATTTGTTTAACCGAGCATTGGTTAAAAGATTACGAAATGTTAATTAATTATGAGAATTATAGTGTGGCCAGTTGTTTTAATCGAACATCAATGGCGCGTGGTGGTTCATTAATCCTAATTAAAAATTGTATTAAATCGAAAAATCGTAAAGACATAGTTGAACTATCGTTTGAACATAGTATTGAACTTTCCTGTGTTGAGCTAGATAAGCATGTCATAGTGTGCGTTTACAGACCCCCAAATTATCAAAACTACTCTATATTCGAGTCAGTAATGGAAGAAGTTATGTCAAGACTTGCAGCTGGTAATAAGTCAGTAATTATCTGTGGCGACTTCAATATTAATATTTTAGAAAATAATTCAAATACCAGTAGATTATTAAATTTGTTTAAATCATTTAATTTATCAAATGTGTTTGTAGAACCTACCCGAATAACCACGACTACTGCTACATGTATTGATAATGTTTTCTGTTGTTGTGACTATTTAGATAAATCCATTGTTAATTATCTCCCTTCTGATCACAGTGGTCAAACCGTAACTTTTGAGTCCAACATAACTATGCAAAAAGTGCAGATACAATCCAGACCAATAACATCTGTTAATTTAAATAAATTTAATAACACTTTAATTTGTAAGTTAAATTATCAAGAACTGAAAATGAACAATGTTAATATTTTGTATAAAGAATTCTTTTCGGTAGTCCAAACAGAGTTCGATAATTCATTTAAGAAGATCATAAAAACCATCAGCCCTAAGTTTCTATTTAGTGACTGGGCAACTAGAGGACTCAGGAAAAGTAGGGAAAGACTTTTCGAGCTGTATGGCCTTAAGCCTTATAATAACACGGAAACTTTTAATAAGTATGTTGCTACTTACTCTAGAATTTTTAAGAACACTTGTAAGGCAGCTAAAGCCTTATACATTAGCAACAAGGTTAAATCAGCAGATAATAAAATAAAGACAGTTTGGAAAATTATCAACAATGAAACGAACAGGAACAGAAAGCATAATATTGATTACACACTGGAGTCGTCATGTGGTCTCATTTCCGATAGCAAAGAAGTTGCCCAAGAATTTGTAAATTTCTTTACCAGTATCCCACTTAAAACTACTGAGGTCTTAAACTCCTCGCCCTCGCTCTCTTTTGATTTAGTAAGGGCAAACGTTTCGGCCTGCCCGATTGAATTTAACTTTAAGCATATTAACCCCATAACAGTAATAAAAGCTTTTAAGCAAATTAAGATCAAACTGACCGAAGATCTTTGGGGAATGTCCATTAAAGTCTGTACCTCCATAATTGAGACTATAGCGCCTTACTTAGCCTTAATATTTAATTTTTGTGTAGATCAAGGAGTTTTCCCGGATTTAATGAAATACAGTAAGGTAATTCCACTTTTTAAATCCGGAGACAGTAAAGACAAAAATAATTATAGACCAGTATCCGTGTTGCCGGTTTTCAGCAAGGTGTTTGAAAAGGTAATGCTTAATCAAATGCTCAATCACTTTAACACGAATAAAATACTTCACGATCAACAGTTTGGTTTCACCAAAGGACGTTGTACGACCGACGCCGGTGTAACCTTATTAAAACACATTTTTAACGCGTGGGAAGAGGCCCAAGACGCCATAGGCATTTTTTGTGACCTCTCCAAGGCATTTGATTGCGTCGATCATGAAACCTTACTCTTGAAACTTGAGCATTACGGACTTGGAAAACTTGCCCTCAGTTTAGTAAAATCTTATTTAAATGATAGACAACAGCAAGTTCAAATAAATGGTGTCAATTCACTCTGTTTAAAAGTTGAAATGGGTGTTCCACAAGGCTCGATATTGGGTCCTTTCCTCTTTTTAGTGTATATTAATGATTTACTCCATTTATTAAAAAATCAACCACAAATGGTGCTATTTGCTGATGATACTTCATTAATTTTTAAGGTAGATAGACGTGCTACAAATTTTGACGACGTTAATAACGCCCTACTGCAGATCCAAAATTGGTTCACTGCTAATAATTTAGTATTAAATGGGAAAAAAACTAAGTGCATCAGATTTTCTTTACCAAATGTCAAAAGTAGTGATTGTGAGATAGTATTGAATCAAGAGAAACTATAATTCGTCGATAAAACCGTTTTCTTGGGGATTACGCTCGACTCAAGACTACAATGGGGTCCTCATTTAATATCACTTGCAGGACGGCTAAGTTCAGCAGCTTATGCTGTCAGAAAAATCCGTCAATTTACTGATGTAGATACCGCGAGGCTAGTCTATTTTAGTTACTTTCATAGTATCATGTCTTACGGTATTTTACTTTGGGGACGGGCTGCAGATATCGAGTCCATTTTTATTCTGCAGAAACGAGCCATCAGAGCCATATATAATCTTCGCAGGCGCGATTCTCTAAGGGAACTGTTTAAGGATATTAACATCATGACGGTACCTTGTCAATATATCTACGAAAACATCATGTATGTAAGAAAAAATTTACATCTTTTTAATAAAAGAGGTGAAAGGCATAATTATAATACTAGAAATAAGGACCTATTAGCTCAACCAGGTTTCAGGCTGGCTAAAGTAGACTCATCGTTCATGGGGTACTGTATAAATGTTACAATAAAATACCTCCACACATACTTCAACTAAATGAGACGAAATTTAAAACTTGTATAAAACGCACACTATGCAGGCAGGCATATTATAAGTTGGGGGATTACATAAATGATAAAAAGGCTTGGCTCCATGCTGGTCCTGCTCCACAACCTCAACTAATTAATTAACATTTGAAGATACTGTTGGAACTGCTGAAGATTGTAAGAATAGCTTTGCATTGTGTAGACTCAATCACCATTGTATTGTATAATTGCTTAGCACATGTGTGAGTACTATGTACCTACTCTAAAGCTACCATTTACTGGGTACGTCTTTTTTTGACTTGGATGTGCCCTGGCGGCTGAGAGTGTGTCATGCTCACTCTAGTACCTCGCTGATGGTGGCGCGTGTGTTGGATCATTTAACGAATCCATACGTCAGGTTCGTCAACGGGCGCTGTTGGTGGAGGCTGGTCATACCTTAGCTGCCACGGCTTTTTTTAATTTTAATTTTGAATTGTTTTTTTTTTTTATTTTTTTAATACGGACGCTTTTAACGTTCATCGTTCTCACATGTATAATTTCAACATGAATGATGTAACCAATATTTTGTAACCATATTTTGATTTAAAAGAGTGTCCGTGGAGTTTCTTGCCCGTTCTTCTCCATAGATCTACGTTTTGGAATGGGCAACTAGCTTCAACTTTCTGACTTACCTACTGACCGACTCTTTGACAATTCAAAAGTGCCTGTAATTGGTTTAATTGAAATAAATGCTTTGAGTTTGAGTTTGAGTTTGAGCAGTGGGAACATTACATATAGGCTGATTACGGTTTTGGTATATCCGATGGAGAATATGAATATGAAGAAAAATAGTATAAACTTACAGTGAGAATAAACATAATAAGATAATATCAAAAGGATATCAATGAAAAAAAATTTTTTTAAATGAATTCAACAAATTCTGTTATGAGTATGACGAATGATTTTTGAATTGTGACAAAAATAAAGTCGGCACATACAAATCACTGTAGCAATTCGATTATAGGTGGCACCGGTGCTGATATAATTCCGCTCATATAATTGAAGGATTCGGACTCTCGAAGCGGTTATTGCAAAAAGAATTTCTGGTACATTTTGAGGAAAAGTATGAGGAAATACGAAGCAATATAATTGTGTGTGACATGAAGCAATAAATATGTAAATCAAATTGAACAAAACGTACTTATTTGTTTTCTGTATAATTATCATAGGAGCCCACATACAGACACATGTTGTTTGTACTTAAGTTTGATGCGATAAGGTAGCCCGCGGAATTAAAATTTTCTTACGTTTTTTTTTTCAATTTGTTGGTCAGTGTCAGGTTGTACGTTGATTAAAATATGATTCGCGGCCGTAACTAACATGGCTTTCCAGAATTATAATCATTGTAATCTGCAATACAACTCCATAAGTTAGGGTTTACCTCAAACCTCATGATTTCATGAAATCGCTAGATTGGAGGTCAATTCTGACTTATGGAGTTGTATTGTTGATTCTAGTGATTATAATTCTGTAAAGCAATGTTAGTTACGGCCGCGAATCACATTTTAATCAACGTACAACCTGACACTGACCTGCAAATTGCAAAGAAACGTAAGAAAATTTGAATTTCGCGGGCTACCCTGAGGCTTTCGATTTAAGGGCAGAAACTCCAGAACACCTCGTACCACGATAACTTACGATCATAATACCATTTTTCGTCCACGTTTATACCTACATACTTCTCCATACACGCGTGCCCAACTAAGCTTCCTAAAGGACATCTCTAATAAGATCGTCGCGTCGTCTAATCTTCTCGAGCGTCCTTGCCGCGTTCCGAGATTTTAACTTGGAAGACATAAAATAAAAGTTGGTTGCACTAGGTAGTACTTACCTACCTACTAATCCTCATGAGTTTACTCTCCAAAGTTCAGCAGGTTAGAAACTATGCTCTTTTGATTACTATCTGGGTACATAGTTACATACAGATTCTAGTTTCAAAATTAAGCTCACAGCCACAAAACTCCATAAATGCAATCACAGTGATACCTATGTATATCTGCTGGCTGTGGTTTCACTTGCACCCTAAGATGTATTTAAGTACATTAAGGTGTTTACCTTAATGTACTCAAATACATCTTAAAAGATTTGTACTCGTCATTATGAACAACTTTAAGTAAAATTTGAAATCGCGAACAGAAATATCTGCTGTTCCCTACATTATCACTAGTTATGCGACGAACATAAATGTAGGGAACAGCTAATTGTTTTTTCGCATTTTTAGATTTGGTCCCATAGTAAAAGTTGTTCATAATGATGAGTCTATCAAAATCTAAATCTTTTCGGTAAAAGAGGTGAAAGACACAATTATAGGACTAGAAATAGGGACCATTTAGTTCAACCAGGTTTCAGACTAGCTAAAGTAGACTCATCCTTCATGGGGTACTGTTTAAAATGTTATAATAAAATACCTCCGCACATACTCCAGTTAAATGAAACGAAATTTAAATCATGTATAAAACGCACACTATGCAGCCAGGCATATTATAAGTTGGGAGATTACATTGCTGACAAAAATGCTTGGCTAAATGCTGGTACTGCTCCACAAGGACGCTTAAACTAATTGATTAGCATTCGGAAATATTGTTGGAGCTGCTGAAGATCAAGAAAAGAGAAAATTGTCTTTGCATTGTGTAAATTCAATCTCTTAATATTGTATAATTGCATAGCACATGTGTGAGCACTATGTAGCTAATATAAAGCTACCTTTTACTGGGTTCGTCTTTCACTGACTTGAATGTGCCCTGGCGGTTGAGAGTATGTCATGCTCACTCAAATGTCTCGCTGGTGGTGGCGTGTGTGTTGGATCATTAAGTTCCCTTCAAAATGGTTGAGCTAATTGGTGCTGATCCATGCGTCATGTTCGTGAACGGGCGCCGTCAGTTGGGACTGGTCGTCTCTTAGCTGCCACGGCTTATTTTTAATTTAGTTGTTTTTAGTTTTTATCTTTTTCATTACGGACGCTTTTAACGTGCACGTCTTTCTACATTGTTCTCACATCTATATTTTCAATATGAACGATGTAACCAATATTATGTAAAATATTTGATTTAAAAGAGTGTCCGTGGAGTTTCTTGCCCGTTCTTCTCCAGGATCTACGCTTTGGAATGGGCAACTAGCTTCATTTTTCTGACTGACCGACCCAAGACCGACCCTTTGACAATTCAAAAGTGCCTGTAATTGGTTTATTTGAAATAAATGCTTTGAGTTTGAGTTTGAGTTTGAGTATAATGCCCTAGAAGGATAACGGTGATTAAAATTACACCTAGTATAAATTAGCCTATATTTTAATGCAGGTTTTCATCCAAATCCGTTCAGCCGTTAAAGCGTGATAGAGAAACATACAAACATACAAACTCACATCAATCTGCAACTCTTTTCCCAACTATGTTGGTGTCGGCTTCCAGTCCAACCGGATGCAGCTGAATACCAGTATTTTAAATGGAACGACTGCCTATCTAACTTCCACAACACATTAACTGGGTAATGCGATACCCCTTACATTCAAATTCACATCCCGACTCCAAATTTTTTCAGAAATATTTTACTTTAAAAAGAGAAACTGCAGCTCACCTAAAATAAAAATGAAATAGAGTTTAATGTTACATTCAAGTTGTTCACGGACTGATTCTCGCGTCTCGGAATTAATATGCAGAGCTGAATGCCAACCTTTACTTACGTAGATAGTGTGCGCAGACCATTATATTAACGGTCTTACTATAGGAATTGTTACTACCTGAGAATATTATACAACTGTTTTGTTCTGCTTCTGTATTCAAGCGTTGTTTGAGTTCTATTGACGTTTGACGGGTTAAATTCATGTTAGTGAATTAAACCAAATAAGAGGGATTGGAGCTCGTGATGGCTAATAACAGTAATAACAGCCGTACGGGTTGATCCATCAGTTTAAGCTATGCTTGCCGGAGTTGGTCCGTGGATGGGTGTCCATCTTTACATACCGAGACTCCTCAGTGCCGTAAAACACGTTAAGCCGTTGGTCCCGGCTGCATGTCGTTACGGGTCGTCAAAGGCCCGAAAGTCTGATAACCAGTCTTACCAAGAGGTATCGTATTACCCGTTACTTGCTTGTGGAGGTGATATAGGCAGTCGCTTCATGTAAAATACAGGTATTCACCTGCATGGGCATGCCACAATTGCAGTGATAAGTCCCCTCTTGGAGGAGTGGTTCGAGAGGCGCCACGACGTCCTCACCTTCCGCCTGACGCAGGTCCGCACCGGACACGGTTGTTTCGGGAGGTTCCTGTTCCGCCCCGCACACTAATAATATAAAGGCGAAAGCTTGTGAGTGTATTTGTTTATGTATTTGTATGTTTGTTACTTCTTCACGCTCAAATGGCTCGACCGATTTGGATGAAGTTTGGTATGTAGATAGCTTATACCCTGGATTAACACATAGGCTACTTTTTAATAGGCATATACCACTTCTGAGCAAAGTCCTCCCTTTTATTTGTCCATATACGTCTGTCCTCTGACTTTGCGGGCCAGTCCTTTCGGTAGGACCTACCATCTTGTAGGTCGCGTAATTTTTTGCCACTGAATAATAATAGCAAGAGCTTGTTCTATTTATCAGCAAGTATCTTCCGCCAGGCTTCACCCGCGTGCATTATTTTACGGGAAATTATCCCACGGGAACGTACTACTGCGACAAAACCTAATCCAAGTCATTTTTTACCCGTGTGCCAAATTTCATCCAAATCCGATCCGCTGTTTTAGCGTGAAAACGTAACAAACAAACTCACTTTCGCATTTATAATATTAGTTAGGATTCATCATCCTTCTAACCTAATCCCTTTGTCTAGGTTGTTGGTCAAAGGAAAATAAAGAGGACCACATTTATTCTTTGTGATATGCTCCCACTCGCTACAATAGAACCCTCTTCATTATCACAACCCTCAAGTGAAGTCCCAAAGCAAACTCTCCAAGATTCCGCCCTCTGTTGACATGTCATAACATATTGATGCATTATCGTACCACACAAGTCAACATGTATTGTTCAACAAAGTGCAAGTCACTCTAGGGACATTTTCTGTTCACCTGCTTTCGTATGCGACACGAGTTCTGCAGATCATTTACGATAAATTCTTGAGTTAGGTGAGGGTAGTGCGGAGAAGAGGAATATGTAGTGTTTGGTGTCTTATTATGGTATCTGGGTTGGAGATAGGAATGCATTGTTGTAATTACAGATTATTCTGGTACTTTTAAGCATTAAATAGTAGTAAACGTTCATAGTAAAATGATTTCATTGATTCATATTTTGGAATGAATAAAATGAAAGGATACGCTTGCCGACTAATTAACCTTCAATCTGTTTCTGAATAAAAATAAATATTGCCTAATTAGTTATCCAATACTTCCTGCTGATTAGGTTATAAATATGTAGGTAGGGCCTTTATTGGCCTGCGTAATTATTTACGCAGTAGGTACTAGCGACGCGCCGCCGGGGTCGCGGGTTGTTCGAAAGAGATACCGTTGCCCTGGCATAGGCAACTGAAGGTACACGGGTGGGTTTTAGTCAGTAAAAGTCTGACACGCCCTCCCGCTCCACCCGGAGCGGAAGAAATCATTTGATGATTTCCCATCCACAAAAAAAAAAGTACATGTGACGCATCCCTGCTTCACATGGGTGATATAGCGACAAGTCAAAATATCGAGATGTCTGTGCTTAATCTAAGTTAAATATATAAATGTACATATTATACACATGGACTTTCTGGAATACATTCTCATAATAATACTGAAAACCGCATCAAAATCGATTGTGTAGTTTGGAAGAACTAAGTGGTCACACAGACAGACACGAAAAGCGACTTTGTTTTATTAATATGTATAGATAGGTACACGTCATAGACTAAAACAACTATTAAATCTTATTTATTTTACAAAAGTCTCTGTTAAACCATTATGCACATTGATACACTCTACTTAACCATCTGTAATCTCAATCTCACATTCCCCTAAGTAACCAAGCTACACGTAGTTTGATTTCAGCTAAGTTGCACTTAATCTAAACTTAACTAACTCCATATTGAGTTTTCAAGTTTATGGAATGTATTAAATACATTCTAGATGTGATATGAACCGGTTTCTGATCTCGCCACGTTTCCTCATTAGTGATCGTATTAATTTCATATTTAGATAGCTACGTTAGATTTGCAATAATAAAGTATGAATCCCTATGGAAAATTCTGTGGACGCGTCTCTCCTCAATTTAAACGCGGAAATAATTAATTCTTATAAATTGTTATTTTTGTGGTCTTTTAAACAAGGTGTAATTGAAATAGGGTTCGTACATTATGAACAACTTTTACCATAGAACTGTACATTTCATCATCATCATTCTCCTGCCTTATCCTAATTTGTTTGGGGTCGGTGTAAAATGTCCCTTCTCCCATACTTCTCTATTATTCGTCATCCATACATTTATGTCGCATAAATCATTTGCCTAGCCATTTCCCAACTATATTGGGGTCGGCTTCCAGTCTAATCAGATGCAGCTCAATACCAGTATTTTACTTGGAGCTATTGCCTGTCAGACCTCCACAACCAGTAACTGGGTAATACAATACCCCTTGGTTAGACTGGTTGTCAAGGTTTCGGACTTCCGACAACCCATAACGACTGTTAAAGATCGGCTTATGACATGCAGCCGGGACCAACGGCTTAACGTGCTTTCCGAGGCACGGAGAGGTCTTGGTATTTACCTATAGATGGTCACTCATCCACGGACCAACCACGGCAACCATAGCTTAGCCTCATCGATCGATCCGTGCGGATGTTATTACTTAGCCACAAACCCACATTTACTCGTATGTCGTGAAATTTGCCATAAAAATATTATTCCGAACAAAAAAATTTTTTACGCGATGTCAGTGTTATTCTGATGGTAAAAGTTGTTCATAATGATGTTCATTACAATGACCTACTTTGGAGTTATGTCCTTACTTATAGAGTATTAACTTGTCTTATCCCATTTAGTTTGAATCTGAAACCCAAACATAAGTTACCACTAAACTGACAAGTATTTACTCATAAAATTCATGACTATCAGGGATAGTTCATGTATGTCATTATGTACTAAGGATTAAATTTAAAAAAAAAACCATTTTATAAGCAACATCACCTTTTATTTACCTTTAAATGGTCGCAAATTAGCAATGAAAAATATTTTCCTGGTGTGCCTGTTTCGTTCAGAAAAACGTACAAAATGGCTATCGACAACATTCATATTATTTTGTCTCTGAGGCTGCGGGTGCGAAACCAGCGGTTAGGAGCAGTGGCCGTGCGTACAAAATCGTTCCGCCGCCACTGCCCCGCTCCGTGACGTACAGAATTGTTCCGCCGCCACCGCCCCGCTCCGTGACGTACAAAATTGTTCCGCCGCCACCGCCCCGCTCCGTGACGTACAAAATTGTTCCGCCGCCACCGCCCCGCTCGGCCACCGCTCCCTACCGCTGGTTTCGTGCCCACAGCCTTAGTTCCTCGTTTCTTCAGTAGCAAATAAACAAATGAAGTGCTTTATTTGTTCGAGTAAAAGATTTTAATTGAGCTGCATTCAGACATGGAATTGTACGGTAAATTATTAGTCCCTTGTTGGTTTCATTGAAGTAGGTAGTACATATTTTGCTAGCCGCTTGATAAAGTTTTTAGTAATATACATACTTTTTTTCTGTGGGGGATATATCGGACTCCTACCGACTAAAACCCCACGGTACCTACCACTACCATGAGTTGGGGGCCCGGGAAATACTTGCACATCTATGCGCACCCCTGACTAGTATTGGTCCGCCATGCATAGCGGGACCCATACGAGTACTCAGGTGACTGGGGCCGCTGTCAAACTGGGACCGCGGTCCCAATTGCCTAACGCATTTTTTTATTATCTTTCTTCAGGCTACTGGGACTACTCGCGGCACGTTATTTTGTTTAATCGTAATTTTACTGTAGTAACAAGTATTTGAAATAAAAAGCAAAACACATTTTGATTGTAAAATAAAAATGTTTCATCTTCATAAAAACGCAGAGGTAGATCAAAAATCGAATAAAGCAATATTTTTGGAAGCACGAACCCACACAAACACAATAGGTACCTATTAGTACTCCAAATTGCCTACAAGTTTTTAAAAACATTGACGCAATAGAGTTTGTATTAAAATACGTCTAGACGAACAAAAAAGGATTCTATTTACTAAATTCTTGTACTACATTTAAATAAATTATACTTTAATTATAGTATTATAGGTACAGTGGGCTGCATTAATTGGGTACCCCAGTTGTACGAGTATTAAAATTAACTTTGCTACAACTTTGCAATTCAAACAATACATCCTTAAGAATAATACAAAAAGTGTTTCTTATGGACGAGATTCGAATCATCGAATCATTGGTTATACAACGATTACTGCGAGCTCTTACCAACTAAACTAAACCAAACTAAACAGTTAGGTAGTTAATGAATTATCAAACTACTTGTCGTTATAACTCTGTCTCTGTCTATGAAATCGTAGTGAATGAATAGTTTGTTTTTAGAGGGTAGTTATGCATACATTTTACTAATCTCTAATGAAGTTAGTTAAAAAAACACAATAGTGCCTAAGACTTGAACCTCCAATCTTATGCAAGGCCACATCCATACTGTTCGGCAAATTGTACAGAAGACCGAGGAGTACAATCACCCGCTGTGTATGGCATTCGTGGACTACGAGAAAGCCTTCGACTCCATCGAAATATGGGCAGTTCTGGCCTCTCTGCAACGATGTCGAATTGACTTGCGCTACATTGAAGTGTTGAGGTCTCTGTATGACGCTGCCACGATGACTGTCCAGATCGAAGATCAAAAAACCAGCCCCATCCAACTGCTCAGAGGGGTGAGACAGGCGGATGAGATATCCCCGAAACTGTTCACCAATGCTTTGGAGGACGTCTTCAAGACGCTGGACTGGACTGGACAGGGTATTAACGTGAATGGCGAGTAACACCTTCGCTTTGCCGATGACATCGTCATATTAGCGGAGATGCTGGAACAGTTAGACCAGATGCTGCACAGCCTAAATGGAGCCTCTCGGCGAGTTGGCCTCGGTATAAATTTAGACAAGACGAAAGTCATGTACAATTCACTCGCCTTGCCGAGTCCAATCCGCATCGAGGGGTCGCTTCTTGAAGTTGTGAAGGAGTATGTCTACCTAGGGCAAGTCATCCAGCTCGGTAGACACAACTTTGAAAAAGAAGCCGACAGAAGGATCCAATTGGGTTGGACAGCGTTTGGAAAACTTCGTCAAGTCTTTTCGTCATCCCATCCCGCAATCAAATCTGGTTTTCAACCAGTGCATCCTGCCCGTTATGACATACGGTGCTGAAACGACCCTACTACGGACCCACGGTCCTACTTGATCTATGCTGTGCCCGACAGGGTCCATAATTGTGACTATATAATAATTTCCCTACCAACTGTATACATTATGGTACGCAATAAAGAAATTGAGAATTGAGAATTGAAACGTGGACACTAACAGTTGGGCTGGTCCACAAATTCAAGGTCGCTCAGCGCGCTATGGAGCGGGCTATGCTCGTAGTTTCTTTGAAGGATAAAATCAGGAATGAAGTTATCCGGAAAAGAACCGGAGTAACCGACATAGCTAGCAGAATAAGCAAACTGAAGTGGCAGCGGGCTGGCCATGTTTGTTGAAGGACCGATGGCCGGTGGAGCAGACGGGTCCTGGAGTGGAGACCGCGTATCGGTAAGCGTAGTGTGGGACGCCCCCCAGCTAAATGGACCGACGACCTGAAGAAAGTGGCTGGGACAGACTGGATGCGGAAGGCGGAGGACAGGTTGTTGTGGCGCAGACTGGGAGAGGCCTATGTCCAGCAGTGGACTGCGATAGGCTGAGTTGATCAAATCTACATAGGGTGTTTACCCTTATTTGCAAATTAATGATTGTGAATTTGAAAGACACTATTTATTTAAAATACCAAATAGGTAAACAATTTTAGAGAAATTATTGTCATCGTCATGAGCAAATTAACTCGCACTGTGTAAACAGCCAAGGCAAGCCGAGCTACTGACATACGAGTACACAGTGCGAGCAGTAGCTGTCTAGTCAGCAGCTCGCACTGTATAAACAGCCAAGTCAAGCCGAGCTGACAAGCGAGTATACAGTGCGAGCAGCTGTCTATTGTCTAGACAGCAGCTCGCACTACGCAAGCCATTACTGTCATCACGTTAAAAATATGCACCCATATTTTAACGAAACGAAAGTAAGAAGTGTCATTTTACTACAGCTAATTAAAAGTCCAACTTTAGTTCACTCGTTTCTTTACTTAATTCAAAAATATTGAATGAAAAAGTACCAAAATCTAGTCCAAACATTACAATATCATTGAATTTGGCTAAAGTAAAATATGGGCCACTTAAATCATTTCTCACATTACTTCTGGCAGTAAGCCAGTTTTTTTTTTTGACGGCACCGACCGCGTCTTCGCAATGCGTGGGTACCTATATTATCATGACCGATCGTCTATGACTTCTGAATAGTAAAGACGTATTATGACCCCTTAACGTACCGTACTTATTTTCTGACGGTACAATGTTTCATATTTTTTCCTGCATGCAAATCGGTATATCTGCTTATTTATAACTTCGATGACTGATGTGTTTTTGATGTGATAGTGATGTCTGTTCTGCTTTTTATCTGATGTATCTGTTAATGGTGCATTTTATGGAGCTTTTGTCTGTGAATTTGAATAGGTAGGTGCATAATATGCACCTACCTATTCAAATTCACAGATTATGTCAGAATAGTTTTTGTATTCGTAAAGACTGATTGACATTTGCACTGGTTTAGTGGCTAGTAGGCACTCAGACTTGAGGTCTTTACGTGACACTTTACGATGATAAACTGTTACTTTGGACTGACGTTTCGACACGACATAACTTGCAGACATTACCTACAAAACAATAATGAAATTTCTTTTGTTTCATAATAGCTGAACAAGAGACTATAGTTGGGAAGAAGAAAACCAATACCAATGTAGAAGTACTTAAAGTAGTTTAATGATTTTTAGATATACATATTTTGTACTTTAATTTTAATTTTGGGTGTGTGACTTGGCTATCGCATTAGGTGTAAGTCCTGTAATGGTAGTTTTAAGGCATTTAAATAGATAAATAAATCAAGAACTGGTGGCAGAAACCACAAATTCATTTGGCTTAACTGCAAACTTAAGTCGACTTACAATAAAGGTCCTTACAGAAGCGTTCAAATCTTAAACGCAAACTCAACTACTTGCAATATATTGAGCTTAAACAAGGAACTTAACTTCGCGTAAAACTTGGCACAACAAAATAATTAAGCGCAAAACCAGAACACGGTGAGGCATCACTCTCGACGCGTCCCGGTGAGAAATATCCGGGCAATATGTTCGCCGGTATATCCGGAATAATCCGAGAACGGAGCGTTGCAATTTGTCGGGGAACCCGAACCCACGCTGATGGCGCGTGTCCGTACATTCAAGAGGGTTGTCTGATAGGCCCTGTTGAGACGTGACCACCATTTTGGTTGACAGACATGCTCATTATGCATCGTCATCTTCAGGGGATATCTGTGCTGGTGTGCTGAGACTGTCAGTTAATTACCTCTAGGGGCTTACTATGAGCTCTTATAGCAGGGCAGAAGTTGACCGTTTCCAGTGAGAGAGAGTGACGGTGCTATAGGTCGTATATAGCTCCGTCACTCTCTCTCACTGGAAACGTTCAACTTATGCCCTGATATAAGAGCTCATAGTAAGCCCCCTGGACAAATATCCATTCCAAACAAAAGTAATATAATTGTACCTAATAATAACTTCATAAATTCTAGGATTATGTTTGAGCGATGGTTAATCTTTTACACTTTAATATATGATCAATCAGTTGGCTGTCTGTCTTCAATCTTGGAACCACTGTAATTGCACTTACAATATTTTTTGATGTGGAATAAAACTTACCAGCCAGTAACATACCTACTTGAAAACTGCTAAGGCTTGATACGGTCACAAAAATAAACAAGTTTACGTTATTTAAACCCTCTTTTCAACCGAACTATCTCACAGATTGTTCTCAAAAGATGTGGATGCTATTTGGCCTCTAGCCATTCATGGCCAGTTGTATCGGCGGCGATCTTCAATACCGTATGACATTTAGAAATCCCGAATTTCTGAGTAGAGCTGTTGCACTGCCCTGACATTGTTACGCTTCTTTGCCTATAATGCATGAAGCTTTGCGCTAAATGGCTCTGTAAATGCTCTGTGGACTTAACTTACAATGAGCATACAATATTCTATTCTCATAGTTTTTTACCATAATATATCCTATCTAAAATAAATACTTAATTCAAGTTTTAGTTTATAATAACAAAATATTACGAATATCTTAATATGACATTACGTTCCCATTAATTTATACGTATAATGTCAATAGAAAACACTGCCACGTGAGGTTCACGTGACGTTGTATGGGAACTTCATGGAAATCTGGGAATCTTGTTTGTGTTGGTTGATGCAGGTGTACGGGAGCAGTGGTGGCCCAGTGGTATTGGCCGCGACTTACAAGTTGTAGGTCGTAGGTTCAAACCCCGGCAGGCGCTTTAGGTACTTTGTGTAAATTATTTCATCACCGCTGCTCTCAAAACGGTGAAAGAAAACATCGTGAGGAAACCGGCATGTCCTAGAACCAAAAATTCGAAGACATGTGACATCTACCAACCCGCAATGGGCCCGCGTGGTGGATTACAGCCCACTCCCTCTCACCGAGAGGAGGCCTGTGTCCCAGCAGTGGGAACATTATAGGCTGATTATGTGATGGTGTACTATTTGTTTCCCCAGCTGTTTGCACAGCTGGATACAATGATAATAATATTCACCGTGACTTTACAAGCATGAAAAAAGATAAATTACATCTATCAATTGGGATATATTAGTGTGCATGTTTGCATTAATAAAGGTTACTCTCTGACATTAGTTATTCAACTAAAATCCTTTGCAAAAAAAACGGGCACCTTACAGTCATTGGCTTTTCTATGGATAATATTAATATTTTTAGTATGTCATTAGCATAAATGACTAGAAATTTCTTATTATCATTGAAAACATAGTTTTTAACCCTTAAATCTTGGAATCAGTGTTTTAGTCAATGTAAACAGAGAGTCATGTTAAAATGGAAATTTTTAGGGTATAATTAAGACTACGAGTATTTTTATGTTATTTTAATAAAAAAAGACATTAAAAAATAAAAATTAATAACGAGTATGACCTCCCCTTGCAGAGATTACGGTATGTAATCGTCTTGGCATGCTTTTCACCAGGCTTTGATGGTCTCCTGTGGAATGTGTACCCACTCAGCCGAGATCACACGTTTAAGCTCCCTGATGTTTTGTGGAAGGGGTTGGACAGATCGTACTCGCCTTTTTAGAAGGTCCCAGACGTGCTCAATGGGGTTAAGGTCGGGGCTCCGCGCTAGCCAATCCAGACGACGAATACCGACCTCTTGCATATAAGCATCTACGTCGACAGAACGGTGGTACCGCGCATTAACGTCCATTTAAATGGCATCTTCACCAATTACAGTCAGTGCGGGCTGTGCATGTTAACAAATTATTCCTGTTATGTACCCTTGCGCATTTAGTGAGCCATTTTCAATGAACACTATCTCGGTACGATAGCTGGAAGTTATGCCCGCCCAAAACATAACGGACCTTCCACCATAAGGGGTGATTTCTTCAAAACACACGTCGGCATAGCATTCCCCTGGTCTTCGTAACACTCGCCGACGTCGGTCCTTACCATTCAGATAAATTCGAGCCTCATCGGAGAAAAGTACGCTACTCCAGTTACCAGTGTCCAAGATAGACAATTTCTAGTGAACCTTAGTCGAGCAATCCGGTGCTCACGGAGTAACTTGGGGACCGGGGCTGGTCGTCGACTGCGTATATCAACCGCTAAAAGCCCCCTCCTCACTGTCCATAGGCTAACTTGTGCTCCTCGTACCTCTACAAGGTTTCTTTTGAGGTCTATGTAACTGCATTTGCGATTTCTCAGCGCCTGAGTCACTAAAAAGCGGTCGTCTCGTTGTTGTGTGTAACGTTATCTCCCAGAACCTTGCCATCTTTGAACGGAACCTGTATCTTGGTATCGAGTCCAGGTTCTTTGGACGGTGGAACGACTCACGTTTAACCGCTGTGAG
This sequence comes from Cosmia trapezina, assembly GCA_905163495.3. Lineage (NCBI taxonomy): Eukaryota > Metazoa > Arthropoda > Insecta > Lepidoptera > Noctuidae > Cosmia > Cosmia trapezina. The sequence continues at coordinate 11,385,840 of LR991033.1, forward strand.
CCGTAACATTGGCTACACCCCTCTCCCAGCAGTGCTATAATTTTATTAGCTCTTATTGCTTTTTCTGCCATTACAATCGGCACAAAGATATCTGTTTTAAGTCACAATAAGGCAGGATTATGCGATAAACAAAAAATATTCTAATCAAAATAACGAGAAGTTAGTTTTAGTTGCCTGATAACCTTTTAACCGCAAACCTGCGAATAGTAAGTAAAAAGTCATAAACTGAAAAGGTATTATTATTTTTAAAAACAACAGTTTCGAATTTGAAATTAACTTTTTTTCATACCCAGACTCTTTATTAAGTGCCAGTAACATAGTTTGGCTATTAAAACCTCTTTAGAACTAAATGATTACCAATAATGTAGAAAAATCCAAAGCCCGTTTGTTTTGCAAAGGAGTGTAGATAAACTTTAAATTCAGTGAACAACCAAATAAAAGCAAAAATACGCCAACTCTGTACAGTGACTTCCTCATGCGGCTTAGCACGTATGCGTCGGCCATCGAAATTAAAAAATGTTGAGCTTTTTATTGGAAATTACTGTTCTGATACATCGAACGTCGAGCGATGCAACGCCTGGGTTGTTCCCGCATTACAGAAAAATTTATACAGACATTTATTTTAATAATGGTCTTATGGGACGGTTTGTAGCAATATTATTAACTCTATTATGTGACTGAGCTTGTTTACCCGACTGTGGCGATGCCCAAAAAGAGTGTTATGTGTTTGACCTGTATGTAAGTATGTATGTATGTATGTCCGTTTCTTTGTTCCCTGGTAACTCCTAAACGAATTAACGGATTTGGATAAATTATACGTCTTTAGATTTGTCTTGGTAGCGCGAGTGTCACTGGCTACAATAACATCAAAAATAAAGTAAAATGGTTGATTTGGGGTGACATTATTGTGGAGTTCGAAATTTTTGTGTCTTCTAATACCATCGAGTGGGATATCAAAATAAAGGGTTTTAAAAGGTAATTACAAAAATATATACGACTTAATATGTTTAAAAGTAATTCGAAGTGCCAAATCGAATTTTGATAAAAAAAAATTTGCTTTGAGCAGAGTTAGGACCTCGAAGGTTTGGCTATTTGTGCACTGATCCAAAAAAGCTTTAAGATAACCCTCACGGTCAAAACTCCTTTCAAGAACTAAATCGTCTGCGAAATCTTTCACATTTGTAAACTAAAAAGCTGGATATAAAAAAAGTAATTAAAAAAAACTAAACAACCCGACTGCAGTAAAAAATTAAAACTGAAAAGCTAAAAACAAGCCCATTTTAAATTTTATAAAGTTTTTTTTTTTTAATAACTTTTTTTTATTAATAGTTTACAAGGACCGTACTATGACGCGAAAAAGATCATGGATCCGTCGAGAAAAAAGGATGTAGCTCCCTCTCACACTGGAAACGTTCAACTTCTGCATTGCTATAAGGGCTCAATATAGTAACCCCTCTGCAGCTTTATTAGTCTAGTAGTGTGCTGTGTTCCGTTTTTCATTCGTAGATCTTTGACAGTCGTTACGAGCAGACAGACGTCTGTCAACCAATCTTACCGAGAGGATAACGTGTTATCCAGTTACTGGCTTGTGTGAGGTCAGATAAGCAGTAGGGCCATGTAAATTACTGATTTAGCTGCATTCGGTTAGACTGGAAGCCGACTACAATACGAGTATAGTTGGGAAAAGCTAGGCAGATGATGATGATGAAATATTAGCTAACTAGTTTTAAGTAGACTATAGAGTGTTAAGCCTTAAGAAATTGTGAAAACCGTTTAGTCAAATCCGATATTGCCACCGACGTTTGTCAACCATCAGCTTTTCACTTTTTCCACCTTTAGGAATCAAGGTACCTACCTAAATGAGTCGAATCAAACCGAATTGAAGCATCAATTTCATTTCCAGAATTCTTTGGAAGCCAAGTGAAGATGAAATTCAATATGTATGCAAAACAATTTTTTTAATCAAACTGTACTTAGAATTTGCATCGATATTTTCACCTTGCACCTTGACTCAAGTAGACATTAATATAGAATACGTCTATAGTCCCTTGGAGTTCTAAAAAAATCAAGCTTCTAAGTCAACGCAATAAAAAAATAAGGCTACATATTACTCCTACTATAACTACTACTTCCCGTTGACCTAGAATCGTGAAATTTGGCAAGAAGCAATGTCTCATAGTACTAGTAAAAGAATAAGTCCGAAAATCGTCAATTTATAATTTTGTCACATTTTTTTTTTGCTATTAGGTACATACTTAAATTTGTATTTGGAGAATTGACCATGACGTATATCAATGTATGGGAGAACATGTTTTTCAACTGCAATGTTAAGTTTTTTTTGGGTTAAATTCTTCTGAACTACGGAACCCTTCATTGTGCGTGGTCCGATACGCAATTGGCCGGTGTTTTTTTTTTCATTAAAGAACTTCTGAGTTCCCTGCAATTGCCCGGAAATTATGTAGGCTACTTGTTTTCATCTAATACGTACAAAGTTAATAAAATCTCACAAACTTATAAACTGAAATAATCTTTCGATAGGCAAAAATTTTCAATGGGGTAAGATAATATTTGTTTATTTAATCGACTATCTAAAAGCTTGAAAGTTACCAAGGATGACTGGATAATTACTCAGTAGTCTGGAAAATGAAATCTCATCTCTTCAAAATTATCAATAATTTTGGCAAATTACGCTAAACGAACTTTTTCAGATAAAATATTCAGAAAAGTTAAGACGGGTAATTACTAAAATCATTTTTAAGGTCATGGCTACTGGAAAAGATAAGCCTTTTGTTTCACAGACCAGCTAACCTAGTCAGATGGCGCCTTGATTTTGTGAACGACATACTAGTATTCTACGAGTAATAGACAATGTGCAGGTGCAGATTTGCATTCGTAACTGGTTTCGCATGTTTGACAGAATAGATGCAAATAAGAAGATCTACAAAAAATCGTAGAACATACATGGGGGTTAAATCGATAGGTATGGGACTCTGCTATCAGCTCGCACTGGCTTGACACCTTAAAAGAAACACCCTGTATAAAAAACCGGCCAAGTGCATGTCGGACCACGCACAATGAAGGGTTTCGTAGTTGAAAAGAGTTTATCCCAAAAACAAACTTAACATTGTAATCCCAAAAAATATTTTTTTTATGTGATAAAATTATAAATTAATATTTTTTGGACTTTTTCCTTCACTTGTGCTATCAGACCTTTTTTCTTGCCAAATTTCATGTTACTAGGTCAACCGGAAGTACCCTTTTGGTTTTGGTTTACTTGCGAGTATCAAAATATGTCACATAAATGGCCGTATTTTTACTGTACTGCGTTGACTTATAGAGACCAAAGACCTACGTATTTGTTATTAATTCAACTTGATAACTCCACGCATTCCTGAGAAAAAGGGTCTTGACAGACTGACAGACAGACAGACCGGACAACGAAGTGATCCTATAAGAGTTCCGTTTTTTCCTTTTGAGGTACGGAACCCTAAAAAAAGAATCAGAAGAGGGCTGGAGCTAGATGCAGTAGTGCAAGAATTAAAAACAAGAACATCACGTATGCAGTCACCAGCGAACGACTGGTTGTAATGGCTAGGTTATGTCATGAAGCAATTTTGCACCTTTATAATTTAGCAACTAACTAGGAGTCAGTATTATCATAACAGCACCCAAAGAATAAAGCCTTTCTATATCTTAGACTTCATCACGAATTCCGTCGCAAAGATAAACTCTTTAAAATATTCTAGGAGCGCTCAAATTAAAACACACTACCTCAGTGTTCAAGAAGTACAAAACATTTAAGATTTTGCGGGGAGAGATTTAATATAATACACAAAACAAATCTTAGAAGAAAAACGTCAAGAAAAGCCTTCAGGCGCTTCGCTTGAGTGTTTTTAATCAAACTCGGTGTTCGGGAAGTTAGGTTTTGCCTCTGTTTTGCTACAACCCGTTACATTCAATTACTCCTCTCTTGAACACAACGTTTTTGTCCTAAAAAAATTAGGTAACCTAAACTGACTGTGATCTCTTATCATTACATCACGCCTGTTCTCCTCGAAGGGTTAGGCAGAGGTGTACTATTGAGGAAACTTACATGACATACATACACACTGGCCTCGTCTAGGTGAGAGGGAGTGGGTCATAATCCACCACGCCGGCCCAGGCGGATTGGTAGATGTTATGTCTTCGAATTTTTGGTTCTAGCACATGATGTTTTCCTTCACCGTTTTGAGAGCAGTGGTGATGAAATTATTTACACAAAGTAAATGTGCAAGTCTGGGTTCGAACTTAAGACCTACAAATCGTTACGCACTGCTGCTGATATATATCGAGAAAACTTACATCTGACCAATTTTAAAATAAAATCCCGTGCACACGATGATCACATCAACAGATGTGCAGCAAGCGTTACTATGTAGCGGCCGAGCGTTGCAAACAAGAATAGGCCTTACGGTGCAACGGTGTATAGATGTTCGTTTCTTCAATAGTACCACCACACACACACCTACAAATACACCCTTTATTTTGTGGTACACCCACAATTCGACATGTAATAGGGAGCGAATCTCGTGTCAGAGGAGCGAATGAGAAAGCGAATCAGAGGAGCTGGCTAAGCAATAACAGCCGCACGGATCGATCCATCAGGTACGCTACGTAGGTGGCTACGCTTGCCAGGGTTGTGGATGGGTGGATGGACCATCTTTACATACCGAGACTCCTCCGTGCCTCGGAAAGACGTCAAGCCGTTGGTCCCGGCTGTCATTCGTGGATCTTTGACAGTCATTACGGGTCGTTAGAAGCCCGAAAGTCTGACAACCAGTCTTACCAAGGGGTATCGTGTTTCCCAGTACCTAACTGAGTTGAGGAGGTCAAATAGGCAGTCACTCCATGTAAAATACTGGTATTCAGCTTCATCCGGTTAGACTGGAAGCCGACCCCTACATAGTTGGGAAAAGGCTAGGCAGATTCATTGAATAAGGAGCGAAACTATTGGCATCTACCAGGCACAAATCCAGAGGCTGCTATTGAGAAATTCCAAATGGAAAAACCCAATAACACTTTGCCCGACCCGGGAATCGAATCGAACCCAGGACCACATGCTCAGCAGTAGCTTTTGCGACCACTAGCAACAAGGCAGTCACTGTGTTTTCATTCTTCCTTACTGGGTCATAACAAATCAAGTCGTTATATAACAATTTATTTCATAGAAAACTAGAGGTACAGCCTGTTAGTATGACAACTTAGGAATAGTATAAATCTGAGATGGTAACAATACAAGTTTACGATCTGGGGGCCTAGACAAAATCCCTTTTCTGTAAGCGTTATCGCCAACGGAAAGATCAAATTGTATGGAGTTGACACTAGCTTCAGACAAGTCATCTGACCGCTGCTGTCAACTCCATACAATTTGATCTTTCCGTTGGCGATAACGCTTACAGAAAAGGGATTTGAGGCCCCCTGATGTCCTAGCTAGGTTACTTAGTATAGCCTGGTCAGTCAGCCTCCCGAAAATAGGACAAAATTATTGCTTAGGGTGTTTGGAAGCGTATACAACGCCTTAGGGGAGTGATAGGTGACACCATTTAGAGCATTTTGAGCCATACATGTCTTAGACGTAGTATGCTTTTTATATTTTTGCCCCAGTTATTGCTGGTATGTTATTTATTACTAAAAGTTTGCAGTTGAAAATAAAAAATAAATACTTTGTCTAAGACATGTATTTAAAGTAATAAATTCTTATTTACATAATAGGTTCCAATGTGTAGATGTTAATGGTGTGAAATCTTCCGGGCTACCAGTTCAGTTAGGTGTACCTCAAGGTTCAATACTGGGTCCATTCTTATTCCTAGTGTATATTAATGACTTACCATTCTATTTAAAGGGTATCTGTGATGTTGTACTGTTTGCAGATGACACCTCTCTTATTTTTAAAGTAGACAGAAACAGACATGATTTTGATGATGTAAACAGTGCACTCTCAATGGTTACGGATTGGTTTACGACAAATAACTTAGTTCTCAATGCCAAGAAAACTAAATGTATAAAGTTTGCCTTACCGAATGTTAGAAATCTGGGACCCAACATCGTCTTAGATGAAGAGGTACTTAAGACTGTAGAATCAGCAGTTTTTCTGGGTATAACAGTAGATGCTAAACTTCAGTGGGGCCCACATATATCAAGCCTAGCGGGAAGGCTCAGTTCAGCCGCCTACGCCGTCAGGAAAGTAAGACAATACACTGACGTTGATACAGCTCGGTTAGTCTATTTTAGTTATTTCCATAGCGTTATGTCCTACGGTATTCTGCTATGGGGCAAAGCGGCTGATATTCAAAATATTTTTGTTCTTCAAAAACGAGCTGTTCGAGCAATTTACCAGCTAGGAGCTAGAGTTTCTCTGAGAGAATTTTTTAAGGATATTGGTATTCTCATGGTGGCATCACAGTTCATCTTCGCCAACATCTTATACATTAGGCAAAATATACATTTGTACAGTAAAAACAGTGATATTCACAATATTAACACCAGAAATAAGGACAAATTACGTGCTCCATTTCATCGGCTTCATAAGGTTCATAACTCATTTGTTGGTCTTGGTATAGCTTTTTATAACAAGCTACCTTCTTCTTTGCTAGATTTGCCTTTTAATGCGTTTAAAATTAAAGTTAAATCCAATCTTTGTTCAAAGGCATACTATTCTATCAACGATTACTTAAACGATAAGAATAGTTGGTCGCTGTGATTAACTCAAGACAATGTTTATGTTATGTTCTTTCTCCAGGATCAGCTTACATAATGACAGGTTACATGAGTTAAGTACTAAAATTGTTTATTTTATTTGACAAAAATATAATTTAATGTATTGTGTTGCGTAAATTATTTTGCATAGGTACTATTGTATAGAATCTAGTTCTTCTAACTGAACAGACAGCTGTGCTGCTGGGGAGTTTGTTCCGCTACTTCTTCTTCCCAGCTAAAGCACTAGGAAGTGGTGAAGGGCGGGCGTTTTGTGGGGACTGTCTTACTGTAATTTTGACGTTCAAAAAGTGCTGATTCTCAGCCTAATTTGAATAAAGGACTTTTGATTTTGATTTGATTTTGATTTTGATGGCTCAAAATGCTCTAAATGGTGTCTACTATCACCCCTTAAGGCTTTTCACCTAGCTTTTGAACATCCTGTTTATAGGCTATCGTTTAATTAACCAAAATTTTGTTTAGCGAAATTTTCCGTCTATTTTAGTTCGTTTTACACTATTTATAATGTCATGATTGATTTTCATTTAATGATATCCTTTTATTGTTATTGAAGCAGTTTATTGGTTGGTAAATAGTTTATTATTAACCGGTTGAATGCCACAATTTATTAATAGACAGTAAAATTTTAATTTTGCCTCGCATTAATTTCAATTATGTTTTGTATCAAGTATATTTTTTTAACAGATCATGTTCATTAATTTGTTAATTGATTGAAGTTTAATTACAAAGTTAACCATAAAATATAATTATTACAGCATTAATTACCGTTTTCACTAACACTAGGCCACACCTAAATGTAATGCCTAAACAACAGCGCACTGTTACATTTTTAACGCTAGGCTTAATGCCGAGATTTGAAAATCCAACGGGCAATAATATTGCAGGAATCACAGAAGCACAAAACCGGTCAAAGTGGCGATGCTTGGGGAGGCCTATGATCAGTAGTGGACGTCTTTCGGCTAAAAAAATGATGATGATAATATTTAGGTACCTATTACATTTAGATGTCACATAGTGTTAGTGAAATTATTGAGCACTAGCTTTTGCCCGCGGCTTCGCCCGCGTGGATGTCGGAAAATATCCCATGGGAACGTTTATGTGGAAAATATAGGGCCGTCCGATATAACTGTGCAAACTCAAATCGCTACGATATATCGTTACCGTGTATATACTGGCATAAAGCTACCAGTCGGCATGATTTTTTCCGACATCTTCAACAGTCGTCGTCATATTTCAGCCAATTTCAACAAAAAAATAATTAATTACATTGAATCACTCCATTCATTGGAGAAAACCGTATGAAAATCCGTTCGGTACTTTTTGACATTATCGCATTCAAACAGACAAACTTACGCGGCGGGGGGACTTTGTTAATTACTTAAAATTTATTATGCCAGTCACGCTCTAATAACAAATAACTTTTGTCCGAGTGTCCACTCGTTCAAATAATTACCTCGTAAAAACGTCGAATAAAATAAAGACTAAATGTTACCTCAAGATTCGAACTATGACTACATTTCCAATCCCTTAAATCTTTTAAAAAGAGGTAGGTACACAAATATTTGTCAACCCCTATTGTACCCCTTAGGGGACGATTTTTCAAAAACGCTGTACCATATATTTCTTTATTTCCTACCAAAAGCATAAATTTGAATTTTCATATCCCTAACTTAAGAAATGCTGGGTTTCCCATACAAACTTTCATCCCTTATATCACCCCTTGTAGGATTATGTTTTAAGACAAAAAGTAGCCCATGTCCTTTCCCAGGATGCTATCTAGCCTTGCCAAATTTTATCGAAATCCGTGCAGTTTTGTAAATTTTAAAATCAACCCCTATTTTACCCCCTTAGGAGATGATTTTTCAAAAACGCTGAACCGCATATTTCTTAAGTTCCTACCAATAGCATAAATTTGTTACCCCTAACTTAAGAAATACTGGGTTTCTCTTACAAACTTTCATCCCCTATATCACACCCTGTAGTATTGTTTTTGAAAGTATCCTATGTCCTTTCCCAGGATGCTATATAAAGCCTAGCCAAAATTTGTCGAAATCCGTGCAGTTTTGTAAATTTTAAAATCAACCCCTACTTTACCCCCTTAGGGGATGATTTTTCATAAACGCTGAACCGCATATTTCTTTATTTCCTATCAAACGAATACATTTTAATATTCACATCCCTAACTTAAGAAATACTGAGTTTCCCATACAAACTTTCATCGCCTATATCACCCCCTGTAGGATTATTTTTTAAGACAAAAAGTAGCCTATGTCCTTCCCCAGGATGTTACATAAAGCCTTGCCAAATTTTGTTGAAATCCGTGCAGTTTTGTAAATTTTAAAATCAACCCCTATTTTACCCCTTAGGGCATGATTTTTCAAAAACGCTGAACCGCATATTTCTTTATTTCTTATCAAAAGCATACATTTTAATTTTCACATACTTAACTTAAGAAATACTGAGTTTCCCATACAAACTTTCATCCCCTATATCACCCCCTGTAGGATTATTTTTGAAAAAATAGTATCCTATGTCCTTCCCCAGGATGCCTTGCCAAATTATGTCAAAATCCGTGCAGTTTTGTAAATTTTAAAATCAACCCCTATTTTACCCCCTTAGGGGATGATTTTTCAAAAAAGCTGAACCGCATATTTCTTTATTTCCTATCAAAAGCATACATTTTAATTTTCACATCCTCAAGAAATACTGAGTTTCCCATACAAACTTTCATCCCCTATATCACCCCCTGTAGGATTATTTTTGAAAAAATAGTATCCTATGTCCTTCCCCAGGATGCCTTGCCAAATTATGTCAAAATCCGTGCAGTTTTGTAAATTTTAAAATCAACCCCTATTTTACCCCCTTAGGGGATGATTTTTCAAAAAAGCTGAACCGTATATTTCTTTATTTCCTATCAAAAGCATACATTTTAATTTTCACATCCTCAAGAAATACTGAGTTTCCCATACAAACTTTCATCCCCTATATCACCCCCTGAAGGATTATTTTTTAAGACAAAAAGTAGCCTATGTCCTTCCCCAGGATGCTATATAAATCGTTGCCAAATTTTGTCGAAATCCGTGCAGTTTTGTAAATTTTTAAATCAACCCCTATTTTACCCCCTTGGGGGATGATTTTTCACAAACGCTGAACCGCATATTTCTTTATTTCCTATCAAAAGCATACATTTTAATTTTCACATCCCTAACTTAAGAAATACTGAGTTTCCCATACAAACTTTCATCCCCTATATCACCCCCTGTAGGATTATTTTTGAAAAAATATTATCCTATGTCCTTCCCCAGGATGCCTTGCCAAATTATGTCGAAATCCGTGCAGTTTTGTAAATTTTAAAATCAACCCCTATTTGACCCCCTTAGGGGATGATTTTTCAAAAACGCTGAACCGCATATTTCTTTATTTCCTATCAAAAGCATACATTTTAATTTTCACATCCTTAAGAAATACTGAGTTTCCCATACAAACTTTCATCCCCTATATCACCCCCCGAAGGATTATTTTTTAAGACAAAAAGTAGCCTTTGTCCTTCCCCAGGATGCTATATAAAGCCTTGCCAAATTTTGTCGAAATCCGTGCAGTTTTGTAAATTTTAAAATCAACCCCTATTTTACCCCCTTGGGGGATGATTTTTCACAAACGCTGAACCGCATATTTCTTTATTTCCTATCAAAAGCATACATTTTAATTTTCACATGCCTAACTTAAGAAATACTGAGTTTCCCATACAAACTTTCATCCCCTATATCACCCCCTGTAGGATTATTTTTGAAAAAAAAAGTAGCCTATGTCCGTCCCCAGGATACCATCTATAGCCTTGACAAATTTTATCGAAATCCGTTCAGTGGTTTAGGCGTGAAAAGGTAACAGACAGACAGACAGACAGACAGACAGACAGACAGACAGATAGACAGACAGACAGAGTTACTTTCGAATTTATAATATTAGTATGGATATGGATTAGAAGCATTAGGTTTGCCCAAAAAATAAGGCACCTATTTGGGTAAGGCCGTTTCCTACAAAGAGATTCAACAAAATGAATGCGTTGCTTTCGACATGACTTATTGGTATCAATGCGAATACCTTAAGATCCTCAATCAGCATCCCCACTAATCACAATGCCATTATCTGCATTGCTTTTGGGTCTTGTTTTACCTGTATATTCCAGGTGCGAATTTCGGAATTAAACCCTATTAAGTCTAGCCTGGAATTCATGAAGCAATTTTTGCTCTCTCGTATGGTTAAGTTAATTGTGATATGTTTGTGATGGAAAATAATCTGGTAAACGTTTTACCAAATACCTACTACTAAGATTTATCTTGATGGTGTGAAAAATTTTGCGTAGCATGTATGTTACCAAGACCAAACCTTCAGTGCTAGTGCTGAGGATGAGGTCATTGGGCTCGATTCCCATGTTAGGCAAAGCGTTACTGGGTTTTTCCATCAGGAATTTCTCAGTACCAGCCTGGTGTCTAAAGTGCCCGGCGGAATGTGGGTGTACTATAGGTTCATCACGGCCGTGATGTTATTGACAAAAAAAATCATAAGTCTGGAGATAAGGAACATTTTGAAATATCCTATGTTCACATTTTTGGTCAGATGAGGTAGAATTTTTTGATCTCATCTGACTAAAAATGAGAACACAGGAAATTTCAAAATGTTCCATAACTCCAGACTTATGATATTTTCTCAATGGTGGCGCTAGTTGGCGGCACTACTGGCCTTAAGACTATTTTAAGTCACCTTAATTTCTACATTTTAATCCATTTAATTTTAAATCATACAACTAGGTTGTATAATTTTTTGTTGTTCTCTCGACCCACCGCGTCGCATCGCATCGCCCGCTCATGCTATTACTTCGTTTACCGATTTTTTCTTTTTGCTCGGCTCCTGAGGGCCATAACCTATAACCTTACTCAAGAATTGGGCTATCAAAGGCAAAAAGACTTTTTAAATCCGACTGGTAGCTCAGAGATTACCCCCTACATATAAATAAAGTTTACCTCTTTATAATATTAGTACTTATAGATGATGACACTTTTCTACTGAAAATAAAATTGGAGAACACTAAAAAATTAATCTCCCGCAGTCCGTATTCCTTAGATTATCTAATAGTTCCTCCTTTATTTAGTTAAGTCGACAATACAAAAAGTCGGCCCTCGGGTGACTACATAAAACACCTGAGGATCCTTTCTGAATTTCAATAGCTGGCCCCTTCCAAATATAATTCAGGGACAAAAAGGATTCCTCTACAATAGAGTTATAATGTGACATACTTTGGCAAGATTTTCTCGTATATTTTGGCTGACTTGACTTGTTATGGTTTCTAAAGAGGTTGAACGAAATATTTTAAAAACCGGCCAAATGCGAGACGGACTCGCACATAAAGGGTTCCGTACCATATTATAATGTTTAGCAATCGCAAAGATAACTTTGTATTTCATAATGATACTGTGAATTACAAGGTTATTTTTTGCAGTTGTAGAAAATCGACCATATTTAAACAGAATACCTTATGAATCGCCGTTTATAGTATTTGTTGATTAAATACAGTATAAGCTAAATTATAATAGAGCTAGTACAAAAATGTTATAAAATTGACAACTTTTACGGCCCCCTATTTCTTCATTTTAGAAGATAAAAAAAATAAAAATATCTTAATACTCTACTCAATGAGTTGTAGACAATAAGACCCCACACACAGGTTATTTTTTTTTTTTTCAAAATTAAAAGTTTTTTGTATGGGGACCACCCCCCTTAGTTTTAACTTTAATTTATATTATATTATACAGGGTGTTCGGCGCATGGACCGACCAATTTTTTGGGGGTTTGGGGGGGTCATTTGCTAGGTTTCACCTAAAGACTTCTATGTCCTAAGTGTGACGGTAATTGAGATATGTTTTTTTTTGTTCTTTCTTTGAATTATCCAAAATCTCGCCTTTGAATCGATATTTTTTTTTTGTTTATGGTTGTAAAAGAACAAAATAATTTTTATTATAGTCTACAATGTATTCTTATTCGAAATAAAATAAAATAAATATAATTGCCGTAATAAGTCTTTTCTTAAAACACTCCATAACTGACTCTCTAACTAGTATTTTGACTACATTTGAATTGTTTTTCATAGCGTGTAGCATACCCTTAGAAAAGGTACAAGCTAAAGAACTTTTTGAGATAAAAATAAGGTCAAAATGGCTTTATTTAAAAAAAAAAATGAATTTAAGAGTAGTAATTTTTCATACATTTAAACATTTAGACTTTGGAAGCACATAAGTTATTTTCTACTGATCAATTACATCAAATAATAATTTATTTAGAATAAAAATACATTGCAGACTATTATAAAATTTATTTTGTTCTATTGCAACCATAAACAAAAAAAATATATCGATTCAAAGGCGAGATTTTGGGTAATTCAAAGAAAGAACAAAAAAAAACATATCTCAATTACCGTCACACTTAGGACATGGAGGTCTTTAGGTGAAACCTAGCAAATGACCCCCCCAATCCCCCAAAAAATTGTGTCGGTCCATGCGCCGAACACCCTGTATAGTGTCTAAACACACTATGCCGAAGTTACGCGACCGAAGTTCCGCGGCTGATGTTACGTTCCGACGTGTTCGGCTGATATGACACACCATAAGCGCCGAACTTACGCGGCGGAAATTCGGTTGCGGAACTTCAGTGTCTTGAACACTGTCGTGGCGTCGTGTCGTGTTATCTAAATAAATTATTATTTGACGTAACTGATCAGTAGAAAATGACTTATGTGCTTCCAAAGTCTAAATGTTTAAATGTATGAAAAATTACTACTCTTAAATTATTATTTTTTTTAATAAAGCCATTTTGACCTTATTTTTATCTCAAAAAAACTTTTTACAAAAAAAAAAAACAACCGACTACCAAAAAAACACTACAAAGTGAAATATAACTTTAATTTCGGAAGTCGGTGTCTTTGGTTTTTTATTTAATTTCTTTTTTTTGCCACCGACTTCCGAATTTAAAGTTATTTTTCACTTTGTAGTGTTTTTTTGGGAGTCGGTTGTTTTTTTTTTTGTAAAAAGTTTTTATTTTTCTCTTTTTAGTGGTGCCTACTTACCCCACACAAATCTGAATACCACTCTGCAAAATAAATTAGAGCATCATCCACATGGAGTAAAGGCTCTTACAGACAGAGGCGATATCGCGAGCGATATTGCGATATTATCGCGTCGCAACACCGCTACGCGACACGTCCCGACACGTCGCGACGCGATATCGCCTCTGTCTGTAAGAGCCTTAAATGGGAAAAATACAAATTATTGAAGCTAACTCAAAAGCCACTCATAAGAACTTGAAGATATTTTTATGCCACCATCTCAGGAGTATACCATTTCAAATAAAAACTTTGCAAAAAGGCAAATACGTCACGCTAAGTCGTGGTGTCAGAAGTTTGGTAGGCGTAGTTTTAGTTGACGGAGATATAACGAGGCTATGAAATCTGCCTTCTGACAATCAAGGCCACACATAACATACGACTCAAGTAGCGCAATTTGAAGCGGCATATAATTACCATTAAATCATTTCAAGCCAGAGTGCACCTCATGACAACTCTAATAATCCCAAACACGGCTAAGATACATTGTTTTATTACTGAGTTTCGATGCCTACCTTCCGGTTTCTTCATCAGATCGGTTCGATGCCGCTTCAAATTGCGCTATTTGAGTTGTATGCAATTATATATTTTTGCAAAGTTTTTCTTTGAAATGGTATACTCCTGAGATGGTCGCATAAAAATATCTTCATGTTCAGTCTGATGAGTGGCTTTTGAGTTAGCTTCAATAATTGAATACTTAGGTATTTTTCCCATTTAGTATAATTATGTGGATGATGCTCTAATTTATTTAGCAGAGTGGTATTCAGATTTGTGTGGGGTAGGCACCACTAAAAAGTGAAAAATAAAAACTTTTTACAAAAAAAAAAACAACCGACTTCCAAAAAAACACTACAAAGTGAAAAATAACTTTAATTTCGGAAGTCGGTGGCAAAAAAAAACAAAAGCAAATAAAAAACCAAAGACACCGACTTCCGAAATTAAAGTTATTTTTCACTTTGTAGTGTTTTTTTTGGAAGTCGGTTGTTTTCTTATTATTATATTGCTGTTAGTGTTCCAATAAATACATAAATTCGGTCAATTTCAATACATTACACAACATTGGATCCGTGGATTGGTGACCATCTTTACATATATCAAGACCCCTCGATGTCTCGGAAAGCACGTCGATCTTTGACAGTCATTACGAGTCGTCAGAACCACGAAAGTCTGACAACCAGTCTTACCAACGGGTATCGTATTACCCAGTACCTAATTGAAGGTCAAGTAGGCAGTCGCTCCATGTAAAATACTGGTATTCAGCTGCATCTGGTTAGACTGGAAACCGACCCCAACATAGTTGGGAAAAGGTTAGGCATATGATGACACAATATTGGATCCAGTAATCTATCTTAATGAGAAATCTGAGACAAAAAGCACTAAATAAGAACTTTGTCGCTCATCGAACCTTGTTTACATTCCGTCTAATGGCAGTGTGGCAAACAAAGTAACAACCTTTTTCGATGTGTTTGTTGCTGATAACACGTTATTGCCTCGCTGTAAAGTCGAGAATTGCGTGCACTAAAGCTAAATGAACTCCCTAAAAGTTGGCGAGCGAATAAAGATAGGAGACTTGGAATGTTGGATGCAGCTCTGAAAGTATTTATGGGTATTTGATATCCAGTTTAATATGAACAGGATTTATAGAACTGAACTGGGTAGACATAACTAAAAAATACGTAAATATAAACACGTAAACTGTGTTACGGAATATTTTTTTGTGATCATAGATATGTCGTTAGAGAATTTGTTGAAATGTAGGTCACCCAAATCCCAACAGTAGGTAAATTCAAATCCTTTACGCCTGCCCACTCTCACTTAGAATAAAACCCGCAAAAAATACAGAAACCTTGTCGGCAAAGCAAATAAGGCCCTCACAACCAACAAATTAATGTTTTCTCATTAACAACGTCCATGTTAACGTTTCATACGTTTTCTGTTTGTGATTTTGTGAACAATAACACCTACCCTCAAAACTCACGATGCAGGAACACAGGAAACATAAATTACAAGGCCTGTCGCATGAACTTCATTTCTCCATTAGTAGGGTCATGCTACCTCTGCTAAATTACTTCGATGATGGATTACGTGAAACAGTCCAAAACAAATTATAGCACCTTGGAGCACACTTGCCACGTTACGGCGCACTTCATATAAGTAAATTAAAGGAAGTTACTTGCTTAGAAATTTTGCAAATTTTGTTATATTCACTCAGTAAGTAGAAGACAAAAGATTCTGCTGTCTCCAGACATAAAATTCCAGCCCATTAGTAGAATTTAAAAAAATATGGAAATCTTGGAATTTTCTGGAAACTGTCTGAAAGTCTTGATTACTAATGAAGTATTAAGGAAGGAATTGGAGAAGTTTCTTTTGAAATTAAACAACTTAATTTGGCTGTATAAATATGAAATATTTAGCTGGAACTTATAATTAATATGTTAATATTAATGATGAGGTATTTATATTTATTTTTTTAGTAGATAGCCTTTTGATTATAAAAAGACACACATCGCAATATCAGTTTGATAGAATATTCACTAATCGTGTTTTATAAAATCTCATGGGATGGGAACCCCATTGGGCATACGGTTTTGGGTGCCAGATGGGGTTCACATTGACAAAAATGATGAACTTCCAGACTAACTTTCATTCCCTATTTAACCCCATTGCAATGGTGGATGAATTTTCAAAATTCCTTTCATAGTCACCTTCGCTAAATTCTTGTGCATTTCAAGTTTCTAAACCCTTTTTTTTTTTTTTTTTTGAGGGTGGGAAATCATCAAATAACTTCTCCCGCTCTGGGTGGAGCGGAAGGGCGTGTCAGACTTTTACTGAATAAAACCCATCCGTGTTCCTTCAGTTGCCTATGCCAGGGCCGCGGTATCTTCTTCAAACAACCCGCGACCCCAGCGGCGTCGGCCCTATTGGACCCCATCACTTGCTGACATCTCTTTGAGGCGCGCGTGGAACACAACGCGCCGTCGACTCGGGCCCAGGCCCGAGTCGACGAAGGACCAGTCCTTACCGGACGGCGAGCTACCCGCTGCTCACCGTCCGCAGGCCCGCGCCTACGGTGGCGGGAAATCGCCCCGCGATTCCCGCCGCCCAGGGCGTCTCCTGCGGCGATTGAGGCCGTGAGGCTGCCTCTCCCTCGCGCGTTCCGCCTCCTCCTTCGCGAGCATCACTGCTTCGCAGAAGGAGGTGACGGCCTCCCATGCACTCTCGCTCCGCACCATGGCCTGGACCAGGCTCGGACGCGAGAGATCGCTGCCGCCGATCGCCTCCGTGAGAACACGGCGGTGCTCTGCCCAAGCCGGGCAGACCTCCACTGTATGCTCCACCGTGTCCTCCGGGCGATCCACACAATGGTAACACCCGGGCGTTTCCTCCCGCCTTATGCGAAACAGGAACTTCCCGAAACAACCGCGTCCGGTGAGGACCTGCGTCAGGCGGAAGGTGAGGACGCCGTGGCGCCTCTCTAACCACTCCTCAAAGAGGGGACTTATCGCCGCAATTGTGGCGTGCCCAGCGCTGGGTTGCGACAGTCGCGCTCTCCATGCCGCCATGAGATCCCGCCGGAGCTCTGTCCACTGTACCGTGATTTCTCGCGGCAGCGGAGTTACGCCCCGGCGCTTCGCCTCCTCGCGCCACTCCCACACGTGCGCGAGGAAAGTTTCTAAACCCTGCGGTTTAGGCTAGTGTTGTCCGTCAGTAAATGAATGAATTAATTAATTAATTAATTTTAGAACTATATTAAGTGTATGGCGCAAAGACATGTATGGCGTGTTGATGACAGGCGACAGATCTACCATTTATACACCATAACATGGCTATAGTTGTAATACTTTGTCGAAAATTCAAGCTTTCAAAAACCCCTTTTGTTTCGTTCACCGTCTCCACCTTCTGAGTAAGCGCATTACCGTTCAAGTAACATTTTCTGTACCAAAGTTTCTATTCAGCAATGTTTGTTAAAATAAACGAGTCCACTTAAAGAGAATTTAAAACTTCAAGTAACATTAAATTCTTAGCATTTCCTCTATTTACAAAGAAATAGTAGCACAATGGTCTGATCTAATATCTTTAGGTATAATAAAACTTGAGTAAACATACAATAACGGTTATGTGGAACTTAGCGTTGTTGGCAACGTAACAGGCGTAAGAGAATAAGTAATAGGGATGAACGAAGCGTGTAGCGGAACGGCTCTTTGGACAATGCGGTTTCTAGTTGTAGATATTTGTGGTTTGAATATTGGATTATACATACATGCATAAACTCACGCCTTCTTCTCCTAGGGTTAGGCAAACACTATCAGAACGCTGCCTTCTATGATCCTTACATACTCCTTTAGCCTCGTTTATGTTCATATCTGGTCATACACTCATGCCAATTGCGAACACTACGTACCTGACCTACATAGTATTGGATTATGTTCAGAATAATAATGGTAAACGCAGCTATTACCGTTCCTGTCAGAGTCGTTTAAAATTGATGATAATTATGAAGAGCGGTGATTGCTTTCAAACCCAAGGTATTGTTTTTATTTGAAACTCTTGCTTGTCCTGTTTATATGTTTTATATTAAAAATGCCCTAAAATAGACGATTTTATTAAAACAAGTAGTAGTAGTATAAGTGAACAAGTCGATTGTTTCTATTACCGACCTATAGGAACGGCTATGAAGATATGAGGCTATGATTTTTATGAAGCTATTACCGAATCTAAGGAACCAGGAGAATGTATAGATTGGTATTTTGTTTAAGTAAGAACAAGCAAATGTAGTTTCGTGAAATAAATTAGCATGGATTAAGAAAGGCAGGTATGAAAAGCCACTTAGCCACTTAGTATATATTATTATGGACCTAAAGATCTAGAGCAAAGTCGAGTACTTAATAGCAACGAATTTTCCCAGGATGTCACGCATACTAACATAAGTTTTTGCCATGCTCAATGAACAAACATCCGTTTTTTGTCAATTGTCTTCAGCATAATTCGCTCCAGTAGTGCAATAATTGCAAATTAATGGAATGGACCGGTAGTAGCAGCGGATTTTCGATAGGTCGTTAATAACTGGATTTTCCTTAGTGATACCAAAAATTACAAGGAAGAGGGGTTTGTATTCATCATTAGGAACCACTTTTATTGTTGGACCAACCCTGAAATCGCAAGAAATCAGAAACATTCTTTACGTTTATTTAACGTATGGACAAACAATCAGAATTGTTTTTCGCGATTTCATGGTTGGTCACATCAGAATCTTCCTGCCCTTATCCCATGTTACTTGCGGTCGGTGTAGCACGTTTTCTCTTTCCATTTTACCCTGTCAACCGTCACGCTATCATTTACTACGTTCTCTTTCATATCATTCCTCACACAGTCCAATGGTTTGTCACATATCTACATAGTAAAAGTTTCATAATGCATGATGAGTTCAACGACCGCCCTTTTCAGGTTTGCAGTTTATTCAATTACACCTTGTTTTATGTCCATGAGCAACATCGTCATTGAAGCCAAGCTTCAATAATCTTGTCGTAGGGAATTATAGAAAAAATGAACGTAGTTAAGGATCGTGCAGGTGGCGTTCAGTAGTTTCTGCTTACCCCCATGGGAGTAAGACGTGAGTTTATGTATGTATATAAACGTAGGTAAGAAATCCTCAAACAATAGAAAATCCTCAACATAAAATCCCCTGCAATTCATTTATACCAAACCAAACACATATTTGTCAATAAAGGTATAGTCAGCGTCAAAAATATCGGGACGAACAGACTATTCAAAATGATCTCAACAACTAAGAAAATTAAACCTTATCTCAATTGGATAAAGTTCTTGTCAGAATGACAGTTGTTGAGTAATTTCTTCATTTTGAAACATTCCTTGTGTCATTGAGATAATAATATTTTCATAGTTATTTACATTCCTAATTTGTTGGTTAATTTAGATCATTTTGAATAGTCTGTCCGTCCCACAAAAACAAGTAAAATAACACAAAAATAAAACTTAAAAGTAAGACTTAACCGGGATGTAAATAAATAGAGAACAAACTTCTAAAGCTAAATTGGCATACCACGTTAAATCGGATGTGGCGGTGTGGCTTCACTATCCTACTGAAAGCTTTTTATCTGCCAGCGAGCTAAGAAACTAAGGAAATTGCATTTAAATGGCGGATTTGCATTTAACATCGCGATACTGGCCACAATACTTCAAATGTTACTTGTCATCATTGACATCATTCTCCTGTCCTTTTCCCAATTTATTTGGGTACGACGCAACATCTACATAAATAAAAAAAATAAGTACCTGACTGACTGACTGACTCATCAACGCCCAGCCCAAACTCTTGAAGCTAGAAAGCTAAAATTTTGCACAGAGGTTCTTATAATGTCGACAAGGAATAAGGAAGGATTTCCCGGTAGTACGTTCCCGTGGGATATTTTCCGATATCCACGCGGGCAAAAGCTAGTCATAAAATAAAATGTTATCTACGCATTAGTAACATTTCATCTTTTTATATTTCTGTTTCTAGATTCCGCTAACTTTAACAACACGAAAAAAAATATTAGGACGGTACCCATATTATAGCATTTTTAGTGTCTCGTATTATAGTTTCTTAAGGTCGAATTCCTTCTTCGGAATGTTGAATTACAAAATTCCTGTTTTAGTTGACAATAGTTTGTATACCCACTGAAATATTCCAATATTGTTTTAACT
This sequence comes from Cosmia trapezina, assembly GCA_905163495.3. NCBI lineage: Eukaryota > Metazoa > Arthropoda > Insecta > Lepidoptera > Noctuidae > Cosmia > Cosmia trapezina. The sequence continues at coordinate 11,406,451 of LR991033.1, forward strand.
ACAATGGAATTTGAGTAGGTATAAATGTACCTACAGAACATAGCAGTCACTACTAGTGGAACCTATAACTGAATGACTTTTCATTAGTTAATACATCAATAAAGGATGATTAATGTGATGTAGTATACCTAATTATTTTTCCTACGTCAATGTTTCCTAAACAAACGATGGTCGTAGACACAAGCTTCGCCATCGGTCGAAGGATTATGCTCTCGATTACGTTGTCGAGCAGACAAATATTTCGAACATAAGAAGCAATGGATTAGCAATTTGTTTCAAACTCCGATTGATAATGTATTACGCAATTAGGGTGCAGATTTTGATGCGCTTTTCACCATCATCATCTGCCTAACCTTTTCCCAACTATGTTGGGGTCGGCTTCCAGTCAAACCGGATGCAGCTGAATACCAATATTTTACATGGAGTGACTGCCTATCTGACCTCCACAACCCAGTTACTGGGTAATACGATACCCCTTGGTATGACTGGTTGTTAGACTTCTGACTACCCGTAACGACTGTCAAAGATCAATGCGGTTTTCACCATCATTTAGAGAATTTATTCCGAAAGGTTTATGTGCAAAATACATTAATATTAAACAATTTTAACACACTAATATTATAACAGCGAAAGTTTGTGAGTGTGTGTGTGCGCACATACACACACTCACCCTCACTTGTTACTTCTTCACACTCAAACGGTTTGACCAATTTGGTTGAAACTTGGTATGTAGATAGCTTATACCCCGGATTAATAATAGGCTACTTTTTATCCCGGTCTACGCGGGTAAAACCGAGGGGCGCAGCTAGTATGTAATAAATCAATCTTAATGTTTTGTCAAGTAGTAGAAACTTTTCGAAGGGGGCGTGTCGCTAGACTTCTATATAATTAGTAACGCTCATGAACGGTCGTCGGTCGTTGAGGAAATCTGACAAAAAAGGTGGTCAAAAGGTGCAAAATAATATCCGTCAAACCGAGTTGTCACCTAACACAGGAAAGGTAATCATTAAAATGGACGGCTCAAAACACAATCATCATTAGTAACATTTCGCCGACACGCAATCAACTGGATAAACACAAACCAATCTACTGTGATCGATTTGAAAATTCTCAAATCGAGGCAAAGCATCATTATCTTCAATTTTCATCTCTACAGTACTAGAAATAAGGTTCAAAACATTAAAATCGAACATCGTCATAACGATATGGAAAATTTTAGCGCTTGAGCTGTCGTAAGCATGCAATATTCAGCAAACGTGCATCAATTGTTCTCTTTCATTGCTGAGAACAAAATATTAAGTGATGGACATTGTGTATCGTTTGGTGCAACAATATTTTCATAGCTACCTGTGAGTGTATGCAGACGAAGATACTTTCCTTTAAACGACTTTTAATGATTTTAAACTGAAGATCATGTCTAAACGAGTAGTGTTAGTGATTAATAGTGAGCGGATAATTAATTTGTAAAGTTATATCTCTATAACTTTACAAATTAATTATACCTACACTATGTCATATAAACATAATATTTTAGATTATGTTTAGATGACGTGTAGGTAATTAATTTATAAAATTACAGTTACAGTTTTACAGTAAAAACTGAGAATAACACGAAAACTATCAATTATGAAACCTTCACCATTTTAAAGGTGAATAAGGAGGGGAGAGATTGGTGAGGTGGTTCATTAGGTATTTCTTTTAGTTTACGTATTTTAACCAGGGACCATTTTGGTTATCCCTTGAAAGGGTTTCGATAGGGTTTTTCTAAGCAGTTAATCAAAAATCCATACGATGTAGATAACCCTTTTGAATGGCTTTAAAGGACCATTTTGGCTATCCATTGAAAAGTATTTCGATAGGGTTTTTCTAAGCAGGTAAAAAAACATAATATTTTAGATTATGTTTATATGACATAGTGCAGGTAATTAATTTGCAAGGTTCAGTTACAGTTTTTTAGCCGCATGAGAATGCGGATAAAAAACAGAACCACACGAAAACTATCAATTATGAAACTTCACCATTTTAAAGGTTATAATTAGGTATTTCTTTTTTTTTCTCTTTATTTAGTTTGGGTATTTCTTTTAGTTTACCTATTTTAACCAGGGACCATTTAGGTTTTCGATAGGGTTTTTCTAAGCACTTGATCAAAAACCCATACGACGTAGATAACCATTTTGAATGGCCTGAAAGGACCATTTTGGTCATCCATTGAAAGGTATTTCGATAGGGTTTTTCTAAGCAGTTAAACAAAAACCCATACTATGTGGGTAACCCTTTTAAACGGCTTACATTAAGCCGTTCAAAAACGATAACAGCGTTAACATTTCGACTCGGAGCAATGTAATATGATCTTTTGATGATGGGCACACATTGCAAATTGCTAATATGGTTACCCGTACAAAACTCTTATATTATATAGGTTAGCTTGATGAAGGAGTAACCCTTCCACGGGTTTCAAGTATAGAACCCATTCAAAGGGTTATCCATATTGAAGGGATAACTCTTTTACAGGGTTTCAAGGGTAAACCCATTCAAAGAGTTACACATGATAAAGGTAACCTCATAAACGGCTTACCCCTCCGAAAGACTTAACTCTTAACCGGGGTTGTACGGGCCCTGTTTAAATTAATAATGCCTCTAATTTGGGACAACGCTCCTTGATGGGCGAGTCCTATTACTGGGTTGACGTACGACGCGTTGCGTGAGCTCAGCACAGAACACGCAAAGCTAACCACTAGGCCGTTGGCTTAAATATCTGCGTCTTAGGGCTGATTTTTCAATAGTCTGGTAATTCTTATGCGGAGAATAAATATGACAGTTTGACCTAATTTCTATTGAAAAACTGTTAAATTTAAATATTTATTCTTCAGATATGAGTTATCTGACTATTGAAAAATTAGCCCTTAATGGCCCTGCTAGAGAACAAATTCTATGGAGCATTAAGGACGATTCAACTGAAACTGTGTATTATATTATTTTTCATTGTTGTTTAACATTTCAGTATTAAAATTATTATTTGTCTTCAATACATGAATATGAATGGAACTCCCGATGTACATATTTGACAAAGACACAATTTATGGAAGTGGGGGATTACTGAGCCACCCAAAACCAAGTGCGAGTGCGGAGCTTCTGATCAGACCATGCTCCACTTTTTGGAGTGTTCCTAAGTGCCCGTTCACCTCCATCTCGGATGACCTAAAGAATGACAGTAATGCCGCGATCAACATAATCATCTTTAAGTACATAAACATCTATCGCATAGAATTATTTTAGATTTTGTAAAGAAGTTTAAGTAGAAAACAAGGATGAAAATACATAAAATTCGCAAGCACTGATAAAACCTCAAGTTTAACAATAGAAAACAAGGGCATGATTAAATTGCACTTTTTTAATGCAGTTCTTTGCTTTACTTACCTTGAAATTCGGATAATTATGTGCTTAAGATTTTTTTTTGTACAAAATACTCACCGTAATTCTATGAACTGACCATTAAAAGTAATTTTCCTTCATAATAAAATTCAAACACTATTACTACTATTGTAAAAAGCACGCAGGTAAAACACCCAAGTACATGAATAATTATTAAACTAATTAAACAAACATTGAACGTTCGTTCATTTACGTGAGCTTACCGTTAATTGGTTTACGTCAGATTATCTGAGCTTTTTGATTGATTGATAAATGCTCTTTCGAAACAGACTATAGCTCTGTATCCGACTCCAAATATATGGCCCTAGTTGTTAGATTTAGGTGACATTCTAGTTCCAACTTTGACATAGACGTAGCTAGAGAATCAATAGTGTTTCAAGTGTGTTTTGGTAGTTTAGGAGATTTGAGAGTAGTCTGTGATTGTGTGATATTTGTAAGAAGGAGTTGAAGTAATTGTGTAGGCCTCAAAAGTTATAAGAAAGTGAGCACGAAAGCTGCGTTTACACGGTGCAAATTTCTGGAACGTTCAAGAGCAAGGTAAATAGGTAATACGGGCTGGTATCCGCAACTCCACGACAATGCGCGTATTTTGCGTATGGGTGGGAAAATCGGTTATTCGATCCACCCCAGCTCCTCAAAGAATGCCAGCAGTGCCTTGACATTACTGACAACCTCCCGGATGGTACCTGGGTTACCGAAGTACTTTGCCCTGTATGCAGCGACCACCGGGCAGTTTAGAAGCACATGAGCTGCTGTCTCGTCGTTCTCCATGCAGGTCCTGCACAGCGGACTGTCTGTGACTCCTATGACGAAGACGTGTTTATTAAATGACCCATGGCCAGTTATAGCAGCTGTAACTGTACGCAGCTGTTGTTTAGTTAGTCGAAGAAACTGTTTCGTGAGGCGGCCATCAATTGTAGGGAGTGCTTCCTTAGCCTGCCTACACTCACCTTGGTCCGACCATAGTTAGTGACGTTCAAGAGCAATAATCGTATACCATTATACACGTCCAATTTTATTGCCATTCAAGAATTGCATGCAAGTGTTTACACACGTGTGATTCCATAAAATAGCATACAATAATTTAATGCAAGTTTTGCCGTTCAATATAATGACATGCGACTTACATCAAGGCAATAAAATTGTTTTGCCTCGTCTAAAAACAGAGTTACACGTTCTTGTACAATTGATTCAAGTACTACCCGTATTTGCGATGCCAAATATTCAATTAAATTTTATTGATCGTCTTGTTTCGTTCACTCATGTTTGAATGATAGAAAAGTTTTGAACGGCAACTATCGTGCAACAATACTGAACGTGTTGTTTAGACGGTGTCAGATATTCGCCCTTCAATTTTATGGTATGCCACAGGCAATAGACTTGCGCCGTGTACATGTAGCTTAAGGGGCCGTATACGAAATTTTGCCGATTTCGCTAATTTGCGTGATTTTAAAGACGTAATTTTACAGTCCAAATACTTTATTTCTATAAGTTTTAATGCAAAACATAAAAGATCATTTCGATTATAATCTAATGAATGAGCTACATTTTTATTTTGCGTTGAGTTTGTTACGCGAGAATTAGGTTTATTTAAAAGATTTTTAAATGGCAGATTTTTAAAGTTTATTTCTGTTGTTTTTATTTTATGAACGAGAGTTCTAAGAACCCGAAATCAAAAGCAATTTTTTGCCGATTTTCTCAAAAATTTGACTAAGTTGAATATTTTTTTACTCAACAATTTTATATAAAAGTCGTAAAAAGTGATTCATACATTGTATAAACAATTTTCAAAAGAATACATTGTAATTTTTCCATACCCTTTAGAAGTCAAAACGATTCGTAAATATGTGATATTCTAAACCTCAGCAAAAATTCACAAAACAGTCGGCGGTTTAGGTCGACTAATCAAAAGTAAATAATAAAAATGGAAAAGTAGCTCATACATTAGATCGTAATTGAAATGATATTTCATGTTGTGCATTAAAACTTATACAAATACTTTATTATAACTGCAAAATCACGTCTGTAAAATCACTTAAATCAGCGAAATCGGCAAAATTTCGTGTACGGTCTCTTGAGGCAGGATTTTTGAAAATTAATGCCCAAAAGTGGTTAAATAGGGGATGAAAGTCATTTTTGCCGAAGGAACATCGGGCTCGCAACTGGTCTTGTAATTGTCTGATTAAAGGATACTTGTATCATGGGACATTGGGAAATTCCTCTAGAAAAGAAAACAAAAGAAACGCACTAAACCTTTTGTTAAGAGAAAACTTAAAAGCTTTTTTACAACGTCCAGAAGTACGGGCTGTCGTTGAAATGTAACAAAAAGGTACTTAGGTACTTTGTGATAGCGGATAACAAAAATTATGTCAGCCTTCGTAAAGGAAATGTACCTTGAAACTATTATAGCTAATTTGTGAACACATAAAGTCTAAGTCACGTGCTTGGAAGTATACAAAGGACAGAGCTATCCTTATTACGGACGGAGCTATCCTTACGTAGATAAGGGTCAAAGCACACTTTTGTCGTTGACCCTTCACCATTTTTTCGAATAAAAGAAGCAAGCGCCACTGTGCTTTATCTATATATAGGCTTACCTAGCAAGTGAGTAACAAGGTAGGTTCGCAACCTATGGTTTCAAATTGACACATTATTGCATCCGCCATTGGAGGTACACTTGTATCCTTTTTTTTTTTTTTTTTTTGAGGGTGGGAAATCATCAAATAACTTCTCCCGCTCTGGGTGGAGCGGAAGGGCGTGTCAGACTTTTACTGACTAAAACCCACCCGTGTTCCTTCAGTTGCCTATGCCAGGGCCGCGGTATCTTCTTAAAACTACCCGCGACCTCAGCGGCGTCGGCCCTATTGGACCCCATCACTTGCTGACATCTCTTTGAGGCGCGCGTGGAACACAACGCGCCGTCGACTCGGGCCTGGTCCTTACCGGACGGCGAGCTACCCGCTGCTCACCGTCCGCAGGACCGCGCCTACGGTGGCCGGAAATCGCCCCGCGATTCCCGCCGCCCAGGGCGTCTCCTGAGGCGACTGAGGGCGTGAGGCTGCCTCTCCCTCACGCGTTCCGCCTCCTCCTTCGCGAGCATTACTGCTTCGCAGAAGGAGGTGACGGCCTCCCATGCACTCTCGCTCCGCACCATGGCCTGGACCAGGCTCGGACGCGAGAGATCGCCGCCGCCGATCGCCTCCGTGAGAACACGGCGGTGCTCTGCCCAAGTCGGGAAGACCTTCACTGTATGCTCCACCGTGTCCTCCGGGCGATCCACACAATGGTGACACCCGGGCGTTTCCTCCCGCCTTATGCAAAACAGGAACCTCCCGAAACAGCCGTGTCCGGTGCCTCCTAAATATCCTAAATCTATCTCCTAAATGCCTGAAAGAACACTAAAGTTCAACATTCTATTATAGGAGGTGAGCAAAGTTGTTAAGTATACCCACTTTTGCCACCCTATGCTTGGCGAGCCTATTGCTGTTGACCGGGCACAAATACTGACGCATGCTGTTATTTTTCCTTTAACATTAATTTGGCCCGACTTGCGTCATGCTATCCAGGGATTTCGAATTTATTTATTCTTAAAGAGCAATATTGTGGCTGTAGCAGATTTGAAACGAAGTAATTTTTACGTTCATAGCTACAATGTGTTCTGATTTGATATGTTAAAATAATTTACAAGGCAGATGTAAGTGGAAACGCCGGAAGGGGACGCCCTAGGAAGACACCTACTTTACCTTACTGCTAGTACCTTTCTACTTGACCTTATTGGTGATGTTCTTCAGAAAGGTCAGGTGCGTAGTACTCGATGAGATTTAAGGACGTAAACGAGGCAAAAGGAGTATGTAAGGATCTAAGCAGGTGGCGTTCTGTAAATTCTGCCTACCCTCATGTGAACAAGGTGTGAGTTTATGTATATACAGGTAAATATTTTATTGCTGGCCGTTGTCAAAGAGTGTGTCTTGACCCTTAGTATAAAAAGTACAATAAAGTCTAGCACGAGCAACGAATAGCCAGTAGAAGCAAAGCCTTATCAAATTATTGGAGGGGCCTTTCCTTAAAAGCAAGCTAACATTTTCCATGATAGAGAATGTGCCATTTTCTCCACCATCATTTTTCAAATAAGGTTTGTTAATTGTTTGTGTTGAAAGTTATTTCCTGGTTTATAAAAGCCTTCCAAATACTAACTATAGCAATCATATATATTTTCTCCCGAGATATTAATTTTTAACTAAGTACAAACTTTTAGTTTTTTCTACTTATATTTTTTTTTTCAATAACACATGATGGAACTTACTTAATAACATGCCAACTTTAACGGGATCACTGTTGGCAATTAACTGATAGAAATTGGGCTACTTAAAAAAGAAAAAAACCTATAAGACATGTACTATAGCACAAAATGCTCTAAAAGGTGTCAGCTATCACCCCTATGGCTTTGCACCCAGCTTCCAAACATACTGTTCATCAAATAAGCCTTGAGGAACATAGACCTAAAATGTTACAAGAGTAGGTACTTACTTTTGTATTCAAATAGTTTGTAGGAACTATTGGTTCTTTTCAAGAAAGAAAAGAAAGAAAGAAATACGTTTATTTGCGGTAAACATGACGCAAAGCACAACAAAATAAAATAACAATTTGTAAAACAAGTTTGGGGAAAATATGCGTCACATCTACGCAAAACGGCTACCGCTCAGCATAATGCCGCGACCCCATGCGAAACGGAGCCCCAGCGCTGGTTTTCAGCGATAGCCGGCGTTGACGCGATGACGTCGACCGTTACATTACGTTACGTTACGTTGCGTTACGTTGTTTTACAGTCTTAAAATATAGAGAAAAATTTCCACAAAATCTTAATGTTTCATTTTGTAGGTGGTACACCAGGCTTGCGTACAAAAAGCAAAAGTTAAGTATTTAAACGAGGACCGGACTGCTTTTTCTGATCCAGCGCATTATAACAACATTAAAACACTTAGCAACCTCGTAAAATAATCTCGTACTATCTGGCTAGTTACACTACCGTGTACTAACAAGGTAAGTAGTCCATTAAAACTTTACAGAAAACTTACTTTAAATAAAACTGAGTTTTAAAAGTGGAAGCTGAAATATAATTCATAATTTACACTTCTAACTTAACTTACTTAATTAAGTTCAATCAACTCACTTACCCAGTACTTCAAACTTAGCAAAGAAAAAAATATGAACATTGCACTTTGGTTGCTTTGCTGAAAATTCCAAGAGATTGCTGTAAAAAAGAGAAGCTGATTAAAAGGAACGCAAGCGCACGTATGCTAGCTATATACCTTACATATTATAAATAACACAATCAGAAATACCTAAACAACCAGCATGGATTATACAGATATGACAAACATACATAAACTCGCGATTTTTTCCATGCTCCCTTTGTTTCATCCCATAGAGCATCCATATCTATACATACAATGCTGGTTGCGATTAGAACGCAGCTTATAAAAGGCATGTATTTAATCGGACCTCTAACAGTTCCCATTTTGCAATGCGGAAAATATTATTGAACACACACTAATTTAATGATTGCGCCTCTTTTTGTGAACTTCAAATAATTATTATTATGGGGTCCTAAAAATACTAAATAGACAAGTAACTGCGATCAACTTGGATGTAGCGGTTGGTCACAGTTGTAACCTAACAGTTCCAACCTAACCTAACCCATTTGGTCGGGATACCCTAGCTGCAACCAACTGGGAGAAAAGGCCTGAAAGTTTAAAAGAGACTCAATTATTTAAAAAATTGTACATCATTAGTATCAATGAGTACAATAAACATATAATATCTACTTACTTTATATATAGGTTCATAGAAACAGTACAATTAAGATAAAAGTTTAGTATCCTAAACTAACTAAAACGCGTCGAAAACATTCCTCCGCGCCCACTGGTAGAGTACCCAAGAGACTGGCGGCGTTGTCACGATGCATGGCAAAGCTACGCCTCTGGCTAAGGTAAAAAGCAGTCCATGGGTGTTGTGTCAATTCAAATCAATAAGTTTTACAGGGTCATTTAAATACATATTATTTCCCCTGATAAAAGAGTTCAATCAGTTACAGTTACAGCTACTTTTAAATAAAAAAAAATAATAATAATAAATATCCTTGGACATTTCACACAACGCCATCTAGTCCCAAGCTAAGCAACCTAATGCTTGTGTTATGGTAATGAGATGGCTGATAAACTACTTATATACATACATTACTTTTTTCATAATGCTTATGCCTGGTCTTAAGGGATCTTATCAACCATATTATTCATCTCTCTCAGCAGATAGATTGGAGATCGTAGTATGGTGTTATTAATTCACAGCTAGATGCTGCACACCCCGCTCTATCATCTCTTACGATACTCTTGGGAAATGTCCCTCTCATACGTTACGGGCACAAGATTATGTTGGATGGCCAGGCTAGCTAAACTATATAAACAAGACTGAACACAGGTAAAAAAGTAATATACCTAGGAGCTGGCTGGAATGCTTTTGAAAAAAAAGTTTGAAAAACTAACAATGGAATGTTTAAAAATAGAACACAATTCGTGTCAAAAACATGTTGTTTCTATTTAGGAAAGCTTCCAATATTATTTATAAAACGCACTGACCCGACAGACGTCCTGTCATACAAAAATCCCATAGAAAAACGAACTGTTAGTTTTTCTAGAATTCGTATTTTTTCCGGAAAACTATTCAAATTTTTCTTTTCATACAAACCTAATTCGGACTATTACGAGCACTTTGAAACAAAAAGAAATAGCCAAATCCAGCCGTTCTCAAGTGATGCGCTTACCAACAAACAGCATTAAATTTTCAATTATTTTTTAAATATAGATTACTTAGCTTTTGCCCGCAGCTTCGCCCGCGTGAAGTTCGAAAATTATCCCACGGGAACTTACTATCAAAATAAAAGGTATAATATGTCAAGTTATAAACTATCTGTATGCCAAATTTCATCCAAACCCGTTCAGCCGTTTTAGCGAGAAAACGTAACAAACAAACAAACTCACTTTCGCATTTATTAAGAAGTTAGGATTTATCAAAACTAAAATTATTATTTGTTCCTAAAATCTAACTGAAAAGTTAGTCTAAGGTCCGTATTACAAAAGGAAACTCAAGCACTGATCTTTGTTTAAATCTAGTTTTAAACTAGTATCAACCAATCAAATGGCTTGAATCTAGTTTTAAGTAATGCTTGAGTATTGAATGACGTTCTGTAATACGGACCTAACGAAACAATTTCAGCTGAATAGGGTTTATAGTTATTATGATTTCTCTAACAAAACTATCGCAATAAATTTACTTTGACGATAACTTTGCCCAACACCGTTCAGTCGGAAGTTCGAGGTAAACCAAAGTGCAGTGAGGAAATGGCTATATCCGTTCGACTGCACTCGGTCAGCTTAGGTTGGATAGACTTAGGTAACTTTGTTGTGACGAAAACGAGCTTTTGTTTAGCATTTTTGTTTACTTATATCGTATTTTTTTTATATAATAATTTAGAATTTCATGTGCGTTAAAAAACACAAATCCCAAACACCTAGGTACTCAAACTATATTAATGTGTTAAATAATTAAATCTAAAAGTTATTCAGTTTGATGGTATGAAGCACTCCTTAAAATGCTTTAGACCATAGAAATGAACAACTTTTATTATGGGAACAACTTTGAAATCACGAAAAAAAAATCGACTCGTCAAACTGTACGGAACAGCAGATTTTTTTTTGCGATTTCAAACTTGGTCCCTTAATAAAAGTTAGTCAGTTCAATGGTCTTAAGCACTCCTTAAAGTTTTTAGAGTTAATTTTTTAACACCTTATACATTAAGGCCCGAACAATTAAGGAACCGAACCAATAACTCTTTATCTAACGCCTATCGGTGAAGTCGAAATTTTGTAGATACTTACCTCGACCCACCCTATCAGATTCAAAAAAGGAATTAATTTTATTAAGAGACTAAGGCCCGTATTACAGAACGTCACTCAATACTCAAGCATTACTTAAAACTAGATTCAAGCCATTTGATTGGTTGAAACTAGTTTTAAACTAGATTTAAACAGAGATCAGTGCTTGAGTTTCCTTCTATAATACGGACCTAAGTATTCGACAGATTTCTAGCACAAATAGCGAAAAATAAAATACTTCACCTGGACATACTATGACCATATTTTCTAGAAACTTAAACACTGAATTCTGTGCTTAAACTTTTCCACGTGCTGTAACTACAGCTGAGTTAAGTAATTCATCTACTCGGCTGCATAAACAAATAATGTCTGACAAGGTTCTCGACTGTCAAAAGTGTTCCAACACTTGCAACACTGTAGCAACTTTATTCCATTCTAACGTAGTTTTAGTCCAAAAAGTATTTTCAAAGAAAGTAACGGCGCAGAAAGATAATGTATGAGAGAAAGTTTGCATCTGCATTGTGGATGCACTGGGTTGAATTATTCACATTTTTAAAGGAAAAAACTGGTGAAGTTTGATTTGAACCATGTTTAGAGTTCCGTAGTCATTATTATCAGTAGTACCTAGATAGGTAGGGATCCTATAAGGGTTCCGTTTTTTCCTTTTGAGTTACGGAACTCTAAAAAAAAAGATAGAAGGCCGAAAGTCTGATAACCAGTCTTACCAAGAGGTATCGTATTACCCAGTACCTGTGTTACAGTAGTCGCTCCATGTAAAATACTGGTAAGATTTCGCTGCATCCGGTTAGACTTTCTAGTATGACCTCAACACAACTATGTTGAGGTCATACTAGAAAAGCATAGGCAGATTTATTTTGAATGTTTAATTAGTCGATGTGCTTGATTATGTTACGGCTTATAACTGATATCTGGATCTAATAGATTGTTATTTGTAAACGTAGCAAGGCAACATTAATCGTTACTTTTTATCATAATATTCCTGTCTCCTGTTCAGTCTTAGATTAAGCTGAGTTGAAAAGCTACGAACAGGCTCAAAACCTGACAGACAGAGGTACTGCTTACGTTCAAACTCGTATTTAAATCCTCCAAAAAAATCTCTTTTGTTTACGGGACCCTAAAACCTCAAGGTAAACATGAACGTATTCACTAGACCCGCGACCAAACGTTGTGGAAAATGTATTACGTTATGAAGCCTTGTTCAAATAATAAATGGGAATGTGTGAAAACATTTCTTATTATTCTGAAAATGCATGAAGTTCATTCGGATGAAAAATCTTTTTGCCTCTATTTATAGTACCTATAGTTTTCATAAATGTATGGTACCCCACAAAATCAACTGTGACGGCAGTCTAGGCTCCATCCTTTTTCTGGACAAGGTGTCACATTGTAGTCATCATTATGAACAACTTTTACTATGGGAGCAAACCTGAAATCGCGAAAAAAAATGTGCTGTGCCTTTTTACGAGTTAAGCGAACATACATGTAGGGAATAGCAGATTTTTTTCATGATTTCAGGTTTGGTCCCGTAGTAAAAGTTGTTCATAATGACGAGTACCCCTTAAGAGATTGTGCGTTATTTAAACTAAACCTTGTACATGTTGATGGAGGAAAAATAATCTTTGAAGTCCGGTTTTTAAATGACAAGTTACCTAGTTTTAGTATAGTAAAATAGGTTAAAGTTAACTGTTCATAAAACCGATTGAAGCACACTACCAACTACACTCCTATCGAGTTAGGTCTAAGATTTGTAAAGGTGAAATTATTTCTATTCAAAAACCATGATGTTCGAAAACACAACTTCTCAAATACTGTTAGAACAATTTTCAGAGCTTTTGTAAAATTATATAATCTTATAAAATTCTGACAACCTTCGAAGTCAATTAAGTCCACGTGTAAAACGCAAAGCTCCCATGATTCATGGAAATAACATTGAAAATTATACAAAGCCGCTCTTCCATCATAATTAGAAGTATGCAAATAAGAATTAACGGTGATTAAAATTACACGCACGCACATACTTAAGAGTTTATAAAATATTCATGTACACGACGAAATTTTAATGGTTTTCAAGCTGTATGGTGGAGACCGCGAATCGGCAAACGTAAGGTAGGACGCCCTCAGGCTAGGTGGAACCATGATCTTTAAAAATAAAAAATGTTTATTTCTGTACCAACTAGTTTAAATTAGTTTATGATTGAAGCCTCCTTTTAAACATGAGCCTGTGTTAGTAGACTCAAATACCTATTCTGTCTTGTCCTTTTTATAAGTTACCGTAAAATGGGGATACTTTGATCAATTTTTAACTTTATAGGACTGTAGCATTCTCATTTTTAGCGAGATTATTATTATTTAAAAGTATAATAATCGGTTTTTTGTGTAGATTTGAATAAGCTGATTTTAACGTTCTAAATTTTAATAATTTAAGAAAAAAAAATTAAAAAGTAAGCGATCAAAGTTAAACCGTGAGTGGGGATACTTTGATCACCCATGTTTTTACTATAGAATTCGAAAGTAGACCCGAATACTACGGAAAAAAATAATCAAAAAAATCGACCGGTAATTTTTCATTTTATAAGCATTTTAATGCTTTAGGGTAACTTTGATCATATAAATAAAACAGATTTTACTCTAATCAGTCTTTATTTTACGGCTTAGGAACGTAATTTGTTTTTACTTAGAAATAAGCAATAGTTTAACTATCAAATCACAGAAAATTTTATTCTAATCAGTTCTTTTCTTATTTCTCTTGACAAAGCTTCATTTAATAATTCGTCACTGTAGTTTTATATCTTCTCGTTCCGGGTTTTTTTTTGTAATCTCGCGGCATGATGTTTCTGAAGCAATAGATTAATAATAATATAAAAAGAATCATAAAAATTGGATAAAAGTATTTAACCACACCCTTACTTTAAAACGTAGGGTTACTTTGATCACCGATCAATCTCACCCAGCCTGTTGATCAATGTCACCCCGCGTTCATTTTTTGCCAATAACAAAAGCAAATTTTGAGGTTAGGAAATCACAATATTTTTTTATAGTTCACAAATTAAAGTTAAACTAACCGAATATAAATTGCATTATACCAACAACAGCCCCATTTTATATCGTGATAAATCACTGTCCATCCTAAGGTTGCCTGGAAGAGATCGCGGAAAGCGATAAGGCCGCCCATTGTATGTTTTGTAGTGTATATTATGTTTTCTTTTGTTATGTATTTTTGTGGTGTACAATAAAGTATATATAAATAAAATAAATAAATTAATATGCCTATACACAAAGCGAATTAGTTACGGACAAAGTTTTGCAGGCTAAAAAAAGATATTAATATGTAGTTACTCACCTTTTCAATTGTTTTATGCAAAACGAACCGCCGCACTCGCTTATGCTTCTAAGCTAGTGTATTATCTATGCTTCTAAGGGAAAGATCAGGGGGGTGAAACCTCAGAAGAACAACAAGCATAGAAGTAGTGCTTAAATAGCAACTGAACTCAATATATTTGTTTCATTTTGACTTATGGAGCCGCTATGATGTAAAAGAAGGACACGTATACAGAAGACGTTTCGAAATTTTGTAGGTTGTCATTAATTTTATTCTGACTAGTGATGTACCCACTCAATTTCAACGTCGATAGAATTTACAATGACATTCTTTCTTATACTGCCAAGAATAATATAGGTACACACGGCTACACATCAAGCTATACATTTCTAGTTTACACTGACCGCTCATTGTAAGGAAATACAATGCGAGATCAGCTTATACTGGAAATGTATAGCTTGATCTGTAGCCGTGCGTAGCTAAAATTTTGAATTAACTAGGCATCCTTATGATCCCAATACTTAATATATTCGTTCAAAATGAAACAATACTTAAAGTATGAACTAAATAGTCTTCCTTGGTTCCCGACAGGTCTTCATGTATTAAATCTGACCCGGCTAAACCAGAATGTATTTAATTGCCATAATAACTGATGAGTTTATTGAAAACAAGTGGGAGACATTCGGTTTTGCAAATGTTTTAAGCAACTTACTTTCTCATATTTTTTTGAATTTTACATCATAGACTACTCAACAAAATCTAGGGAACAAGCGTATTCAAAGTACCTAATAATTTTTATTTTAATACTTTTTAATTATGTAACATATTATTTTAAATCAGTGAAGCGTAATTTAATAGAGATTTGAATTATTTCATTAAATAAAATGGTTGTTAGTGAAAAAATAAAATTTATTATGAAAATTCAAAATGGTACCAAAGCGACAAAAACTTTTCGCACATAAAAAAATAAATAACGACCAGATAATATTTTAAATAAAAAAAATAAAATGCCTAGCAACTTTAATAATCTGTTACGCGAATTCCAGCCCACACCATAATACGGATGAACTTCCTAAGGATTCTGGAGTCGGCTCTGGCGACCAGAAACTCGCCAAAAGCGCAGTCTTCTTGAATCGGGATGGAATCCAATTATTTCTGAATTTTTTATTGTCATCTGTGTCAAGGATTCCTAAAACGAACAGTTCTCAATAAAATTTATGTAAGATTTTTTATCATCATTTTTATTTAGTTATATAGTTTTATTTGTATGTCTTACCTGACTGATGTGAGATGATTTCACGAGATGTCAATATCAGTGGCGATTCCTTAGATTATGTTTCATAATCTAAGGGCGATTCATTAATCTGTACCGATGTACTAGGTCCTGTTTCAACTTCCATTGCTACGGGATCCTACAATTACGTATTTTTTATTAAAAATAAATAAATAAATTTGCACACGATTATATTTCCGACTGGGATAATTAGAAGAATAATATCGCATCAATGATATTTTTAATATAATATCATTGTATCGCATATATCAAGTGAACATATTTCTGAAATGTTATACCTGTCTTCATGTTAGATTGCTGTTGATGGTGAGCGGTTCTTTTAATTTGCAGTATTGCGCTATGTCCTTCTTCGCAGACTTCCATAAGTATTTCCTGTAATGTAATAAATCAAGTTTTAATTTGAACGGGATACTATTTATTGCCAATAAAATACCTTAATTATATCATAATACTGGATGATTTTTTTTTAAAATGCTTGGAGCATATTATGTGGCTGAGTCCAATTTCGTCTACCAGTACAATTTATCCATTTTTTTTTCACATCGTCTAGGAAATCTGTAAAAGAAAAGTATCGACAACATTATTTCCGTCACTATGGCTGATCAAGATAACCCCAAAACAATTTCCGGATATTCGCTAATAACTTCTATTGGAATAAATATTACGACTGGTTTCAGCTATATAGTGACACAGCAATATTTGTTATGTATTTATATTCGTTTATCAGATCATATGCAACAAGAAATTGAGCAAAAACTTACCGATGGAAGGTCAATATTTATTGTTCATTTTATTTTCGCTATGAATGGGACTGGCAGCCCCCAACCACACAAAAAATTGCTCCACAGCGTCCACACACTCACTGTTTGTAGTTAAACAAAGAATTCATGCAATCTAACAGTAGAAATATTATTAAAACATCGCAAAACCATGGAAGATTACGACAAACACGTAAACAATGAACACGCGAATAAGTCAGGTAGTTCAATGAACGAACTGTCAGACATTGAAACAAAGTACTATCAAATTTGGCCGCGTCATACTTATAACTTTTTTCACCAAATGACAATTGATCTTGTGACCATGCCAAGAAAGTAAAACAAAGAGTAAAATATTCATCTCTTTCCCACATCCTTTATCGTACCTTTAACGTACCTAATAATAGAACGGGAATAAAGGTAGTTACAGAATTCTGTTTTTAGCCTTCCTTCTATGCTTTAGTCGTTATTCTGTGGGTGAAACTTCCATACATTGGCTTCAAACAAAATATTCATAGATAATGCTGCCATCTGAAGAAAACGGAACGGAAACTTTGGCCATAGTTTTACATTTTAGCAGATAGATAGAGCTACTTTTACCTATCTTAATTTCTACAACAAAAGTGTAGCTACTATACAGATTTAATAATAATAAATAAGCATTATTGATTATTTTACTATTGCATTAGAAATAAATTTATTAAATAAAGTAGCAAAATATATAACACCTTTTTCACAAATGAAACTAGACGTAAATGATGACATAGAAACAGTCAGTACTGTTGACTTTTGAAAACATTTCTTGTTTCGTTTCTATGGTTACGTTCAAATTTGATATTCCTTAGAACAATATTATTTATTCCATTTCATTTTGATTTTAAATCGTTACTATTATTTTTGTTAATACACTTCCTGAATTAATTGTACCTATTGCCTACAGTTTCGTTCGTTGTTTCTGTGTCGTGTGTTCGTGTATTCCTGGTGTTCTGTTTTGTGCTCTTTTACAACTTATGACTGTGCTTGTTTTCATAAATAAATATCATTTCATTTCTATCTACCATTTTATTCCGTTTCATTTATTGGTATGTCTCTTGATGATGGCATTTCTAATTTAGGATTTTAAAGAATGTTTATGTTATTTATTTTGTGAAATAAGTAAATTCTTATGTGTACGTTTCGATTTCTACATTACCTCTAGAATATGAATTTGTCATCATAGTCTTATTTTATACACATAAGAATTAATTTTATTCCACAAATAAAATAACATAATCATTCTTCAATACAATGTTTAGGGATTTAATACTAGAAACAAAAACTCTGAAAAGCGCCATCTAGTGAGCAAGCGAATGAACCATTGAGACATGCAGCGCCATCTCTCATTCAGAGAACTTGCTTTTTATAAAACGAAAACCTCAGTGGCCCATCCTCAGAACAATAACAAAGCATAGAAGTAGTGTTAAAATAGCAACTGAACTCAATATATTTGTTTCATTTTGACTTATGGAGCCGCTATGATGTTAAAGAAGGACACGTATACAGAAGAAGTTTCGAAATTTTGTAGGTTGTCATTCATTTTATTCTGACTAGTGATGTACCCACTAAATTTCAACGTCGATAGAATTTACAATGACATTCTTTCTTACACTGTCAAGAATAATAACCGTAGGTACACACGGCTACACATCAAGCTATACATTTCCAGTTTACACTGACCGCTCATTGTAAGGAAATCCTATACAATGCGAGATCAGCTTATACTGGAAATGTATAGTTGATCTGTAGCCGTGCGTACCAAAAATTTTAAAGTAACTAAGCATACTTATGATACCAATACTTAATATATTCGTTCAAAATGAAACAATACTTTAAGTATGAACTAAATAGTTCGTCATCATCATCACCAAAGTCTTCCTTGGTTCCCGACAGCTCTTCATGTATTAAATCTGACCCGGCTAAACCCGAATGTATTTAGTTGCCATAATAACTGATGAGTTTATTGAAAAGAAGTGGGAGACATTCGGTTTTGCAAATGTTTTTAGCAACTTACTTTCTCATATTTATTTGAATTTTAGATTACATCATAGACTACTCAACAAAGTCTAGGGAAAAAGGGTATTCAAAGTACCTAATAATTTTTATTTTAATACTTTTTATGTAACATATATTATTGTAAATCAGTAGAAGCGTAATTTAATAGAGATTTGAATTATTAAATAAAATGGTTGTTAGTGAAAAAATAAAATTTATTATGAAAATTTAAAATGGTACCAAAGCGACAAAAACTTTTCGTACATAAAAAAATAAATAACGACCAGATAATATTTTAAATAAAAGATAATAATTTAAATAAAAAAATAAAATGCCTAGCCACTTTAATAATCTGTTAGTCGAATTCCAGCCCACACCATAATCATTCCGCCCTGGTACGGATGAACTTCCTGAGGATTCTGGAGTCGGCTCTGGCGACCAGGAACTCGCCAAAAGCGCAGTCTTCTTGAATCGGGATGGAATCCAATTATTTCTGAATTTGTTATTGTCATCTGTGTCAAGGATTCCTAAAACAAACAGTTCTCAATAAAATTTATGTAAGATTTTTTATCAACATTTTTATTTAGGTAAATAGTTTTATTTGTATGTCTTACCTGACTGATGTGAGATGATTTCACGAGATGTCAAGATCAGTGGCGATTCATTAATTTGTACCGATGTACTAGGTCCTGTTTCAACTTCCATTGCTACGGGATCCTACAATTACGTATTTTGTATTAAAAATAAATAAATAAATTTGCACTCGATCATATTTCCGACTGGGATAATTAGAAGAATGATATCGCATCAATGATATTTTTAATATAATATCATTGTATCGCATATATCAAGTGAACATATTTCTGAATGTTATACCTGTCTTCATGTTAGATTACTGTTGATGGTGAGCGGTTTTTTTAATTTGCAGTATTGCGCTATGTCCTTCTTCGCAGACTTCCATAAGTATTTCCTGTAATGTAATAAATCAAGTTTTAATTTGAACGGGATACTATTTATTGCCAATAAAATACCTTAATTATATCATAATATATCAAGACCATTTCATCTGTTCTATCCATAACAAATAATGTAGGAACAGCATGTACTCTAAGTGACGACTTAAAGAACATGCTACATCCATTTCGTAGGTTCATTACCAAATGAATACAAAGTAAAATGTTTGGAGCATATTATGTGGCTGTGCTGTTTGGAGTCCAATTTCGTCTACCAATACAATTTATCCATTTTTTTTTCACATCGCCTAGGAAATCTGTAAAAGAAAAGTATCGACAACATTATTTACGTCACTATGGCTGATCAAGATAACCCCAAAACAATTTCCGAATATTCGCTAATAACTTCTATTGGAATAAATATTACGACTGGTTTCAGCTATATAGTGACACAGCAATATTTGTTATGTATTTATATTCGTTTATCAGATCTTAGGCAACAAGAAATTGAGCAAAAACTTACCGATGGAAGGTCAATATTTGTTGTTCATTTTATTTTCGCTATGAATGGGACTTGCAGCCCCCAACCACACAAGAAATTGCTCCACAGCGTCCACACACTCACTATTTGTAGTTAAACAAAGAATTCATGCAATCTAACAGTAGAAATATTATTAAAACATCGCAAAACCATGGAATATTACGACAGACACGTAAACAATGAACACGCGAATAAGTCAGCTAGTTCAATGAACGAACTGTCAGACATTGAAACAAAGTACTATCAAATTTGGCCGCGTCATACTATAACTTTTTTAACCAAATGACAATTGATCTTGTGACCATGCCAAGAAAGTAAAACAAAGAGTAAAACATTTATCTCTTTCCCACATCCTTTATCGTACCTAATAATAGAACGGGAATAAAGGTAGTTACAGAATTCTGTTTTTAGCCTTCCTTCTATGCTTTGTTATTGTTCTGAGGGCCCATCTATATTACTTTATATAGTGTATTATCTATGGGGAAAGATGGCTAACGATCAGTGTTGCCAACACGAAAAAAAAGTGGGCTAGTGCGTTCCGTTTTCTCAATATTTGCACCTAAGTTTCTAAAAGAAGTTTCGATCAATGTCGCCCCGCGATTTAAAGTAACCCCATTCTACGGTATAAAAAAGACTTGATTTTTTTTGGATGTAAAATAATAAAAAATATGAAAGAAAATGAGATCAAGTAAACTATATAACGGTCGTTTTGCATTCTTGTCAAATTTAAGGGTGTGGTATAGACCATAAAAGCAAACTTTCTCCATGGCACCAACATCGCAATTACGAAAAAATAATCAACTATTCCATACTTTTGCGTCGAGTAGGTATTGAAGTTTTCTATGGGACAGTTGATTTTTTTTTTTAGCGATTACGATGTTGTTCCCATGGAGAAAGTTGTTCGGTTTGATGTTCTGTATCACACTCTGAAATTTGACGAGGATGCAAAACGACGAATTGTTATACGTTGTATAACAATGTAAGTAGTGCTTGTTCTGTGCAATCAATGCACACTAACTAAAACATTAACTGAAAATGAGTAAACCATATTTATTGAATTTAAATATTTATTTAGGTATCACTATCACTAATATCATCATAGTCGTCATCATTATCCAGTCGAATTTACAAACAAGCAAAGATTATGCAAGCACAAAGGTTTTCCAAAACAAGGTTTGTAACTCATGGATTTTGCTTATTTTTCTTTCACAGGAATCCCTGGCCTTAATGGACAGGGATTCCTGTGAAAGAAAAATAATTACCTCATTAATAACTTCAATATTAACTTCAATAATTTAATACTTAATAAAAAATGTAATTCCCATTTTAAAATTATCAGTAAATTTTTAAGTTTCAGTTTTTCTAATTGATACCTTAAATTGAAGAAAGATTTTTTTAAATTTCGCTTCTATGCGTTCCGTTTTTAAAAGGACCGTTTTATTATATTGGCAACACTTCTGAAATGTCAGAAGTCCGTCGAATTAAAAATAAGACTTTAGCTGACTCGGCAGACGTTGGCCTGCCCAAATTTCAATTATCCATACAACCCACTCCACTTTCAGTATCCCGAATTTTCCCGGCAACATTAATTTTTTTTCTCTCCATAAGAACCTGATTTGGAGTATTACGAACATTTTAAAACAAATATAACGCCAGATCGGTCCAACCGTTCTGGAGTGGTTCATTTATTGGTAAGCTCGTAACCAACGAATGGCAATTCATTTTTATTAAAAATCAGACTTTAGCTGACTCGTCAGACGTTGTACTTCCTAAATTTCAATATCTTTTTTTATCGTACTTATTTCTTTTTTCTTTTAAACCACCCCAATAAAGAGGAGAATAAAACAAAAAAAATCAAATTGGTTTTTGGTTTTTAGCGAAACTAAGGAGAATTGATTTTAGCTGACCCTCAGACGTCTGAGGGTCAGCTAAAATCAATTGTCCTTAGTTTAGTTTATAATGGCGAAATTCGCGTAAATATTGACAAATCAAACCAAATCTACTATTTGAAAACATAATTTGAATATGTTTTGAAAAAAGAAATTGTAATTTTGACAGGTTATCCTGTGAAAATTCCAATTTCTTTTTTCCTACCCGATAATACCCGCACACCCGCACATTTGCAACTTCCTAGACAGAACCCAACACGATAAAAAAAAACAACTTGTCTTCCGTAACAACAGAAACCTCCCAAAAAAACCGTTTTACACAGAAACATGTAACTTAGGTACTCATTACATAAAATTGCCGGGAACAATCCCCTTACCCCTATTAGACCGTTACGACAAATAGTTTGCGATATTTTTTTACTTACAGTATAATTAAGCTGTGATTAGGTCCCTTGTCTGAACGTAAGGGATGGGAAATTGGAATATGTGATCAGAATTCCTACGATTCGATTCGGTAATTTTTCTGTAGGCATCGTTATGGACTACTCGGTCTAGGCCGTAGCCGTTAGCGCAGCGTTCAATTGACTCCAGAGGAAACGCCGCAACAACGCGACGTCTGTGCCGCGTTGTCGCGGCGTCGCGTTGTTTCGATGAGAAGGGTATTATCACAACTTCGAACACGTACCTACGTTCTATTCAGTTCAAAAGGAATATACTCCTTTTGAATTTAACATAACCTAAGTACGTAGGAACTTATTCAATTAGATTAGGAAGAATTTACACAAGAGATAATTATAAATGCTCAGGAAACGAGAGTGTCTAAATTAAATAATGTTAGTCCCGAAAAAGACAGTCTAAGTTTATGTGGTTGATGATAAAGAGATTATTGGGATCGTGCTTTGAAACTGTAGCTTTCTATATCTTACAAGCTTTTGCCCGCGGCTTTTTCCGCGCATGTATTATACATATAAACCTTTCTCTTGAATCACTCTATCTATTAAAAAAACCACATCAAAATCCGTTGCGTAGTTTTAAAGATCTAAGCATACTTAGGGACAGACAGACAGCGGGAAGCGACTATGATTTTGAAGTACTTAAAATATAATTTCTATTTTTGATATTGGAAGCCTTTTTCCATAGTTGAATTAAAGATCTCACAAAAAACTCAGATCGACTTCCTTATTTATGACAGTTTTGTGACCACTACGGAAAAACATTGTAAAGAAATACCTAGAATTTAAACCATCTCCCTCGAATAGATTTACTTTGAAACGTTTAAACGTTGAATGACTTGTACAAAAATATTAGGTATTCTGCAAACTATTTAAAAGCTTCTGAAATCAGCATAGCTTATGCAGCTAAATATAGTTATGTCGATATTCTTTCAAATACCTGAATGTATGTAAATAAAGTCTTCAAAGAATATGAGATAGCATTATGCAGTCTATATGCGTCTGAAAGCAATAACTTAAATGTAGAAAGACTTTGTTAGATATTTGCTGAATAAACGAACATATTGAACGAAGGATCATGGCTACATATTTGTACATTTTCGAACACAAGATGTTTTCTCAATTTTTATGGCCAACCAAGGGAACTAAAAATAAGGGTGTTATTTTTAGGTCCCAAAATGCAATATTGTTTACACTTCTCGTTCTTTAATTAAAAAGAAAAATGTAAATTTACTGTCTTTTTAAAATTTTACACTCAAAAGGGTTTCATATCAGTCTTAGGGCCTGTTTCACACCTACGATTAAGTTCCTATTAACTTACTTGGCAGATAATTTCATACAAATTCTGTTCCATTTTTGAATTTATCCGGTAAGTATATATATTCGGACATCGTGAAATAGGCCCTTGAAACATACTCTTTCTTTATTTATACCAAAACGCACACATTAATTCATTTTTATACAAGCACAATTTAAAAAAAACTATAATGAACTCTATTTCGTTGTCCCTCTTGACCATGTATCTTGAACTCTTGAACTAAAGAGCTCAAGATGATGATGACAGGACGGTAAATAAGGAGTACCTAAGTAAGAAGTTTCTACTATTTTTTTATCGATCATCACCTGACGCCGTCAGGCGTTTATCGTTTGCTGCAGGCTTTAACAAAGTTTATGTGCTCATAAATAGAAGAGTACATAGTAGATACCAATGCATATGCGAAGTCTCATCCTACAAGTTCCAGTCTTGACTTTAACCGACTTCAGAGAACATGGACCAAGTTTGATTAGGGTACAAAATTAATTCTCCCGCGGGACGGCCTGATCTAATTTCGGGAACAGTTATCAAGTGGCCGGGAATGTTTGGGTGTTCGGCTATATTCGGGATTGTGGGTAGAACACGGTACTATAATCATTCTACCGTTGCTTAGCTATTAGGACTACGTTATGGAGATTCGGGTTATACCGTGACATATATGCTATGTTATATCCTAAGGGAGAACCATCCATGCAGCCCGTGAAATTCATATTTTCTTAAGTTTTTTGCAAAATGCGGGCGCTGTTTACGTTTCTATCATCATCATTCTCCGCTCAATTTATTTGAATATGTGCTACAGATATGTTATCTGTTGCACGTATTCTCACGTATTGAATTGTATACAGGGTGTAAGTGTAAACAGTGGCAACCTTTTAACGTGTCATTGTACTCATCATTATGAACAACTTTTACTATGGGACCAAACCTGAAATCGCGAAAAAAATCAGCTGTTCAATATGTACATGTTCGAATAATTCGTCAAAATGTAGGGAACAACCGATTTTTTTCGCAATTTCAGGATTGGTCCCACAGTAAAAGTTGTTTTTAATGATGACTACAAAGGATTGCCACTGTTTACATGTACAATATTTTAACTTAGGTAGGTACTTTATACTTACTTACTGAACAACTAAATAACATTAAAGCTGTCTCTTACCCTACTTTAACTTACAAAATAGGCAAGAGATATTTTAGTATCCGTTTTCTAGGAACGCTGCCGTTTCCAGAGGCTAACGTTAGATAGTTACTTAAGTTTAGGGGCTCGTAACTTATGTTTTCGAAGATAACTTATCTCTAAAGTGCCACTCAAAGTTACGTCAAGGATTTGGGTAATTTTAATTACTTTATGGATGATA
Source organism: Cosmia trapezina (assembly GCA_905163495.3). Classification (NCBI taxonomy): domain Eukaryota; kingdom Metazoa; phylum Arthropoda; class Insecta; order Lepidoptera; family Noctuidae; genus Cosmia; species Cosmia trapezina. The sequence goes on from LR991033.1 coordinate 11,431,742, forward strand.
CTTTAACTTATTTTGGAATACTTTCCCTCGGTAAAATTAAACAGTAATGAGGAAAGGAAAAGGAAAATGACACAATTCAAGTAATTGGCGCTGATTCGGTTAGGGGTGGACGGTGGTGGCAAAAATATATTGCTTTTACCAACCAAAGCAAAATGAGATATGAGAAAGCTTATACTGTAGAGTTGTCAGTTGCTTACCTATGAGTTTTTGAGTGACAGATTCAGATTGAAAGCTCTCTGAATTATTTCTGTACTTCTTGTCTAATTTTATCTACAAGTTTAGTTTTAGACGTCAGGACATAGTTCTCTGCAATCACACTTCATTTAAGTCGATTCTCGATTCCTCGATCGCTCTCTTGTAGCTGCTACGAGCCACCATGCGGTAAAAAAACCGGCCAAGTGCGTGTCGGACCACGCACAATGAGGGTTCCGTAGTTGAAAAGAATTTATTCCAAAGACAAACTTAACATTGTGTTGAAAAACATGTTCTCCTATCTATCTATCTTCTATATATATAAAATTCAAAGTCCTGACTGACTGATTGACTGACTGATATATCAACGCACAGCCCAAACCGCTAGACATAGAGACTTGAAATTTTGCACAATGATACCTTATACAGTGTAGGCTGGATGCCATAAGGAAGGATTTTTGGAAATTCCATCCCTAAGAGGGACAAATAGGGGATGAAAATTTGTATGAAAATTCTTATTCCTTGAGTTAATAGACTTGAAACTTGGCATGAATATTTATCTAAGTAAATTATAAAGTTTGTCATTTTTAGTTTTCTTAAACTACCCCCTCAGGAGGGATTGGGGGACGTCAAAGTTTGTATGGAGGAATTTTAACGCGCGTTCAGAATAACTCGAAACTCAGTATATATACTTGAGACCAAAAATGAAGAATAATGTGTATCAGGGTTTTTCGAAAATATACCCCTAAAGGAGTGAATAGGCGTAGTCAGTAGTAAATTTTACAGGGCAGGTTTTACTGCGTGGCTTGATTAAATCGAAAATTGGTTTAAATGATCTTTCAGTCAAGTTATGGAAATATCCCAAACGATTTTTAAAAATTCCATCCCTGTGGGAGTGAAAACAGGGAATATAGTTTATATGAAAAATCTTATTCATTTGGTTAATTAACTTGAAACTTGGCACAAGTATTTGCCTAAGCAAGTAATAAAGTTTGGCATAGTCGTTTTTCCCTTAGAGGTAGAGGCGGAGGGGAGAAGGGGAGTGGGTGGGCAAGAAGGTAAGGGGAAGGGTAGGGGTTGATGAGGAGGAAAAGGGGAAGGGGAGGGTGTACTACATCCTCTTCCCACTAACCTCCCCCTCCCCCTCTTACCCTTTCTCACGACCCCTTCACCGCTTTCCACTCCCTCTCTACCCTCACCAACTCCAGCTCCCCTCAGCCTCTTCCCTTCTCCAAACCGGGAGGGTTAGCGGGAAAAGCAAAAGGGTGAGGGGTGTGAGAGGGAGAGGGGTTGGGAAGGGTGAGGGGGTAAGAGGGAGCAGTTAGGGGGATGATAGGGGAGGTTGAGAGGAGTGGGAAGGGTAGGAAGGGTGAGAGGGGGTTATAGTGAGTGGAGAAGGGTAAGAAAGAGACGGGGAGACGAGTGCCTTTACACCTTAAAGTTGCTATCTGTATAGCACTGAATCATTGAAGAAACCCAGCCTGACAGGAATGACCGAAAAATAGAAACTCAGAAACTCGGAACGGCACAAAAACAGGAGTAAACTCCAGTCGTGCGTCGGAGCTGACACACTATTTTTTTTGTTTTTTTGAACGGGCTAATCTCAATATAATAAAAAGAAAAGTCCTGACTGACTGCAATCAACGCCCAGCCCAAACTCTTGGACCTATAAACCTGAAATTTTGCACAGAAGTCCCCTTTATAATGTAGACAAGAAATAAGGAAGGGTTTTTGTTTCCGTGGGATATTTTCCGACATCCACGCGGGTGAAGCTGCGGGCAAAAGCTAGTACATTGATATAATATATCACGGACAATACGTCACGGACAATTCTCCAACTGCATATTTAAGTTTGTATTCGCAAAAAACTATTCATAAACATAACATCACGCCTTATTTCACCCAAGGGTTGGGTAGAGGTGTACCTATACAACCACATTTTGCCAAAAAAAAAAAACTAAAAACTATTTTTTTTATGTGATAAACTACAAATAATAAATTTTCAGACTTTTTCCTTTACTTATGCTGTGAGACCTTGCTTCTTACCAAATTTCATGATTCTAGGTCAACAGGAAGTGCCCTATAGGTTTTGATTTACTTGCGAGTATCAAAATATGTCGCATAAATGGCCGTTTTTTTACTTGAATTTGAAGCCCCCTAAGTTTTAGGGGGCTTCAACTCAGGTATCTGTACCTATTTTCAATTCAAGCTATTCTCAGATGTTGACTCAAACTCCAAAAGAAGTGTTATGATAATATTCCAAATCACGTTGATTTTTCTAATAAGTTTCCTAATAAACTCTTTATAAATCCAAAATGTGTTCCTCAAGAGAAGGGTAAATTAAAATTAAGTTCATTAGCATTGCTATAATTTATTCATCCCTTTGATTTTCTCTCTGAGTGAATAGCCATTTTTCTTTTGATTTCGCGAAGTTACGTCCAAGTTTATTTAAAAAAATATTTAGATAGCTAATCATTTGAATAGGTGTTCAAGTAGGACCTACATACAAAATTGATTTCAATTGGTTTTTCAATGTGCTTCGATCAGTGTAAAAGTTATAAATTTAATGAATTGGGAGCCAAGTTCTCCAAAAAAAGAAGACCGAAATCGATCAAGTAAAGTTAGTTACATAAGGATAAACCTAGAAATATTTCCACATTTCTCTGTTTTATTATTTGATAAATACTGTCTTAACTATAAGTAGACTCTTGTGTGGATACAACGAATGACCTAAATATTTGAGATTCTAGAGATTGTATTAAATATTATGTTAGGTATAAGTGTGTCCTTTAATGTCTAGACAAAGAATATTTAATTTTCATTTATTTATATAAATGGCCTTTATCATGAGCATTGCTTTCACAGACAGCTTTTTATATAATTGGATGGACTGATTTCAGGTGGCTTTCGTTTAGGTATTATATTTATTTATTTAAGTAGGTATGTAAGGATCGTAGCAGGTGGCGTTTTGTAGCTTCTGCCTTAGGTGAAGAAGGCGTGAATTTATGTTTATGTGTATATCAATAGAACCTTTTGTTAAATTTTATTGCCATTCAAGAATTGCATGCAAATGTTTACATGCGGGCGAGTATCATAAAATAGTATACGATACTTGAATGCAAGTTTTGCCATTCAACGCCTGCGACTTACACCAAAGCAATAAAATTGCAAGGCGATTATTGCATGCAAGTTTAGCCTCGTGTAAACACAGTTGCACGTCCTTGAAAAATTAATTCAAGTATTCGTACTACCCATATTTGCGCTGCCAAATATTTCATTAAACATTGAACGTCTTGTTTCGTTCACTCATGTTTGAATGATAGAAAATTTTCATGCCAGAATTTAATGCGATTTTATTTTAGTACGTGCAATTTTATTGTAATACTAGCTGCGCCCCGCGGTGTTACCCGCGATTTATGAGATACACTAAAACGTGTATTATTTAATCGGTGAAAAAAGTATTCACAAAAAAATTGCTCATCTCACGGGAATACTACACTTTTTCGGTATATAAAGTAGCCTATGTGTTAATCCAGGATGTCAGCTACTTCCACATCAAATTTCATCAAAATCGGTCCTTCCGTTTGAGTTTGAAAGAGTAGCAAATATATTTGAATTCCTTGATCATCCCTCGGGAACACTACATTTTTCAGACTAAAAAGTGACTTATGTGTTAATTCAAGGAGTCAGCTACTACCACGCCAAATTTCATCACAATTGGTCGAGCCTTTTGAGTTTGAAAGAGTAGCAAATATATTTTAATTCCTTGCTCATCCCACGGGGACACTATATTTTTTTGGGATATAAAGTAGCCTATGTTATCCAAGGTGTCAGCTACTTCCTTACTAAATTTCATCAAAATCGGTTGAGCCGTTTGAGTTTGAAAGAGTAGCAAATATATTTGATTTCCACACCAAATTTCATTGAAATCGGTCGAGCCGTTTGAGTTTGAAAGAGTAGCAAATATATTTGAATTCCTTGCTCATCCCACGGAACCACTACATTTTTTCGGGATAAATTCCTTGCTCATTCCACTGGAACACTACATTTTTGGGGATATAAAGTAAGCCATGTATTAATCCAGGGTGTCAGCTACTTCCACACCAAATTTCATCAAAATCGGTTGAGCCGTTTGAGTTTGAAAGAGTAGCAAATATATTTGAATTCCTTGCTCATCCCACGGGACCACTATATTTTTTCGGGATATAAAGTGGCCTCTGTATTAATCCAGGGTGTCAACTACTCTTTTACCAAATTTCATTAAAATCGGTTGAGCTGTTTGAGTTCGAAAGAGTAGCTAAAAATATATATGAATTCCGTGCTCATCCCACGGGAACACTATAATATTTTTCAGGATATAAAGTAGCCTATGTATTAATCCAAAGTGTCAGCTACTTCCTTACTAAATTTAATCAAAATCGGTTGAGCCGTTAGAGTTTGAAAGAGTAGCAAATATATTTGAATTCCTTGCTCATCCCACGGGAACACTATATTTTTTCGGGATATAAAGTACCATATGTGTTAATCCAGGGTGTTAGCTACTCTCTCACCAAATTTCATCAAAGTCGGTCGAGCTGTTTGTGTTTGAAAGAGAAGCAAATATATTTGAATTCCTTGCTCATCCCACGGGAACACTACATTTTTTCGGGATATAAAGTAGTATATGTGTTAATCCAAAGTGTCAGCTACTTTCACACCAAATTTTATCGAAATCGGTCGAGCCGTTTGAGTTTGAAAGAGTAGCTTATTATGTATCCCGAAAAAATGTAGTGCTCCCGTGGGAAGAGCCACGGGAGCACTACATTTTTTCGGGATAAAAAGTAGCCTATGTGTTAATCCAGGGTATAAGCTGTCTACATACCAAATTTCATCCAAATCGGTAAAGCCGTTTGAGCGTGAAGAAGTAACAAACATACACACACACACACACTCACAAACTTTCGTCCTTACTAAATTTCATCCATATCGGTTGAGCCGTTAGAGTTTGAAAGAGTAGCAAATATATTTGAATTCCTTGCTCATCCCACGGGAACACTATATTTTTCCGGATATAAAGTATCATATGTGTTAATCCAGGGTTTCAGCTACTCTCTCACCAAATTTCATCAAAGTCGGTCGAGCCGTTTGAGTTTGAAAGAGAAGCAAATATATTTGAATTCCTTGCTCATCCCACGGGAACAGTACATTTTTTCGGAATATAAAGTAGTGTATGTGTTAATCCAAAGTGTCAGCTACTTTCACACCAAATTTCATCGAAATCGGTCGAGCCGTTTGAGTTTGAAAGAGTAGCATAATATGTATTTGAATTCCTTGCTCTTCCCACGGGAGCACTACTTTTTTTCGGGATAAAAAGTAGCCTATGTGTTAATCCAGGGTATAAGCTGTCTACATACCAAATTTCATCCAAATCGGTAAAGCCGTTTGAGCGTGAAGAAGTAACAAACATACACACACACACACTCACAAACTTTCGCCTTTATAATATTAGTGTGATGTCCTGTTTACACCGATACCAGTTTTAAACGGCAACTAACTCGCCCGTATCGTGCAACAATATTGTACGTGTTGTTTAGACGGTGCCAGATATTTGCCCTTTGATTTTATGGTATGCCACAGGAATAAACCTGCGCTGTGTAAATGGAGCTTAATAGTTGATATTTGATGAAACCCGGAATCGGCTTTAGGAAAAGCTATTAGTAGCACGCAACAAAGGAAACATTGGGCGTGACATCTAAGGGCTCTCGATTGATTCTCGATGAGAAATCGAAGTGATTATAATTGTACAGCCGAGGCACAAAATGGATAGGTGCAGAAGGGTGGCTACGTTCAAAGAGCGAAAGCGCACGTACACACGGCTACACATCAAGCTATACATTTCCAGTTTACACTGACCTCTCACTGTATGGAAATCCAATACAATGCGAGATCAGCTTATAATGGAAAAGTATAGCTTAATCTGTAGCCGTGCGTACAACATAGACGCGCTTCAAGTACAGCAAGCACACGTGCACTCGCGACAGTCATTTGTTTGGCATGGTTTGAAACTCCGTACGAACACTTGTATGTGTGCGTTCGCCTGTTTTTGTTGTATGGAGGCAGACTTCTGTATCTATCTATATTGTGGTCAAGGTGTACCCCAAGGGCAAGAAGATTGAACTCGAGACATTTCCAGCAAATGATTTGGGTTTTAATTTAATTAGAAGTGTAGAAACCTAACAAGGGTCGGTCTCAAGTTAACACGGTGATTGGATGGACTTGTCTATTTTAGTGGAAAGTGCAAACTTTGGTAAAATTTCTTTATTAGATTAGTGTGGGGCGAGAAATAGCCTTCTAAGATTTTTCTAGTTAGTTAATTTTTCTGCCTCGTTGATCTAGTGGTCGCTCTAGCGCTTCTGCTGAGTATGAGATCATGGGATTGATTCCCAGGTTGGGAAAAGTGTTATTGGGTTTTTTATCTGGATTTTCTCAGTAGCTGCCCGGAGTCTGTATTTGAGCCCAGTTGATGGCAATAGGCTCGCCCCCCATTACATGAGACTTAAACATAACTGACGATATGTGGGAGTAGTTAGGTACTTTAAGTACATCTCAACTCAATCCTTCGGGGAATTAAGGCGTAATGTGGTGTGGTGTGTATTGGTGGTGGCGTGGTGTGGTGGTGTGTGTGGTAATTTAATAATTTCTAAGGCAACCAATAAAGTGTTCAGATGTAATTATGGTATTATATCCTACTACGCATTTATCACGACTCCGCCATCACTTCTTGGTATTGTGATTTCCCCATAATTCTCGATTTATTATATTTTGTGAAAAAAATATTAGTTCACTCATTTAATCACACAAAAAACACGAAAAAAAACCAAAAAAACATGAAAATACAAAAAAATACAAAAAAAAACACGAAAAACAAAATGAAAATAAACCAAAAAAAACATGTGCTTTTAAAAATACACGTTCAAATTGAACGTATTATCGACGTACGACATTGCACATCCAAAGGAGTTAAGCGTGGAAGCAGCATATCTTCCCACTTCGGTAAAGTCTTGCAGGTACCGATTTTCATTAGACAATAGACTTATAACGCAGATGACTTGATGGGACCCGGAAAAATGGCGCTATAACTTCCATCTTCCTGCTCCGAAGTCTGAACTTCCTTAGTATTCCTCCATCGTACCCCAACAAATTTTCAAGTTTGTTTTGATAGCTGCCATCATAAAACATGTCGGCCATAAAATTGCTTCATACTTTCATTTTGTCGAAAAGCTGTAAACAAAACAACTGCACGGTTTATGAGTCTACATTGCGTATTATTACGAGTTTTATTGTCATCGCCATGTTTTTATTTTGGTGCTAGTGATGTTTGCATTATTCCCATTCGTGTGTAGCATAAGGATGGCCAAATTTTACGATATTTTGATATCTCACATAACTTTTTTGAAATGTGAACACGTTTTATGAAGAGTGTGAGGAGATGATGCAGTTTCATAAGTTTTAGATTTAGTTTCTTGAACTAACATCAAAAAATTTTAAATTGGATCAATAAAGAAACATATATTGCAGAAAATATTCTCCTAGCTAAACAACCAACAATAATTACGATATTATATTCTAGGTCTCATAACTAATATTAACATTCTGTTGTCTTGGCTTCGTTTTCCAAAGGTCAAAATATACCAATAACTTTAACTTTTAAACTGACTTACACTTTAAAGGAGAATGATGAAAGTGTTTTTTGAAGTTCTATTGCGTCTTCTATAATATCAATATTGTGTTCTACAGCAAAGGTTGTCTTGTCATTTTTCACTGTTCACTGGTCAAAGACTTCCTCATTTCCTTTCTGACCCGCTTTTGGTAATATAATCACATTATCTGGCCACCTTACAAAATTAATAAAATGAAGATGCTTATAATTATAAGTCACGGATTACCATAATTTTGATGAAGCTATCGATTAAACCGTACTCTTTGTTTGTACTTATGAGAATTTCGACAACAGCGCAATCAGTGTAATTATTATGATTGGGTTACAAACTGTTATTGATGAGTTAAGTGAACCTCACTTTGTGACGCAAAACTGTAAGAACATGGATTTATGGCTTGTTTAATAATTTAATTTACACATAATACATCCCCATTTAAGATGCACGATAGGTTGAAGCAAGCGTACACCTTGTGATAATCACGACGACGACCTTTAATATCACAATAAAAAGGTTAAAAAAAGTTGATAGTTATAGGTTATATATGAAAATAAGGTGAATACTAACCTGCGAATGGAAATGATGGAATAATAATTGTTCGAAATGATGGTCATTTAATTACAATATTTAAATAGATACCCCACTGTAATCATAATTCGACTCCATATTTAAAGGGCTATTGCAACATCCGAATGTGTTCAGTGACTGTAACATTATCAGATAAACATTACCTTTCCTGAAATTAATAGCACCAACCAATTCATTCAAAATTCTAATCGTTGCCGCAAATGCTTCACCCAATAGAAGTAAAATAAACATGAGAAAAGTATTTTGTGCAATATTCCTGATGAGACTGCAAACAGTTGTCATTAGCCAAGAGTACAAATTGATATACAAAAGTCATGATTACTGCTTGGACCCGGATCCACCATACGAAGAAGAAAAAAAGCTTGAGGTCAACCTTGCAGTGGTTAACAATAGTGGTAACGTCTACTTCAAAGGTAACTTCACCGTTAAGGAAAACCTATCCGGATATTCTTGGAGATTCAAAAATGGATTTGAAAAATCAGGAAACGTAATTTACGAAAATGACTTTAAAGGACTTTCCTGCAAAACTTTCGTCCCTAGACTAATATATGGAATGGCGAAAATAAATTTCAACCCTAAGACATGCGAGATCCAAAAAGGAAATTATTCTTTCAAAAAATTGGAACTAACAAAATTAGATCGTGCCACGACTTTTAATCCAACGAGACGGCTTGGGATCAATGTTTTTTATTTAAGTTACTATAAACCGAAGGGAACTTGTTTTTGTATCCAAACACGTGTCTTATTAATAAAAGTTTAAAAAGCAATTTTGTTTTTCATTATTTTGTAATTCTGGATGAAGTTGAAACTGGCCTTTAGATAAAGTTCTGCAACATGTTTGAGGACTACCCAGTTTTTATGGAAGAACTAGTGTGTACTCTTCTAGGACAAACTACACGTTTGAACAAACCTAGTTCATTCTAGGAAAATAATTTACTACTCTTAACCGAGTGTCATGCATGTGGCACCGGAGAAGAGCTATTTAAACCGACTGAGGCTTGTTAAATCAGAGTAAGGGAACCCCTTGTCTTGTACTGGCTATTTGTTGATAATCCTTTTGTTAGCTCATTTTAAACACACATTCCTACACTGGAAATTGATAATCTTGTTCAAAAAAGTTTATTTATTGACTGTGTAGGAATGTGTGTGGGTCTATGCGTATATGTGTAGTGTGGTTGTGTGTATGTGTTGTGGTGTATGTAGGTTGAATTTTCAGTTCCTACATTATCTCGAAAAGGTTAATCTAGGTATTTTATAATTAGGATGGAAATATTTCTGGCAATTTATTTACCTACTGGTAGTACTATATTTGAATAATTATATTTATATGCCCATTGACTGTGAAATCGTTTTGTATCTATTGATATGATTTTAATCAGTAGGAAACTACTTTGATGTATACGATATGGCAATTAATTTGTCTATTGCAACTGTGACATTAATAGTAACGTACATATTTTGGTCAAATATGAAATATAAATGTGGTGCAATATTGGTCTTGGAACTTCTATCAATTGTGTTTTGCGTGAAGTACAAAATGATTCACAAAGGTGATGAATTCTGCCCGGATCCGGATCCACCATACGGACAAAATAAAAAAGTCGATATGACGATTGCTGTGGTAAACACTACTGAAAGCATATACTACAATGCCAACTTCACTGTCAGGGAGAATTTGTATGGGTATACATGGAGATTCAAAAATGGATTTGAAAGATCCGGAAAAATATACTACGAAAATGACTTCAAAGGATTGACCTGCAAAAGTTTTATTTTTAAAGTAATTTCTGGACTTTCTTCAATCAGGTTCGACCGTGACACATGTGCTATATTCAAAGGGAATTATTCTATTAACAAATTGGAAGCAGCTACGTTAGATCGTTCTGTAAATTTCCAACCTACGAGGCGAATTGGGATAAACGTCTACTATTTAAGTTTCTATAAGCCTAAGGAAACCTGTTTGTGTATACAATCCCGCATTCAGTTTATCAAAGTCTAATAAAGCATTCATTAATTGTGGCACTGTTTTTTTTCTTCCTCCAATCCCTAGATGTTCTTCTTTGCCAACGTGTTGGTGCAGATTCTTACAGTTTGCTCTGTTGAGAGCCAGTTGTTTGACCTCCTCACTTAAATTAATCGAAAAAAAATGGTCGAAAATAATATGAATATTTAATGTAATATTTAAAAACGTTCTTGATGATCAGAGAAGAAATGCCACTAAAGGGTAATCTAGTAGTACAATAGAACTCAATTTCTGTAAAAAAATTATTGTTATAGTAATCAGAGTTTACCATGCTATAAAATAATGACATCCTAATGACTCGGTCAATCAGATTCAAATACATCAGTAGTAAATAAGTACTCCATCTAAAAATACATACTTTGTAAATATGAAATCTATTTTTAGTGCAATCATTTTCTTTTGCCTTCTGTCTTCTATTGTGTTTTGCGTGAAGTACAAAATGATTTACAAAGGTGACGAATTTTGCTCGGATCCGGATCCCCCTTACGAAGTTAATAAAAAGGTTGACGTCAACATTGTTGCAGTCAACAACAGTGATAATTTCTATTACAATGCTAACATCAGTGTCAAGGAAAACTTGTCCGGATATGTATGGAGATACAAAAAAGGATTTGAAAAAGACGGCAAAATTATTTACGAAAACGATTTTAAAGCATTGTCCTGCAAAAGTTTTATTTTTAAACTTATTTATGGAATGTCAACTATCAAGTATGACCCTAAGACTTGCGACATATTCAAAGGAAATTATTCTTTTCATAAATTGGAAGCAACTAAAATTGATCGCGCTGCAATTTTCTTACCAACGAGGCAACTTGGGATAAACGTTTACTTCTTAAGTTACTATAAACCTAAAGGAACCTGTTTCTGTTTACAATCTCGGATCTTATTCATAAAAATATAAAAGAAAAGTGTTTTAAAATAAATCATAATATAGATGAATTACAAAATGCTATTTATAAAAAATGTACGAATTTTCATGCAAAAGTAAAACCTCAATTGGTAAAACATTCATAATATGCATTTTTATTTACGCAACTTTAGGTTCCAATCTGTTTTACCATGCATTTTGCATTAAACGTACCGGAAGCTTGGCATGGCCTAATAAATAAGAATAGTTACTTCAAAACATGTCTTTCTGATATAAAATATTAGGTAGGTATCAAGAGCAAAGTGTACTTAGTAAATTCTTGGCTACTCCCATTCCACTTACGCTAAACCAAAATGGGTGATTTACGACATAACCTTTAAGACTCTTATAAGATTCCCAACCTAAACTACATGATGTTATTTTATACTTAGAACGTATTATTATTCTGTAAATAGCACTAACTCACTACCTAACTGGATAACAGAACTACCTTACAAAAAATTCTGCGTGGTTTTGAAAAAATGGTTGATATCGCATAGTTTTTATTCAATCGGCGAATTTCTCAACAAAAAAACATGTCAGTCCTACCACTTCAGGAATGCATTGTAGTCACTTTTAGTTATTTATTTTTAAGTTACTTTGGTATTTACCTTGTCGCTAGCTACATACCTTACTATTTATAAATATGTAATGTGTAAGTTTAATTCGGATTGGTACCTATTGACTTCAATAAATTGTTATTTTCGTTCATAGAATTATAACGTTATAACTCGAATTTATTACCTAACAACTGTTATTTATTTTTCTATAATTTTATTGTATGTTAACTAACATTAACATCCATTAAATATTTGCATGCCAAAACTGCGGCGGAATGTGTCTTTGCACTTTTTATATGTAACATCTTTTGTACCACCACATTTTATGCAAATAAATGATTTTGATTTGATTTGATTTTGAGCATCTAGATCCTAGAAACTTGTTGTTATCCCATACTGCATCCGGATTCCTTATTCCAGCTAAACGGTGAGACTTGGCAACAGGAATTTGGTTTGAAAATTAGGCACTGCAACAGGTTCTAATTTAGATTCGGGAACTGGCTGGCTAAGTATTGTACGAGCGGGACATAGGTACACACGGCTACATATCAAACTATACATTTCCAGTATAAGCTGATCTCGCATTGTATAGGTCCCCACCTATGTTGAAGACACTATTTCTGTATGTTGTAAAATAATTTCGTCTGTACCTAACAACGCTGTCACTTTAAAGAATTTATTTATTTAATTATTATTTCTGGCTGTTCTCGTTCTGTCTGGCTAACGGAGACTACTTGCATAGGCCCAAACTTGTAGCCAGGATTGCGCCACCGATTTGCTTTAAAGTAAAGTCTTGTGGGATCGGAAGTACCTACCGTACACGACCCAGTTTTCGAAAATGGCAATGTTACGTTGTATTACGATCTATCATCACTGACAGGACTATTATTGCCATTAAACCAGAAATAGTGATGATAGATTGATTAGAGCATCGCACAATAATTGTTGATAAAACTGTCCTGCATAACGAGAACCTCGTGAAAGCTGAAAAAGATAAGCAGATTAAGAAGTTATCTTGACCTGGCTCGCGAAGTTGTCGACATGTGGGATGTGGATACAGTAGTCATTGTGCCGATAGTCGTGACGGCCAATGGCATAATAGCTAAGGGCCTCGACCAACACCTGAGGAAGCTCTTGTTAGGCAGCTGGATCAAGCCCTTGATCCAGAAAGCGGTTCGGTTCTAGACACAGTGCGTATCGTTATGAGGTTCCTCTCAGGGCTCCTGGCCCTGACCACCAGAAGATTGGACCAGATAACGATACCGGGAGGCTACTATTTTTTTATATTTTTAAATGTCTTTTCTTATAAGTTTTTATAAAAATATTTAAAAATGGAAATGATAAGATGTATATAGGTAAATGAATAGGATATAACAATCATTTGTTCATAGAAATCTCAATTTTCTTGGAATTGATGTGAGTGAATTGGAAGAAAAAGCCAACTGGGCTCTTGTACTGGATGACTGTTTTATCGTCTTGAAAAAATAGGTTTTCAATACAGTTAGTTGATAAACATGGCGTACTCTCAGAGGCAATAACTATGATTCAAAAATTAAATCTTTTGCACAGGCATCTTTCTGTTACGCGGTCGTGACTTTTGTTTACGAGCTCGATCAGTAGTTTTGTAGTTTAGGTTTTTTTTTTCCACACGATATTTTATCTGAGACGAAAAATGCGCAAGATGAAATTTTTTAAAGAAGATGAAATTTTTGAAGAAATCTCGAGAATATGGCGACTCATGACGATCATTTTATTTTATGGAAAAAACAAAAGAAAACTAAATCATTTTCAGCAATGATGATTTATAATACGTCATTGATTTTCAGAACATGTTTTGTTAGCTTATTTACATTAATTGAGTGGCAAATATATACCACATCTATATTGTGGTCAATTTATTCCATGTTAAAAACTACTCTTAAAATAAATTCTTTGATTTGTTTTTTACTATTTCCCACAAATGTATTGAAAAACTCGTGTCTTTAAAACACTCTCCTTCGGTTAGGGCTTGTTAATGACAGCTCGTTTGCAATAACCAACTTTCCACCCTTGTATCACAATGTACTATTTCATAAGTGAACGGCATTAGTGGTATATCTAGTGTTTTTTTTTTAATTAAAAAAAACGTATTTCAAATCATACGCAAGTTGCGTATGATCTGAATTTCGATGTTTTTAACGATTTCTTTTTCAATTTTTTTTTTTAAATTGTTTTAGTATTAAAAGTTTACTTCCTATGTGTAATATTTATTGATAGAGTAATTTATGTCAAAGCTATTAAAAAAAAACTATGTATGCTTAGGCTTCTGCTCCGTTCACGCTATTTTTTTCAAGACGGTAAAAAAAGTCATTCGGTATATTTATTCTGTTTAAAGTGGACCCGCAGTGGTAGCCTGTGAAATTTAAATTTTCTTCAAAATGCAACCTGATACTACCTGCAAATTGCAAAAAAACTTAAGAAATTTTGAATTTCGTGGGCTACCACTGCGGAACCACCTTAAATTTAAATAGTTAACCACTTTCCGACCACTGACTAAGTCTGATTGGTTTCTATTCTGCCCACTCTCTTCATCCATCCAATTATCATGAATCCTAACATGATAAAAATTCCACAAAATAGTAGATTATGCACCGAGGGGCTAAAGTTGTGTCTTATGTCACGGGCGTCATATTGAATCTCGAGCGCAATGAAGGATTCGGGATTTAACTCCCGAGCGCAGCGAGGTAGTTAAGAGTTTAACTCACGAGCGAAGCGAGGGAGTTAATACAAGAATCCTGAATGCAGCGAGGGATTCAAGCTAGCCCAAGGCAAAGACACCTTTAGCCCAGAGGAGGATACTCTACTTTTTACACCTACTGTGAGAAAATAATAGCCATAGTACGAAAAACAAAGTATTTATTAAATAAACAAACAGTAAGAATAACATATTTAGAACTAGTTAGTTTTATGCACTTACATATTAATTGAAGTTAATGGTAACATTTGAGACATTAGTCCAGTTGTGCAAAGATAAAGTTAAGTTTTTATTTGGTACGTTTATAGATGTTGATGTGTAATTTAAAAAAAAAAAAAACTTGAGAGGTGTCAAGGGACACCCGGATGGAACGAAGTTCCTTTCGATTAATTAGTGAAGGAATTGTAACAAAATTTTATTTTTATACTTATCATCATCATCATCATCATCATCATCATCATCATCATCATCATCATCATCATCATCATAATCATCATCATCATCATCATCATCATCATCATCATCATCATCATCATCACCATCATCATCACCGTCATCATCACCATCATCATCACCATCATCATCATCATCACCATCATCACCATCATCATCATCATAATCATCATCATCACCATCATCATCATCACCATCATCATCACCATCATCATCATCATCACCATCATCATCATCATCATCATCATCATCGCGACACCACACTGTTCAATGCGAAATAGAAATGAAAATATCTGGCTTGCTTTCTATAAGAGAGAGAGAGACAGACAGAGAAACATGCGCACGCCGCACGGCTTACAATAGCTACCTATAGCAAAAAGTGTCGTGACAACTTTTCGTGAGACTTTTTTCCGTCTAGCCCCCTTTCACAACGCGCGATAAGGAACTTCGTTCCAAAATTTAAAAAAAAAAATTAAAAAAAAATGAAAAATGGTTCGTAGTTATCTAATTATTCTTACAATATTATGTCTGCGAAAACATGGCAACGATATGAAGAAGCAGTCGTTATGATTTTGTAGCAAATCGAGAATATCATCCACGCGTAGTAAGGGTTTCGAGAATAGCTTTCCTCTTTCTGGCACCAAAAGGTGTTTGTTAGTACTATACTGCCAATTTAGCTGAGCATGTGAGATTCCAAATTCAAATCACATTATTGACCAGCGGGTCATAATGAAATCCAGTACAACATTATTGACCGGCTGTGCCCCCGGCCACTAATGACTCACTTTAGGTTAAGGTTGCTTGACATATAATTTGAAATTTTCGAGCAGGTGGTGTGAAAAAGTATTTTGTTAATAGCATAAAGGAAAACTTTGCCTATTAATCTAGTAGAAAATTGGATTGTGAATTGAATTATTATGCGACAGATACCTACCGAATATAATTGATTCCTGAAAAATTAAATGATACAATGTTGTTTTGAAGAAAATATTAAATCATAATACAAACATGAATATCACAATTTACTCTTAAAAAACAGAATCTCATAGCCAGAATTCATCATAAATTGAACCGTAGTGGGAAAAGTTTAGAATCGATCACTGTATTTTGATGCTAACATAAACGTTTGAAAATTATTATTTTTCAACCGTATTATAAAGAAATTAGAAGCAATAAAATCTCCTAAATACAGCATGGTGTTTTGAAAATCGCACATAACGAGATTTAGAATGTATTTTAATTGGTAACTGCGGGATCCGATTTGTACGGTTATTTGAACCTTGTTTTTAGTACAAACATTACGTTCTATACATGGTTAACCAAAATTATTATGCAGCCATCATGGAATTTTATTCTAACAATGGTTTTAATTCAATTCTTAGTGTCGGTGTCATCAATGATGTACAAAATAACTCTGCGTAGTACTGAAAGGTGTAGCAATCCTGAACCACCATATGAAAGGGATCCAATGGTGGAACTCAGCGTCGAGCCCTACAATAAAAGTGGTGGAGTCTATTTCAAAGGGAATTTGACGATAAAAGACAACTTGAAAGGATATTTTTGGAAAATAAAAACAGCCATTGAGAGACCTGGCAACGTGATAAAGCACATGAACACTTTTAAAAAGTTAACCTGTAAAAGTGTGATACCCAGGGTCGTTCTAATGACATCTAATGTCAGATATAATGACAAAACCTGTGAATTATATAAAGGGAGTTATTCTTTTGAAAAAATGGATTTAAACAAGTTGGATTCAGGAGCTTATTATTTTCCTATTAAAGAGATTGGTGAAACAATCGTGTTTTTCAGTATGTACAAAAATAAAGGGACTAGTTTCTGTTTTAAGTCGCGTTACGTTGTTAAGAATAATTAATTCGATTATTGAAATCTTACATTGGTGAAAAGGAAGAAAAAATAAATATACAGGTCTGTGTCATCTTGTTGTTTTATTTAAAACTAGCTTTTGCCCGCGACTTCGTCCGCGTTTCCGTCGTTTTTCGTAAAAAAGTACCATATGTCCTTCCTCACGGTTTAGTGGTTTTGATGTAACAGACAGATTAACTTTCGTATTTTAGTAGGGAAATATAATAATATGTCAATCCACAATACTGTTGAAAAATATCGCAATAAGGAACCGCAGAATATTATTATTAATAGCTGTGCCCGCGACTCCGTCAGCGTGTAACTCCTTGTATGTTATTAAGTTAATGTATTGGACTGCTAAGCTATCGAGAGTTACACGTGTTATTGTGAGTCAACCATAAAAGATAGACATATACTGTTGTGGGATATTTTTTAGATAATTTTATGTAAAACATTTCCGTTATAAATGATTTCTATGTAGCTTTAACCATTAAGGCTGCACACGCGACGGAAGCTTAAAAAATGGAGCAACTTCTCCCGTTTTCCCAACATTTCCCTTCACTGCTCTGCTCCTATTAATTGTAGCGTGATGAAAAGTATACTATAACCTCCCCAGAAGTATGAAGAATAATTGTACCAAGTTTCGTTAAAATCCGTCGAGTAGTTTTTGTTTCTATAAGGAACATACAGACAGACAGACAGACAAAATTTTACTGATTGCATTTTTGGCATCAGTATCGATCACTAATTACCCCCTGATAGTTATTTTGAAAATATATATCATGTACAGAATTGACCTCTCCACAGATTTATTATAAGTATAGATAGATTTCCAATTGACAATAATTCCGAACTTCCATACAAACTTTCATCCCTGAATTTTCAAAAATCCTTTCATAACTCACCTTTGTTACCTACTGAAAGATCTTTTCCATAAAATGTTATGCTTATCTTAGCTGCAGCAGTTTAGACTCTGCGTTGTCTGTCAGTTAGGGAATGATTTTGTCACTAAGACACTAGACTGACTGGACAATGAACGTGCACGGCGAGTACATTTCACATATTCGCTTTGCCGCTGACATCGTCATAATGGCAAAGTAGCTGGAACAGTTAGCACAAATTCTGCACAGACTATAAATGAAATTAAGCCTGTGGGCTGGTTGACCTCGGCATGAATTTAGATATGACTTAAGTCACTTACAACTTACACGCCCTGCTTAACCCCTCAAGTGTCGAATGCACCATGCATGAAAAACTCTTTTTTTTGTTAGGTATATAAGCTTATATCACATATATTTATGTGTAAAAAAACATCATCCGATGGAAAACCAATCATCATCATTAGTTGTGAACCTATGGAGTTCGTAGCTAACCCCCCCTCTCCCCCTGCGTGTCAAATGCACCCAAAGTGTGCAAAAGGACAAAACTTTACATAATAGATATATAAGCTTAGATCACATATATATAAACGTAAAAAAACATCATCCGATGGAAAAAATATCATTATCAGTAGTTGTGAACCTATGGGGTTCGCAACTAACCCCCAACCCTCCCCACTCGCTGGGGTTTTGGGTCTAAAATTAGCCAAACTCAGACACTTGAGGGGTTAATCCAATCCACAAAGAAAGTTCTGCGATAGCACTACTTCGAGAAAAAAGCTGGCAGAAGGAGCCAGTTGGGTTGGGCAGCGTTTGGAAAACTTCGTCAAGTCTTCTCTTCGTCCATACCGTAAAGTTCAAAAACTAAGTCTTCAACCAGTGCGTTCGGCCAGCTATTTAAATTATGCTCATGTAAAAATGGTTTTTTGTAAAAATTGTGAAAACAACTATATAGAAATAAAGCAATAAGCTTGTTTTTAGACATTTCTAGTGTTTAGTTTGCTAGTAAATCTGCATAATACGTGCCTAAACCTAGAATATTACATATTTTGACTTGGTACAGCTTTGATCTAGAATTTTAGGTCGTATCTACATGTAGAAATCAAAAACAACCAATTTAATACATTTGTTTAATATAATAAGTAATACTAAAATATTTACACAAGTAATAATTGCAACACAATTTTGTTAAATTTCACTTTCCCTTAAGAAAGTCAAATATTTGAGTTGTAAACTTCAGGTACTAACGCTTTATTAAGTAATTGTTTTAATTAGATTCTTGAGATTCTTGAGGCTTTTGCTGTTCTGTGGGCTCCTGGACTATGACCACTTGCTTGTTTGCCCTCCTTCTGGCGTGAGGTCCGAGCCTGATTCTGGTTGGCTCCCCAGCTACTTCTGATGTCACCTGCGTGGGAGGTTTAAATGATTATTTCGTTTTTAGGGTTTCGTACCAAAATGGTAAAAAAGGAACCCCTATGGTGTGACTCAGTCTGTCTGTCTGACTGTCTGTCTATCTGTCTGTATGTATCTCTGTCTGTCACAGCTGGATATCTCAAGAACTACTAATGCTATCAACTTGAAATTTGGAACAGTTTTAGATGACATTTACCCAACTATTTTTCAAATAAGAAAGAATTAAGAATATTTATATATTTTTTTGTAACAGGGACTGAAAGGAGGTCTTAAAAATTCACAGTGGGGCTACTAGGGCATGTGGGGTACCATATGAAAGAGCGCTGTTTGCACATTCTCAAACATTTTTTTAGTTTTTTTTAGGCCACATAGTTTTCGACTTAAAAAAAATACCGTTCCCCCCTCCTTATCTCCGAAGTTTGCACAGATAAAAATCTGAAATTATTATATGTGATAGAAGTTTATGGAAAGATTACAGGAAAAATACCGACTCGCACTTGACCGGTTTTTTTTATTAGTATTGAAATACTTTCTGGAATACGGAGATGTAGATGTGCTAAGAAATGGTGAAATAAGCTGAGGTAGTAATAATATCATCATCATCATATTTATCATCTCAAAGACATTCACTGCTGGACCTAGGCCTTCATCCCAGCATGTCTACAATGCCCGTTTCTGACCAGTTAATAAAAAAAATCAAAGCAAAATAGAACACAAAAAATTCCAATTTAGTGTGCTTTGATTAATAAAAATAGAAAAAAAAATGATTCAGATTGATTTAGCCTGCGGCAAAATGTTGAATTAATTGAATTATTTCTATTGAATGGATTTCAATCCATTCAATAGGCAGCATGCAACATTTTCCTATTTCACTAAAATAAAAGTATTTTACTCGTACGCACCTGAACTCTTTTCCTTCCAACGTTGTTATCTAAAAATTTGTTTACTGCCGACAGAGTGTTAATCGGTATCTATAAAATGTAAAGTTTTATGAGATACAGTTTCAAACGGCAAAAATATTTCCAAGAAAAATATAAAATTTTGCATAATATAGTTATGTACAAAGCGCTAGTTACTTACCCTTTTCATGTCCTTGATAAAAAAAAACACACCATGTATATAAACAGCTAATAGACCGTTTGTTAGTATTACCAAAATAAATATTGTTAGAACCGTTTCCATAAATAATTCTTAAATTGCCATAACCACTTTAACTACCAAACTAAAATTTAAGTAACATCGGCTACCGTAAAACCTTTCATCAACTTTTTCCACCTTCGTCTTCGACCCATTTTCTGCCACTGTTAGTCAACCACCACATCCACGTCCACTAATGTTACGTCAACACGACAAAATCATCATAGAATGCAGTTTGATTTAAAACGATTTGTACTTACAACGTATGTCTCATTTCAGGTTATATGAGTTAAGTACTAAAATTGTTTATTTTATTTGACAAAAATATAATTTAATGTATTGTGTTGCGTAAATTATTTTGCATAGGTACTATTGTATAGAATCTAGTTCTTCTAACTGAACAGACAGCTGTGCTGCTGGGAAGTTTGTTCCGCTACTTCTTCTTCCCAGCTAAAGCACTAGGAAGTGGTGAAGGGCGGGCGTTTTGTGGAGACTGTCTTACTGTAATTTCGACGTTCAAAAAGTGCTGATTCTCAGCCTAATTTGAATAAATGACTTTTGATTTTGATTTTGATTTGCAGGTGATAAAACTATTCAATAAAAGGACATAAATAATACGAAGATGCAAATGCCCTAGCCACGAACGCGCGAATTAATGCTTCGTAAATTCGTACGATTTTCGGATGGGAAATACAACTATCCTAGATAGCATTATGGTTAAAACGTATGCGGCACGCACAATAAGTTTTTTTTTTAAGCAAGGGTTTCGTCGTTTTATTACTAAGCTGCTTCATCATCAGATCAGCTCCATGTCATAATAACATTGCATTGTCAACCGATTTCCATGTGCGTGTAAAATTTCAGCTCAATCGGAAACCGGTAAGTGGGTCAAACTTTACTTGCAAGATTCGATTACAGACAGACAACGAGACAGGTGAAACTAAGAAAAAAATAAAGCTTGTAATGAAGTCAATAGTTTATGAGAAACTAGTATTTTCAATTTTAAGATCCTCCGCGCGTTCATGCTAGACCCACAGCAGAAAAAGTTTAAATTTTATCGACGAGTAGGTACACCTTTCATCCATTGCTACCCAGAAAAAAACAACTATATTTTGTGTTGTGCAAGTTTTTGTTAGTTTTGTTAAAGCCAACAATCATCACGGGAGCATTTTTGAATTTATAAATAGTTGGTTTGTTCTGCTCCCAGTGTATAAAAAAAGCCAATTAAATTTAATCAATTTACAAATCCCATGTCAAATCATTGTTGTTTTTTGTTATTTATTTGGCTTACAATTATTCACAACAACAACAACTTTATATTATTAGATTTGACAGAAGATTTATTGATCAAAGAGTGGATTAACCTTTGAAAACTGGCGAAAATTATTTTTGAACCTCAAAGCTATAGTAGAAGTTAAAAATAAAACGTGCAAAACAAACTGGGAAAGCTATATACATTTTGGTTCTACATAATTATAAAGACATGCAAAAATCATGCAAATTACACAAAACAGTAATGAATCAGACTAATGATCGTGCACTTACAGAGAATATGTCATCTATAAATTTGGAGGCATTCGGTGTCTGAACCGAGATACGAGCCTCGGATGCTGATGAAGATGATGATGATGATGGAGAAACATGCTTCGATGTTATGTCTGAGTCTGTAGAAAAGGCAGATTTTATGGGAAATCATTAATCACAACAAGGATCAAATAGTTAGCTACTTAAACCTGCTTAATAAATGAAGATTATAAATAACTACCATGCGATAATGAAAACGAAACAATAAAATGAACACTGGTTTTTAAATTGGTACTGATTCTATACAAAAATTAAGTCCCAAAGTGGATTTTTCAGCAAATTTATAGATACTAGATGTATATCTACTAAAACAGATCGTTTTATTTCTAATAAATGTCGCCATAAATCTTTTTAATCGCTACACATTGGCAATAATTTACTTAACCAAACAAAACAACGGTTTCATTTTTACGTAGATAAAAAAGGGTTTGTAATGTTATTTAATGTAAGCTACTAAATACGTCAGAGCGTAGATAATCCTACCTTTAAAATGAAACAAGTTATATTATTTTAAAGTAAGAAATTAGAGCTAAGAGTTAAATTAGCAAGAAAGGGTCACACCATGACTGTCAAAATAAATTTTCATTTTTATTTAAATTAAAATAAACAAGCCTAGCAATTTTACGGGTTAATGCAGCTGTTATTTTGTGTGAATTTATCTGTTCTTTTAATAAGTCCAACGGAGGCGTTTTGCTCCAAAAGGGGGCGCTCGTAAAAATAAAAATGTAATAAAAGCTAGCAGATAAAGATATCATGAAGATTATGAGGGCAAAGGAGAGGGCAAGATTATAGTGAGTCGTTCCCTGCAGGTCGCTTACTAGCTTATCACAATTTGTAACAGCGACGTAAAATATTTTCATGATTTACAGAAGGTACCTACTATTCTAAACGAAAGGTTGATAAAGTTTGATAAAACCCCTATTAATGTTATTTACCCCAGAGACATTCCAGCTGCACACTTTAATTGCAGACTTTTTAATTGCCATTACTAACAAGTTACTAACTATATTTTAAATAAAACTTATTTGTAATTTTTGTTACTTTTTATAGAAATGTCTTTATTATAAATCATTTTCTTGATACCCTTACTTGTAGTAGTTGTATAAAAGTTATGCGCTAAACATTAAATAATTTAAAGTTTAATTTTAATAATAACTAGAGTAGCCAGAATGGCCGGAATATCCGGCATTGCCAGAGAACCCAGAGTAACCACCTGCTTTGAATGTAGCTGATTTTTGTACTGAAACACCGGTATTTTCAGCGGTATTTGTCAGAAAACCGCTTACTGCCTTCAAAGTTGAAATAGGGATCTGCAAAAGACAAAATGTTGAATTAGTCACACTCACAGTAAAATGTGTCACACCGTAATTTAGTTCTGAATTGACATAAAACTAATAACAAACGATAAATGGATTGTTTATAAGACGAAACAGTTAGAAAGGGAGTGATTATTGGAATGCCGGCTGATAGACATGTTTGGAGGAGACTTACCTGCAGCTACTCCAAATAAGTTAGGAGAGAATCAGAAAGATAATGATTATAGACATACACACTTACATTAAAAATATCCTGGAAGAAAGTACTCGGCTTTGCGTTGACGACGATCTCCTTTCTGTTACTGAATGAAACATCTTTGCCCGGTCCATAAAGTTCTCCATTGATAGTGGCTCCTGCTCCACCTTGTGCCTCTACATCGACATCAACTCTCTTCTCTATGGGCTGGACAGTTTTGTAGACTGTTTTTGTCTCTGGAGCCGCTACTTCACCTCCAAGTCCTGCATAGCCACCTACGTAGACAGTCTTGTGCACGTGATGTCTGTGAGGCTTGTGTTTGCGAACGTAAACTGTTTGTACTGGTGTAGGTTCAACGTGTACCTTTATGGAAACAAATTTGTTTTTATTTGATTTCAGTGGAAAGAACGATGTTGGTGGAAGTATTGAAGGTGGAATAGAGTAAGAAACTTGCGACAGTTAGTTTTAAGTCACAATAACTTATAGGTAACCAAAAACATAAAAAATACGCTTTTTCAAGAGAGATTTAGAAAAGTAAGATAAGACCATTGGCTGGTTTTATATCTCAAAGTTCTTGTTAAGTTACTAGTAAAAATTTTAATGAGTGTTATGTTTTGTGAAAAATATGAAAATGCTTAAATAATTATTGTGTAGTAAAAGAAGTAACTATTTAGGGTTATTTCTTGTTGTATATTGTATATTTCTATGTTATTTCTATATTTGACTTGGTTGGTTTTTTTTTTTTGGTTGTAATCACGATCAACACCTAGACAAATAACACATAACTATAGGTTAGCAAATGGTCACGTAGAGACAGTAATGCACTAGTAGAAGTGCTAAAATGTGTTATCATGAACAAAGTGCAAAGATTTTCGCAGCTGTCTTCAAGCCTCTGGGTGCACGTACAAATTCACCGTAACCGATTTCAACGAACCTGCTGAACAAAATTATACTGTGGTGGAGGCACCCACTTCTGTGGACTATAACTTCTCTGTGGACTCCTAAACAAAGAACTCATTATATTTTGAAAATGAAATGGTGGAACTTTATGTGTGTGAAAGTGTGGTCCATTCCATTTACTCACTTCTTTTACAAACTCTGGCTGGGCATTTACACTAACGTGTGCGTTTGCTTCGAAACCAGCATTTGCACTAGGCGTAATTTCATTTGCAGCCTCGAGTTTTGCTTCTCCATAAACGTTCTTGTGTACGGTTTTAACTTCTTCTACAGGAATTACAGAAACTTCAGTTTCTTTTACCACTGTGGCTGGTACTCCAATAGATTTGTGGGCAGAGATTGAAAATCCTGATGATCCAGATACGTCCGATTCACCTCCCTGCAATCATATAATTTATTTTAAAGCATTTGTTTCATTTTTTATTTGTTCAAAGTTCATGTCATGCCTGACTTTGAAACATTTAAAATGATGGACTTTTCATAAAAAAGTGTTCATCATGGTACATTTTGGTACACATCATCCTACAAAGCACCATGCAAGGTATTTCACGGCGTAACAAGGAAAGTGGAAAATGTGGTCCCAAAAATGAGACTCGAAATGACAAATGGACGTGCATTGTGAGTGCATGCACAGAGAAAACTGGGTACTTTTACCTTATTCCAGTAAGTAACCACCCGTTAGTCTCACCTAGGTACGTCACGTTTTGTAGCAGATTTTTGATGACTGAATAGTAGAAAGTCGAGATAACAGCGATATCCGATAAGAAGGAGCTCCCATAGACATTTTAATGATAAAACATATTTTGTTAGATTATTTATTTCTGAATCAAATGAGTATTAATTTACGAGTATAAAAGAAGATACTATTTTACGATTGATACCCTCAAATCATATTAACTTGATCCATAAACGCTCGATAAGATTGTATACCAAACTTACCCGTTATGTTTATGAATGTTTCAATAGCTGTAGGTAAATACTGAAATAAAAATAACATCGAACAGTTACAAAATGAAGAAATATCTCTTATAGAACGTTTATGAAAGAGGGCAAGTTGTACTTAAAATTATAAAATCCGCCACCATCAATGTGTCTTCTGCTCTTTGAGAAGTTTTTTAATCTCTTTCAGTCTTCGTCTTTCTTCTTTCCTCTTAGCCTTTTCTGCTTTATCACCTACCAGGGCAGAGGAAGCGGATTTTCCTCCTGCTTGAGCTGAGGAGTAGCCTCCACCCACTGCTTTGCCTGCACCCACTACTCCGCCAAGACCGGCAGCCGCGTTAACGTTGCCTCCAGCTGTGGCACCTGCGTATAGTCCACCTATGTAACAAAAGGTTTGGGATACGTTAGTTAGACCATTAAATGTCATATCTTCATACGACGTCAATTCACTTCTATACATTCCAAACGTAATTTCATAAATTAACTCTTCATTTATTTGAGCTATTAAAACATTTAAGTTAGTAACAGTTCACAGCCCATTATCCATTACATTTTACTGGTTCAAAATGAAGCCCATTATAATCTCCAAATCATTTTCTATTTCAATTGAACATTAGCACGTATCAGAAAACACTATCCATATTCAAACAAAATTAGTCGCCAATAAATTAATGGTTGAATGGGTTCATTTATTCATTCAAATTAATATTCATTTTGGCTTTGATATTGGTTGAGCAAACGTGGTATATGCAATCAAGACAATGAGATTTTTCCCTCATTTTTCAAGCGTCACAAGTTAATTGCAATCTGACTTCAAAGGTCGAGGAGGAGTTGATGTTCAATTAATAGTTACTGCGATCATTGTGTTAAGTCTAGTGAGATAAAATACCGTCTTATAAACTATTCTGTTCTACTCTGTAGACTTCTTATTAATCTTCATTATAATATTCACATTGAAACAAAAAGGATTATGATTTTCATATTACCTACATTTATTTTTCGCATATTATAATCATTATAGTGATTGACTTGGTCTTTTACGAGATTGTTAGGTATTAAAATCACACGTTTATAAATGGGTGTAACGTAATTGTGAGTGCAATGATGTAGAAAGGTATTTCACATTTCAGTGATAGCATCAAAAGTTTAAAAAAAAACAGTTTTTTTTCTATTCTGAGTATTATCTGAGTCATTCTATGTAATGTTTTTTTTTGTTATTTCATAAAGGCAGAATAAGGCCAAGATGATAGCCGAGATATGATTGTAATTCTTAAATACTTACCTACAAATAATGGTTGAAACTATGGGAAACAGTTTTGCGTCACGTCATTATTAACATGTAAAGACTAATTTATCCAGTGCGGTTTAATTGCCCGTGGCATGCCATTATTTGTAGCAGCTATAAAAGTTGCTCTGTCTAAAAAACTGTTTAAACAGTTTATATAAACAATGCAAGACATTTGTTTATTCAATTTTATTGTAGGTATGCCACAGGCAAGAAACATGCATAAAATAAATGTGGCTTTTTTCCTTACCAGCAGTGCCACTGTTGCCATCGACTACTCCACCAAGGCCAGCCTTTGCTGCTGGTCCGAATGGTGTGCCAGCTTCAGCGTACAGACCGCCTGCGGTGCGTGCATTTCCACCAGCTATAACATAAACATTTTTAACATTATTTTATTTATTATTATTTTATCATTTTGTTTTTTTTTTTGTTGTTGATTCTGCTTTAAGTGGTAAACTAAAATTGTTCGTTTATTAGAATTATTTATTTATTATTTTGACAGTGTTGTATGAAATGATTACAACACCGCAAATTGACGAAGTTTGTCAATTAACAAATCACTGAACCTACATACATCATAATGTATACAATATCCTCCCAATTCAACCTACTTCTTGGCAGAAAGATTTATAAGACAATTATAGAAGAAAATATTGTAATCCTTGTGGTCACAGCCTCACAGGCCAGCCATTTTGCTGGAACTTAATAATATAAAATTTAACAGAAAACAACGGAATTTCAATCACGTAAGTTGTTAAAAGATATGTTATGTTAAAAGCTTTTAATTAGGGAATGAAAAACCGGCCAAGTGCGTGTCCGACCACGCACAATGAAGGGTTCCGTAGTTGAAAAGAATGTATCCCAAAAACAAACTTAACATTATAGTTGAAAAACATGTACTCCCATATTGATATAAGTCACAGTCAACAACAGCAAAAGTTTGAAATCTGAACAAAAAAAAAATCGACTTTTTACGTATGTTTACTTAGAAGCTTGATTTTTCTGAGGGACCATAGACCTACGTATTTGATATTAATTTCAACTTGATACCTTCACGTGTTTCTAAGAAAAAGGGTCTTGACAGACTAACAGACAGACGGACAACGAAGTGATACTAAAAGAGTTCCATTTTTTTAAAACCTTAAAATTTTTCTCATTTACTCCCGAATAAAATATGTATATTTACCATATTAAAATATTGTTCAGCATAGGTACCAAAATCTAGATTACCATTGAATAAATCTACATTTGCAACTAGCCAAACTTTCAGAACCTATTGTAATCTAATTCTGTTTTTCTTGTTTATTTTGTTTGAACAGAATACATTTATACTGCCGGAGTAATCTTAAATAAATAGGTATCTAAAATATTTGCGAAAGTAGATCATCTCCATAGCCTTACCCCAACGATATGGGGGTCGGCTCCCAGTCTAACCGGATGCAGCTGAATACCAGTATTTTACATGAAGTGACTGCTTATCTGACGTCCACAACCCACTTATTGGGTACCTAATACTACACCCCTTGGTAAGGCTGGTTGTCAGACTTTCGAGCTTCTGACGACCCGTCTCAAAGATCTAAGAATGACAACAGGGACCAACGGCTGTACGTGCTTTCCGAGGCACGGGGGGTCTCGGTATGTATAGATGGTCACCCATCCACGGACCTACCGCGGCAAACATAGCTTAACCTGATCTCTGTAAATGTAATGTAAATGTATTTGAAAATATTTGCGAAAGTAATTAACGTTATAAAATTATTGACGAAAATTATGATTAAGAAAGTCCAAAGGTCACAATGGACAAGAGCCTCATCATCCCTAAGATAATAAATAAATGAGGGAGCAATTTCTCTTTGTACACAAACATAGAATATTAACAAATTCTTCAGTTTATTTTGGTCCTCAGATTTTGTCTATAAAGGGAAAGATAAGATTTGATGAATGTCAAGAACTTAATAAGAAAATTAAACATTGTGAGTAATATTTTAATGCTGAGTGCATTTATTTTCCTGATAGGTACAAATTTTATTTTCTTTGATGGCTTTTATTTTTAAACTCAAAAGATGAAATCATTTGTTTTTCGTTTATAATGTGAACTCTTTAGACTAGATCTAGATCTTTTGGTCTCTAGAATAAGACTACTTCGTATTTTGTCAATTCGAATTATGGTTTGAGTTTGATAGAAGACAAAACACTTCTATAACAAAAATAGGTTTATAAAGCGTTTTAGTTTTACATTAATATGGGGGCAAGTGATTAATATAGTTTTCTATGTATTAGACTGCCCCGTGCCGTAGCACAAAAAGGTGTATAACTTGATAATGGAAAAAATAGAAAACTAACGAAGATATAAAAGACTCGACTAGAAAATATGCAAAACATGAGACCCACCTAAGCCCCCAAAGCCGACGCCTGCGTGGTATCCACCGAAGTTGACCCCCAATTTGCCATCATTGAATGTAATAAACTGCGGAGCCTGTAAAGAGATAAACAATTAAATTAACACAAATTAAGTTGAACACAACGTTAGTAACTTTACTACTATTTTATGGCGTAGTAATTGATCAAGTTTACGAGTTAATTTATTTCATTTTGGGTAATTTTAACTAAATTATTGCTTTTGCGGTTTTTAGTAGTGGATTTGGAGTAAAACTGTGTGGTTGGGATAAATAGTTAATTTCAGTGGAAATGGTTATACTCGTAAGTTCGTAACATTGGAGATCTTTCTCAGTATCCAATGATCTATTTTATTTGTAAATTATTCTCATAAATATTGGAAATATCAGAGGATGCTTATTTTTAGTCTAGGTGTGTGGATGTTGAAAATGGAGAAGCCTTAAAAGCTTTATATTACCTACAGCGACATGACTGTAGCCGTTTGCTAAGCTATTACTTAAAATTAATAATAATTACGCATCCTTACAATACTCCTTTTGCTTCATTTATATTCATACATCTGGTCATACACGCACGCCACCGCTGGTTGCGAGTACCTGACCATCGTCACGGTCGTAGCAGGTGACGTTCTCTATTTTCTGCTTACCCCCATGGGAAGAAGGCATGAGTTTATGTATGTAATATGCATCTTAAGCGAATCGTTTGCGTCAAGATGTAGGTACGTATAATGGCCAATGCGAGAATCCCCAACCACAAAGTAGATTTTCATTTTCTCGGACTAAGTTAAACTAATTGCGATTCATATGAGTGGCTTAATTTAGTATGAAGATCAATTAGAATACTAAAAAAACACATTAGGTAACGTAATTGTGAACAGCAATAAAACGAATCCTTTTTACGTCATGAATTATAATTAGCTCCAGTAGACTCGTATAATGGTAGATATTTAAACAGAATTAGACTCAAGAGAGTCTTAAATTGAAAATTTTATAGAGGTTAGGCCGTAAATTGTGTTTTAAAGGATCCACTCAGTTATTTATTGGTTTTATCACAAAAATATTAGCTCCACCACTGATTACCAACGTTTCAACGTTTAGCCTGTGGCTTAAATAACTGCTCTTTACTTTGTGGTACTTAACTATACCTACTCCATGTATTCTACAATATGATTAGACATTTAAACAAATCTTTTTACAGTCCGTTCAACCCATTTTGACTTCTATTGCGTTGGAGACATTACAAATGGCTGTTGCAGTAAACAGTTGGTATTGTAACCACTTTTTTGCCCTTAATTCCATCCTTAGGCCTACACGGAAGAAGTCAAAATCGGTTGAACGGACTGTAAAAAAGGTTTGTTGAAATGTCTAATCTTGTTGTAAACTCCATTTACAACAAGATTAGACATTTAAACAAACCTTTTTAGTAGTGTAATAGTGTTACGGAAAAAGTAACAAATAAATAGTTATTAATGGCTGACTTTTACAATAATTATGCATTTATTAAATAAATAGGTACTGGACTTTATAAAATACTTATTACAAGGAAGCGAACAAAAGGAGTACCTATGTAAGGAACGTAGCTGGTAGCGTTCTGCCTACCCCCAAGGGAACAAGGCGTGAGGTTATGAATGTATATTATTGTCTAAATTATAATTTAATTAAATAAAGCGTAGAGGCTTGATATTTTTGGAAACGTGATAATATTAAGACCTTTCCTGTCATAACCTGTTCTGATGATTTATCTCAGCAGGTAACTAAATCTTACGGTTGGATGATAAAAATATATAAATCAGATGCTCACAACAAAAAAGCATGAAACAAAAGAACAATAACTTAAGTAAAAACTCTAATTTTCCCAGCATTCATAATTACGTAAGTAGGTACCTAACTATGAAGAACTTATTTGTTGTCGGGAACCTCACAGTTAAGTTTTTATGGGTAGAATGCAACGGTTAGCTACAACGTTAATCTTTTTATCACAGACGATAACTTCAGAATTGCGTTATCTTCAAAACTAGTGTTCTAAAGTCGTCATATTGTAAAAACGTGTTTTTTTATCCAACTAGCGACCCGCCCCTACTTCGCAAGGGAGCAATGGTGACATGTCAAAGCAT
The DNA here is from genome assembly GCA_905163495.3 of Cosmia trapezina. Taxonomy (NCBI): domain Eukaryota; kingdom Metazoa; phylum Arthropoda; class Insecta; order Lepidoptera; family Noctuidae; genus Cosmia; species Cosmia trapezina. The sequence continues at coordinate 11,462,974 of LR991033.1, forward strand.
CGATATTTCTGTGCTATATCTAAGTTTAATATGAATTTATTATACACATTTATTTTTTACAGGAATAAATAAATATTCTAAATAATGATGGAAACCTCATCAACATCAATTGTGCTGTTTAGAAAATCGAAGCGGTCACACAGACAGACACGAAAAGCGACTTTAATTGTAATAGTTATAGTTATAGATAAATAGAAGATGGGTATTCACTATGACGAGCACCAAAAATGCTGCGCGCACAACGTAGTTTGTTTGAATATAAACGAGAACATAGACAGTCAAAGCTGTGAACTCAGACAGTCAAAGCTGTGAACTCGTCGAAAAAAATAGCGTCCAACTGTTGGCCGCATTTTGCACGCACACTAGAAAAGCAGAATGGCGATGGTGTGGTGCAACTACAAGACTTTGCTGTCGCAAACACCAACATTTAAACAAATTTGGCTTGTTTGTTAACCCCTCAAGTGTCTGAGTTTGGCTGATTTTAGACCCAAAACACCCGCGAGTGGGGAGGGTTGGGGGTTAGTTGCGAACCCCATAGGTTCACAACTACTGATAATGATATGTTTTCCATCGGATGATGTTTTTTTACGTTTATATATACGTGATCTAAGCTTATATACCTATTATGTAAAGTTTTGTCCTTTTGCACACTTGGGGTGCATTTGACACGCGGGGGGGGAGGGGAGGTTAGCTGCGAACTCCATAAGTTCACAACTAATGATTTGATTGGTTTTCCATCGGATGATGTTTTTATACATTTATATATATGTGATATAAGCTTATGTACCGAACAAAAAAACGGTTTTTCTTATGCACACATGGGGTGCACGCGACACTTGAGGGGTTAAAGTTCTTTCACAGCGCGACACTCTAAATATCAAGACATATCAATGATAAACGGCTACCTGGAGAAGGCATTGTTAGTGAGCGTAGATACATATTTATTTATTTATTCTTCTTCAACATATTTACATTTGTGTCGAACAGTGATTTTAACAATAAATACATGAATTACACGAAGTGATTTCAACAGTAAATGTAACACAAAAATTAAACTGGATTGGATACCCACCACAACGAACGGTATTACGTTCACAATTATGTTATCCTCAACTAGGTTTCTTTGTCTATGAAACTCATGAGATTGATTGTCCATCAATCCCATGAGTTAGAAGGTAATGGATATAAAAACACTTGTAGATATGTGTTCAATAAAAACCATTAGGAAGCATACAAAACAACTTTTTATACATAATTCATAGAAAATACCCACACGTTACATACTGACTCATAAGCTAAAACACGTGTTTTAATAACATTCAGTGTTGCGTACTGAATCATAAGTTTATTTTATTGGCAGATAAAAAGTGATTCTGATTACTAACGACTGTATTACATGTATAATTGCATAGCACATGTGTGAGCACTATGTAGCTAATATTAGGTCTTTACCTATGAAATTGCCGTTCTGCAGTACTGGCCATTTCAAATCAAAATAATTTTTGTTTGGCTAAGAATTCTAATTTCAAATTAATTTTATTTTAAAAACATGGATTTCTTTTTCCAAAAGTAGTCATTTGTTTATTGATTAGTGTTACATTTTCATCGCATTTCAATCTTTTTCGTCATCATGGATACGTTAAAAATTCGAGTAATTATGGAATATGAGTACCGTCGTGGCAGCAACGCGGCACAAGCGGCACGCAACATCAACGACGTTTACGGAGCTAACACTACAAACCAACGCACCACCTGTTATTGGTTCGCTGGCTTCCGTTCTGAAAATTTCGACCTGAAAAATGAACCTCGCGGTCGTCCGAAGACTTTGGTCGACAATTACGAATTAAAGGCGATTGTGGAAGCTGATGATGAACAATCTACGGCTGAATTAGCAGCAGCTTTCGCCGTTAGCGTCAAAACAATATTGGTCCATTTGCGTCAAATTGGCAAGGTAAAAAAGCTTGACAAATGGGTGCCCCACGAACTCAATGATCGCCAGCGCGAAGTACGCGTCGAGACGTGCCTTGCACTGCTCAACAGACACACAAATGAAGGAATTTTGAACCGCATTGTTACCTGCGATGAAAAATGGATTCTGTTTGATAACCGCAAGCGCTCAGCAAGTTGGTTGGATCCTGGTTCAGCACCTAAACAATGCCCTAAACGAAAACTTACCCCTAGAAAAGTGATGGTCACTGTTTGGTGGTCTAGCGCCGGTGTGATTCATCACAGCTTCTTACCAAACGGGGTGAGCATTACTGCAGATGTGTACTGTGAAGAACTGAACACAATGATGGAGAAGCTGGCACATCTCCAACCAGCATTGGTCAATCGCTCGTCTCCGCTGCTCCTGCACGATAACGCGCGACCTCATACTGCACAGCAGACGGTCTCCAAGTTGCAAGAACCGGGGTTGGAAGCTCTCCGTCATCCGCCCTACTCACCAGACCTTGCGCCTACAGACTACTACTTTTTCCAGAATTTGGATAACTTCTTGGCGGGAAAAAAATTCAATACCCGAGAGGCAGTACAAAATGCCTTTGAAGAATTTGTTGCCTCCCCACCAGCTGATTTCTTTAAGAAGGGCATCAATAAACTGCCACTGCGTTGGCAAAGATGCATTGATTGCATGGGTGATTACTTCGATTAATACAATTAAAAAATACATGAAAAAAATTCGTTTAAATCTTTTCATACAAAACGGCAATTTCATAGGTAAAGACCTATTATAAAGCTACCTTTTACTGGGTTCGTCTTTCACTGACTTGAATGTGCCCTGGCGGTTGAGAGTATGTCATGCTCACTCAAATGTCTCGCTGGTGGTGGCGTGTGTGTTGGATCATTAAGTTCCCTTCAAAATGGTTGAGCTAATTGGTGCTGATCCATGCGTCATATTCGTGAACGGGCGCCGTCAGTTGGGACTGGTCGTCTCTTAGCTGCCACGGCTTATTTTTAATTTAGTTGTTTTTAGTTTTTATCTTTTTCATTACGGACGCTTTAAACGTGCACGTCTTTCTACATTGTTCTCACATCTATATTTTCAATATGAAGGATGTAACCAATATTATGTAAAATATTTGATTTAAAAGAGTGTCCGTGGAGTTTCTTGCCCGTTCTTCTCCAGGATCTACGCTTTCGAATGGGCAACTAGCTTCATTTTTCTGACTGACCGACCCAAGACCGACCCTTTGACAATTCAAAAGTGCCTGTAATTGGTTTATTTGAAATAAATGCTTTGAGTTCGAGTTTGAGTTTGACATGTAGTAGTACAGTCAGCCTTAAAAAGATGCCGCTGGGGTCGCGGATTGTCCGAAGGGGTTACCGCGGCCCTGGCATAGGCAACTGACTAAAACCTACCCGTGTTCCTTACACGGGTAGGTTTTAGTCAGTAAAAGTCTGACACGCCCTTCCGCTCCACCCAGAGCGGGAGAAGTTATTTGATGATTTCCCACCCTCAAAAAAAAAAAAAAAAGCCTTAAAAAGATATATAATGTTACCGGCCATACCGATTTCACATCAAACTAGTTTGTCGTACCCGGCCAAACCAGTTTATCATACGCGTGATATGATACAAGATTAATTAGTCGTTTAGTTAATAGACCTTTGGAAGTAGCGCTCTCCGGCCGCCGCCGCCCGGGGCACTGCACGCTTCGCTCGCTCGGCTTGCGCGCGGTTGGTCACAGTTCTAACCTAACCCATTTGGTTTGGCGTAGGACAAACTAGTTTGGCCTGAAATTTGGTTTGGCTGGTTACAATATATTTTGTACATCGACAATAATTAATTTGATAGTTTACAATTTGTATTCCTTAATACTGTGTCAATGTGTAGCTAAAATTAATTACCCAATTCGTAATATATTTTGTGGATATAGTAATAATTCTTTTCGAACAGGTCTTGTATAAAAATTCAATGATTTCTTGTCGATGTTAAATACGTAGTTTTGAGGCTGACTGTACTTGTATTAGTACCGACCTACCACCCACGTTTACAAAGGCTTTTGTTTGAGATTATAAGAAGTCTTGCGCAACCTAGAGTATAAGGTAGAGTATCTAACAGTTTGTTTTCTATCAAATAACTTGGAAAAGAAAATAACAGACTAAAACAAAGACCCTTAAAGTAATTATAACTGAAAATGTGTTTTTTTGTTTCTTTTTTTTTAATAAAAGAAAAAGAAAGAAAGAAAAAGTATTTATTGTGACTCGCACAGGAAGATCACCAAATAAAACTAAAAACACAATGATAAAAGTTAACAAAAATAAAGAACCAAAATTATATTTAAAAAAATATAGGTATATAGCTATATAAACGTAAAATACCACCATCCAATCAAAATCAAAATCAAAAGTCATTTATTCAAATTAGGCTGAGAATCAGTACTTTTTGAACGCAATGTCAACCGCGGGCTTATAGTAGTTGTAAACCTGGGTTCTGTTGACATTCGAGCACACGTTGACATGAACTTATGGGGTTCATAACCGTTAGGGCGTTTGAAGGGATACGGGATACCGTAAGTATCTTCTCACAGTTACTTGCATTTATATTAGGTGTAAAAAAATTAACTGCAAGAACTTCGTCCACATACTCGACATCGAAAAACAAACACATTACAAAAAAAAATTTTCGCGGAATCGCGAAAAAAAAATCAACTGTTCAATACATTTATGTTCGCATAATTCGTCAAAATGTACTGAACAGCTGATTTTTTTTTCGCGATTTCAGGTTTGGTCCCATAGTAAAAGTTGTTCATAATGATGAGTACAATGACCCCTTAAGAGGTTGTGGGTTATTTATTTTACACCTTGTATACAGGGTGTCCGGTAAAGAATGGATAACCTTGGAATAGCATATTACAGACATGATGGCCGTTCTTAAAAAAATACAAAAAAAAAATATCCCCACTAGTAGGTACACACGGCTACACATCAAGCTATACATTTCTAGTTTAGACTGACCTCTCATTGTAAGGAAATCCTATACAATGCGAGATCAGCTTATACTGAAAATTTGATCTGTTGTCGTGCGTACATTATGATTTTTTGGAGTCTCCAAAAATTTTTTTTTTTTAAATATTTTTTTCTAAATATTTTTTTTTTTTTGTATTTTTTTAAGAACGGCCATCATGTCTGTAATATGTATGCTATTCCAAGGTTATCCATTCTTTACCGGACACCCTGTATATGAAATCGCTAAGTTTGTTAAAACAAATTATTCACTTTTTGAACCCAATGCCATCATGTCTGTAATATGTATGCTATTCCAAGGTTATCCATTCTTTACCGGACACCCTGTATATGAAATCGCTAAGTTTGTTAAAACAAATTATTCACTTTTTGAACCCAATAATAATACAAATAAACGAAAAGCCATACAATATCTATTAAAAATGCCTGTTCCTAGGATCGAACTATTCCGACGCAGTTGTGTATATATGGCGCCACTTATTTATAATTCAATTCCAAATTTTATAACTGATCTTTCTTACAGAAAATTCTGCGTAGTACTAAAAAAAATGGCTCATTTCACATAGCTTTTATACAATGGGTGAATTTCTAAAAAACCTTCTTGTCGGTCCTATCATTACAGGAATTCATTGTAGATTATACGTAGATTATTGAATACCTATTATTGAAATCCGTGATTGTAGATATAATTTTACTGTTAATTTTTATGTTGTGCCAAGCGTGTATTTTCTTCTTTTTAGGGTTCCGTACCAAAATGGTAAAAAAGGAACCCTTATGGTGTGACTTAGTCTGTCTGTCCGTCTGTCTGTCTGTCTGTCTGTCTGTCACAGCTGGATATCTCAAGAACTACTAATGTTATCAACTTGAAATTTAGAGCAGTTTTAGATGACGTTTAACCAAATGTTTTGCAAATAAGAAAGAAAATAAAAATGTTTATTTTTTTTTGCAACGGGGTACTGAAAGGGGGTCTTAAAAATTAAAAGTGGAGCAACTAGGGCATGTGGGGTATCATATGAAAGAACGCTGTTTGCACATTCTTAAACAATTTTTACTTTTTTTTTAGGCCGCATTATTTTCGACTTTTGATAAAAAATGTAAAAAAAAAGTACCGTTCCCCCCCCCCCCCCTTATCTCCGAACTGTGCAAAGATAAAAATCTGAAATTATTCTATGTGATAGAAGATTATATAAAGATTACAGGAAAAATAAAACAATGTCTCTAATTATCACAGTTTTTCAGAAATCGGAACGGAACCATCGGTGCGCGAGTCCGACTCGCTCTTGACCGGTTTTATTTATTGGTTGTGTAAGTTGTAGGTACTTTGAAAACTTATTTTCATGTTCCGAATTAATATTTTATCCTACTGTTTGTTTAGATTGCTTATATAAATAAGCACTTTACCTACCATTAATATTTGCATGCCAAAATATGGCAAAATGTGTCATCGCACAAGAATATTTATACCACCTTTGTATTACCGCATTTATAGCAAATAAATGACTTTGACTTTGAAAGTAACGTAAAACATCATTATAAAATATGTATGTAATCAAAACGTCATTAATTAACTGTCGTAGAAATATATGTATTAAATGAACCTGTGAATACATTACCAAATATTCCCGTGTGCTTTGGCCTGTGGCTTTTGAGGTCGTCAGACCATGGAACTTTTGTGAGCATTGTCTGTTTAACTGATATACCTACTTTAATACTGTATTTAAAATTAATAACTAAATCGTTTAATTCAATTTATATTTTTTTAGTATGATCATGCATTGACCAAGCATCCATATCATTATGTAGCAGTGACCTGTTCAGGATGTGGTGTATTACCATACCCCGAACAGTACAGCCTTTCCGACAAGCTAATCTACTGACCAAGACTCCGAGACAGACATTGTCTACTGTCGCACAACTCACTGACACAGGAGAAGAACATAAACAAATCTTCGTCATTTTATAAATAACAGTCGAGACCCTAATATGTGGTCCCAAGTTGCTATATGACAGCTCGGGACATGACCTCCATCCATGTGTGTCCCATTCTAAATCCCACTCGATTGCTATACAAAAACCGCTCTTGTCTCTAGTGTGTAAGGTGTTAGCTAGATATAATATATAGATAGTGCTGTGATTTTATCTCCAACTTCGCTTCGTATCGACGGAAATGTGTTTGTGGTAAGGTGATCCGTTCCCGATAAATGAACGTGTTTTGTATAGAAACTAGTCGTGCGATTGAGAAATCGACACCGCAATGGGATAAGGTGTGTGGTAGGCGACGATGCCAGGGCAACCGATCTGTTGATATCGACCTTGGTTTGTTATAGAATATTTCTTTGATGATGCCTTTTAACTACATAGTTGCTTCTTTTAACTAGATACTATTTTAAACTAGATACTTCTTTTAACTAGATACTTCTTTTAACTAGATACTTCTTTTAACTAGAAACTATTTTAAACTAGATACTTCTTTCAACTAGATACTTCTTTTAACTAGATACTATTTTAAACTAGATACTTCTTTTAACTAGATACTTCTTTTAACTAGATACTTCTTTTAACTAGAAACTATTTTAAACTAGATACTCTTTCAACTAGATACTTCTTTTAACTAGATACTATTTTAAACTAGATACTTCTTTCAACTAGATACTTCTTTTAACTAGATACTATTTTAAACTAGATACTTCTTTCAACTAGATACTTCTTTTAACTAGGTACTATTTTAAACTAGATACTTCTTTCAACTAGAAACTTCTTTTAACTAGATACTACTTTTAACGATGGTCGGAATTTTAATTAGCTGCAGTAAAGTGACACTTCTAATATAATTTTACTGTCATTTCGCTATCAAATGCTCATCAAATGAGAACATTTTTTAACGAAATAACAGTTAAGAGGTGTTATTTTACTGCTGCTAATTAAAAGTCTGAGCATAGATAAACTAGATATACTACTTTTAACTAGATAGGTACTTCTCTTAAATAGATACTACTACTAGATACTTTTTTAACTAGGTACTACTTTTAACTATGGTCGGAATTTTAATTAGCTGCAGTAAAGTGACACTTCTAATATAATTTTACTGTCATTTCGCTATCAAATGCTCATCAAATGAGAACATTTTTTAACGAAATAACAGTTAAGAGGTGTCATTTTACTGCAGCTAATTAAAAGTCTGAGCATAGATAAACTAGATATACTACTTTTAACTAGATAGGTACTTCTTTTAAATAGATACTACTACTATTAACTAGATACTTCTTATAGATAGATACTACTAGATCAATTTTTAAATGGATAGGTACTACTTTTAACTAGGTAGAAGGAGCTCGTGGCTAAGTAATAACAGCCGCAAGGGTCGATCCATCAAGTTAAGCTACGCTTGCTGGGGTTGGTCTAGGGTCCATCTTTACATACCGAGACTCCTCCGTGCCCCGGAAAGTACGTTAAGCCATTAGTCCCGGCTTTTTTTGTCGTTAGTGGATCTTTGACAGTCGTTACGGGTCGGCAGAAGACCGAAAGTCTGACAACCAGTCTTACCAAGAGGTATCGTACCTATTATTATCGTTTGCAAAATATTTTTATCACTCAAAATATGTTTGAGATTATGATCAGTGGATGTTCGATTTAGTTACCCTGTGATTATTGTCGACTACTTCTATGTATAAGATATAATATTATACAAACAGAAAAATCGTAAGTATCCATTATAATGCATCCAGCAATATATCGAGTTTTATCAGTATACCTACTCTACTTTATGGAATACTATGATAGCATATAAAGTGCTCCTCAAGTTAGGGTTAAGTATAATCGGGATATTTACGGCCAAACCTTGATGTCTGCATTATATCGTTCGATATATTTTATTTCTTGCCACTAAGCCATGAATGTGAGAAGGGTTTTGCCGACAGGTTATTGATAAACCATTTTCTTGACGATGCATACAAAAACCCATTCCGGATTATAATAATTAGGCAGATTTTATGGAGAAAGGCACTTTTGTTTTCTATACCGTGAAGCACAGAATAATAAAGCTGCTACAGTTTACATGGGCAGCGACCTTGAATTAATTACCTACAGCCGCTCGGTAGATAAATACGTGTCGCGCGCTTGAATTGTTGCGTACTGGTATTTACTGAGATTTCGAAGCGCGTCGTTTCAGCCGTTTTCTATGAAGATAAACTACTGTATCATTACCATACTCTGGTGAAAGGCTCAACCAATCAGCAATGTTGATAGCGGGTTGACTGCCTAAAGTACAATTAGGTAGGTAGGTATCACCAGTAGCCTAAATTAAAAAAAAACTTAAATAACTAAGAACGTACAAATAACAGCACATTTAAGTCTAAAATTTGAACAATCTCTTCTCAATTACAGTCGTTCCACCAAATCTAAGCTTTTTTGACAAAAAGCGACTTCAATTTCTAGTAATTATGTGTACCTAAGTACCTACATTATAAATTGAAGTAGCTTTTTGTGTATGCGACTGTTGTTCTTCTAAACTACACAACTGATTTTGATGCGGTTTTCACCATCATTTAGAGAATTTATTCTGGAACCTCTAAGTGTACATTATATTAATATCAAACTTATACATTATACAGACATTGCGATGGTTTGTCAAGTCATAAATACCGTGCGAAGCAGAGGCGTGTCGTTAGTTATAACTCTTTTCCTCCACTCCATATGCCAACATAATATCGAAAAATCGTTCAAGGCTGCTCATTATTTACACAAATAAAACTTACCCAACAGGAAATGATACAAGCGTGATTACTATTCGCTGTATATAATGTGCAATGTTATCCGCTTTGAACGAACCTCATTAACTACGAGTATTTGGGGAACGTTCCGTTTATATTTTGAATCTAAAGGTGCATTTAGTATTATTTTCACGTATATTTATGCTTGCATTGATAAAAAAATCTAAAATAAAAAAAGAAGTCCTGACTGACTGATTGACTGACTCATCAACGCCCAGCCCAAACCCTTGGACCTAGAAAGATGAAGTTTTGCACAGATGTTTCCTTTATAATGTAGACAAGGAATAAGGAAGGAATTCTCGGTAGCAGGTTCCCTTGGGATATTTTCCGATATCCACGCGGCAGAAGCCGCGGGCAAAAGCTAATATTCCCGAAAATCAAATGCACTTGCAGTGCTATTCTGTCAAAAATCACTATCAAGATCATTAAATTTCTTAACCGTAGGGAAAACGGAAAAACCCAGTTTTGATAATGTCAATGACACTGACGATACAGACGTGATTTCGATAGTGGTATTTTTTTCCTCGAAATGTCAATCTTTATTACAGACTCGCGGCAATACCTACCTTAATTTTTTTTTTCTTAGAATATTTTCGTTTACATGACAATTTTATTAATATTGTAAATATTACTGGCTTGTCACCCCATTTCTAGCCATATCAACTTACACACAGTCTATCCACCCAAAAAAGAATATTATTATATTTTTATGTTTAATTTTTTTACTATTTTTAAAATATAATTGATAAAACAATGACCTATGTTACAAGATGGATCATTCTCCATTACAAAATTCAACTCATCATAATTCACTTTATCGCAATCTGCAATTTATTCAGAATCACTCACGCGTGTCAGTTATTTTATAAAAGATTTTTTTTTTGTATTTTAGATGGATAGTTGTGTCACCTATTGTTCAAGAATGGATGTTTCCATGGCCCATTGTTACGGCAATTACACGACGTAATTATTATGACGATAGTGTTACGACATACAAAGATAATAATACGCGTAAATAATTTTGTGTTTTGATTTGCGTTAATTACGATTATTAACTCAAGTTTTTGATTTTATAATAACTTAAGTTAATTGATTCATCGGTCCAAGCAGTTGACGTATGAGGCCCTAGGATTTATTTCAAGTTCGAGGAATATTATTAGATTCTTTGAGAAAATTCAAAATAGGAACGGTAGGAAGGTAGGAACTTCGAATCTAATAAATGAGCCGCTACTATATAGAAGACTGAATAGAATACTAATAGAAGATATGAGATCAGTTTTCCAATTTAATGTTAACTGTAGGACCTTCATTTATTAATATAACAAGTTGTTTATATCCGTAGTTATTCATGAATGTTGGTTTTTAATCATCTCGCGCAAGTCATTAGTCAAATGAAGAAAATGAATGGACTTTGCTTGCAACGGAAATTACTCAGTGTTGCGGTGATGAGTCCTCCCCTTTGAAATCCATTCGTTGCATCTTAAGAACGCGACTGTTGTTTTATTTTGAGAATGTTGTTTTTTTTAATATTGTTTTTTCAGAATTCAAACAAAAATAGTACATAAATAACAACATATAGGATAGATAAGGTAAGTCTAACTTCTTACTACCTGGATCTGGATGAAATTTGGCAGAGCGATAGATTGTAGTCTGGAATAGCACATGGTCTACTTTTGATATTGGTATAATTGAGATAATTTCCGACATCCACGCGGGCGAACCCGCTGGCAAAAGCTAGTTTAATAATAAATAAAAATATCCTAAGCTAACAGACTATCCTATCCTATTAACAGACTTAATTATGTCGTTGGAATTTTTTTCCGCATCGCTGTCGACTGGTAGGTAATTTAGGTAAGTAGGTACAGGAATACCCAAGTAATATGGCTTATCGATGTACCTGCGCAGAAGATGAATTTTCAAAGCGCGGGAAATGCTATTGACCAATCGGCACGCTACACGCGTTTTCCTGTACCGCTATTGGTCGGTAGCTGCTGCCATGTTAGCGCGCGCCGCTTGACAGCCGCCATACTTGCGAGTGAGACGGAACTAACAGCTGCAGTGTATTATGAACCTTATAGTAGTGATCTAAGGTTGATTGTAAGTTTTAAGTATTCTCGTTAATCTTCGGGGCCATACTTTCTTTTCCGTGCGAACGAAGATTCGCGACGCGCCTTATTAGTTGAGTACTACTGTATCTACCTACCCAAAACACTGGCATCATTGCCACGTTATACGGCAATGCTTATCCTCTGGCCAAGGTAAAAGCTATCCCTTGGGTCACGGCAAGTGTCAAGACGTGATTTGAATCATATTTTCGAATTTATTCAAGCAAATAAAATTAACACTAAGTAAGACACTCAAAAATGTCGAAAGTTCAAGAAGGGAAACATCAAAAATAATTATTTCCCCAATATTGTAAACCAGTTAACCAATTACAACTTTGTTTCACTAATCCAATTTGTAACTCAATTTCAAGATGTTTCGTACATTTTGATTCCTTTGAGTAACGTTTAAATGAATTAATCAGAATTTTGATCATTGAATCATTTGGCTTTTGAAGTCAATTTTGACAGTCGCCTTGTAGGGCACAACAAAAAGTGGATGGTCTATTTAGTTGTTAATAAGATAATTCTATTGATATGCTCCGTTGACGACTTGTTGATGGACTAAAGAAAGTTTGTTGTAGCTATTTTTGGAATTTACAGCTGAAATAATTATGACATTTTGTGTACATATTATATATTAATATAAGGTGTAAAAAAATTAACCTCAATAATTTTAAGGAGTGCTTTATACCATCGAACTAAATAACTTTTACTATGGGACCAACTATGAAATCGCGAAAAGAAATTTTCTGTTCGGTTATCTTGGCAAAGGTTGTCTTAAGGCTCTTACAGATAGAGGCGATATCGCGAGCGATATTGCGATATTATCGCGTCGCAACACCGCTACGCGACACGTCGCGACGCGATATCGCCTCTGTCTGTAAGAGCCTTTACACGTAACAGGTTTTTTTTTTTACGCCTTTTTCATAGTTGGTCAAAAGTTATGCAGTTCGATGGTATGACACTGCTTAGAGTTTTTAGAGTAAATTTTTAACACCTTATTTATGTAGTATTCTAATGAAAGAATTATATAAGTACTCGAATATTTGTACAAATCGCTTTATTGGTACTTTTCACTTTAAAATTGTAACTCGAAACCACTTTTGTCGTTTTATATCTGAGAATGTTTTTTTTTATTCCCGCGCCTTTTTCTACTTTATCAAAAGTCATCCATGGGTTGCCAAAAGTAAAAAGGGTGAAACATTTAAAAATAACAATGTTGCAACACACAAATAATATAGTGAGTCGATTATTATGGAATGCTAACACTAAAAACCCGTATAATTATTTATAGCCTCTTAAGAAATGCGTATATTGCTTGACCCTAAACTACTTATTCAATTCAATAAAAATACTTTACCCTACATCCATGCAGTAGGTAATTTGGCTTGTAACTCTTGTCATGGCGTTCGCCAGTCCCTCACCGTGTTTTTCCAAACATTAAAATTACATTGGGTGAAGGTTAATGCACATGTCATCAGCAGTAATCATTTGCTTACTGAGAAGTCTCTATGAAGCAATTTACTAGGTAAAATGTCAGTGAATTAAAATTACAACTTTGAATGGTTTTATAGTCTTCATTACAATATTCTGAGTATGTTTCTTAATAAAGATAAAACCATTGCGTACTTCCTGATATTTAATTGAAGAGAAAAAAAGTAAATCTAAGTATATAGGTAAATTAAAATCATTTGCCGAATATATGTAAGCGCATCACTTCAGACCGGTTGCACCTATTTCGCTAATTCTTTTTTGTTGTGTTTGAATTATTATCAGGACACGGTTCGTATGACCGATTTTTTTTTGAATTCTCCGGAAAAGGCGGAAATTTGGATAGTATTTTCGTTAGAAAATAGACAACACACAGCCTAAACCACTGGAGATAGAGATATGTTTAAATTCAGCAACACGCTTCGTATCTGTTAAGCTATGTGGGAACGTTTATCAGTGAATTCTGCCTAAGACAGACTCAGAAGAACTCTCCGAAATTGCATAGTGAGTTTTATTTACTTTTTGAACCATAAAGTATAAGAATTTTATATTTCTATGGTTTGAACCAATATTGTTGAAATATGTTAGCGCATTTTTATGTAGTAAGCCTACGGGGCAGCGTGCGCTGAAAAGAAAAACAAATGAAAAGTCAATACTTTTCATTTGTTTTTTTTATTCTGACTTTTAAACCTGGAACTGTTCATGTGAGTATTTATGTTGCAATTTTTGTTTTGTCTGACTTAATAAATAACGTCGTTTTTCGAACACACACACGGGTACACGAAAAACGACGTTATTTTATACATATAAATATAGAAATTATAAAATAGATTGTAATAAAAAAACATGTTTAAGCTTTACCATTTGACGGTACTAAACATGATATAGGAAGTTCTGAAGCAACGATAGTTCAAACGAAGCTAATAATTGGCGTGAATGTTAATGGAAACATCCTGTGGGTTCTGGCAACAGTTTCGTCAGTTCCTGCATAATTTGTTAACCTTACTCGTAGGTCACGCTATCTGAATTATACACCCATTATTTCCTTGCATAAATATACCTACTTATGCATGGTTTATCACTAGGGGTGATCATTTTGTATCCTCTAAAGAGTTAGGCAGAGGTGTACACCCACATTTCGCCGTCCCATTTAATAGGGGGCAAGCCTATTGCCATTAACCGGGCTGAAATCTAGACTCCCACGAAGCCACTCTCTCTCACTCTCAAAATGCCGATAACTCTTTTCCCGACCCGGAAATCGAACCACTAGATCAATGAGACACCAAGATAATAACATGACAACTAAAAGTAAACAGTAACTCACTGTAACTAAGGCAGACAGCACATCAGGTTATACCAAACTGTCAAATTTCTACAAATGATTTTAAACCTTAAAATCTTGATAGTTAAGTTCAAAATCGAATGAGAAAATTTGACAGTTTGTAGTAACTTGACCTGCTGCTGTGTTTATTCTTAGTAAGTTCATATGTTAGTGTCAATCAAGACACTAAGCACCTATTGTTAATATTCATAATACCAAAAAAAATAAAGTCGTAATGATTATAATAAAGCCTACAAGGGCATGACATTTGAAATATTATTATTTTAAATATATATTTTTATATTAAACTAACTAGCTTCTGCATGCGACTTCGTCCGCGTGAAATGTCTTGTTCCCCCGACGTATCGCGTCTCCGCTTCGCTCGCCCGCCGTGTTATTACTTCGTTTACCGCTTTTTTTTTCTTTTTGCTCAGATGCTAAGGGTCATAGCGTGATGTTAAATATCCTATAACCTTCCTCAAGAATTGGGCTATCAAATGCAAAAAGAATCTTTCAAATACGACTAATGGTTGTTTCAGAGGTAACCCCCCTACATACAAACAAGTTTTACCTCTCTATAATATTAGTATAGATAACATTATATTCCTCTCAAACAGAACATTTACCGTCTTATCTCTTTACCACTATTGGTTGACTGGTAGGTTATTTGTGTAATCATCATATTGGATCATTTTGGAGGCGGCTTCCAGTTTTACCGGGTGCAGCTGAATACCAGTATTTTACATGGAGCGACTGCCTATCTGACCTCCACAACCAGTTATTGGGTAATAGGACTGTCGGGTTTCTGACGACAAGTAACGACTGTCAAAGATCCATGAATAACAGCTGGGGCCACGGGTTAACGTGCTTTCCGAGGCCCGGAGGGGTCTTGGTATGTATAGATGGTCACAAATCCACGGACAAAAGACCCAGCTAGACTGCACTACTAGGTACTGTACTTTATTTGTGAGCGAGAAGTTTAAATAAACAAATATTGTACCTAATTTTGTGACAAGCCTTAAAAATTAAGCCATAATGAATAATACTTACATTTTTTGCAACCATCACAAGCATAATTTCAAAACAAACCAACTATGCTTAACTTAGCCAAAATGCCACCAAAATTAATTAACTTTGTTAATCAATTTAAAGTCTCTCCTTTGCTAAAGTTACAACTAATTGCATGGTTAAAAAGTAAATGAATTTGAAAAACATTAAATAGAAAATTTCAAGACAGTGAAAAATATAACCTCATTTCTTTTGTTATTTTTTGGACCGTTCTGACCTTTGTTCTCTAATAATTCAATTTATTCATCCCGTAAATATCTAAGATTGTTGATATTCAACAGTCTATGTTTACTGGCAATCAATCAACTTTAAATAAATATAACCTAAAGAAGAATTTACGAAATAACCTAAAATAAAAATATCTTGAGAGAAAATGCATAAGGCTTTAAAAAACATGCAAGTTTTACACGCGGCGCAGGTGGGCTAAGTGCCTTAATTTTATCAATTTGTTAATTTCAAACATTTGATTGATATTTTATGTAAAAACTACTTCCATTTCTACGAAGAATAAACACAACACTTTCTATACAAAGTGACATTTAGTTTCTCCATTTTTGATATCGCATCGAAGAAATCCTTCCACAAGTGTGTCATTGTGTCTAATAATTAATTTCTAACGATCTTTCCTTGGTCCTTTCCTATGTAGACTATTTCGGAAGAAAGTTTTCTATCTAAATTGTCAAAATCACGCTGAAAACTGACAACTAACGAAGGTAGTGAAGACAAATTGATTTTGTAATCGCCATGCTAAAGACAGTAGAAAACTTTCTACTTGACGGCCGCAAAGTATAGGTACGGTTATCTACAAAATCATGATTTTACAGTTTTGTGTTTTGAATATAAAACTGTGATAATTAAGCTATGTTCTTCTATTTTAAATCATTTAAATTAGCCCATCGCGCGCCAATTAGCAGAAACAACAGAAAATGTATTGTTATCTGCACACATGGAGTGCAATCGACGTTTTAAGAGTAACATTACCAAGAAAATGGTTAGATACAAGATATATTTAGACTCTCTCTTTTTTGTAGAAACTACTTGAAACTATTTTAAAGTTGTACAGGATAGAAAGAACTAAAAAAGGAGTTAACAAAACTAATAAAAAAGTATCCATCTAATCAAATGACCTCTTTCTAGGCTACGGATTTTAATTGGATTTCCTGGAGTTTTCATCAAAGGATTGTTCTACCTACATACGATATTATATTTGAACTGGGGGGCTAAAACGGACACACGGTCACAGTTCATGTAGGTATGTATTTCTGGATCATAGACATTTCTCTTTATTTTTATCAGTATAATTCTATTTATTTCGGTTCATTTTATTATACTATGAAACTACATAGCTGTTGCCCGCAGCTTCACCCGTGTAGATGTCAATACTTCCAATGATATTAATTTGAATCGGATTTTGTTCACAATTTCATGGATTTTTATTTTTATGCGCGGAACCCTAATTCTTTTTCTAAAATAAAAGTCAATCATGAATTTTATTTTTTTCCACTATTTTTTATTTATGTTTGACTAGTTCTATTTATGTTTAAAGGGGCTCGTAGCTAAATGATAACAGCCGCATGGGTCGATCGAAGGTTAAGCTACGCTTCCTGCGGTCGGTTCATGGATAGGTGATATGTAATGCATATCAAGACTCCATCGTGCCTTGGAAAACACGTTAAGCCGTTGGTCCCAGCTGTCATTCGTAGATCTTTGACAGTCGTTACGGGTAGTTAATGTCCAAAAGTCTGACAACCAGTCTACCAAGGGGTATCATGTTACCCAGTAACTGGGTTGTGGAGGTCACATAGGCAGTCGCTTCATGTCAAATACTGGTATTTAGCTGCATCCAGCTAAGCCGAGCCCAACATGTTGGAATAAGGCTAGGCAGACTGATTTTACCAGCAGAATCAAAATGCTACCTTTTATATCTCACTTCAAACGGTCTTAAACGCTAATATTAAAATCCTTGCGATGATAGAGAACCGCTAGACTTACAAGTACCAGAGCGATACCATCAAGTTTTCCTTTTTTCCAATTTGGGTCTGGAACACTAAAAGCGAACGCTAGAAGGCGAATATTGCTTTTCTCAAATAGTGGCATAGAACATGAAATATCTGCAAGTTAACATTTACTGCTGGATATAGGCACCCTCAACAGTCTGTAGCGACCAGCAGTTAGGAGGTTATTGCTATACTCATTGGAGCACTGGTTTTCGTATCATGTACCTAGTGTTGCTAACACGTGTTTGCAAGTACTCTGACTTTGTTAGTAGGAATAGGCAAACTCGAAAATTTCGTCGATGAAATTTAGAACTCCTGATAAATTCCTCTTTGTCGTTATAACTTGTTTTGATAGTTCATCATTGCTTGATGACAAATAGCGAAAGGGCCAACTAAGGTATTTAATTGTACCCTAATCTAATATCTTATGTTTATCTAATGTATAACTGTAGAAAAAGATAGTTTAAACAGTAATTTTCCCAAAAAAATGGTCGGTTGGCCATTCGAGCACAGGGCGACGATTACAGACAAGGATCTACGAATGACAGCCGAGGCCAATGGCATAACATGCTTTCTGAGGCATGGAATATCTAATACCTAGGTTGTACCTAGGTAAGTTATTTTGATGACTGTCATAAACAGTACTCAGATGAGCTTCATTTGTCAAGTTTTACCATAAAAGATATATAAAAGTTATAGCTACATACAAACAGAAATATGACTCTTTTGACGAAAATTCCGATAAACAGATCAGAAAGCATAGACTCTTAACATTTTCCTTCAATAAAGAAATGTATTTACTTTGAAACAAAAAGGTGTAATAAAATATAATATATGCACTAAAAATAAACTTTCTCAATTCAATATTGTATCATGCAAAATTCAATTTACTTTTGAGAAAAAAAAATGTCTGTAGCATAAAAAACTTTACGAATTGCAGATACTTATTGAACACATAACATCATGCCTGTAATCCCCGAAGGGTTCGGCAGAGGTGTAACTATACGTACACACGGCTACACATCAAGCTATACATATCCAGTTTACACTGGCCTCTCATTGTAAGGAAATCCTATACAATGCGAGATCAGCTTATACTGGAAATGTATAGCTTGATCTGTAGCCGTGCGTACACCCACAATATACCAGTTACGTTTTTAAGTCCCATGTAATTAGGGGGCGAGCCTATTGCCACCAAATGGGCACAAATCCAGACTCTGGGCTGCTATACTGAGAAATTCCTAAGTAATATAATTTTCCCGACTTGGGACACGAACCCAGAACCTCATGCTCAGTAGCCAATAGACTAACGAGGCTACTTATTTAAGTAGAATCAAATAAAACTAAATAGGTCTGCCATTTTATGTAAAAAGTTGTTAATTTTCACCATGTAAATTATAATGTGGAATGGTTTTAAAATAATTGCTTCCGCGTAGGAACGTAAGATTTAATTCACAATAATCGTAAAACATTAAGTAATTGTTCTTCGATTTTCACGATAATTATTATAATGGAATGTTTGAAATGACTGCAATTATTTGCTTAACAGATTAAATAAAAAGACGCAGAAATGTATGTGAAACGCACAGTAGTGAGTTCCTAATTATTGTAAAAAAATATTGATACAATCTGACCGCAGCCGCTGCGCTGATGCATGGAAATGATCAACCGGACAAACAATTGACGATAACGGTAAGAAACTCAAGACAATGTGGCCGCGTATCAAAACACAACTGCAGAATCTTGGACCTTTTATTTGTGTAATACTCTAAACGTCACCACAACCCTGCTAATGGATATCTCATTAAAAAAAAAACCGGTCAAGAGCGAGTCGGACTCGCGCACCGTTCCGATTTCTGAAAAAGTGTGCTATTTAGAGACATCATTTTATTTTTCCTGTAATCTTTACATAAACTTTTATCACATAGAATAATTTCAAATTTTTCTCTTTGCAAACTTCGAAGGTAAGGGGGGGAGGGGGGAGAACGGTATTTTTTTTTACATTTTTCATCAAAAGTCTAAAACTATGCGGCCTAAAAAAATAGCCCCACTTTGAATTTTTGTGACCCCCTTTCAGTCCCTGTTGCAAAAAAAAAAAAATATTCTTATTTCTTTCTTATTTGCAAAATAGTTGGGTAAACGTCATCTAAAACTGTTCCACATTTCAAGATGATAGCATTAGTAGTTCTTGAGATATCCAGCTGTGACAGACAGACAGACAGACTGAGTCACACCTTAATGGTTCCTTTTTTTACGATTTGGGTACGGAACCCTAAAAATGAGAAAACCCAAAGAAAAGGCGATCAGTAAAGTGGACTATGAGAACTGAACACTGTTGGACACAAGAAATACAAACAAAAAATGCGTATAGGTACCCCATGTAAATAATATAACCAAAACACTGCCGATGTTAGCTTCCACACCATGTACCTACAAAAATGATTATTAGACAATATCCCGAAAACGTCACCAAAGCCAGCTACCGGGTACTGACCGCATAATATTTCACAAGTCACAAAGCGCTCGAGGTCCATGTGACAGTGACAAATCGTTTAATTCTACATATGAACTCGGACACGCAGGCTAGCCAAAATAAACAAGCGTTTTTACAGGCAGCGTCACTCTAGGCAAAACTTTATAAAGGTTAGCACACACTTATGACAGGGTCAGTGTTTTGTGTTGGTTGTGACCATACGGATGTAATTGTTTTTGTGGGAAGGACATTTTGGTTCTGTAAATATGTCGCGCAATTATCGTCTTTAAAAGTTGAAGGTCTAATTGAACGCACTGATCAATAATTATATTTAAATTAAACTGTAGTATTAAGTATAAAAAACTTGTATCCGAACGACCGTTTTAGCAACAAATAGGTTAGCCGTTTATAAATCACGCAATTAGTTAGTAAATCTCGTATTAAAAGCGAAAATAATTATGATTAAGCTTCTACGTCTTTTCAAGTACAACAAACACAGTACAAAAGGTAGGTATCACAAGGCATATGTGAGTGGAAACGCCGGTATTAGGGAACGTCCTAGGAAGACATAATATAGTGAATTAGTGACCTTATAGGTGATGTTCTTCAGAAAGGGCAGGTGCGTAGTATCTACTCGCAACCGGTGTGCGTGTATGACCAGATCTATGAACGTAAATGAGGCAAAAGGAGTAAGTATGTAAGTATCGTAGCAGGTCGTGTTTTGTAGTTTCTGCCTAAACCCCGTTTCCACGAGCGTAATAAAACTGCGGCGGGATTTTATCGCGCACTGGATTTTCAACTCTCTACTTAGCGCCGGGAGTTGAAAATCCAACAGTGTGTTTTTCGTCGCACTGGCATGCACTCTGTTTTTGTTAGGTTGGATTCTCAACGCTCGGCTCAACAATAAGAGTTGAAAATCCAGTGTGCGATAAAATCCCGCCGCGATTTTATTACGCTCGTGCGAACGGGGGTTTACCCTGTGGGAAGAAGGCGACAGTTTATAATTTTTTAATTATATGTATGTATTGTTTTCAACTCGGTGGCAATAGTAAGAATATTTTATTATGTTAGATGAGTTGTGCCCCGTTGGTAACCACTCCAATCGCGGCAACAGTGGCGTTCTTTAGGTCCTCCCTATTGAGTTATAAAGTATTCAATAGGTCATGTTACAAATAGGTACCTATTTGTAACATGACCGATTGAATTTTCTCCCATCACGATTTAGCTTGTCCCAACACTATGGTGTGTCAAACCTTAATAAGATATTCTTGTCTACGCATGGATAGCCTGTATGAGATAGATTGACGCATAGTAAACATGACACAAAAAGCCCATGGTAATAAATGAGCTTGCCCAAAAGCAATGAAGAGACGACTGATAATAAATTATTTCACAGTTACCCTTCGTTTTATGACTTCTGCTGCTTAAAAATGAAAACGGTGTTCGTTTGTTTTCTAGTACATTTATTTGTATTTGACATGCTGCAATATTTTTATACGTGTCGAAGTCATACAATTCTTACGTTCAGATTAAAGTTTCGTCTTTGACATTTATAAAGCTTTAAAACCATTGCCTCAAAATTACGTAAAACTATTAAGCAAACATTATTATTTGAACACATAAAATATTAAGACCCTCATCAATCACGAATGCTAATGAATCCACAAACACTTTTGGTTGTATTAAATAAAATGAGACGTTGGTTTTCACTCTAGTTCATTAAGACGTCTTCATCTATCTTCCTTTTAATAAAGTAAATGTTTCAGGACCTACAAAATTTTCATACATGACACATTGTAAGGGGACAAAGTTGTAATAAATTAAAGGATTTTCAAGCCTCGAGAAAATTTCTCATTAATTATACGAGAAAATTTATATAATACGTCTTCCAAATGTTATTCTAATTAGTCCCTGAACTTATGTACCTTGTTAAATGCTAATGTAAACATGAATTTGATTGTTCTTCGATAAGTTGTTTGCTCTCATTGGTTTCCAAAACAGTGGTGTGTTTAAACACGATATTATTATATGAACAAATATATACGTAATTATGATTAAAGTCGACGACCTCTGTCAGTCCTTGACGTAGTATATACCTGTCTATTTGTATGATTTAGGAATAATTATAATCAGTAACTTACGTGAAATTCGTCGCAATGTATTAATGGGAATGATATAAAACAATGTGTTACAACACTCAATTACTATCACTTAAGAACTTGATCATTACCGCCAAAATGTTTTCATCACAGTTTCGCAGAAAGTCATAATGAAAATTATGTGACTGTGATTTAAATTTGCTTCATTTTTATATGAATATTGTGAAGTTATTAAAAAAGAAAATTACTTACCGAGTACGCCTGTACCACAAGCACCGTTAATATTATTATACTTGATTGCCTCATCTTTCCTGGAATGAGGAAAAATAAATTGTAAGTAACATATTTTTCATTTACAAAATATCCGGGACGCGAAGGTATTCGTTTCAGCTTTTAAGGTACCTAGATGTTATATCTGAGTTCATGATGATTCGACTCAGTTCGTCACTACATTCAGTCCTGATTTTGACTGTAGTGACTTTAACTTATCCGTGACCAAGGCTCATGAAGTTTCGCTGTAGACTTATAGAATATTTTTTCTAGTCTAGGTATCTACCAAGAAAAAAAAAATTAATAAGCGTTTATTCGTGGTGACATTATAATACAAAAGTTTTACTTCTGCAAAACTGCACAGCAGTTTGTTGGCAGATGTAACTCCCATAAATAATTTTATATATTATCTTGTATAGTTAGACACTTTTCCATCAATACACATTACAAAGACACATTTACCTATAACTAATCACACATTTTACAGCAGAACAAAGACTATCTATTAAGTTAATAATATTTAATAACAATTTAAATTGCGTAATAGCATTAATCACGCCGGCGAAGCCTCGGACATAAGCTCGGTATAACCGTTGACATATTTTGGTCGTTTTCGTATAACTTCGATTAGGTAATGAAAATGAGAAGACCTTGAAATGGTTGAAAATCGAGGTGTCATTATTGAAAATTCATGTTGATTCACAGACTTCAAAGTCGGTGTTCCAAATCTGACCAAGAAAATCTTTTCTAAAGAAAAATAATTATCGCAAAAAATGGACGACGTTAAGTTTGAATATATTTTTATGAAAAGACGGACAGAAAATATCGTTGAGCGTAAAAACCCAAACAAATAAAATACCTGACTGCTTTTTTTCATTCTTTCGAATTATTCAAATACTTATAAATAGATAAAGATTGTCAGCATGTTTGGTACTTGATGTGAATGTACGCAAATTCCACGAAAAATATTTTCTACAGATGTCTTTGCAATCCGATAAATTATTTATGAACGTAAAAGTTTTTAATTTTGATGTTCGATTTGAAATTAATGGAGATATTTATTTGTTATGAATGGAAATAAACTTTGAATAACGCTTTCATATTTGTGCAAGGATGTAATAATAATAATACATAAGTTTATCGATACTTAGGTAGGTAAAATTAATTTAAATGAGAGCTCTGAAAATCAGTTTGAATACATAATAAATGAATCAGAGCTATGTGGATAAGTAAGCTGATAAAAATTACTCAGGTTGGTGAAGTAATTTAACTGTGCTTCCTGATACTCAATTTAAAGTCATGCTTGTATTTCCTAAATAACATCCTTATGATCAGTAAAAGGAAAATACGTGATAAAATTCGTATGACACCTACAGTTTGTGTTGGTATGCATAACACCCACATAATCGTTTGTATGTGATAATGATACCTACCATTATATTCTATATTTTATGAGAAAATATTTTAGCTCTCGGTAATCTAGCTGTGAATCTGTGACTGCACAAAGTACAAAAGATTTCTAGTATAAACGCTTTGCATTTGTCGTCGTAGGTACAGTCAGCGTCAAAAATATCGGGACGAACAGACTGTTTGAAATGATCTCAACAACTAAACTTTATCTCAATTGGATAAAGTTCTTGTCATAATAACAGTTTTCGTGTACTGTCTTCATTCTGAAATGAAATATTCGTTGGATAATCATCGCTAATGTTTTATCAATAATTTTGTTCGTCCCCATATTATTTATGCTGAATGTACTCGCCGACGTTTATTATTTTAGAAAATAGTCTAGTAGCTATGTCTGATTTTATTTAAATCCAAATTGTTTTGGTATTTATAGAAGATAGTAACACAGGACCCGGAATTGTTTCTCAGACCCGCAGGGCCTTTATTCATGAGCACAAGGCATGTTGACCCAAAACGACATCTCATGGAAATGGCGTAGCTCGAATTTCAATAAACGGCCAATAATGTCACTTGGTTACAATCTGTTCTGTGTACCCATGGAGGTTTGGTATGTTTGAGATTAAGCATTTTTTTTTTGACTCTAATGTTTAAGTTTTGCTGGAGTCGAGTTAGGAGAATGGAGAAACCAACGTCCGAAAATAAATAGAATTTTCTATGGTGTCTGTCTATGTGTAGGTACCGTGTTTTTTTAACCAAGTGCTTTATTATCCTAAAACTTTACTTATTTTTGTAATCAATTGCATGTTAAAATATTAAAAAATTCCGTAAATACCTAGTATTAGGTAGGTACAATAATTAGCATTTTATTTAGTGCTTATTTGTTAGGTACCAAAATTCTGGGACAGAATAATAACAATTTCTCTGAAACACTGATTTACACTAAGCTGGGAACATGTGGAGTTTATACAATAAGGTTCTACTTCGAAAGCACTAGACTTAACGAACCACGTGCTTAATATAATTTACTTCATTAGGTTTATTTATCTCAGTTCTTCGAATATTTCTTATTAATCTAGTTACATTTCCTAGAGGGTTTCTTCGCTGAAAACTTTAAGAGCGTAATTAAAAACCGCTGGCGGGTAATTTACACATAAGCGAAATCTGATTTACTGAGTTTAATGTGTCAGTCAGCTTGGACTGTTTGAGGTTATTTAATGTAAGTAAGTATGCTTGAAATACACTTTGTTTTTAATTATTTTGCTCTTTCCATAATAATAATATCCAAATTGTTGAAGGTCAGCAATATAACATGAAAACTTTTAATTAATGTTAAAATTTTCCTCAATTACACGTTGAATAAAATTACCAAAGGTAACGCTTTTTGTAAAATTAAATAAACTTAATGTAGGAATTATTACGTCCGTACTGTCCTTGTTTTATTTTATATTCGTATATAGTAGGTAATAAACCGACTCCATTATAGCCTTACTTTACATAATGTAGTGTGAGAAAAATATTAAGAATACCGGCTAATTATAAGACCTAATCAATATAGGAGCCTTTTCCAAACTACGTTGGGGTCGGCTTCCAGTCTATCCTAACCGGATGGAACTGAAGTCTAGTATTGTACGTGGAGCGACTGCCTGTCTGACCTCCACAACCTAGTTACTGAGTAATACGATAGCCTTGGTAAGACTGGTTGCACGTTAGACTTTCCAGCTTCTGACAACCCGTAACGACTGGCAAAGATCCACGAATGACAGCCGGGACCAACGGTTAAAAATGCCTTCCGAGGCACGGAGGGGTCTTGGTATTTAAAGATGGTCTTGGTCACCCATCCACGGACCAGCCGCGGCCAGCGTTGTTTAACGACTCGAGCGGCAGTTACCCCAAGCCCCTAGCAAACGAAAATCTTTTTAAAAATTTAAGTTTAATCCATTATTTCTATATGATTATTTCAAAAATAAAATAAAAAACATGTTTGTTTTTTATTTCACATTATTATTACGTACCAGATTCTCCTCAAAATAAATTCACAGGCAGCACACTAATAGTTTCTGTGCATCTTTTTTTTTTTTTTTTTTTTTATCCTTGGACATTTCACACTACGCCATCTAGTCCCAAGCTAAGCAACCTAATGCTTGTGTTATGGTAACGAGATGGCTGATAAACTACTTATATACATTTTTTTTTTTGAAAATACATACATATTATAGATAGAAAAACACCCAGACTCGGAACAAATACTTGTTGGTCGTACAAATATTTGTTCCGTGCGGGAATCGAACCCGCGACATGCTGCGCAGCAGTCAATCGCTCAACCACTGCGCCAACCGTGTCGTCAAAATCTTACTTCAGCGGTACGCAGTGAGGTTCGAATGATTGCATCAATCTTAGTGTTACTTTCACTTCACCCTTACGTCATCTTAGAGTTATTATGACATATGCAATCTGATAACCCGGACTAAATTGTATAAGTGGATAATCATAGTTAGTTTTTTTGCAATCGGAACATGACGTGTAATGTTGTGTAGTAAAAACTAAATACCTAACTACTGAAAGTTAGACTGGCAACATTTTCATTTACGCGTTGCAACTTTATTTTTCAATCTGGCAATGTTTGCAGGAGTTCGGGAAGTTAAATTTTGGAACTAATTAGAATTTCACTTAGTTAAACTCTTTAGGGATCGGTTTGTGTGTAATATTGTAGTACATGCAAGTAGGGTACTTTTATAGGAACCAACGATATTGTATTGATTTAGTTATACAGGGTGTTAGGTTAAACGAGGGACATACTTTAACGAAGTGTAGTACTCATGAAAATGAACAACTTTTACTATGGGACCAAACCTAAAATCGCGAAAAAAAAATCAGCTGTTCAGTACATTTCTGTTCGCATAATTCGTCAAAATGTACTGAACAGCTGATTTTTTTTTCGCGATTTCAGGTTTGGTCCCATAGTAAAAGTTGTTCATTTTCATGAGTACTACACTTCGTTAAAGTATGTCCCTCGTTTAACCTAACACCCTGTATAATAGGTACCTACACCAATACTGAAGTAAATAAATTAAAAAAAAAAAAAAAATTGCTCATTTAATAGTATAGGATTATACCTGTATTTTGTGATAGTGTACCTAGTACCTCTAGACACCTGCAACTGGAAAAAGTGGCACCACGACTAAAATTACCCATAATTATATTCCAAATTGAAAAACAAAATCAATTTTAAATACACAGCAAAATGCACCGCCGTAATTACTTATTGACGTTGAAATTAATTAAATTCTACTCATTACACTGACAAAACCACTATTAAGAGTATAATATTTAATAAAACATAATTAAACGGAATTGGACGGAGTAAATGTAAACAATTTAAGCTACGCAGATGACATGGTGCTGCTGAGCCCTTCAATATGTGGAATTAAAAAGATGCTTTCGCTATGTGAAATTTATGCCGAGCAGCATAGGCTCAAGTACAACCCTAAGAAAAGTGAACTGTTGCTGTTTACAGGTAAAAATAAAAGTCCATCGTATGTCCCTCCCATAACACTTAACGGGTCACTTTTACAAAGAGTAACCAAAAAATACCTAGGCCATACTTATTGTTACTGAAGATTTAAAAGACGACTTGGATATGGAAAGGGAGCGCAGGGCGTTGGCTGTGAGGGGGAATATGGTGGCACGAAGGTTTGCTGGTTGTTCAATACCCGTTAAAATCACACTTTTCTAAGCCTTGAAAAGTGTGATGTCAGACATTCTACAAGAGCAGCCTCTGGGCTAATCATACCCAAAAGGCGGACAATACCCTGCGCATCCATTACAACAATGCCTTCAGGGTGATGTTGAAGCTTCCACCTTATTGTGGTGCGTCAGGCATGTTCGCGGATGCGCACACAGACGATTACTTCGCGATAATGCGTAAGAAAGTTGCGTCGCTACTACGCAGAGTCAGGGGAAGTACCAACAGCATCCTTAAGGTATTTGCGGATAGACTGGATGGGCCTGCGCTGGATAGGTTTGTCAAGCTGCATGTTATACATTCAGCTCGATAAACCTACCTACCTAATATTTTCTAAATAAAATTTTAATTTGTATCTACTAACATAGGTTTTAAGTCATTTTTTGTTACTAACATGCTATGGGCCTTTGTGTCTGATATTAAAACATTTTTATTTTTTTATTTTATAATTATAATTAATTTGTTTTTTACCTAATTAATACCTATTTTTCTCAAAATGGTGAAGGAAAACATCGTGCGGAAACCAGCATGTCCTAGAATCAAAAATTCGAAGACATGTGACATCCACCAACCCGCACTGGGTCCGCGTGGTGGATTAAAACCCACTCCCTCTCATAGAGAGGAGCCTTGTGCCCAGCAGTGGGAACATTATAGACTGATTACTGACGTACTATTGTTATTATGAGTTTCTGAGTAAAATTAACCAACAAAAATCTGTTTATTACTTTGTGTGGCTTGATTGTAAAGCTTTAAGGCACCCACAACAGACAGTCGCGTCGCGATTCTGGTAGTAGAGCTAATTTCCATACAGGTTTCATAAAAATTGTTCTACTAGTCGCATCGCGCTGTCGCTTTAAGTTTTAACTGTAGTTGGTAGATTTTACCGGTGTCATTGATTAAGGGATTGACGTCAGCGTCATCTTCTAACATCTAACGCAAACCGTTAGATATCTATAGAGTTTACAGTTAGAAGTAACATTTTCTAAGAATTTTGCTATGATATAATTACCCGCCTGTTACTTTTAGCTTTTATTTACATACACCACTAAGGGCCTATTTCACGATGACCGAATAGCCACTACTCACCGAATAAATTGAAAAATGGAACAGAATTTGTATGAAATTATCTGCCAAGTTAGTTAGTAGGAAGTTAATCGTAGGTGGTGAAACAAGCCCCTAAAGTACAAAGACTTCTTCATTTAGATACTGCATAAAAAATCAATCTGCCTCGCCTTTTCTCAACTATGTTTGGGTCGGCTTCCAGTCTAACCGGATGCAGCTGAATACCAGTATTTTACATGGAGCTACTGCCTAACTGACCTTCACAACCTAGTTACTGGTTAACACAATACCCCTTGGTAAGATTAGGGGTCAGACTTTCGGACTCGACTAACTGACTAAGCGGCTTATACATCTGTCATTTTGTACCTACTGTTTGTTCTAGAAGTATCTAATAAAAGTGTAAACATACCCTGTTCAAGTTCATGTTAAATTCTTACCCAATAAATCATTAGAGGGAATTAGTAACATTCATATAAATTCGGAAGGTTTCAAATTTATCAAAAAAATGTTGGCTGAGTAACATTACTACATTGTAATTGACAAATTATAGAGGAAAATTATTGACGTTATAAAATTAACCTCAATTGTCAAATGAAAAACATCACTAAGGTGATTTAAAATTAGAATTTTGGGTAAAATCACATCAAATAATCAAATAGATACCTAGTACAAGTGTATCATAGCACTCACTTTGTAAGTGGTACTACAAATTGGTAAATTGGTATTCAATTACATTTTGTGATCTATTTGTTTAGATTTTAATCACGAAACTATTGGAATAGACCATACTTACCTGAAAACAGACAGCTAAATTAAATGGTAGAGAATTTACCTAAATTGGCTGAACATTATTTAGGCCTCCTGGTTGTTAGATATTAAATTAGTATTAAATACAACTTACACAGACGCCACTACTAAAACCACGGGAATTTAGAATTCCCGTGGTTCCCACCTTCATCCAATATTGATATCACTTGATATTATCTAGGTAATATTGCTAATTACCAGTATGCTAGGCGGGTAATTAATTAATGTATTATAATAATATTAATTAGGACATAGCTGGCTGACAATCCTCTTGATAATTATAATAACTTAGATATTGTAAAGGCAACTGATCTGTATCTATACTAATAATACAGCTGAAGAGTTTTTTTGATTGATTGTGTGTTTTAACGCAATAATCTCTGGAACTACTAGTCGGATTGAAAAATTGTTTTTGCATTTAAGAGTCCAATTGTTGAGGAAGGTAACAACGGGTTGTTTTTCATCCTCGTCAAATTTAAGGGTATGGTATAGACCATCAAACCGAAGAACTTATTATCGTAATGGCGAACAAATAATCAGCGGTCTAATACGTTCGCGTCGAATAGTTATTGAAGTTTTCTATGGGACAGTTGCAATTTTTTTCGAGAAAACGATGTTGGTCCGTAAGGTATAAACTATTAGCTTATAAACTTGAATCAAAAAATCTTCTAGTTAAGTATTACAAAGTTTCGATGTGGTATTGAAATCCAAAAGCCATTCCATTCTAATGTGCCAATATGATCACAGACCATAATTAAATACCATGTTCGCACAAAACTATGAATAAAATTAATTTCGATATTCGAACACCTGCTACTTAAGTGTTTAATTAACACATTACTACCTTCCACCTCTTCTATTCCCAGAAGATGAAGCCGCGTGAAAAACAAGTGATAGAATATGTACAGTTTACAAACAAGTTTGCTAGCAAAATTTAATGTACAGTTACGAGCATGAATACCTTACATTTACCGCAAGATTCAAAATCGATTTTCTCGTGACCTTTTTCATAATGTATGGTTTTGCGAATATCATGTTCGTATTGATTATGCAATTTCTATCAATACTTTAAGAGAAAATTGTTTTTGAATTTTGCATAAATGCAAGGTATTTTTGCTGGTAACTGTAGTTGCAAAATATTGGCTTACTATTTTTTGATTAAATATTCTCACTACTTTTTGAGGTTTTAAGGTGGTTGGTTTTAAATATTCCTGTAAAAATACAGGCTGAAAAATGTTGATTCATTTCTAGATTCGATCGGTAGTACCTACGTTATCCATAGTGATTGAATTGGGTGTACCAATTACCGTGATTTGCTTTGGAGAGCTGTGTATGGCAATACTAAAGGGTTTTCTTTTTTTGTTACTTTCTACGTATTCATTTCGTGTTACGTGCTGTTAATTTAGTATGAAAGAGCTTGAAACTAGGTATCAAAATATTTTATAGCAAAGGTCAGTATCAACAATATCGGAACAAACAGACTGTTCAAAATTATCTCTACAACTAAGAAATATCTGAATTGGATAAAGTTCTTGTCAGAATGACAGTTGTCGTGTAGGTACTGCATGTCTACATTCTGAAACATTCATTGTGTCATTGAGTTAATATTTCATTTTCATAGTTGTTTAGATCATTTCGAACATTTTGATCCTCCCGATATTATTGATGCTGACTGTACTCGACAACGTTTATTATTTTAGAAAATAGTCTAGTAGCTATTGACGCTGACTGTACATCAACGACTAAATTATTAGGAAAAATGAACACCAGTAATTAATCCAACTTGAATCTAGAATTTTCGTGGCAAAAGTTTTAAAGGTCGATGTTCAAAAACAGATATAAGTACATACCTTAAATACTGATCATTCTAAATGTTGAATGACTTATGAGTACCTACCTACTCAGAATCGAATTAAAAAAATCTACTTAGTTAGTCGTTCAGTCTAGAGCCAAAAACTTCAGACGACGCAAACTGCTTTAACCTCCATTTCCAACACAAAAATCTCCGATAAACAACCAACTTTTTCTTTCATAATATTTTGTAAGCATATATATATTTTTTAGGATATCATAACGGAACTCCAAGCAACTCTTGCGCTCGCCTCAGTGGGTTACAACAATGAACTTGACCTGATGTTTTGTAGAACAACAACTATGTTACAACTTCGGCTGCGGCCGTAGTTACATCATAACGGAGCTCCGGCTCTCGACTGTTGTTATGATAACTTACTGGTTGAAAAACTAAAAAAATATGATCGTTACCTTATCATTTAGGTCGATAGGTAAGTTACGAGATCTTTGACGGTTGGCACGGGTAGTCAGAAGCCGGAAAGTCTGTCAACAAGCTTCCATTATAGTGATCCATACAATACTGACGACCGTGCCTACACACGGCGAATAAACCATAGTTTTCACGGCAAGAAAAACATGTGTATAAAGGGTCTACGGTCAACGGCCAATTATAAATTATTTTTAGAACTAATGATGGTTGCGATGGGATCGGAAGAAAAGTTTTATTGCAATAACAGGAAAAAATTCAACCGGTTTGGTTTTTTTTTTTCAATGTTGGAAGCAATTTGTCCACTCAAGGATATTATACAAAATTTTTGACCTGTTTGACGTCGAACGGCCCCGCCGTTCATTGATCTCACTTTAGAGTGAAAGTGTTCTCAAAGATATTCAATTAATTATTAAAATGTTTGATCTCAAAAAAAAATATAAACATAATCAAAAACAGATACGAGCTTTGAAGCTACATAAATTAAATTTAAAAAATATTTATTTTGGACAAAGCAGTGGTTTGTTTTTCTTGTTTTCTAGACACAAAGAACCATTAAAAAAGAATTAAAAAAAAACATTAAACAACGACGTCTCACCATAGACACATGCAATCATAATATCAAATAGTAGTCTATGCATAATATACGATCTAGCTAAACGCAAGGAATGTCCAGATTCTGTGTTGCCATTTTAATTAAAACATTACCTAAACGTCAGGCGAAACGGACAGACATGCACCCATTTGTGCATTGATTAGTAAGTAATTAGTTTTGTGGTAACATGCCATAATGAGAATTCGACCACTTGATGGCAATGTATGTTAACTTTCGATTAAAATAATTAACGTTTTTGGGGTCACTACGCGAAATATGTACCTAATAGTGACATATCATTACCTACATATTTTGCAAAGTATTTTTCTAGGTAAAACTATTGTATAAAGAGTGTACCTGAGTGTAAACAGTGGCAATCTTTTAAGGGGTCATTGTACTCATCACTATGGGACCAAACCTGATATCGCGAAAAAAAATCGGCTGTTTGTAATTTTGACGAATTATGCGAACATAAATGCACTGAACAGCAGATTTTTTTTCGCGATACCAGGTTTGGTACCATAGTAAAAGTTACTCATAATGATGAGTACAATGACATCTTAAAATATTGCCACTGTTTACTATACTAATATGCATTACGATGAAACTGTGATCAGAAAACTAAGTTTCTTCGATTATAACATTACCTACCGATATAATATTGTGTAAAAGTATTAATTATTATTATTTGTTTTTTTTAATGACAACACATTATGTTCGTACATAACATTACATCACGCCTGTTAATTTTTAATAGTTAAAAATGTAGGTAAATAAAATATTGCAATTATCGGTTTTGAAATCATGATGGCTCAAGAAACGTATTTGTTAAACTTAGATCCGCATCTGTATCATTTTTGTGTATAATGGTCGTTAAGGCTTAAGGGATAAGGATAAGGTGGATAATGTTAATAAGGTACGATGGGGTTGGCATATCCGTGTGGATAAAACACCTTTTAATAACAAAGAATAAAAAAAAAAAAAGGTCGACCGAATGTCGACCAGTCGATATTGATCCTGAGAGGATCAATATCGACTGGTCGAATATACTTGATATTAAAATTTAATATGGATCAATGAACGGCCAACTATCGGCCAACGATCCATCTTGTGAATTCCACAGCATCGATCGACGTCAAATGAAAACGACGTCGATCGACCGTCATCCGGCTACCATGTACAGACGCCAGCAGGTCAAGCCACCCGAAACTGTAAAATTTTCCCAATCAACCTTGAACCTAATGTTTTAGCGATAGAGATGAAAATCTATTAAAGAAATTTCACAGATTGTAGTAGCTTGTTGTGCTGGCGTTTGTACTTACTGAATATGTTACCGATCGACGTCAATCGACCGCAGTCTGTTTATACCTTAACTTGTCCGTTGCGTGACAGCAAAGTTAATGATAATTTAATCGCTTGTTTGGGATGCGAAATATTCGTATAACAGTGTGATCCCCGTTTAACATTGTACTGGTTAAATGAATGTGTACCTACGAGGGCTGCTATTTATGTATCCGGAACTGGCCAGTTACAAAACAATGTTAAAAATCGGTCAAGAGCGAGTCGGACTCACGCACCGAGGGTTCCGTTCCGATTTCTGGAAAAGTGTGCTACTTAGAGAAATCGTTTTATTTTTCCTGTAATTTTCACATAAACTTCTATCACATAGAATAATTTCAGATTTTTCGCTTTGCAAACTTCGGAGATAAGGGGTGGGGAACGGTATTTTTTTTTACATTTTACATCAAAAGTCGAAAACTATGCGGCCTAAAAAAAAATAAAAAATAGTTTGAGAATGTGCAAACAGCGTTCTTTCATATGATACCCCACATGCCATAGTAGCCCCACTTTAAATTTTTAAGACCACCTTTCAGTCCCTGTTGCAAAAAAAATATAATTATTTTTATTTCATTCTTATTTGCAAAATAGTTGGGTCAACGTCATCTAAAACTATTCCAAATTTCAAGTTGATAGCATCAGTAGTTCCTGAGATATCCAGCTGTGACAGACAGACAGACAGACAGACAGACCGACAGACAGACAGACTGAGTCACACCATAAGGGTTCCTTTTTTACCATTTTGGTACGGAACCCTAAAAAGTAATTATGACATTTAAAAATAGAACTCTTTGGCTGAAGAATACAATTTGTTTCATGTAGTTGTCATTTGTTTTTACTTTGTGGAGTCATTTTGAAAATTGCGTGTCTTTAACACCATGGAGTTAACTCGTGAAAATTTTCGTGCTATGATTTATTACGATTTTCGCCGAGGTCTAACTCAAAAAAAGTGCATCGATCAACTCACTTCGACTTTTGGGGACGAAGCACCATCGAAAACTACTGTGTATCACTGGTTTAGTGAGTTTAATCGTGGGCGGTCTGTGCTCACGGACGAATTTAAAGAAGGTCGCCCTAAATCGGTTGTTGTACCTCAAAATATTGATGCTGTGCGGAAACTAGTAATGCAAGATCGTCATGTTACATATCGCGAGATAGAGGCGTCTCTGGGCATAAGTATGACGAGTATATATAAAATATTACACGAACATTTAGTTATAAAAATGTTGCAAAAGTACAATCAGGGTGCGTCAAATGCTGTCTAGTTCTGGAAATACCTCAATCCGAATGGAAAAAGTGCTACGGAAATTGGTTCCAATGTGTGCATCGATCATCATGGCGAATATTTTGAAAAGCAATAAAATCACAATAAATGATAAATGTTTGTTTCACTTCGTTATTCCGGATACATAAATAGCAGCCCTCGTATTAACATGCTTACCTATTTTTACTTTTATAATCTTTAATTCTCACATTGTGCAAACTATGCTAAACCAAAAACTTGTCCTTGCTTATATATTGGTAGACGTTATGATGTTACCAATGATATTATATTAAATATCATTGGATGTTACACATTGACTGTTTTATTTAAAATGTAATAAGCTACATTAATTAATTTTGAAAGTTTTAAGGAGCATTCAATTAAAAATTTGCATCGGTTGCCTTATAGCACCTTTACGCTACAGCACCTTTTTCTGATAATTTTGAGAACAATGCCTCAGTTTCAAACGCAGTTCTAAGTACAATTTTAGAGCGTTTGAAAAACATTTTAACGATTTTTATTTGATTTTTTATTTTAAATACTAAATAATGTTTTGGGCTAATTTTCCAACTGTCTGTGCCAAGTTAGCTGAAGTTGTAATGTTTTTAAACATTTAGCATAAACTGAAGCAAATATAATTTCTGCCTTATAATGTTTAAGTACAACGATAGTCCCGTTGGGATACATGTAAGAATTACCTAAAGTTATCTTGGGAATTGTAAGTCTACTGCAGCGACAACCAATGTATTCATATTTTAGTATGTGATACTTCCTGCGGCTGAACACTGTTTTCCAAAATACAAGCTTAAGCTTAGTTTGGGAATCAGTGACAGTACGTTTTGTGAAATAAGTACATTAATACGTTGCATATGTTCGATTACTCTAAGATGAATGTATTAACTGGCGACAATAAATAAATTTTTATTTATTTATTTTACATAGATATACATACACACATATATATTATGGTAGGTACATTTGTAAGTACAGCTACGTAATAATGAATGAACAAAGACCGTTGTATCAGTAATGCTATAGACGTCCATCGGATTGTGATGATTCGCTTTAAAGAATATAAAATCAGTCTATTGTTCTAGCTTTACAACTTGCCACAGTAAAGGTTTAAGTGACCAACAAGTGGAAAGAAATAATTTAATTACTTTATAATTATCATTGTGCTACTTTAGTTTTGCCTTGAAATGTTTCGCAGATTGGATGTTATCTGGATTTTATTAAGGCAATTGTAATTGTGTTAATTTTATTATGGAATTTTTGATTCAAGTAATTTTACATGCTTGCTTAATTCTGTTTTTTAACAGTTTTTTTTTTTCTATGTTAAACCACTTCCAATATTATAATCACAATGGAATCCTCCGAAACCATTAATAATATGAAAAACTTTATTAAAAGCGATGCACACCGGCCACGCTCTAATAAAAAGAAACCAGAGACAAAGTTTAATTGTATCTAAGTACACATATATTTTAGTTCATACAGTAATTAAAAATGTTATTACAGTAATAATTAACAAGGAAAAACTTACTTCGTGAAAAAGGACACTCAATTGAAAATTTCAATTCACAAAATAATTAAAAAATACTTTGAAATTGGAGCGTAAAACGGTTCGGTTCGGTTTGAACGTCGCGTGCGCCGGCAAAGGCTTTGTTAAACAAACTATCGACCTGTAGACTGTAGAGCATAGGCCTTGCCATTCTCCTGGTCACCGCCGTTCAGCAACCGGTGTACAACCGGTCCGTTAGACCTCATTTACACCGATAATCTATTAAAAGTCCAGTTTAACTGCCCTTACATCAAAACATTTTGATATTAAAAATAACAGCTCCTTTTAATATTCATGAATATTTTAACGTACAATTCACGTCGAACAATAAGAATGAAGTGGGATATTTATTCATAAGGTACTAAAAATTGAGCGTAAAATATTTCATCTAACTTGGACATGAAATATTAATAATATGTTGATAGCGTTGATTGAGCTTTTAATGGATGCTTTGTAATACTTTGGTAAGCTTTTGTTGGAGTTCTCAACTTCTCAGTGGAATATATTAGGATTTTATTAACGATCATGTAATGTTTTGTTTTGAATGTTTTTCAAAAGCATTCTTACAACTCGCACTGGTCTCGTGCGGTGGATTATGGCTAACTCCCCCCTCCCACAAAGACGAGGCCTATGTCCTACCAGTGGAAACTTTATACGCTGATTATGCTTTACTATTTTACCTCGTATGGTGGCAGCTGTATTGAAAAAAAAATGTCAAGTGATGATCTAATCTGAAAAAAACTTATCAGATAACAATCCTTGCCATGAATAAATCCACAATTTTTTCAAAAATATAACGCTATCAATGCATTTTAGACTTGCTTACAGCCTCGTCAAATAAAATGGCTCCCACAATGGATAGCTGCTTTTAACTACCGTGACCCGTATTTTTACGCTTTATTTTTATTCCAAGAGCTCTCATATTGCACCTCTGTAAATAAAATATGGAAATTCATGGAAGTCCGGTTTCATTATACCAGCGGACGCGTTAGAAACAATTTTTAAAGTCCCAGGAATTTTCACACGGGGTTTCTTTGTTCTATTAAAACACTAAAATATTACAATCTGCGGTTCTTTAGTTTACTATTTATGATTATTATTATTTTTTTAAAACATAAGTTAAACGATGGAACCTTTAAACTTGGTCGTTTAACCCAATGATTGCCAATTAAAATAATTATGTTATGTACAGTCACGAGCATAGGTAGGTATATAAAATACTGTACACTTATGCCAGATTCAAAAGCGATTTTCTCCTTAAGTTTTGATAGGAATATTGATGTTACGGACATAAGTATAGCATTTTTGAAACCATACTATTACGGAGTAAGGCTTTTCTCAAAGCAATGTTTCACGAGAAAATCGTTTTTGAATCTTGCGTGTGTCCACATTCATTGGCATTTTTATAACTGGCTGTAATAAATAATAACGTAAATCTTGAAAGGCTCCTATAGTATAAATACTCGTGTGTAAAACAGTATCTTCAATCTGTGACGCTGTTTTAATTTCCTTCAATCCACTGTTACGTTTCGGTGTAAATGATGCCATCGGAATATTTTGCAACCAATTTGCGTAAATGAATTAAAAGAAATCTCGTAGTGGAATTTCCTTGTTCTATTTTATAAGCAATCATATTATAGGTACTAGAGTATAAAATAAAGTGTCATGATGAGTATACTTAGAATGGAAATCATCGTAAACGCACTTAGCATTCAAGAACATTTCTGGATTATCCGGATTTAATCCGTTAGCATTCTGCTGCCCATCGGGAATGGAATAACATTCCAATCCTCAGACCACCTTATGCGGGTGCTCCGTTTAGTACTCATCACGCTGCTATGTTGGATGTGCTAACACATCCTTTTAGTTACGTTACGAATAAGAAAAACATATTGCCAACTAGTATTCACGGATGAGTTTATCTCTTTCTGGGTTTATCTAGAACATTACTGATATCGGTGAAGGAAAACATTGTGAGGAAACCTGGAGTTCTAGTTAATATAAGTCTGAAATCAACCCGTCTTGAGCAAGCGTGGTGATCAATGCTCGTGCCTTCTCTGTGTCAGAAGAGGCCTTTGCCATACTATTATTTATTCTGTGCCTTTGCGATGCAGTGGGCCAGTAATAGTCTGGTGTTATTATCCACTGAAGCAAGTCTTTCGTTTGTCATCAGCAACTTCAGGCGATTGCTTTTTGTTTTTGACTTTAACTCACGCCATCACGCTTGTATTCTCCGAAGGGTTTGGCAGAAGTGCAACTAAATACACTTGCTAGCAACCAAATCGACTCAACTCCTAATCATGCATTTCGACTCAAATAGCAATTACTCGAAAACAACTAAACCGATTTTAATACTTTGGTACCATCTTAAAGCTGAAAGATCAAGCTTTAAAAAAAGTTAACTTTTTGATAAATGGGATGAGAACTTTTGGAAAAAAAAACTGCTTTGTACACACGGGTTGTATGGGATTGAGTCGTTTTGTTTGCTCGTACACACACATTTCACCAGTTCTGTTTAAATCCCATGTAATAAGGGGCGAGCCTATTGCCATCAACCGGGTACTAATCCAGACTCTGGGCTGCTACTGAGAAATTCCAGATGGAAAATCCAATAGCACTATACCCGACCTTGGAACCGAACCCCGGACCTCATAGTCCGCAGTAGCGCCAGCTACCACTAGACCAATGAGGCTGTAGGTATTTGACTTTAGAGAGCAAACATCTGTCAGGAAACGAATCGCAAGCACGCCACTGGCGACATCACGTGATCTACCCACAACAACAGCGCGCTTCTACAGAGTCGTGATGTTTTAAGCTCATAGCAAGGAGGACATTCTAGTGTCTGATCGCATCGGGGTTACTACGCCACGGAACTGTATTCGATTCGTTGTGCTCAGTAGTTGTGTTAATTTTAATTTGGAGTGATTGTGTTATATTGTGATTTTAATAATCACCGAGTATAGCACCCAGTGTGTTTTCATTGCACGAAACCTATCTTCTGGCCACATGGTGTCTGAATCTATCTGAGTAAATCCTGACCACCCGATATACTTATATCATAGCCAGAAATCTTGAAAGCTTCTATTTCCGTTTGCATTTACATCCTCTAATTGGTATGCCATTTGAGGGCTTTAAGGTACCTAATAGTAAAATTAATTCATTTGCAAATTCACTGTGCTTCAATTAATTGATAAATTGCCGTCCTTGTCAAAAATTATTATTATTATGACGAAATCATATTTTATATACCTACCCGTGACATGACATGATAGAGCTGTTATTAAATTATTTGAAGCTTTTATGTCAGTATAGGGCCACATTATACAGGGTGTTCGGCGCATGGACCGACACAATTTTTTGGGGGATTGGGGGGGTCATTTGCTAGGTTTCACCTAAAGACCTCCATGTCCTAAGTGTGACGGTAATTGAGATATGTTTTTTTTTGTTCTTTCTTTGAATTACCCAAAATCTCGCCTTTGAATCGATATATTTTTTTGTTTATGGTTGCAATAGAACAAAATAAACTTTATAATAGTCTGCAATGTATTTTTATTCTAAATAAATTATTATTTGATGTAATTTATCAGTAGAAAATGACTTATGTGCTTCCAAAGTCTTAAAAATGTTTAAATTTATGAAAAATTACTACTCTTAAATTCATTTTTTTTTTTAATAAAGCCATTTTGACCTTATTTTTATCTCAAAAAGTTCTTTAGCTTGTACCCTTTCTAAGGGTATGCTACACGCTATGAAAAACAATTCAAATATAGTCAAAATACTAGTTAGAGAGTCAGTTATGGAGTGTTTTAAGAAAAGATTTATTACGGTAATTATATTTTTTTATTTTATTTCGAATAAAAATACATTGTAGACTATAATAAAAATTATTTTGTTCTTTTACAACCATAAACAAAAAAAATATATCGATTCAAAGGCGAGATTTTGGGTAATTCAAAGAAAGAACAAAAGAAAACATATCTCAATTACCGTCACACTTAGGACATGGACGTCTTTAGGTGAAACCTAGCAAATGACACCCCCAATGCCCCAAAAAATTGTGTCGGTCCATGCGCCGAACACCCTGTATTATGCAAATAGAGCTGTTTGGTTGGGTATCCAATTTTATTTGAAGGGTAATTCTACGAACTACCTGTATACTGTATATTTCAGTTTAAAAATAACAAATATACCGTGTAAATAAAAATGTATCAAAATTCCCATTTCAAACTGACGGCAGTTACAAAACCAACAAAAAAAATGGTTTTCAGAAAATACTTTTATACACGAGCAAATCGTTATAACTGAATACATATAGGAAGTTTTAGATACAATATTTACAAAATATCCATAAAAATCTTCAGAATATGGAAAACACTTGCCCTAAAACACTCTAATTGAAAGTAAATCTTTGTTGCTTTCGTCTTAATAGCCATTTACACGGCTTTTTATAACTCCTTAATGTTCAACCCAACAATGGAACCAAAACACTCTTAATATGACCCATTAAACATTATGGGCAAATAAATCAACAACGTTAAAGAAAATCCGCACAAAAAAATCTGTTTAGAAAAATAATCGAATTGGCAAAATCAAAGATATTAAACTCAATAGAACGCTTGACTCTTGTCGATTGTCCAAAAATTAAAACCGTCTTAGTAAAGAACAGCAAAAGAACGCTTGATAATTATCAGTCTATAAAAAAGGCACAAGTGCTCAACGCACATAAACAATTAATAGATAGAGACGCCAGCTCTAATAGATTAAGGATGGGAAAACTCGGAACTATTTTATTTCTGGACAAATCCAATCAGTTGCTCTTTTGCGGTAAACGTGAAACCTACCTTCAGAAATGTTCTAACAAAGGAAAATATAGTTTAAAAACGAAAAAAGGTAGTAATTGAACCGGTATCATTTTTTATTTCATGTTAAGAGCGATTGAATGTAATCGAAACCCCACTGTAGGCCTTCTACGTACTTGGCAAAAAAACCAGGATTCCCATCACACAGCCAATTATCCGCTGGAAAACTACACAAGCTTTGTTCCCGTCACGGGAAAATGAGAAAACAGACTGTACTATTCCCCGCTAGATAAGCTTCCCTTAAATACTAAATTACACAAAGGAAATTAAAGTACTTTACTTTTAAACACAGAACCTGTTGTTGCCATTAACGTTGCAGGGCATACAAAATGAACAGTAAAGTTTGAACTATATGTAGTGAGAAACGTGTTTTACTGGCATAGGTATGATCGCAAAGGGTTTGGTTCTGACATTTATTTTTAATGGCATTTCAAGCATTTTTTATAAAGTCTGTTGTGCCTCTTGCTGCAGTTTTATTTAGCTTGTGCTTTTATTTTATTTCAGACGTTATTTTATATTGTCTCGTGGGTCTAATGGTTGCGCTACTGCTGAGCATGAGGTCCTGGGTTCTATTCCCGGATCGGGCAAAGTGTTATTAGGTGTTTTCCATCAGGAATTTCTCAGTAGTAGCCAGGAGTCTGGATTAATTATGACCGGTTGATGGCAATTGCCTTGCCCCCCATTACATAGGACTTAACTATAACTGGTGAAATGTGGAGAGCTCTAGGTACACCTCAGCCTTACCCTTCGGAGATTACAGGCGTGATAGTAAAACAAAATGCGCGGCAATAATGAGGGCGTGATAATATTGGCGTTATGTAATCCTATACTAACTATAATATTATAAATGCAAAAGTGAGCTTTCACGTTAAAAGGGCTAAACGGATTTGTATGAAATTTGACACATAGGTTGACCATGATTAGGGTTATGACGATATGATACTTTTTATTCCGATATTCCCACGGGACCGAGACTTATGCGGTTGAAACCGCGGGGCGCAGC
This sequence comes from Cosmia trapezina, assembly GCA_905163495.3. Lineage (NCBI taxonomy): Eukaryota > Metazoa > Arthropoda > Insecta > Lepidoptera > Noctuidae > Cosmia > Cosmia trapezina. Next base: position 11,505,445 of record LR991033.1, read on the forward strand.
AAGTTTTATAAATAATTTATTATTAGTTAGATACCCACAATAAATATGGAATGGGTAGGGAAATAAAGTTTATACAGTATTAGCATCGCCTGACAATAATTAAAAAGATTAAAATGGCTCGAATCTAGACTGTTTTACTAAATAAACTCGAAAATTACAGTTATAATTACTTACATGAAAGCGTTCCTTGCATTTTAGATTCTTCTAAATGAATTTCAGCGCATACATTGTAGTCATAATTCTACAGAGGGTTATTAAGATCTTCGTGAACATCTGTTTTATGGCTAAGCTCGGCATAATGTGCATCTTCGTTAGAGTTCACACGGGCTACTATCGCTTCAGATAATCTTATGCTGTTACTAACAATGTTCCTTTATTTTAATATAGTTTGCTGCAGGGAATAGGTAATAAAATTTATGGTACGTTGAAAACTGTGAAAAGTTTTTACGATGATGACAGTTGGTTTGATTTTTCAGTTTCCACAGAATACTGAAATAGATTTACCGATATGAACTAGAACAAAAATACCTTTGATGTTTAATTCAGTTGACGCTATTTAAAACAAAATGAATATTAAAAAATAGCGTACATATCAACAAATATCAATCCGTACAGAACAAAGGGAAACCATAGGTACTTTTATTTGCAATAACTGATACATTTCTATTGCAAAAATTTTTTGACAAACAGAAACAAATATCGAATATGAAATTCACAAATGAAATTGATATCAATAGGTAAACTGCTGTATTTACTTAGATCCATATAGATAGGTACAAATCTAAATTGAGAATCTATAGGAAAATAGCGCAAAGTTATCATCGAGTTTTTGGCAGGCACTAACATCATCATCTGCCTAGCCTTTTCCCAACGATGTTGGGGTCGGCCTCCAGTCTAACCAGATACAGCTGAATACCAGTATTTTACATGGAGCGACTGCCTACCTGACCTCCACACCCCAGTTAATGGGTAATACGATACCCCTTAGTAAGACTGGTTGTCAGACTTTCGGGCTTTTGACGACCCGAAGACGACTTCGGTAGGTAATACATAGTAGAAGTATAGGTAGTTATATATATATATAATATAACAAACAAATGATAACAAATATATATACATATATATATATATATATATATGTTAATAAATGATTAAATGACTTATGACTTATAACATTTCAACAAACAATCCATAGTCCATTCCGACGATTCAATCACGAGAGACAAAAACTATACAAACAAAAGTTTCTATAAAAAGTCTGTAGGTAAGTAAGTAAAAAGAAACAAATAAAAACATGTAAAAAAAGCTCAATTGACGCACGGTCTCACGAGAGGCTCTTGTCCTTCCACATGAGACCGAAAAACCCAGAGTGCTATTAACTTTTAATAAAACATGACTTTATGATACGAATGTAATCCACTTAGGTTTCCATTCGATGTTTACGTATGGAATATTTATAAAAAACTTGACGACATAATAACATTCGACTTAATAGTACTAGGTTCAGAAAAGTTCATTTATTTAAATCACAATTATAACACCTTTTACAGACTCATCCAAGGCGATGTTATAAGTCATAATAATTTATGTCTACACAAAATTACAAAAAAAAAAAATGATGAAGTTTAGCGATTTAAGAAATATAAGAAAGATAGTCACTAGATTGTTTTTGGGTTGAATAACGTAGTGAGAAAGACCACGTTATACTACATTTTGTCGTAATTATCTCTCACCCCTTATGTTCTGAGACTACTTAAAATTCTGTGGATTCTCTTAAGAGAATGTGGCTATGAAACTGGATTAAGGACTCAAAAAGACTTCAAAATTCTAGTGTTTTTTTCAATATTTATCTAGCCTTACAATTTGCTAGAAAATCTTGCAGGCCCTCGTTTTCTCAGAACAAAATGTATGTAGAAGTTTTTCTCGCAACAAACTCACAGGTAAAACTCACATTGCATTTATATAAGTGCAAAAACCACTGCATTCTAGATCGTGATCATTTCCTCGCTGAATCTAAGTGCAAGAACTATTCCCGCAGATTTCTATCGGTAGCTATTCACGCTCAAGTAAATTTGATCGTTTGCTCTTTTTTACTCGGAAAGTCAGTCTAATTTTGGTAAGTTTTTCCTTCAGAATTTTCTTAAATAATAGCAGATTATGTTGGTATTTGGTGTTATGTGCAATGTTTTTGTGACAATTCATGCGGTCAGAAAGATGAAACTAGTTGCCCGTTCCAAAGCATAGTAGGTTCCGATGTAGAAGAACGGGTAAGAAACTCCATGGACATTCTTTTAAATTATAATATTGTTACGAAATATTGGTAAATCGAGGAATATTTTTAAACTTATCTATCTATATATATAAAATTCAAAGTCCTGACTGACTGACTGATTGACTGACTGATATATCAACGCACAGCCTAAACCGCTGGACCTAGAGACTTGAAATTTTGCACATAGATACCTTATACAGTGTAGGCATCCACTAAGGAAGGATTTTTGGAAATTCCATCCCTAAGGGGTACAAATAGGGGATGAAAGTTTGTATGAAAAATCTTATTCCTTGAAGTAATAAACTTGAAACTTGGCATGAATATTTATCTACATAAATTATAAAGATTGTCATTTTTAGTTTTCCTAAACTACCCCCTCATGAGGGATTGGGGGGTGTCAAAGTTTGTATCAACGCACAGCCCAAACCGCTGTGTCTAGAGATTCCAAATTTGGCACGTATGTTCCTTGTGAGGTGTAGGGGTGCACTAAAAAAGGATTTTTCAAAATTCAACCCCTAAAGGTGTGAAACAGGGGTCCAAAGTTTGTATGAAAAATCTTAGTCCTTGAGTTAATAGACTTGAAACTTGGCATTTTTAGTTTTTCTAAACTATACCCCCTCAGGAGGGATTGGGGGGTCTCAAAGTTTGTATGTAGGAATTTTAAAATGATAAACTGACTGACTGACTGGGTGATATATCAACGCACAGGCCAAAGCGCTGGGTCTAGAGATTCCAAATTTGGAACGTAGGTTCCTTATGAGGTGTAAGGGTGCATTCAGAAAGGATTTTTCAAAATTCACCCTCTAAAGGGGTGAAACGGGGGTCCCAAGTTTGTATGAAAAATCTTATTCCTTCAGTTAATAGACTTAAAACTTGGCATGAATATTTATCTAAGTAAATTATAAAGTTTGACATTTTTAGTTTTTTTAAACTACCCGCTCAGGAGGTATGGGGATGTGTCAAAGTTTGTATCAACGCACCGCCCAAATCGCTGCGCCTAGAGATTCCAAATTTGGCAAGTAGGTTCCTTATGAGGTCCAAAGGTGCACTAAGAAAGGATTTTTCAAAATTCAACCCTTTAGGGGGTGAAACGGGGGTCCAAAGTTTGTATGAAAAATCTTATTCCTTGAGTTAATAGACTTGAAACTTGGCATGAATATTTATCTAAGTAAACTATAAAGTTTGTGTTTTTAGTTTTTCTAAACTACCCCCCCAGGAGGGATTGGGGGGTCTCAAAGTTTGTATGTAGGAATTTTAACGCGCGTTCCAGTTTACTCAAAACTCTTATACTTGAAACCAAAAATTACGAATAACGTGTGGGGTAGTCAATTTTACAGGTCGGAAGGCAATTCTCGCGCAAAGGTTTTACTGCGGGGCTTAACTCGAAAATTGGTGTAAATAATCTTTATTTTAAGTTACGGAAATCTCCCAAACGATTTTTTAAAATTGTATCCCTGTGGGCGAAAACAAGGAATATAGTTTATATGAAAAATCTTATTCATTTGCTTAATTAAGTTGAAACTTGGCACAAATACTTGCCTAAGCAAGTAATAAAGTTGGTCATTAATAGTTTTTTCCCCAGAGGGAAGGTTAGAGGGGAAGGTGGGAATGGGAGGGGGTGGTGAGGAGGGAAAAGGGAAGGGGAGAGCTTGATGGTGGGGCGAGGGATAGGAGAGCATAGTGAGGGGGAGGGTGTGGAGAAGGGAAGAGGGCGCGGGGATGAGGTGTGAGGGGGCGGGGAGGTTAGCGGGAAAGGGATGTGGTGAGGGGGTGATAGAGAGAGGGGGATGGAGAGGGTGAGGGGGGTGAAACGGTGCAGTGAGGGGAGGGTGAAAGGGTGGGAAAGGGAGGGGTTAGAGAGAAAGGAGGGGTGAAAGGGAGATTAGGGGGAAGAGGGAGCAGTGCCTTTAAACATTAAAGTTGCTTTTTGTATAGCACTGATTCATTAAAAAAACCCAGCCCTACAGAAATTACTGAATAGAATAGAAAGTCGGAAACTCGGAACGACACAAAAAACAGGAGTAAACTCCAGTCGTGCGACGGAGCTGACACACACGCTTTTTTTATTTGTTTGAACGCGCTAATCTCTGGAACTACCAGTCGGACTTTAATAAATTATTTTTGCATTTCATAGCCCAGTTCTTAAGGAAGGCTATAGGCGTATTTAACATCACACTAGAACTCTTAAGTGCCGAGCAAAAAAAAAGTGAGAAGGAACGCTAATCGAAAACGATGTAATACCCCGGGAAGGCAATGCGATGCGACAGGGTGGGTTGGGGGAACATGAAATTTTACGCGGAAGAAGTTGTGGGCAGAAGCTATCTCAATATTTTTGTTCCTGTGGCATATTTTCCGACATTCACGCGGGCGAAGCCGCGGGCAAAAGCTAGTTTTTTTATAAAATAAGAAATTTTAAAAATATTCCTTGATATAAACCGGTCTTGGTATGAGCAGCATATTGTGATAATGTGATTGACAGTAAAAGTAAATAGAATGTTAACAAATCAAACACGTGTAGGTACTTTAAAAGCGTCCATAGCAAAAATATTAATAAAAAAACATTCGAAAAATAAAATAATTTATTTACTTTGAAAGTGTTGAAAAATAATAATCGATGACTTTAGAACATCATACATAAATCCACGAAGGCCTTTTAGGTCGTGTCCTTTCAGTAATGAAGTACGCAACCAAGAAGAAGAAGAAGATTTTAGACAGGTATTATGTCTGAAACACAGTAGAATAACTAAGAAACACGAAAAACTAAGAACTAAGGAAAATTGAGGAATGTTTTTAACTTTTTTATTAAAAATATAAACCAGTCTTATGACTCGATCTCAGCACATTGTGATAATAAGATTTACAGGAGAAGTAAATAGAATGTTACCAAACCAAACAGGATACAAAATTTAAATCGACCAAATAATTATAAATAGAAACGATTTAAATACTTATGATAGGTACTTATGCAATTGGTAATTAATACTATTAATTAAATTTACACTCAACATTATTAATTACAAATTGCTTAATAGCCTTAAAATTGTTCGTTTTCAAAACGTTACCAAATTGCTAATTAATTTGGGAATATAATGTATTTTATCCTCATTTGGAGTTTTCCCCAGAATACCTAATCATTAGCGTGTTAACCCAATCATATCTATGTCTTTAAAAATAAAATAACAATTAACTGACAGCGGTTTGGAATGATAACACCGGTAGTAGGACTCGATTTTATATTAAAACTAGCTTCTGCCCGCGACTTCGTCCGCGTGAAATTTCTTTTTTGCTCGACCCACCCCGTCGCATCGCATTGCCTACCCGCGCTATTACTTCGTTTTCACTTAGCGTTCTTTCAGACTTTTTTTCTTTTTGCTCGGCATCTAAGGGGCCTAGTGATGTTAAATATGCCTTCTATAAGATTTGGGCTATCATTAATGCAAAAAGATTTTTTAAAGTCCGACTGCTAGGGTAGTTCCAGAGATTAGGTCGTTCCTTCACCATATCCCCTTCCGCTACCTCTCCCTCCCCCTCTCACTCACTCTCACACCCCCTTCACCACTTCCCCTTCCCTCTCTCTCCCTCACCACGCCGTTCCCTCCCTCTCCCCCTATGCTCCACCTTTGGCTCACCAACCCCTACCCTCCCCGCAGCCTTCACCACGTCTTCCTCCTCTCCTCATCAAGTCCTGCCCCTTTCTCCCTGCGTCCATCATCCTCCCCCTCCTCACCACTCCTCCCCTTCCCTCTCCCCCTCTAACCCTCCCGCCGGGGTAGTTTAAAAAAACTAATAATGACAAACTTAGGCAAATATTTGTGCCAAGTTTCAAGTCAATTAAAACCAAATGAATAACATTTTTCATGTAAATTGTATCCCTGTTTTCACCCCCACAGGGGTGGAATTAAAAAAATGGTTTGAGATATTTCCACAACTTGACTGAAAGATTATTTACACCAATTTTTGAGTTAATCAAGCCACGCAGTAAAATCCTCCCCTGTGAAATTGACTACCCCTTTTCACCCCGTTAGAGGTAGAATAATGTGTTTCGAAAAACCCTGATACACATTATTCTTTATTTTTGGTTTTTAGTATAAATACTGAGTTTTGAATTAATCGGATTGCGCGTTAAAATTTTTCCATACAAACTTTGAGACCCCCCAATTCCCCTTTAGGGGGTAGTTTAGAAAAACAAAAAATCACAAAAATCATAATTTACTTAGATAAATATTCGTGCCAAGTTTCAAGTTTATTAACTCAAGGTATAAGATTTCTCATACAAACAATATGCCCCCTTTTTACCCCCTTGAAGGTCGAATTTCCAAAAACCCTTTCTTAGCGGATGCCTAGGTCATAATAGCTACCTGTGTTCCAAATTTCAGCCCAATCCGTTCAGTGGTTTCAGCTGTGTGTTGATAGATCAGTCAGTCAGTCAGTCAGTAACGCTTTCCTTTTATAGATATAGATTATGCAACAATCAATCTGCCTAGCCTTTTCCCAACTATGTTGGGGTCGGCTTCCAGTCTAACCGGATGCAGCTGAATACCAGTATTATATAGATTATGCAACAAATTGCTTCAATTTAAACTTAATGCTCCATGGTTTAGAGCTTATCATAAAAAGACACCTGCTCATCCAAGTTTGAATATAAATCGTTTTCCATACTTTCTTTATTTATAATGTTTATTTTAATTTAACGCTTTCTGTGGTATATAAGCTGATGCTGGTAATGTAATTTAGGAAATTTTTATTAATTTAAATTAAATTGATAGGCTTTGACTCTTTGAGTAACTGATATTATTATTATAGTAAATTAATATTTCCCTTATTATTTTCCAGATCAAATTCACATGTTCCATGTCCCAACGATGTTGGGGTCGGCCTCCAGTCTAACCGGATGCAGCTGAATATCAGTATTTTACATAGAGCGACTGCCTATCTGAACCCTACAACCCAGTTACTGGGTAACACGGTACCCCTTGGTAAGACTGGTTGTCAAACTTTCGGGCTTCTGACGACCCGTAACGACTATCACAGATCCAAGAATGACAGCCAACGGTTTAACGTGCTTTCTAAGGTAAAGAGGGGTCTCGATATGTTATGGATGGTCACCATCACGAACCTTGACTTGCAAAAGAAAAAAAAGAAAAGAAGAAGAAGATGATGAAAAAAAAAAGAAGAATGAAAAAGAAGATGTGAAAAATCAGTTTTGTGAACTAAAAGGCATACATCGGAAGTACCTCTTCTGACAAATCAAAGGGATGCTTTCAACTACGAGCTATTTTCCCTTTCCGATATACGAAGCGAATCGGACGTATGGAGTTAGATTTGGTGAAATCAAAATTGAATTTCGGTTTTAAGTATATTTGTTCGAGCCACGAATACTACACTGGGCTACTGAGTTGGGGTGACTATTTGTGCTATTTTAGCTCCGGATCAATGACCTTTCAGAATTTTAAAGCTTTATTGACAACGTCTTTTTAAAATATTGAAACAAGAACGAGGATGTGTAAGTAATAAGTAATTCAAGTACCTATGTATTTGATTTGGAATAAAAGATTGGATTACCTACAAAAAATTGAAACAAGAAGCAAATCTGTTTTACTTATGGAAATTATAAAAGCAGAAAATCAACTCTACTTTTTATTCCCTCTACAAAAGTAAACAAGTTGCAAAAACAACTGAACAAGAAGAGAGAGGGAATCAAATAAGCTTTTTATTACCCCTATAAAGTCTGCATCAATGGCGCACATTTACAACAGTTTCGCTTCATTACACGAAGTATTTTACTTCTTGCTTCGGTACTCCATAGTCTAATTACATGAACCATTAAGATAAGATAAGATAAGATAATATTTATTTTGTGAAACATGAGTATAGGTACAGGTCTTATAATATTAATTTGAGGTAGGCTACATGTTTTGCCATTTATGGCGTACAAAATTAGTCCTACTGGACCAACAAATACAAAAAAAAGAAAAAGCAGAGAAAGAGATTACAGTGCAGTCATTTGAATTAAATTTGATTAAATAATAATAATCAGCAGCTAATTAAAAGTGCGTAACAAATGAATTAAAATCATGTCAAAGCTCAATAGATAATACAATGTCAGAATAAATAAGTAATTGTAAATTGTAATAATAATAAAATGTCATAACCATTGATACTATTATAATGTCAAGTGTTGAGTAAAATTTTAACAATAATTAATTATTATTAAACCAATATTACTGTCAGTTTTCTTTATATGACATGTATTCGTTAAGGTCATAAAAGCATTTTTCTTTTAACCATTGTGTTACCTTTTTTTTAAACATCGTCAAAGGTAAATCTTTGAAAGCGTCAGGTAATTTATTATATACCTTTACAGCATTTAAATACGAGTTCCTTTTATGCAATTCGAGCCTGCATTGCGGTACACAGAGCTCATGTTTAAATTTATTTTTATTTCTAGGAACTACATTTCGTTTGGTTACATCTTTGCGTTTAGTAAAATATTCCGGATGTTGTTGTTGATGTTCCAATACACGGTAATGGCAGAATATTGTAGTTTTTAAACAAGGGCTTACAACTTTCCGTATACCAGGCTCCACAGATTGCACGTACACATTTTTTTTGTACTCTAAACGCTTTTTGATTGTCCACCGAGTTACCCCACAACAAGAGACCATAGGCGAGTACTGATGAAACGTATCCGTGATATGCACAAAGAGCCGCTTCTACTGATACCGTGACTCTTAATCTTTTTATTGCGTACACAAATCTGTCGAGCTTATCACAAACGTAAGCGAATAATTTAAAAATAAACATTGACAAAACTAAAATAATGACGTTTGAGCAAAGGACAAATCATAAAAAACCAGACATAAAATATGGAGACAACACAATTTCAGAAACGACAACTACAAAATTTTTAGGCCTTGATCTGGATAGAGATATGTCGTGGAAAACTCATACTGACAGTGTATGTAAACGCCTGAGTCAACATTCATACGCTTTACGTAATCTCGCAAAGGAGGTAAATTCAAAAGTTTTGGTTACGGCGTATCATGCATATGTTACGTCTGCATTACGATACGGGATCATATATTGGGGTAACTCCACCAACATGGAAACGGTATTCAGAGCGCAAAAAAGGTGTGTTAGGGCGATATGCGGTATTCAAAGCACGGAAAGCTGCAAACCGTTCTTTTTGAATTTCCGTATATTAACAGTACCCTGCCTATACATATGTGAGGTGGCCGTATTTGTTAAAACAAACTTCCACCTATTTGAAAAACTACACAGTTCTCGACATAAAAATAAAATAAGCAGTAGGCAACACAAAAAAGCAGTATTTCGTAAAAATTTCCTGGGAATGGCACCTCATATTTATAATAAATTACCTAATTCTTTGTTAAGTGTTAAAGATATCGATGTATTTAAGAAGCAACTAAATAATCTACTGATAAGTAAGACATACTATACAATTGATGAATACCTGTCTGATAAAAATTGTGTGTATAATAATAATAATACATAGAACGATGGTGGATACTTGAGTCCGATTTATTTTATAAAAATTATTGTTGACTGTATTAGACATTACTTATTTATTATGACAGTATGATACTCTGACATTGCTTACCTACTTATTAATTTGAATTTATGACAGCGCATAACTTATTGATTTGAATCTATGACATTAGAGAGAGAGTATTAATAATGCTTTTATGAATTTTTGGTATTAATTGTAATTTAGCTCATGGTATAATTTTTAATGATATTTAATTTTGCATGCCTGTATTGGTGCAACACAGTGGACTGCGCATTCACTTTTGATCTTGAAATGTATGATTATGTACTGTGTTGAGCATTAAAAGTTTGAATTTGAATTTGAATTTGACGTGTGCTTTCCAGTTGCAATTCTGATCCAAATATATACCCAAAAATTTAGTACTTGCAACTTTTTCAATGATGATATCATTATATTTAGAGATTCCATCTTACTAGTGCGTCCAGTGGTTCTATATTGCCTTGTTGGTCTAGTGGTGGCATGCTACTGCTGAGTATGAGATGCTGGGTTCTAATCCCAAGTCGGGCAGAATGTTATGAATAGAAGAATATAATAGAAAAAAATGTTTATTACAGCTAATAATAGTGGTACATATGTTATAGTCAAACCTCAAAGCTCCGGCGCTCCTAGGTTTGACTAGTCAATCCTTGACTTGACTTGACTTGAAGTCTTAGTCAAAGACCAAACAACGGTCGAGGGTTAGGGTTTTCGTCAGCAGGTCGACGGAGCCCCACTGTGCGGGGCTCTTATTTCGGTCTGCAGGGTTTCAAAGGCCGAAATTGGAATTTATTTTGGGGTTTCCCCGAAGGCTTTGGTCAATCTAGGATAAACCAGTAATTCCGGGAAGAGACTGCATTATCGACCTTTGACACATATACAAAACTTTTAAACGTCAGCATTATGCTTAGGTCCCCTAGCGGGTTGCTAAGCGCTGGTTTTCAGCTCAAAGCCCGTGACTCCTGTTTACAAAAAAATTAAATAAAAAAGAGGTACATTTAGCAACAACGGATTACTATAGAAATTATCATTATTAAGAATAAGAATAACAATAAGAATAAGAATATTATTATGAAGATCATTATATTTATTGTTGAATTAAAAAAAAAAGAGTCTTTAACAGCTATTTTTTTACCAGTTATTGGGCTTTTTCATCAGGAATTTCTCAGTAGCAGTCTGGAATCTGGATTTGTGCCCGCTTGATAGCAATAGGCTCGGCCGCTTATTACATGGGACTTATAACTGGCAAAATGTGGGTGTAATACATGCACACCTCTGCTTTTACCGTTCGCGGAATACAAGCGTGATGTTATGTTATGTTTTAGTTCTTGCTTCGTTACTGCATAGTCTAATTACATGAGCCATTTAGAGATCCCATCTTGCTAACTAGTCCGTCCAGTGGTTGTAGAACTTCGCGTGTTTGATGTTTGCAAGTAATTTTATGCATTAAGGAACCAGCTATGTTGTAGGATGCCTAGTTATGCAATGTAATATAATATTAGTTGGAAATTGTTTGCAAGCTTCTGAGTTTAGGCGTCTTGATAATATTGCTTTGAGAGTTCATTAGTTGCTTAATAGGGTTAAATAATAATATTAAATTCTTAAACATCTTCATGACGAATATCAATTAGCTTGCAAACTCTCAAGGAATTTAATGTTCAAATAGACCTATCAGTTTTTTTACAACTAAGTTGTTTTGGGTCCATCGTCGTTTTTAGCATGATCTATAGCAAGAGTCTTATATCTTTTAAGTAGGATAACCTTGTCTACTTACTGGTGTCTATTTAACCCATATTGTCCCACTTCTGGGCTATGCCTTCCTTTCCCTTTTCCACACACGTCACACCGTTGCAGGCAAGTTCTTTCGGTAGGAGTCAAGTTCGTCCCTCCATCTTCTTCTTGGTCTGCCGCGATGTCGTCTAGCATTGAATGGGACTCAATCAGTGTTTCTTTTAGCTCACAGCTCATCTGACATGCGGAAGGCTTATGCTCGGACTTTTAATTAGTTGCAGTAAAATGACATGTATTAACTGTCATTTCGTTGAAAATGTTCCCATTTGATAGCGAAATAACAGTAAAAATGACAGTAGAAGTGTCAGTTTACTGCAGCTAATTTAAAGACCGACCATAGGTACCTACTTATTATCATCATCATCATCCACAGCCCGACTTCACCCACTGCTGGGCGTAAACCTCTCTTTTCTTGTGCCAATCCCCGTGGTCATGTGCCAGCCTCATCCAGGTTTTGCCCGCAAAGGCAACCGAGTCCTTGGAAGCCACTTTGTCACAGCCTTAGTTCACCTGTCATCACTGTGGCTTGTTGCTAGGCGTCCTGCCCAACTCCATTTGAGTTCCATAACATGCTTTCCGATATCGAAGACCTTCGTATGTCTTCGGATCTCGACGTTTCGAACTCAAGCATGGAATGCTCCATAGCTCTCTATGCAACTCTTAGCCTGCCATATCCTCCTGCGTGAGCGACCAAGTCTCAGTACCTTACGTCATGGTGGGCAGAACACACTGGTTATAGAGGTGGGACTTCAGACATTGTGGAATTTTATCTGATCTCACCCAAGCTGTATTCTTCTCGATGTTTCTATTTGTTGATACTCTTTGCCAAAAGAAGGAATATTTATAGGTATACATAATTTACGTTATATTACTTAAGTCTACAGCTTCCATTATTAGTACTGTGTGTATATTCCATGGTCACTAGTTGTTAAGCTCGGTTTCTGTAAACCCGATCGAGCCTGACTGGTTGACTGTAATAACAACACCCAATCAAATCACTTGTCGCACAATTTAACGACAGATTAAATTCAACAGGCTTTCACAGACTGGGTCAAAATGGTACAGAAATGTTTTGTCTTTTCCATTTAAATGGCCGCTGGAATAATAAGCCGTGTTTAGATTGCATATGGCGTTATCACAAAATAGATACGTACAGAAGGTCCATTTTTGACGAGTGACGATACTCGCACAGAATGCTAGTCCCGAGTGCGCTTGTACTCAAACTTTCTATCAATTAACTCAGTCTACTGCTGGTCATTGGCCTCTTTCAGGTTGCACCACAACACCCTGTCCTCCGGCATCCTCATCCAGTCTGTCCCAGCCGGTTATCGGTCCATCTAGCTGGAAGGCGTCCCACTTCACGCTTGCCGATACGCGGCCTCCAGTCCAGGACTCGACTATTCAACCGGTCATCAGTCGCTTGTACTTGCTGATCTTGTAGTGTATGGAGCCAAGTTTCAGTACCTATCTATTCTGTGGAATTACCTACGGCTTATTAACAGTTTGCTATTAGAAATGTGGAGTCAGAATGCAAATGCAATTCACACCAAACAGTTAGATCCTTGTGCGTCAGAAGTCAGAACATAAGTAGGTTATAATGTGCTAGACTTTGCTTAGATATGTTTATTTATAGACACGAATGATTAGAGTTTTTATTTTTGTTTGTTTTGATAAGGTCCGATTTTATGTCACCTATGACTTCTTGTCTAGGTAATAATCGATTTAATATCGGGTGTCATCTAATGCATAATTAGAAAATATATATAAAATTCAAAGTCCTGACTGACTGACTGATTGACTGACTGATATATCAACGCACAGCCCAAACTGCTGGACCTAGAGACTTGAAATTTTGCACATAGATACCTTATATAGTGTAGGCATCCACTAAGGAAGGATTTTTGAAAATTCAACCCCTAAGGGGGTGAAACGGGGGTCCAAAGTTTGTATGAAAAATCTTATTCCTTAAGTTAATAGACTTGAAACTTGGCACAAATATTTATCTAAGTAAATAATAAAGTTTGTCATTTTTAGTTTTTCTGGACTACCCCCTCAGGAGGGATGGGGGGGGGGGTCAAAGTTTCTATAAACGCACAGCCCAAATCGCTGGGCCTAGAGATTCCAAATTTGGCACGTAGGTTCCTTATGAGGTCTAGGGTGCACTAAGAAAGTATTTTTCAAAATTCAACCCCTAAAGGTGTGAAACAGGTGTGCAAAGTTTGTATGAAAAATCTTAGTCCTTGAGTTAATACACTTGAAACTTGGCATGAATATTTATCTAAGTATGCTATAAAGTTTTTCATTTTTGGTTTTTCTAAACTACCCCCTCAGGAGGGAGGGGGGGTCTCAAAGTTTGTATGTAGGACTTTTAACGCGTGTTCCGATTTACTCGAAACTCAGTATTTATACTTGAAACCAAAAATGACGAATAACGTGTAACAGGGTTTTTCGAATATCCACCCCTAAAGGGTTGAAAAGGGGTAGACAATTTTACAGGGCAGGTTTTACTGCGGGGCTTAACTCGAAAATTGGTGTAAATAATCTTTCTTTTAAGTTACGGAAATCTCCCAAACGATTTTTTAAAATTGGTATCCCTGTGGACCTCCACAGGGATACAATTTTAAAAGGAACAATTTGAAAATATGAAAAATCTTATTCATTTGCTTTAATT